>OX376372.1:106206386-106308075 GCA_947369275.1 Nemotelus nigrinus
GGCTTTCGCCACAGCTTGGGTCACACAGCAGGAAGCATCAACGGTCACAACAGGCAAATAAGGAAGGTCACCAGAGAATCGCCAAATGGTGCGGAAACTGCAACATAAGTGTCCTGCTTTCGCTGTGAAAGACTTGAAACAGTGCGTGGTCTTTGTTCATCATGTAGAAAATCGAAGTAACTCCCAACATTGAACTTTTGCTCCATAAGATTGAGTTAGAGTCTGCTGCTGTGTGACCGCTTAGTGATCCTGATTTTTTTCAACGATATCACTCGATACGGGTTCATCGATATAGCTGCAAGTGGTAGTGAAGCTAGCTACCAATTGAATCAACAATGAAGTAACAAAGAGAGCGAGTTCCATAAACAATCCACGAACACCATTTTAGCAACTGCTGTTAGCAAATGCACGCTCATTTCCCATCACATTTTTAATAATGCCAGACTCCTGAGACAAAAGAACGTTATTGGGGGTATACTTGATCGAATTGGCAAACATATTTCTCAATATTTCACAGATAATATTTTAGGGATATCCTAAAGGTGATGGTCATATTGCTAGAGAAAGAAGACCCAAAATCAAATATCGTAAAACCAGCAGCTCCATCAACTAGCCGACGACAACTTAACAGCCCCAAGCGACCGAAGAAATGAGACAGTCCAATACCAGACTATCCAAATACTGACTTTTGCACCACACACCATGCTACTTCCTATCAGTCCAGTTTCAAACACATCGGAATGACTATCCAACGTCATTATGACGACCTGAGTTTTTGATGATATCGAAATTACAAAACTCACGCTCACTTCAACATATGCAATGCAGCTCAATAAATACCAGCATGAAGAGTAACCAAGATATACTTGAAACAAATGCTCCCTGTTTGGATCAAAGAAACCCACGTTTAAATTTCGTAATGAACACTTTATTCAATGTCAATACGTTCAATTTTAGCTACTCAATTTCGCCTATGACAATTATTTCTGAATTCAATTTCAAAATATACTTTAACTTATAACGATACGATTTATAATGTACAAAAACCGATCAACCTCTTCTTTTCTCCCTTATTATATCCAAATGAAAGTTCTGGTAAATTTAATATACTAGTATAACATTACATTTCCATTTTGTTACAAATCCATTCCACTATTAACATTTGAGCTAAAATGCAACATTTACTGTCCAACATTGCAGCTGACTAGATTTTTTGTGAAGTTTACTACATCTGATATCACTGACATGCTGTCACATCGCAGCTGTCACCGATGACCATCACCAGGTAAGATAAAATTTGCTTTTGTGTTTTTCATTGACATTTATATTTTACGTCGAGCGCAAACATACTCCCCCGCTGGTCCAACAGGATCATAGCTAATATTTGTAAATATATGCTTAGTATTTTCTACCAGCAATGCTAAGCTACCGATCATATAGCTTATGATTGTCTCATCTTAAATCAAAGGTTGTCTTGTCATTGTTCGGGAACAATTAGAATTCCATGATCAAGACATTGGTTTCGAAAGAAAGTGTTGGAGAAAGGCTGATACTTTGAAAAGATCGCAACGATTCTTGGTTTGTTTTTTCCTGATGTGGCGGCCCGTGTACCAGGCTCTTGCATTTTATGAAATAAAATAGCATCACGGACTTTCCTTTTGTATAATTTGAATATTATTTATAAATGTATAATTTTAATAATGTAATAATTTGTTAATGATGTATAACTATTAATGATGTGAAAAATGTATAATTTGAAGGTATACTTTGAATATTAGTTAGTAAGTGACTGATTGTTATAAGAGTATGGCCTCTTTTTGCTTGATAGAGAAATATAAACACAGTACATAATATCAACCACGCTCTCTTTTTTGTTCCAATACTTTGTGTTGCTGGATTGTTATTAGTTCGAAACTTAATAGTGTACATATTTTTGGTCCTTCGAACCAGATAGACGGTTAAGTTCGGTCTAAGAAGTTGAAAAATGGAAAAGTGAAGAAAGACAATCGAATTTAGATAGTGGCGAATATACCTGGTAAGTCCTTTCTAAATCATTTCCTATCCTTACATCCCAAATGATCATCAATTTTAAATAATTGTGCAATTAAATTGGGTTTAAATGTGCTTGCAAAGTGAAAATAATTATTCATACAGAATTAGAATTTGAAAGTGCTTATGAACAAGCAATTGGTAACTTGAAATAGCGTGGTATTGAAGTTACTCGATATACATGCATTAGAGCCGGCAATTTCAAATACTTGTGCAACTTAAGTGGGTCTAAATATGATATGCAATGTGACAATATCTGTTCATACAGAATTAGAATTTGAAAGTGCTTATGTATAAGCAATTGGTAAATTGAAATAGCGTGGTATTGAAATAACTCGATTTACAGGCATTAGAGGCGACAATTTCAAATACTTTTGCAAACAAAATTGGGTCTAAATCTACTTCGCAAAGCGCTTAATGCACAATTAGAATTGTGAGAGTGCTTATGTACAAGCAACTGGTAAATTGAAATAACGTGGTATTGGAATACTTGATAACTTGATACACATGCATTAGAGCAAACAATTTCAAATAATTGTTCAAATAAATTGGGTCCAAATGTGCCTTGAACAGTGAAAATAACTGTTCATGGACAATTAGGATTTTGAAAGTGCTTATATACAAGTACTTGATATTGAAATAGTGACGCTACATACACATTATATAAAATAAAGCAAATTTAGCTACTGGATATATGTTGTATGCTAACCTATCTGAAAGATTGATATAAGCAATTTATTATTCAAAGACATGGAGGGATTAATTTCGTAACAAAAAATTGTTTTTGACCAAATGTCGAAGGCGTATGTGAACGTCAAAAAGGATTCGAAATCACGTAAAACGCTAGTGTACACAACAAAATCGAAAACGAAAATCCAACGAATTCATGAAACATTTATGGAACTTCACGGCAAGATTTTAGATCTGGTAACAAATCCAGACGATCTTCAATTTGGTTATTTCACTGAGGATCGGTATACTGAATTTGAAGAACTACATCTAAACTTCGAGACAGAGCTCGAAGAGATAAAAAGGGAACTAGAAGCGAATATAGTAGACACAAAAGGAGATACAAGTGAAGGAACCAGAACGGCAACCAGTTCATCGAATGACGAGTTGGATGTGCGCTTGCCACGCATCAGTTTACCTAAATTCGATGGAAACTACATGGATTGGACGTCGTTCAGAGACTTATTTGTATCGCTCATTCATAGCAAAACGAATTTGATACAAGTGCAGCGAATTGTATTTAAGGGGGGAGATACATGTAACTGCTAAAACAAAAACGACTTTTTTTATTGCATCAAAGTGTTCGAAATACTCTTAGAATATACCAAAAGAAGTTTTGAAGCGATATTCGTATTAGTTCTCGACTTATAGCCAGTTATAGACAGCGCGGCGTTCCCCAGGTCGGTGGAGCTTTACAACTTAAAACGCGTTTTTCTCAAAGTAGTACTTTTTCAATTTCCGTACAAGATATCTCAAAAAATATTGAACCTATTCGGCTCAAATTTATATCACATGTACAAAAGAGTATTATCTCATTGTTGAACCTACATTTTCTTGTAATATCGGAAAAATAATTAGTTTACCAATGTTTAAAACGTGATTTTTTTGAAAAAAAATCGTTTTTTTTTTTAATCTAATATTAATGTAAAAATTTGATTTTTTTTTCTAAATTTTATTGGTTCACCTATGAATCATAGATCTCATTAGCATATTTTTTTTCTCTGAACGCTGCAAGTTTCTCGGAAAAGGCGTTAAGTTGTACGAGGCTGTCTTTGATGTGTTTTTTTCATTTGCTCGCATCGCCTCCATTTTGTGTTAAAAAGTTATTAGAAAAATATTTTCATTTACTATAAGATATGTTCTTTGAGGATTTAATATTAAAAATTTTCTGAATAAACAATATATATATTTTAATTCAATCTGAAATTAGCAATTTCTTTTCCATTTTACATGTATTTCCCCCCTTAAAGGGCACCTTAGCACAACTCAGAACCAGACCGAAGTCCAGCACCAAGAGTGCTAAGATTCAAAAAGTGTAATGGCTAATGCCATTCAAGAGGCAAATTCAAATTAAAAAAAAAGAATTGCCCCAAGAGCAGGGTACCCTAGAAATGGCCGTGAAGGCCCCTCGTCCCCATGAGCGGAGTACCCTTCAACCAACCAAGACGGATGCTGGGGTGCCGCTTTGCTAGCTCGCTGCGGCTGGGGTGGGTTCTTTGAAACAATGGACTCGGTTGGCTGTCTGAAAACGGGGATACTACTTATAAATCATCCGTCATTATAAGCTAGCCGCAAACTAGTATATAAAATACCCAAGGACAAAAGGGGCATAATTCCGTAAAGGATACCACCCATTGCTCTGCAACATGGGCTGACTAAGCAGACCCAGTGCTCGTGACAACGCACAGAGCCAGAAAATTGAAAATCTAAAACGGGAGAAGGAAAACGCGCTACCTCTCCTTTCAGAGGAACCCGGGTGAGGCAGACAGCCCCGGGCCCCCGATGGTAGTGGAGCCCTGACCCCGATGGTCTGGGGTCCTCCACCCTCTGATACTGGCCATATTAATCAAAAATCCAAAAATTAATCAAAAACAGAAACTACTATGATGGCCAGTATCCCTCCCTTATAAAGTTGTAAGTCAAAGAACTAAACTCTACCTCATCATTGGCCAGCCAGGCCTTGCGAATCTGAAAGAAAAATCCTCCTGGGTTCTCGCCCAATAAGAAGGCCAAAGATTTGATTTTATGAATTCATTTTTTTATTAATTCCCTTATTTTTTTTAATAGAATAAAATGGACTTTACAAAAATCTTATGCATGTGTATTATGAATATTTTTCAGTTTCGTTCATCTTCAAACGTCATATGAATTTCAATAGCAACTCTACAATACATACTTGTATCACTGGATTATTCAGTTTGTTGTTTCGTGATCTTTCGCTAATTTTATTAGAAATACAAAAGAAACATTCAAAAATTTCTATCAGTTTTTTTCTTTTGTTTCTTTTGTTTTAAATTGAGGTTCTTCGATATATGTTTCATGCATAGTTTCGATTTAAACTATCGCCTAAAAATGGCTTTTAACTTTTGAATCTTTGTTCTCATCTACAAATACATATCAATTTAATTTTTTTTTTTTTGAAAGGCAATTGCATGAATTACTGTGATATACGAAAAGAATTGTTTATTGCATGAATTACCCTGACATTTGTTTATGAATTTAGTTTGTCGTTTGCATTCAAGTCAAAGGTCGTTTGTAGTTATTACTTTAACGAATGCTCTTCTTTTACATGGATGAAATTTAAAACAGTTTCTAATGTCTTAAAAATAATCAAATTCTGTACTTTGTTTTGAAACTGATTTCTCATTTTAGAATGTTTAACTGGAGATATCGTTTAACCAGCAAACATGTTACTTCGTTTTATTCGTTTTTCATAAATTCTTCCACATTTGTCTTTAGTTTCATTTTCTTGGTGAGATGCTACACTTTCTATTTTCTTCACAATGATATACATTGTGATTTGATCGTTTCAAAAAAATTTTCATTCTTAGTTTACAGTCGTTGCTTTAGAGTCCTTTCAATTACTTTCAATTATAAATTCTTTCACCTGCTTTTACTTTTAAGCTTTCATTTGTTTTCATAAAAGAAAGAAGTGTCTATTCTCCCTTCTCTCCCGATCACATACACATACTATAAGTTTGTTTTATTTTACGTGGTTCCCTTATCTTGGTTCATCTCTAGATAGGTCCTCGTCCCGTTCGCACACGTCCAGATCCCCTGGCCAAACTGTACCTAAAACTTTATACTGAAAATTTGCAGAAACTCCGCCAACGCGATCCAAAACTGCAATAGTATTCAAAACAAACCTTCTGCGAATAACATGTCAAGAGCAAAATTGTCTTCTAGTATACGAACCCCAGTATGTGTGTCACTTGCATTTTACGAGATCAATGCACGTCCTCAAAAGATGACTAAAATGCAGCGGCTTACCTGTGCCATGCTAGGTAGCAAACACGGCCATTCTCGACCATACTGACAAGAGCGATATGCCTTGAGAATGGACATTTTCAGCGTAATAATCCACATAATCTGAATTTCGCAGTGGAATTTGGGTGGTATCACTGAGTGGTGTTATCAATTTACCACGCGCTTTGTTTAAATAGCAATGGAAATCGGTGTTCAGGATACACATTCAGAGTCAACTTTTTCGCCATTCAGTAGCTACACCTCGCGCGGTGAAAACCACTACCGTTCGCGAAAATTTATTGCTTTCTCGCGATCGCGCAATATTGCACTTTCGGGGAACTACAGAGGACGGCAGGTATTAGGCCAAAACAAATTGTTGACCGCAGACACCAACAATCAATTCTAATGAGGAAACTTAAAGAAATTTCCGTCACACTGCTGCCACACTGTTAATCACCCAGAACACTAGACAGGGCACACATCCAATTCACCCGAACACAGACGACGGAAATCGATTTCCGTCATCATTGAATTTTCTAAATATGTATAGATTTTAACCAAGCTCTCACTCCTTTTTACGCATCTTGCGTTTTCTGTCGACGTCGTCGTTATTCGAGAGAACAGATGAATATTAATGTCGAATCGCGAATAACGTCAATTCTCGCACAATTTCAACCTGTACACCCCTGTGTATGTAGCCCGATCACATCACGGCGGTCGCCACGCAATCTAGCACATCTAATAACCACCGACTAGGTCACGACCGAACAAAGATTTTGGACAATGAGTTTCGATTGCAGAATTTCCTAATACGCAGGTTTCTCGAACGCATTTATTCACGGAAGCAAGGAGGAGTGCTCGAAAACTCGATGAAGGCTTTTAAATTTTAAAGGACTCTCTCACAGATATCGGAATTCACAAAACCCGTATTTATGAAGTTTCGCACGTTAACACCCTGCACCTAATGCACCGACATCTGCTACCTCTCTGCAAAATGAAGTACAAATCGTTTTTTTAAAGTTGGCTGACTTTTCATACAGTACCGATGAAAATTGTACGCCTGCACTGGCGACTTCACTAGTCCGCCACAAATCTGTCGGACTATCTTCATTCGGTTGAAACGAGCAAGCGCCACATATTCCCGTGCTAGTGCTTACCACAAAAGAGAGCGAGATTCACCACACCAGCTTTCGCAACCGCAACATGAAGGCTTCACGGGTTCAATCGTTTTTCCGTGCAGATTGCTAAGCTTACAGAATGGCGATTAATGAAAATTCAACTTCTATGCATTCGACCTTAGCGAATGTTCGTTTTATAGTTGAATATATGAACTGATCCTATTGATATGGTTCAGCTCATTTCAATTTAATTGGGAAACAGCGACGGAAAAATGATCGTAGATGGACATTTCCGCAAGAATTCACTGGACGAGGCAACACAAGAATTTCAAGACGCACATGTTGCGGAATTTCTCACCAAGTAAAGGGGGATGGTATAAGGGATTATTGCGAATGTTAGGAGTAAGAAAGGATCGTTCCGCGCCGTTCACATTGCTTTAGGATTTTCACAAGCACAACCGATAACAAATACGATTGAATTCGGCGATAATCCAACCACACACGGTCATACCTCTCGAACTCAAACCGAAATCAAAATCTTGCGACCAGCGCGCGTCCACTTGTGTGCCCAGAGAATGACTGACGTCCCACTACCGCGACTCGATTCGATTAACTCCTTTTCTTATTGGTAACGCATAGGATTTCTTACTCTCGATGAATCGCCGCTGGGCAAAACCATATCGGCTATTTGATGGCTATCCGTGGACGAAAATTTTTCGTTTAAAACGGAATCAAAAATCACTTCATGCACAATACTTCTTGTGGAAATATTCACATTTTCGTTTCAAGATCACGACAGTGTTTCACTTTCAAAGGAACAAACGATGTACTTCGTAGAATGATTCTCGTGCGGTTTTTTTTCAAATGCGAAATTCCGAACTCAATTAGAAACCGTCGCCAACAAGAGATCTCTTGCTGGATTAGCGCTGTTTTACATGGTCGCCATAGGGCGAGACCATATCAACTCGTCGAGGGCTGTCCGTCGCGAAATATTTTCAATTATTTCTGTTGCTACACAAGCCAAAAAACTACACTACTTAAAGTGTAGCCTTACGGGCGATGCAGAACAGCTTCTAAAATACTACTCTTTAACCGAGGCTAACTAAAATACTGCATGGAAAGTGCTTGTTGAAAAATACGACAATAAGCAAGTATTGTTAAACACACAGTTTAAAATGTTACTTTCAATTGCATATGCAAATGAGTCATCAACGGCAATTAAATTCTTATTAGATAATACCGTTGAATGTGTTCAAGCAATAGAACATCTGAAAGTTGAAAACTTATGGGACTCAATATTGATATACATGACCACACAATGTGTGCCTCAGGAAATTCGACAAATATGGGAATAGCAACAACAAGCACCAAATAGCCAAGCAACATTTTCAAACCTTAAGGAATTTTTGCAGCAACGATTTAGAGCGTAAGAAGCATCAGGTGTGGAAAGACCAAAAACTCAGCGAAAACATAATTACATGCTTAGTACTCAGAAGCTTTTAACGCTCAGAAGCGTAAGCACTCATGCTTTTTCGCCAATTTGTGTATTGTGCCAGGGGACACATCATATTAGAAGATGTAATGTAGAAGATAATGAATGATTTCCAACTGCAAGTGGTCACACCAGTCAAGTATGCACTGTGTGCTGGTGTCTGATGAGAATCAGTGCATGCTTTCGAAACCACTTTGTCAAATAAAAATTTTCAAGATATATAAAAATTTTTCAATTTTAATCATCCCGCAAAAACAATTCCAATTTGATTCTGCTTTCGGAGGCTTATTCCGCAAAACGATCAAGTTTCCAGTATCAATTATTCTCAACTTTGATAAGCTTTAGAGACGATATACGTTTTCTATGCTGATTTAAAGACAAGAAGGGAACCGTGATCACAAATCAATAACCTTTATGAGTAAATTATTTCCATGGATATAAGTCGGAGATGTTAAAATTTGTCACAACCAGCGTAAATAACAATTAATGATTTCCAGCTGCAAGTGGTCACACCAGTCAAGTTTGCACTGTGTGCTGGTGTCTGATGAGAATCAGTGCATGCTTTCGAAACCACTTTGTCAAATAAAAATTTTCAAGATGCATAAAAATTTTTCAATATTAATCATCACGCAAAAACAATTCCAACTAGATGTAATCAGTTTACAAATCTTGACTATCCATCAAAATATAATTTCGAAACGGTCTTTGTCTAAGCTTCTTGACCAAAAGTCATTTAGTCGGTACTTGGCCATCCACAACAAAGTGTTTTAAATGTAAGCGATAATTGTATAAAATTGAATCATCAGTAATTGCAAGCATTTATCAGCAGCAGCCCATTACAACAAAGAACTGTCAGTCTATATCGCCTGTCACAAAAATCGAGAATGAGCCAAACATGACTGTGCAGATGACGGATTTGCATCTACAGCAGCTGATAGCAGCACTGAGGATTGGTCACCCACCACCAACACCCGCTGGTTCTTTTGGGATCTGTCCAGCACAACTCATTCAAGAGCTCATCGCAGTCGCAACTATATACAAAGAATTCGAGCAGCTGTCAGAGGACTTCTGAAGTACTCAGAGACATCGCCTCAATGTGGTGGAGAGTTGCTAGTAATAGACTTGTTTCTCTGCGTGTATCAAATTTATATGGAAATCCTTAGCAGCCGGTACGATGGTAGCGCCCTAACTGATGTTTTTATGTGTCAAAAACATTCAATACTTCTCAAACTTTTGCTAAGCACAAATTTCGAAGATCTGCACCCTGTCCTTATCTTCAGGTTGCTAAGCATCAGGATTCAAAGCTTACTGCAAAAACATGGACTAGGATCTTTGATTTAACTTCTCACAGAGGCTGTTGGAGAGAAGCCGAGAGAAACTATGTCAATTGGAATCTCACCAAGAACATCAAGCAAGAGTTGTTTGGAAGACAAAACAAACGGTGGCTTTTGCCACAGCTTGGGTCACACAGCAGGAAGCATCAACGGTCACAACAGGCAAATGAGGAAGGTCACCAGAGAATCGCCAAATGGTGCGGAAACTGCAACATAAGTGTCCTGCTTTGGCTGTGAAAGACTTGAAACAGTGCGTGGTCTTTTTTCATCATGTAGCAAATCGAAGGAACTCCCAACATTGAACTTTTGCTCCATAAGATTGAGTTAGAGTCTGCTGCTGTGTGACCGCTTAGTGATCCAGATTTTTATCAACGATATCACTCGATACGGGTTCATCGATATAGCTACAAGTGCTAGTGAAGCTAGCTACCAATTGAATCAACAATGAAGTAACCAAGAGAGCGAGTTCCATTTGCAATCCACGAACACCATTTTAGCAACTGCTGTTAGCAAATGCACGCTCATTTCCCATCACATTTTTAATAATGCCAGACTCCTGAGACAAAAGAACGTTATTGGGGGTATACTTGATCGAATTGGCAAACATATTTCTCAATATTTAACGGATAATATTTTAGGGATATCCTAAAGGTGATAGTCAAATTGCTAGAGAAAGAAAACCCAAAATCAAATATCGTAAAGCCAGCAGCTCCATCAACTAGCCAACGACAACTTAACAGCCCCAAGCGACCGAAGAAATGAGATAGTCCAATACCAGACTATCCAAATACTGACTTTTGCACCACACACCATGCTACTTCCTATCAGTCCAGTTCCAAACACATCGGAATGACTCACTTCAACATAAGCAATGCAGCTCAATAAATACCAGCATGAAGAGTAACCAAGATATACTTGAAACAAATGCTCCCTGTTTGGATCAAAGAAACGCACGTTTAAATTTCGTAATGAACACTTTATTCAATGTCAATACGTTCAATTTTAGCTACTCAATTTCGCCTATGACAATTATTTCTGAATTCAATTTCAAAATATACTTTAACTTATAAAGATACGATTTATAATGAACAAAAACTGATCAACTTCTTCTTTTCTCCCTTATTATATCCAAATGAAAGTTTTGGTAAATTTAATATACTAGTATAACATTACATTTCCATTTTGTTACAAATCCATTCCACTATTAACATTTGAGCTAAAATACAACATTTACTGTCCAACATTTCAGCTGACTAGATTTTTTGTGAAGTTCACTACAGCTGATGTCACTGACATGCTGTCACATCGCACCTGTCACCGATGACCATCACCAGGTAAGATAAAATTTGCTTTTGTGTTTTTCATTGACATTTATATTTTACGTCGAGCGCAAACATACTCCCCCGCTGGTCCGACAGGATCATAGCCAATATTTGTAAATATCTGCTTAGAATTTTCTACCAGCAATACTAAGCTACCGATTATTGAGCTTATGATTGTCTCATCTCAAATCAAAGGTTGTCTTGTCATTGTTCGGGAACAATTAGAATTCCATGATCAATAAATTGGTTTCGAAAGAAAGTGTTGAAGAAAGGCTGATACTTTGAAAAGATCGCAACGATTCTTGGTTTGTTCTTTTCTGATGTGGCGGCCCATGTACCAGGCTCTTGCATTTTATGAAATAACATAGCATCACGGACTTTCTTTTTGTATAATTTGAATATTATTTATAAATGTATAATTTAAATAATGTAATAATTTGTTTATGATGTATAACTATTAATGATGTGAAAAATGTATAATTTGTAGGTTAACTTTGAATATTAGTTAGTAAGTGACTGATTGTTATCATAGTATGGCCTTTTTTTGTTTGATAGAGAAATAAAAACACAGTACATAATATCAACCACGCTCTCTTTTTTGTTTCAATACTTTGTGTTGCTGGATTGTTATTAGTTCGAAACTTAATAGTGTATATATTTTTGGTCCTTCGAACCAGATAGACGGTTAAGTTTAGTCTTAGAAGTTGAAAAATGGAAAAGTGAAGAAAGACAATCGAATTTAGGTAGTAGCAAATATACCTGGTAAGTCCTTTCTAAATCATTTCATATCCTTACATCCCAAATGATCATCAATTTTAAATAATTGTGCAATTAAATTGGGTTTAAATGTGCTTGTAAAGTGAAAATAATTATTCATACAGAATTAGAATTTGAAAGTGCTTATGAACAGGCAAATGGTAACTTGAAATAGCGTGGTATTGAAGTTACTCGATATACATGCATTAGAGTCGACAATTTCAAATACTTGTGCAACTAAAATGGGTCTAAATATGCTATGCAAAGTGACAATAACTGTTTATACAGAATTAGAATTTGAAAGTGCTTATGTAGATGTAATCAGTTTAAAAATCTTGACTATCCATCAAAATATAATTTCGTAAACAGAAACGGTCTTTGTCTAAGCTGCTTGACCAAAGGTCATTTAGTTGGTACTTGGCCATCCAAAACAAAGTGTTTGAAATGTAAGCGATAATTGCATAAAATTGAATCATCAGTAACTGCAAGCATTAATCAGCAGCAGCCCATTACAACAAAGAACTGTCAGTCTATATCGCCTGTCACAAAAATCGAGAATGAGTCAAATAATAACCAATAGCCTTTATGAGTAAATTATTTCCATGGATATAAGTCGGAGATGTTAAAATTTGTCACAACCAGCGTAAATAACAATTAATGATTTCCAACTGCAAGTGGTCACACCAGTCAAGTATGCACTGTGTGCTGGTGTCTGATAAGAATCAGTGCATGCTTTCGAAACCATTTTGTCAAATAAAAATTTTCAAGATAAATAAAAATTTTACAATTTTAATCATCCCGCAAAAACAATTCTAATTTGATTCAGCTTTTGGAGGCTTATTCCGCAAAACAATCGAGTTTTTCGTATCAATTTTTCTCTCCTTTGATAAGCTTTAGAGACGATATACGTTGTCTATGCGATTATAGACAAGAAGAGAACCGTGATCACAAATCAATAACCTTTATCAGTAAATTATTTCCATGGATATAAGTCGGAGATGTTAAAATTGGTCACAACCAGCGTAAATAACAATTAATGATTTCCAACTGCAAGTGGTCACACCAGTCAAGTATGCACTGTGTGCTGGTGTCTGATGAGAATCAGTGCATGCTTTCGAAACCACTTTGTCAAATAAAAATTTTCAAGATGCATAAAAATTTTTCAATATTAGTCATCACGCAAAAACAATTCCAACTAGATGTAATCAGTTTAGAAATCTTGACTATCCATCAAAATATAATTTCGAAAAAAGAAACGGTCTTTGTCTAAGCTGCTTGACCAAAGGTCATTTAGTCGGTACTTGGCCATCCACAACAAAGTGTTTTAAATGTAAGCGATAATTGCATAAAATTGAATCATCATTAACTGCAAGCATTAATCAGCAGCAGCCCATTACAACAAAGAACTGTCAGTCTATATCGCCTGTCACAAAAATCGAGAATGAGTCAAACATGACTGTGCAGATGACGGATTTGCATCTACAGCAGCTGATAGCAGCACTGAGGATTGGTCACCCACCACCAACACCCGCTGGTTCTTTTGGGATCTTTCCAGCACAACTCATTCAAGAGCTCATCGCAGTGGCAACTATATACAAAGAATTCGAGCAGCTGTCAGAGGACTTCTGAAGTACTCAGAGACATTGCTTCAATGTGGTGGAGAGTTGCTAGTAATAGACTTGTTTCTCTGCGTGTATCAAATTTATATGGAAATCCTTAGCAGCCGGTACGATGGTAGCGCCCTAACTGATGTTTTTATGTGTCAAAACCATTCAACACTTCTCAAACTTTTGCAGAGGCCAAACTCGAAGAGCTGCACCCTGACCTTATCTTCAGGTTGCTTAGCATCAGGATTCAGAGCTTACTGCAAAAAATAGATTAGGATCTTTGATTTAACTTCTCACAGAGGCTGTGGGAGAGAAGCCGAGAGAAACTATGTCAATTGGAATCTCACCAGGAACATCAAGCAAGAGTTGTTTGGAAGAAAAAACAAACGGTGGCTTTTGCCATTGTTGAAAATTATTGTTTTATATACAGATATATATATTAAATGGTATATTATAAAAAGAATATGATATATATGATATATATAAAGTATGTATAGATATATATATATATTATATATTTCCTTTAATTGAGTTAACCATGAAGCTAAATTTTGACATTTCCCCATCATCTGGCCATTCTTTGGAGCGAAAATTTTGATAGCAGAGAAAAGCAGAGACAATGCTCATTCTTGACGGATAAAATGTCAAGAATTTTCGATCGATTTTCTTATTGGCAAGTCATTTCCACTGCTCAATTTTCAAATTCAAACACTATATGTCACTTTTTAGCTCGAAAGAATGAACTGCACAAACTAAATTGGCGTGAAATGATTGACAACATGTTTTAGTGCCTTCTATGTTTTCGAAGCGAAAGCAACTTCAAAGCAACTTTCCATGCTAAGAACACAGTACCAAACTTGCTTATTTTCAAGCTAAATTTTCGCCGAAACAGATTTCACGTGAAATTTTGTATGAAAATTTCACGTGAAATTGAACTCAGTACTATGCTTAACATGTTAGTTTTGACTATATTGAATTATATATCGCTTTGAGAGTATTGGATATGAAATCATATGGAAATGTATTTGTGAGATTAAATGTAATGTTGTATTTGTGAGACTAATGAATTTATATTTGAAGCTTTAATTTTATTGAATTTTCATTTTTGTAAGAAGTCCGATCCAAACTACCGTAAACCGCAGTACTCAATATTGTGAATAAAGTTTATTTCGAAAATTATACCACGGGATTTTGTTATTCATTTTCTCATCTGGTGCCGAAACCCGGGAATTGCCGAGTTATCGAATTCTGTAGTATATCAACATATCTACTGTCGTACATATTCGCAATGGATGTGACCGAACGAGCGGTTTATCGCGGTCAGATAACGAAGCTGACAAATCCTGCCCGCGATTTTCTATCGAGTTCGGACTCAAAATTAAATGAAGAAAATAAGGAAAGACTGGACGAAATCGAAGAGGAGCTGGTTACTTTTATCGAACGTCTTACGGCTGCTCAAGATAGTTTGAAAAAAATAAATTTAGAAACGAGAGGCGCAATCAAACCAGAAAGTGCGTCAAAGGAATTGGAAACGATGTTCGGGTATAAAGACAAGCTTGCAAAGATTGCAAGATAAACAGGAACGGATTTTTCCTTCCCATGCACCACGTGGAGGATACGTTGAAAATAGCAGTACAGCAAAATTACCAGAATTGGCACTGAAAACGTTTAACGGTGATTTCAAAGATTGGATACCGTTTTGGGAAAGTTTCAAGACCGCTGTTCATAAAAGGCAAGATCTAAGCGGTGCTGATAAATTTAATTACCTCCAGAATCATATAACTGGAAGAGCCGCCGAATCTATTGCCGGTTTCACACCTACAAATGGAAACTATGATGCTGCAATTTCTCTTCTAATAGAGCAATACGGTGATACTGGTAAACTTGTGGATTATTCAATTCGAAAGCTGATGCAAATGCCTCGAATTATATCCCCTTCCGATGTCGTGAGCCTACGTAAGTTATACAACAATGTCACTACGCAAACAAGATCTCTTTCGGTTCTCGGTGTGCCTTCAACACAATACTCTATTATGCTGAAAGCACTTATAGTGAAAAGCTTGCCCCGCGAGTTAGTAGTGGAATTCCATCGACAGCAACAAAAGAATGCTGAACTTAAGTGCAATGATACGAAAGATGATGAAGCGAATGTGTCTGTGTCTTCTATTTCTCTCGATAGTGATAATTCACTCGGTTGTGTTAGTAACAATCACCTTCGAGAACTTCTGAACTTTCTTAGAAGAGAACTCGCCTCATTGGAGCGCTCAGAGCAGTCGTCTGAAATAAAAACACGTTCAAAAACACATACAAGTTTCAAGACTGCCGCTGGGTTCTTTACACCTGCTAGCACACTATGCCATTGTTATTTTTGTGAAAATACCACACACGCAACAGAGTTTTACAATAAACCTATCCCATTAATCGAAAGGAAGGATATGCTTAAAAGGGAAGGACGTTGTTTCGAATGCACAAAACGAGGGCATAACGCGAAACAGTGTGTTAATAAGCGCATTAAGTGTAGTTCATGTGCGGGCAATCATGCCACAGCTATGTGCGATCCTGACTATCTCGCAGCGAAAAACAAGTCAGCTTATGTCAAAGCAGAGATTGCAAAGCCAGTGTCACCTTCTACAACATTGTTTTCGTCGATAACTGGTTCTATCCTACTCCAAACCGCCCGAGTTATTGCATCATCGTCTTCAAGCCGGAATGAAATCTCAGTCTTATTACGCATTGTATTGGATGGCGGGTCTCAGAGGACGCATATAAAGGAAAGTGTCGCAAATAAACTGAATCTCGAAACTCACGACACCATCGATTTGAAAATTATTCCTTTTGGGTGTGTAAAAGCACCTTCGTCTAAACAGTTCAAGCGAGTAAGAGTGAATTTGACGAATGTTCGTGACAAAAGGTGTATTGTGGTGCTAGCCATTGTAGTTCCGGAGATTTGTCCCCATGTTTTACCTGCGCCGATCATAAACTCTGACCTAGTTTCAAATCTTGCCCTAGCAGATGATTATCGCTTTGAAACATCTGAGAGTAGCATCGGAATGTTCTTAGGATGTGATGTATATTCGGCCGTAGTAGGTGACACGTTTAAACGCTTAGGTGACACATTAGTGGCAATCGACACTATTTTCGGATGGACCATTCAAGGCCCAACGTCGAGCTTATGTGAGGTTGAATCGATTGCAACCACAGTAAACCTTGCGGTAAGTCCATCAAAGCACGATTTTCCAAATATTGAAACCCAATTAGAAAACTTTTGGAATTTGGAAAGCATAGGCATCACTTCACCGGTTAAAAACGTAAATAACTCATTAGACATTGATAAACATATTTGCAAGAACGGAACGCGATACGAAGCATCTCTACTTTGGAAAAACGATGATTGTGTTTTGGATAGTAATAAAACAGGTGCTCTCGTGAGAGTAGAAAAGCTAATGCAGAGGCTTTCTAGAGATCGAAGCAAATTAATAGAGTACGATGAAGTCATGTGGGAGCTTATGAATGCCGGAATTGCCGAAAAATGTGACGAAAATTTTGAGACTCAGCAAAAAATCTACTATATGCCGCATCGTCCAGTGTATCGAATGGATAAAGAGACAACCAAAATTCGTATAGTGTTCGATGCTTCAGCCAAATCAAATAACCACATTTCATTGAATGAAGCTTTATTTCCAGGGCCTAATTTGTTGCCCGAAGTTTTGGGCATGTTGCTTAATTTTCGACTAGGAAAAATGCAATAACTGCTGATATCGAGAAAGCTTTCCTTCAGATCAGCCTAGCACCTAAAGATCGAGATGTACACCGTTTTTTTTTGGTTCAATGAAAAGATAAAAAGAGAGAAGGAACTTCCCGAAATTAGGGCTTACCGGATGAATCGAGTTACGTTTGGTGTTGTCTGCAGCCCTTTTTTACTTTGTGCCACTCTTCAAAAGCATTTGCAATTAGAATCCGACAAGTTTCCAGAAACGTGCAACTTGGTCAACCGGAGTTTTTACATGGACGATTTGCTGGTTAGTTTAGATGATATTGAAGACGCCGTTCGACTTTATAGTGAAACTTGTAGCATTATGAGAAATGCTTGTATGAATGTCCGTAAATGGAAAGCTAACGACCAGCGGTTACAGAAAATATTCAAAAACAATAGTTCGGATATCAAAAATAAACAGAAAGTGTTGGGAGTTGTCTGGTATTTGAACTCTGATGAAATAGCCGTTAACGTGGATGGCGTGTGCAACAAGTTATTATCTGAAGCCACCAAAAGAATACTTTTACAAACACTTGCATCGATATATGACTCTCTGGGTATGATAGGACCATATACAGTTAAGTTGAAATTACTATTTCAAGAGACTTGGCGGCAGAAATTAAATTGGGACGAACCCTTACCTTGTCATCTTATGACAGAATGGAATAAATATATACAAGACCTACCACTTTTGCGGAGTTTAACTTTAGCTCGATGCGTCTTTGTATCGACATCACGAGTTGAGCAACAGCTACACATATTTGCGGATGCCAGCCCTCAAGCATATGGAGCAGTTGCATATATAAGGAGTAAAAACCAAGATGGATCAATCAACGTATCATATTTATGTTCAAGAAACAGAATAGCACCTATAAAAAGCGACAGTGCAACACAACTCAGCCTCCCCAAAATGGAGCTTACTGCATCTCTGGTTGCAGCGAGATTATTTTTACTAATGTTCGAAGAAGAACATTAGTATTAAAATCACTTTGGCCAAAAATTCATATTTCTGTATATATATATATATATATATATATATATATATATATATATATATATATATATATATATATATATATATATATATATATATATATATATATATATATATACATATATATAAATATATATATATATATATATATATATATATATATATATATATATATATATATATATATATATATATATATATATATATATATATATATATCTATATATATATATATATATATATATATATATATATATATATATATATATATATATATATATATATATATATATATATATCATCAAAAAATTTCAGTGAAAAAATCTCAGGAACGCGCCATCTGATTGAGCTGAAATTTTCAGGTCACATTGGTGTATATGCAGAATAGTGCCAGGTTTCACAAAAATATAATAATCTTTAACCCTTTGGCGCCGGCAGCCATTTTAGTGATTTTTCTAATATACCTATTATTCCGTACACAAATAATTTTTGCAAAAATAAAGTTGACGACATAAATTTCGAACAAGTTCTACATGTGAATCGGATAATTTTTTGGAATTTTTTAACCCCATGTGTGCGCTGGGTGCCTAAAAAGAGAACGGGAAAATTTGAAAATTTTTAAATTGTGATAACTTTTGACAGAGCTATTTCATGATTACGAAATTTTCAGGACATGTTTGTTTTATTTAGTTGTAGATTTGTGTTTGTTTTAATGAGCGTGCTGGCAACCCTGTAGCTAGGGCAGGCACTTAAAGTGAAAACCTCCAAATCATCGTCTCTCTTAAAAAAATGTCGTTTCTTAAAAAAACAGCCACTCATATGTAAATTTTGTGTTTTGTTTATATAAACGAAAAAAAAATTGATATGGTATAACGGGCACGCCTGGTAAGCCTTGCCCAAGTTACCTATATTTTTAGCATCAAAAACTTCTGTTCACGGAAACTCACGATCCGATGAACAGAATTTAATGAAATTTGCAGAATGTATTGGTCCTAAGTAGGACCAGGTCTGATAGAAGTGATTTTGAAATGCGGGTGATTCTGTGCCAGTGGTGCCATCTTGAAAAATCACAAAAAAAGATAACGGCTTTTAGCCCTATAAATTCTTATTGAATCGTTCGATTTTGACGAAACTCACACCGTAGCTACACCTTACTTCAAACCACGCTTGGTAGAAATTTGGTTGAAAAATTCGGTTGGAGCTGCCAGCTATGATAATTTTGGTGTCTTAAATTTGAAAAAATAAAAATTTGGAAGTGAAAACATTCAAACCATCGAATATCCTAAAAAATGTCCGTTTCTACAATAAAACCAATCTGTATACAAATCTTATGCTATATCTACACAGTCGAAGTAAAACTTTGGAAATTTCATGTCGGACAAGAACGGTAGCCCTTTCTCAGTTAACCTATATTTTTAGCTTCAAAAACTTCTGTTCACGGGAACTCATGAATCAATAATCAGATAGAGTTGAAATTTACAGAATGCATTGGACTTAATTAGGGCCAGGTCTGATAGAAGCGATTTTGAATTAAAGGCAACTCTGTTCCAGTGGTGCCATCTTGAAAAATTACAAAGAAAAATAAATGCTTTTAGCCCTATGAAATGTGAATAAGTTACCAGATTTTCATGAAATATACACAGTAGCTGAACCTTACTCTAAGCTCTGTTTGATAGAAAGTTGATTGAAAACTTCGATTGGTGCTGCCAGCAATGGTAATTTTTGTGTCTTTGGTTTTGAAAATTCGCTCAGGAAAATAAAACTTTTTGCCCTATAACTTCCAGTGCAGTCATGAAATCAATACGAATTTCATACAATTACTGGAACCTATTATAAACATTATTCAAGCCAAATTTGGTTGAAAAGCCATGATAGGGTTGCCAGTTATTGTTGGTTTTGTGTTTGTTGCAATATCTTTATTAAGCGGTTTTATCGTAGAATTTTCAATTGGTAATGATATTGTAGTGACAATAAACAGCAAATATTAAGCTTTCGATTATTTGAAAAAACTCGCTGCAGGTAACCCTAAATTTCTTTATACTCCTATAACTTCAAATGTTATATAACAACGTGAAGCAGATGTGATACATTCTTGGCTTTGATACTGGCGAAAGGTTGCCAGCACGAGTCGGTTGTGCTACTTTTGTATCAATAAATGCTTACAGTTAGTATTCATGCCGGAAACATTTACAATGAAAATAAATAACCGATGTTTCAATTCCCAAAGTTCTGCAAATTTTTCGGATCGCAGCCCCAAACTCCAACTTCAGTTACAGTGCTGCAGACACTGAGCATTTTCTTCATTGATGCTATAAGAGATGCTGCTTTCAAAATTTTGTGAAATAAGCAACTGATAACGAATATAATTAACCCGTGTTTTGCTCTCATAAACGTTGAAATTCATGCCAGTGGTAATATCTGAAACCTTCTACCATATGAGTTATAATGCATTCTTGAGACAAAAGTAAAACGTGGCATTTGAAACAATTTGGCCGTAATAAGCAGTGCATGTGGTGGAATATGCACTCAAAACCTGCACGATTCTTCTACTGTTCTTCGAACATTAGTGTTTCTAGCGGTTCAGGAGTTTTTTTTTTCCAAGAGTTTTTTTTTATATAAAGTCGAATTTAATCATTCACTTTGATTCGGAGTTTCTATGGACGGATTCTAAAATTTCGCTTTATTGGATTCGCAGCCGAAGCCATAGACGTGACGTTTACGTTAACAACCGCGTTCAGGAAATCCAAAAGTTAACTTGCACAGAAAACTGGTTGCATTGCCCCGGATCAGAAAACCCTGCAGATTTTCTCACTCGAGGCATCGTGCCAAGTACACTACTGAAGGCAACTAGCTGGATATGCGGGCCAAGTTGGCTACATAAATGAGAACTGCATTGGCCTGTTCAAGAAGCCTCTGTCGAGCCAGATTTATCTCAATGTCTCTGGACCCACAGCGATGCTCGTATTTGCAAGAGAGAAACAATTTTGAAAGTCGAATGCTTCAGTAGACTCGAAAAGCTTATTTGAGTCACTGCTTATGTTCTACGGTTCATTTACATTCTTCGAGGAAATAAACCCATTCAAAAACATTTGACAGCCAATGAACTCAAGGAGGCCGAATTATATTGGATAAAAGCTGTACAATCGGAAGCATATACTGAGGAGGTGACTGCTCTCTCTAATAAAAGAATTTGTCCTAAACACTCATCAATAATATCACTGAATCCTTTTATGGATGAAAATGGAGTACTTCGCGTCGTAAGCCGTTTGTACCAATCTGATTTTAGTTACGATGAATGTTTTCCCATAATATTGCCAAAATGTTCTTACTTCAGTTCGCTGTTAATTAGGAATGCGCACGAAAGGGGTTTACATGGAGGAGTTAGTGCGGTACTGGTTTGGCTACGCCAAAGATTTTGGATAGTTAAATCTCGCCAGATTGTTAAACGTATCCTTCGAAACTGCAATGTATGCAAACGCCTGAAAGGAAAATGTGTGACCCAGCCTATTGCTCCACTACCGAGAGAACGATTACACGCGTCTAGGCCATTTGAAACGGTAGGTGTTGATTTTGCTGGACCACTATATATACGCAACTCCTCAAACGAAAACACAACCAGCAAAGTCTATATTAGGCGTGTTTTTTTGCTCCTCTATCCAATAGAGAATAGGATATTTGCATTTGAAACAACAACGATCCTGTCCCAGTGAATTCAATGGTACAAAAATTCTATTCCTCATTTGTAGTTCACGTGTTGAAGTGTAGAATGTGCTGATGGAAAAAATAAAAGCTCATGAGAAGTTATTTTTTTTCTGTGAGGTGGCTTTGGGGTTTTCATGGTTATGTTGAATGTTTTGATAGTTAGGAAATTAGAAAAAGCACTCATAATGTATAGAAAGCTAAAAGAAATAATTTTCTGTTAGTTCTTTTTGTATTTTCTATCGATTGTGGTAGTGTATATTCGTTATTTTCTTTCTTCATTTTCAGCTGTTGTGTGGTACCACAGCAAATGCAGCAACCTATGTCAGTCTTAGCGAAAGCACTGTTGTTTTATACTAGATCGTTGTTTTTGTGGCATAGTTCTATTCTGCTCTGTACCGGCGAAAAAAAACGTACGTATTATGTTATGCACCTGTGCAGTTATTCGAGCGGTTCATTTGGAATTAGTGTCGAATTTAACAACCGAATCTTGTTTATCAGCATTTCGGCGCTTTTTCGCACGGCGCGGTGTTCCAGAACTAATAATGTCAGATAATGCGAAAACATTCAAATGCGCTGCACAAGAGCTTCAGCAATTGCATATAATCATTCAGTCGCAAGGAATTCAAGATTATTTCAGTGGCATAAGAGTCTCCTGGAAATTCATAGTGGAGCGCGATGCTTGGTGGGGTGGCTTCTGGGAACGGCTCGTGAAAAATGTTAAAAACGTGCTGAAGATAACAATTGGAAGATCAACATTGACATTCGATCAATTGCAAACTTTTTTAATGGAGGCCGAGTTTATTGTAAATGCTCGACCACTTACGTACATAGGAGATGACCCAAGTGATCTACTGCCTTTAACGCCATCTCATATGTTGCTTGGGCATTTTCCTTCGACTCTTTCAATGGATTTGGCCAATGTTGGGCAAGATATGCGCTCAAAGTGGCAAGCTCGATTTCGCTACGCAAAGTCATTTTTTAAACGTTTCAAAACTGAGTATCTACAATCTCTCAGGTCAGCACATCACAGCCAGAATAAGTTTTCTCAAGACTTACGCGTAGATGATATTGTTATAGTACACGATCCATCGCAAAATCGATTGTTTTGGAAGCTAGCACGTATTCAGCAGACATTTCCAGGTAGAGACGGCAAAGTTCGAGCTTGTGAAGTAGCCCTATCTAACGGCAGTACAATAAGACGTCCAGTTCAACACTTATTTCCACTAGAGGTGCGATCCTAATTTGGCGGCGGGAGGATGTTGAAAATTATTGTTTAACATGTTAGTTAGGACTATATTGAATTATATATCGCTTTGAGAGTATTGGATATGAAATCATATGGAAATGTATTTGTAAGATTAAATGTAATGTTGTATATGTGAGACTAATGAATTTATATTTGAAGCTTTAATTTTATTGAATTTCCATTATTGTAAGCAGTCCGATCTAAACTACCGTAAACCGCAGTACTCAATATTGTGAATAAAGTTTATTTCGAAAATTATACCACGGGATTTTTTTATTCATTTTCTCAGCCACAGCTTGGGTCACACAGCAGGAAGCATCAACGGTTACAACAGGAAAATGAAGAAGGTAACCAGAGAATCGTCAAATGGTGCGGAAACTGCAACATAAGTGTCCTACTTTGGCTGTGAAAGACTTGAAACAGTGCGTGGTCTTTGTCCATCATGTAGAAAATCGAAGGAACTCCCAACATTGAACTTTTGCTCCATAAGATTGAGTTAGAGTATGCTGCTGTGTGACCGCTTAGTGATCCAGATTTTTATCAACGATATCACTCGATACGGGTTCATCGATATAGCTGCAAGTGCTAGTGAAGCTAGCTACCAATTAAATCAATAATGAAGTAACAAAGAGAGCGAGTTCCATAAGCAATCCACAAACACCATTTTAGCAACTGCTGTTAGCAAATGCACGCTCATTTCCCATCACATTTTTAATAATGCCAGACTCCTGAGACAAAAGTGTTGAAATCTAGTATTAGTATTGTTTACGTTGATACACTTTTGAATTTCGAGTCATTGTAATAGTCATGTTCTAAAATTGAGTTTAGTACTTTTCAACTGTAATTGAGCTAGTACAAAACAAGTGACATGTATTGTAGTCTTAAGCTAACCGTGTTCAAATAAAGACACTTGAATTAACCAACAGGTTATGGGCCCAGGCCACGTTGTACCAGTAAAATAGTTCTCGATAATTGAAGTGCAAGTTAAGTGTTCAGTATGGCTGACTGCAAGGCAAAGTTCGCGAAATTGAACAATAGCAATTATATGAACTGGAAATTTAAAATGGAATTGTTGCTGAAAAAGGAGAACATATGGAAGGCTATTTCAACTTCAATACCTGCTGCACTGGTGTCAGATGCAGCGGCAGCAGTCAGAGCAGCTTATGAAAATTCGAAAAGTGAATGGCTGCGTATGGACGAAGAAACTTTTTCAATTATTGGCCTTTCGATGGAAGATGATCAGATATCGCATATTCGTGATCAAAGTTCAGCGGTTGGTGCATGGAACAAACTGAAAAACGATCATGAAAATGCGACACTGAGTAATGAAATTCACTTAGTGCGAGTGATTTGTTCAACGAAGATGGCGGAGAATGGCAGTGTTTCGGAGCACATTCAACATTTATTGGATTTATTCACAAAGTTGAGTGCAATTAGCGAGGACCAGATAACAGAACAATCGAAAGTAGCCGTGTTGCTGAGTAGCCTATCGAGAGAATACGATGTATTGGTGACGGCACTTGAGGCGCGAAACGTGGAAGAGTTGACGTTTGCTTTCGTTCAACAAAAGGTGACATCAGAATATGAACGACGTGTTCGTACGAGCAGTTCGACTGAAACAGAAAACAAGCTTATGAAAATCATCCAGAAAAACAAAACGAAGAAGGAAATCATATGTTTTTTTCTGCAAGAAGCCAAATCACATACGTAAAAATTGTGTTGATTATAAGAAATGGAAGACAGAAAAGATTAATAATTCATCAAAAGATACGGACAAGTGTAATGCAGTTCGGAACCGGGATCATCTATTCATAACTGGACTGTCGACCAGTCGAAACAAAAAACAGTAGCTATTGGATTCTGGAGCGAGTCGGCACGTGACGAACAATAAAAATTTCTCCACAGTTTTGGATGAAACATACAAGGGGGATATCGAGCTTGGTAGCAGAGACATTGGAAGTGGAAAGTTAAAACTCAAAAATGCATACGGATCAACGAATAACGTGTCTATCTCTGAAGTTTTGGATTGTCCGACAATAAGTGGAAATGTTTTGGCAGTTGGCAAACTTATCGACAATGGATGGCACATTGAGTTCGAGCAAAAACAGTGTGTGTTGTCACTGAAGGACAAACAAATCGGAATTGCATATCGAGATTCTGGTTTGTATGTTGTGCGCGAAACTGACACGGTAAATGTAACCATTGGCGACCATAATGACAACTGTATTCATGCATGGCATCGAAAAATAGGTCATCGAGATCAAGCTGCAATACGGAAAATGGAGCAAAAAGGTCTGGTTAATGGACTAAAAATCGTTGATTGTGGGCCAAAGGAGTTCTGCGAAACGTGTTGTAAAGCAAAATTAACACGTAGTCCATTTTCGAAGAAATCGGAGACTGTATCGAAGGCACCATTAGATTTGGTACATACAGATGTATGCGGACCAATGCAAACGGCATCGTTCGGCGGAAAAAAGTATATTGTAACTTTGACTGACGATTACTCTCGTTTTACAATATCGGAATTGATTGCCCACAAAAATGTAGAGTTGTAGTTGTAGAGATGACGAAAACCAGATTTGGCAAAAAGCCAAAGATTATTCGGTCTGATCGTGGTGGCGAGTATACGGGTAAACGTCTGGCGGAATTCTTCAAACGAGAAGGAATACAAATGCAATTGACGGCACCGTACTCACCACAACAAAACGGTGTGTCTGAGCGAAAAATAGAACAATTGTCGAAATGGCACGATGTTTGCTCACTGAATCAAATTTATCTAATGCATTTTGGGGCGAAGCAGTGAGTACGGCGATTTACATTTTAAATTGAACTGTAAGAAGAGCAACTGGCGCAATCCCTTACGAACTATGGTTTGGAGCTAAGATATCAGTAAAACATTTAAAGATATTTGGATGTAAAGGCTGGTACTGAGTTAACCGTGAAGCTAAATTTTGACATTTCCCTATTATCTGGCCATTCTTTCGAGCGAAAATTTTGACAACAGTGAAAAGCAGAGACAATGTTCATTCGTGACGGATAAAATGTCAAGAGTTTCAATTTTCGATCGATTTTCTTATTGGAAAGTCATTTCCACTGCTCAATTATCAAATTCAAACACTAAATGTCACTTTTTAGCTCGAAAGAATGAACTGCACAAACTTAATTGGCGTGAAATGATTGACAACATGTTTTAGTGCCATCTATGTTTTGGAAGTGAAAGCAACTTCAAAGCAACTTTTCATGCTAAGAACACAGTACCAAACTTGCTTATTTTCAAGCTAAATTTTCGCCGAAACAGATTTCACGTGAAATTTTGTATGAAAATTTCACATGAAATCGAACTCAGTTCTATGCTTAAGAGTTTTGTCCATGTTCCTGAAGAGAAACTGAAGAAACTCGACCAAAGAGCGATTGAAATGATTTTCGTGGGATACGACGACAAATCGAAAGCATATCGATGTTATAATCAAGACACGAAAAGATTGGTTATCAGTCGTGATGTAAAATTTGTTAACAGCTGGCATGATAAGCAAACTATTTCGAGCAATTTGCGTAAAGTGAATAAAAGAACAACAAAAGGGATCGAGGTCAACTTAAATTCAGTAGCTAAAAGAAAGGATGGAATCACGATTCAGGAGGAGATATATACCCGAGATGAACCGAATGCTGAGGTTGTTGAAGCACATGAAGATGCTGTAGAGATGCTCGATTACGCACCTGAAAACGAAATATATGAAATACCTCAACTAAGACGTTCAGAAAGAATCGGAAAAAGGATTCCACCACGAAAATTAATTGACGAAATGAGTGCGATGAAACATTACATAATGGAACCGAAAAATTATGAAGAGGCAATTTCTTGCCAAGAGAAAGAAAAGTGGATTAAAGCTATGAAGGAAGAAATGAATTCACTCAAGGAAAATTACACCTGGGAACTGAAGAGCTTACCAAAAGACAGAATAGCGATTGGATGCAAATGGGTGTTCAAAATCAAGGCAAACGCTGATGGAAGCGTGCATCGATACAAAGCAAGACTTGTGGCACAGGGCTTTTCACAAAAATTTGGAAATGACTACAACGAAATATTTGCGCCGGTGGTTCGCCAATCCACATTTCGGGCATTATTGTGTGTGGCATCAAAAGATGAATTGAACATAACTCACTTGGATGCGAAGACGGCATTTTTGAACGGAAGTCTCAGCGAAACGATTTATATGAAACAACCACCAGGTTTCATCGAAGGAATCGAAAATAGAGTATATTTGTTGAAGAAAAGTTTATACGGATTAAAACAAGCTGCACGAGCATGGTGTCACCTTTTTAAGTGCAACACGGTATAAAAACCCTTCGTCACCAACTGTGACATAAGGGCGGCAGTTTTTGGCGGCTTCGGCTCACGAGAATGGGTCGTGAGTGGGCGCCACTCGCTTCTGACCCAAAAACTGCCACCAAACCGTCGCTCCGAGGCGAGAAGACGGCGACGGGTGCTCCGTATAATCAACTAACGCGACCGGTAATGACAGAAATGGCAGCGTTACAATATCCAACACATCACTTTAATATCAGTAATTTACTCAAATAGATTAACTCAACAATTAACACTTCCTACGGAGCCGCGTTATACTTCTATATTCAAAATTCAAAACTACGCCCTGATATACACGTTAATCTTTTCTACTCTTTCTATATATTATTTTAACTTAAATATTAACTAACCTGAATCTATTTCGAATAATCTCCCACGATCAATTCGCTGGTACAGATGGTCCTCCTACATCAGTCGGGTAAATCCCCGAATTCGAGTCACTTCGCTGCTTGCGCCTCCACCACCTTCGCTCCTAATTCGATCGTCGGTACTCACGGAATTTTCCTCCACTTTTTAGTGTAACAAAATCTTCGCCCCACAGATTCTTCGTCTATCAACGGCTACTCCGCGGCAAATTTATTTCCAAGTTCTTCACCCAAATTCGTTGGCCTTCGCTAGTCCCTTTTTCGAACGTTCCTTGATCGGTCGTTACCCAAGTAAAAAAATGGAAAAAAATCTGGTATAAGTTTCCACTCTCGATCACCCGGACACCTCCAATCTCACCTGCTTTCGGATTCAGAAGAAGGCTCCTATCGTCGTCGGTTAGTCATGTAACCTCGCTAGGTGTTTTTCAGTTACCGCTTCTGCGGTATCGAGCAGACCCGTTGCTGCTCGAGTCTTTGGCCCAGTACACTGGGGCATTGGCCCCTCGTCTTTGACGCGTTCATCTTTCGCTCGCCCGTCACTTCGCCGTAGTTCTGCCGATTCGGAACGCATCTTGCGATTTCCGGACCGCTTGGCGGCGCCCTTGCCCCTTGTTTATCGCTCCCTCAGTTGTCGTGTTGACATGTCAACTGTCACGACGACCATTCCCATTGCAGATTGTTTACTGAATTTGCTTGAGATTGCAGTTTGTTTATCGAATTTGCTGGGTTGATAGGGGTGATCAATGTGGACCCTATGGAGGCGGCGGTGGATTTAGTGGTGGCGCCGGCATATGGATGATATAATCAGTATAAAGACGAAAGTAGTGGATAGATGCCTGCGGCTGATGGCGGTGTAGGTCCAGGAGGATACCACCAAGGCGGCGAGCAGCCCACGCAGCTTCGGAACGAGGTGGCTATGTACAGATACTTTTCTGCTTACATCTATTTTTCTTTTATTAAACCTACTCTATGTCTATTCACCTATTGTATTCATATCTTCTTTGTAGAGAAGCACTCGCTGACGTAACATCACCCCTTCCTCCAGAGACTTACTTGTAATTCTTGACCGATTTCTCAATACATCTTCGCGAAATCTAATGTTAAAGATCAATCTCCCGTCTACTTCTAAGTTCCGACTTTCTTATGATTCCCGCCTATGAACACGCGTGAGTTTGATTCCGACTTAGCTCGATTACGTTCTCGAGATCTTCGTTCTTCCGATGCCTTTACTTCATCGATCGCGTGTAGTAGAATTCTGGATTCAAATACGTTTTCGCATGATCGAGTATTACACAGTCACCTCATTCATACCTGTTCACTCATTCAAATATAGCCGATGCTTAACCCTGCCACAAAACCCCAGTGTCAAGACGATCTTAGGATTAAACTATTTACTACCCACCACCGTATACTTTAAAAACCAAATTACATACAGAACCCTACCCCACCCCGCGTTCACGCCTAGTTACTTCAATCCGTCAACGCTAACCTGATATTCCTCACGTTACTATGATCTACTTCACCTATTATCTACCCAAAATTTTCTTTTTTTTCATTTTACTCTCACCATTCGGTACACTAATTCTCGCCCAACCATTTTAGGTACATTTCATCGATCTGAGACTAATCGGGGCCAACAGACCCGTTGCCAACCAAAAAAAAACGACCTCTAATAGATCTACCACCCCCAAGATTAGCGAAAAGAAATAGGCGAGGTCAGTGGCCACGAAGGCTATGGCAAGAATGAATTAGGGATGTCGTCAGAGTGAGTAATGATTTCACCTTCCGGATCCACAACTATTTCCAACTAACGTTGTTATGTGGAGCTTCGGCACGTTCCCTGATCAACTCCAAATCCGTGATTACCTTCGATATAATGTTTGAGGTCCTTGGCGTGCCAGTTCCCGGCAGGTTTGCCCTTCATATCTACCAATTCGAAGGTCCACGCTGACGATCTTTTCTTAATTTCGTTAGGCCCGACGAACGCGGGTGCCAGTTTGGCCGAAAAATTTTTGCTAGCATCCGATAGGACATAATTTGTCCGCCATACCCTTTCGCCCACCTGGAAATCTTCCGTACGCCGACGGAGATCGTATCGCTTCTTAATAGAGTTCGCGGCCAGCTTCATCCTTCGTTCGACCTCGTCCCGCACCTTTTCCAATGCGTTCGCGTTTCTAGTTGGAGAGAAATTTTCTTGCGCGTCTGATGGGGGCTCTACTTCTTCCCGGAACGTAATCAATTCCCTGCCAAAATTCATAAAATAAGGTGTGAACCCCGTAATCTCATGCTTATATGTCCGTAACGCACACGCAATCTTTGGTAGATACTTGTCCCACGAACGGTGATTATCTGAGGCGTAACATCTTAGCATGCACTTAATATCCTGACTGCGCCTCTCGGTTGGATTGGCCTGGTGGTGATATAGTGCGGTGTAACATATCCTTACTCCGTAATCTTCCACCGCCGACTTAAACTGTTTACCTCTAAATTGTACCCCGTTGTCGCAGATCAGAATTCTGGGTACTCCGTACACCAAGAACACATATTCCTCCAACAGTCGGAAAACACTTGATGCTGTCGCTGTCCGTAATGGCAATATTATAGAGTATTTCGTGACGTAGTCAACGATCGTCAAGATGTAGACATACCCCCTCGCCGATCTAGGCAATGGTCCCACTAGATCCATGCTGACCATTTCCCAGGATATCTTGGCTTCGCCGGCCCTACTGGCCATCAGACCAACTGGTGATTTCCTCTCCATCTTACAGGCTTGACACACCTTACATTGCCGTACATACGCCTCTCGTCGCCCCTCGTCTTTGACGCGTTCACCTTTCGCTCGCCCGTCACTTCACCGTAGTTCTGCCGATTCGGAACGCATCCTGCGATTTCCTGACCGCTTGGCGGCGGTCTTGCCCCTTGTTTATCGCTCCCTCAGTTGTCGTGTTGACATGTCAACTGTCACGACGACCATTCCCATTGCAGATTGTTTACTGAATTTGCTTGAGATTGCAGTTTGTTTATCGAATTTGCTGGGTTGATAGGGGTGATCAATGTGGACCCTATGGAGGCGGCAGTGGATTTAGTGGTGGCGCTGGCATATGGATGATATAATCAGTATAAAGACGAAAGTACTGCGGCCGATAGCGGTGTAGGTCCAAGAGGATACAACCAAGGCGGTGAGCAGCCCACGCAGCTTCGAAACGAGGTGGCTATGTACAGATACTTTTCTGCTTACATCTATTTTTCTTTTATTAAACCTACTCTATGTCTATTCACCTATTGTATTCATATCTTCTTTGTAGAGAAGCACTCGCTGACGTAACAATGGAACGAGGCGATTAATCAAGTATTGGTCAGAGCAGGTTTTACACGAAGTGAAGCTGATCAATGTTTATATTCAAAACACATTGATGAAAATTGGTGTTACGTTTTAATCTACTTCGATGATATCATAGTTGCTTGGAAGTCTGAAAAGCAGTTGAAGTTGGTCAAGGAAACATTGACAAGGAATTTTGAAATTAAAGATATCGGAGATATTAACTATCACCTCGGCCTCAAAGTTAGTCGTGACAAAGATGGTATTTTCGAGCTATGTCAATCAAAGTATATCGAGCAGGTTGCAGTGAGGTTTGGCTTACGCGATGCAAAGGGTGCAAATTCTCTAATGGAAGTCGGATACAATTCGTCACCGGAAACGCCAACCAAGATGATTAACAACAACGAGTACCAGAAACTAATCGGTTCTCTATTGTTCATTTCCGTGAATACTAGACCAGACATCACTTCAAGCGTTGGGATATTGGCACAAAAGGTTTCTGATCCAACGCAGAGCGATGGGAACCAGTTGAAGCGTGTCGTGAGGTACTTAAAAGCAACATCAAGTATGAAACTGAAGTTGGGCAGTGCGAGTGATGACGAATGTAAGCTAGTTGGGGATGCGGATGCAAATTGGGCCGAGAATCGTTCATCGCGAAAATCAAATAGTGGATATGCATTTTTCTACAATGGAGGTTTGATTGATTGGTCATGCCGCAAACAAAGCTGTGTATCGTTGTCATCAACAGAAGCGGAATTTATCGTGTTATCGGATGCATGTCAGGAGGCTGTATGGCTGAAACGGTTACTGAACTATATGCATCAAGAGATTGATTCACCAATAACAATCAATGAGGATAATCAGAGTTGTTTAAAGATTATCAAAGATGAGAAGTTTTCGAACAGAACGAAACATATCGATGTGAAATTTCATTTCGTCAAGGACTACGTTGACAAGGGAATCGTGAGGTGCGAATATTGTCCAACTGAGGAGATGATCGCTGATATATTCACGAAACCATTGTGTGTATCAAAGCACACTATATTGCGGTGGAAATTGAACATCGTATAGCTGTATCAACGAGGAGGAGTGTTGAAATTTAGTATTAGTCTTGTTTACGTTGATACACTTTTGAATTTCGAGTCATTGTAATAGTCATGTTCTAAAATTGAGTTTAGTACTTTTCAACTGTAATTGAGCTAGTACAAAACAAGTGACATGTATTGTAGTCTTAAGCTAACCGTGTCCAAATAAAGACACTTGAATTAACCAACAAAAAGAACGTTATTGGGGGTATACTTGATCGAATTGGCAAACATATTTCTCAATATTTCACAGATAATATTTTAGGGATATCCTAAAGGTGATAGTCATATTGCTAGAGAAAGAAGACCCAAAATCAAATATCGTAAAACCAGCAGCTCCATCGACTAGCCGACGACAACTTAACAGCCCCAAGCGACCGAAGAAATGAGATAGTCCAATACCAGACTATCCAAATACTGACTTTTGCACCACACACCATGCTACTTCCTATCAGTCCAGTTCCAAACACATCGGAATGACTATCCAACGTCATTATGACGACCTGAGTTTTTGATGATATCGAAATTACAAAACTCACGCTCACTTCAACCTAAGCAATGCAGCTCAATAAATACCAGCATGAAGAGTAACCAAGATATACTTGAAACAAATGCTCCCTGTTTGGATCAAAGAAACGCACGCTTAAATTTCGTAATGAACACTTTATTCAATGTCAATACGTTCAATTTTAGCTACTCAATTTCGCCTATGACAATTATTTCTGAATTCAATTTCAAAATATACTTTAACTTATAACGATACGATTTATAATGTACAAAAACTGATCAACCTCTTTTTTTCTCCCTTATTATATCCAAATGAAAGTTTTGGTAAACTTAATATCCTAGTATAACATTACATTTCCATTTTGTTACAAATCCATTCCACTATTAACATTTGAGCTCAAATACAACATTTACTGTCCAACATTTCAGCTGACTAGATTTTTTGTGAAGTTTACTACAGCTGATGTCACTGACATGCTGTCACATCGCAGCTGTCACCGATGACCATCACCAGGTAAGATAAAATTTGCTTTGTGTTTTTCATTGACATTTATATTTTACGTCGAGCGCAAACATACTCCCCCGCTGGTCCGACAGGATCATAGCTAATATTTGTAAATATATGCTTAGTATTTTCTACCAGCAATACTCAACTACCGACTATTGAGCTTATGATTGTCTCATCTTAAATCAAAGTTTGTCTTGTCATTGTTCGGGAACAATTAGAATTCCATGATCAAGACATTGGTTTCGAAAGAAAGTGTTGGAGAAAGGCTGATACTTTGAAAAGATCGCCACGATTCTTGGTTTGTTCTTTTCTGATGTGGCGGTTTGCGTACCAGGCTCTCGCATTTTATGAAATAACATAGCATCACGGACTTTTTTTTTGTATAATTTGAATATTATTTATAAATGTATAATTTTAATAATGTAATAATTTGTTAATGATGTATAACTATTAATGATGTGAAAAATGTATAATTTTAAGTTATGCTTTGAATATTAGTTAGTAAGTGACTGATTGTTATGCGAGTATGGTTTTTTTTTTTGTTTGATAAAGAAATAAAAACACAGTACATAATATCAACCACGCTCTCTTTTCTGTTTCAATACTTTGTGTTGCTAGATTGTTATTAGTTCGTAACTTAATAGTGTACATATTTTGGTCCTTCGAACCAGATAGACGGTTAAGTTCGGTCTAAGAAGTTGAAAAATGGAAAAGTGAAGAAAGACAATCGAACTTAGGTAGTAGCGAATATACCTGGTAAATACTTACTAAATCATTTCCTATCCTTACATCCCAAATGCTCATCAATTTTAAATAATTGTGCAATTAAATTGGGTTTAAATGTGCTTGCAAAGTGAAAATAAATATTCATACAGAATTAGAATTTGAAAGTGCTTATGAACATGCAATTGGTAACTTGAAATAGCGTGGTATTGAAGTTACTCGAAATACATGCATTAGAGCCGACAATTTAAATACTTGAGCAACTAAAGTGGACCTAAATATGCTATGCAAAGTGACAATAACTGTTCATACAGAATCAGAATTTGAAAGTGCTTATGTATAAGCAGTTGGTAAATTGAAATAGCGTGGTATTGAAATAACTCGGTTTACAGGCATTAGAGCCGACAATTTCAAATACTTTTGCAAACAAAATTGGGTCTAAATCTACTTCGCAAAGCGCTTATGACTGCTCATGCACAATAAGAATTGTGAGAGAGCTTATGTACATGCAACTGGTAAATTGAAATAACGTGGTATTGGAATACTTAATAACTTGATACACATGCATTAGAGCAAACAATTTCAAATAATTGTTCAAATAAATTGGGTCCAAATGTGCCTTGTACAGTGAAAATAACTGTTCATGCACAATAAGGATTTTGAAAGTGCTTATATACAAGTACTTGATATTGAAATAGTGACAATACATACACATTATATAAAATAAAGCAAATTTAGCTACTGGATATATATTGTATGCTAACCTATCTGAAAGATTGATATAAGCAATTTATTTTTCAAAGACATGGAGGGATTAATTTCGTAACAAAAATTTTTTTTTGACCAAATGTCGAAGGCGTATGTGAACGTCAAAAAGGATTCGAAATCACGTAAAACGCTTGTGTACACAACAAAATTCAAAACGGAAATCCAACGAATTCATGAAACATTCATGGAACTTCACGGCAAGGTTTTAGATCTGGTAACAAATCCAGACGATCTTCAATTTGGTTATTTCACTTAGGATCGGTATACTGAATTTGAAGAACTACATCTTAACTTCGAGACAAGGCTCGAAAAGATAAAAAGGGAACTAGAAGCGAATAAAGTAGACACAAAAGGAGATACAAGTGAAGGAACCAGAACGGCAACCGGTTCATCGAATGACGAGTTGGATGTACGCTTGCCAGGTATCAGTTTACCTAATTTCGATGGAAACTACAAGGATTGGACGTCGTTCAGAGACTTATTTGTATCGCTCATTCATAGCAAAACGAATTTGATACAAGTCGAAAAACTACACTACTTAAAGTGTAGCCTAACGGGCGATGCAGAACAGCTTCTTAAATACTACTCTATAGCCGAGGCAAACTAAAATACTGCATGGAAAGTGCTTGTTGAAAAATACAACAATATGAAAGTATTGTTAAACACACAGTTTAAAATGTTACTTTCAATTGCAAATGCAAATGAATCATCAACGGCAATTAAATTCTTATTAGATAATACCGTTGAATGTGTTCAAGCAATAGAACATCTGAAAGTTGAAAACTTATGGGACTCAATATTGATATACATGACCACACAACGTCTGCCTCAGGAAACTCGACAAATATGGGAACAGCAACAACAAGCACCAAATAACCAAACAACATTTTCAAACCTAAAGGAATTTTTGCTGCAACATTGTGGAGCGTTAGAAGCATCAGGTGTGGAAAGACCAAAAACTCAGCGAAAACATAATCACATGCTAAGTACTCAGAAGCTTTTTACGCTCAGAAGCGTAAGCACTCATGCTGTTTCGCCAATTTGTGTATTGTGCCAGGGGATACATCATATAAGAAGATGTAATCAGTTTAAAAATCTTGACTATCCATCAAAATATAATTTCGTAAAAAGAAACGGTCTTTGTCTAAGCTGCTTGACCAAAGGTCATTTAGTCGGTACTAAGCCATCCACAACAAAGTGTTTTAAACGTAAGCGATAGTTGCATAAATTGAATCATCAGTAACTGCAAGCATTAATCAGCAGCAGCCCATTACAACAAAGAACTGTCAGTCTATATCGCCTGTCACAAAAATCGAGAATGAGTCAAACATGACTGTGCAGATGACGGATTTGCATCTACAGCAGCTGATAGCAGCACTAAAGATTGGTCACCCACCACCAACACCCGCTGGTTCTTTTGGGATCGGTCCAGCACAACTCATTCAAGAGCTCATCGCAGTGGCAACTATATACAAACAATTCGAGCAGCTGTCAGAGGACTTCTGGAGTACTCAGAGACATCGCTTCAATGTGGTGGAGAGTTGCTAGTAATAGACTTGTTTCTCTGCGTGTATCAAATTTATATGGAAATCTTTAGCAGCCGGTACGATGGTAGCGCCCTAACTGATGTTCTCATGTGTCAAAAACATTCAACACTTCTCAAACTTTTGCAGAGCAGAAAGCTTGAAGAGCTGCACCCTGACCTTATCTTCAGGTTGCTTAGCATCAGGATTCAAAGCTTACTGCAAAAAAATTGACTAGGATCTTTGATTTAACTTCTCACAGAGGATGTGGGAGAGAAGCCGAGAGAAACTATGTCAATTGGAATCTCACCAGGAACATCAAGCAAGAGTTGTTTGGAAGAAAAAACAAACGGTGGCTTTTGCCACAGCTTGGGTCACACAGCAGGAAGCATCAACGGTCACAACAGGCAAATGAGGAAGATCACCAGAGAATCGCCAAATGGTGCGAAAACTGCAACTTAAGTGCCCTGCCTTGGCTGTGAAAGACTTGAAACAGTGCGTAGTCTTTGTCCATCATGTAGAAAATCGAAGGAACTCCAAATATTGAACTTTTGCTCCATAAGATTGAGTTAGAGTCTGCTGCTGTGTGACCGCTTATTGATCCAGATTTTTATCAACGATATCACTCGATACGCGTTCATCGATATAGCTGCAAGTTTTAGCGAAGCTAGCTACCAATTGAATCAACAATGAAGTAACAACAAGAGCGAGTTCCATTTGCAATCCACGAACACCATTTTAGCAACTGCTGTTAGCAAATGAACGCTCATTTCCCATCACTTTTCTAATAATGCCAGACTCCTGAGACAAAAGAACGTTGTTGGGGGTATACTTGATCGAATTGGCAAACATATTTCTCAAAATTTGTCAGATAATATTTTAGGGATAACCTTAAGGTGATAGTCATATTGCTAGAGAAAGAAGACCCAAAATCAAATATCGTAAAACCAGCAGCTCCATCGACTAGCCGACGACAACTTAACAGCCCCAAGTGACCGAAGAAATGAGATAGTCCAATACCAGACTATCCCAATACTGACTTTTGCACCACACACCATGCTACTTCCTATAACTCCAGTTCCAAACACATCGGAATGACTATCCAACGTCATTATGACGACCTGAGTTTTTCATGATATCGAAATTACAAAACTCACGCTCACTTCAACATAAGCAATGCAGCTCAATAAATACCAGCATGAAGAGTAACCAAGATATACTTGAAACAAATGCTCCCTGTTTGGATCAAAGAAACCTACGTTTAAATTTCGTAATGAACACTTTATTCAATGTCAATACGTTCAATTTTAGCTACTCAATTTCGCCTATGACAATTATTTCTGAATTCAATTTCAAAATATACTTTAACTTATAACGATACGATTTATAATGTACAAAAACTGATCAACTTCTTCTTTTCTCCCTTATTATATCCAAATGAAAGTTTTGGTAAATTTAATATACTAGTATAACATTACATTTCCATTTTGTTACAAATCCATTCCACTATTAACATTTGAGCTCAAATACAACATTTACTGTCCAACATTTCAGCTGACTAGATTTTTTGTGAAGTTTACTACAGCTGATGTCACTGACATGCTGTCACATCGCAGCTATCACCGATGACCATCACCAGGTAAGATAAAATTTGCTTTCTGTTTTTCATTGACATTTATATTTTACGCCGAGCGCAAACATACTCCCCCGCTGGTCCGACAGGATCATAGCTAATATTTGTTAATATATGCTCAGTATTTTCTACCAGCAATACTAAGCTACCGATTATTGAGCTTATGATTGTCTCATCTTAAATCAAAGGTTGTCTTGTCATTGTTCGGGAACAATTAGAATTCCATGATCAAGACATTGGTTTCGAAAGAAAGTGTTGGAGAAAGGCTGATACTTTGAAAAGATCGCAACGATTCTTGGTTTGTTCTTTTCTGATGTGGCAGCCCGTGTACCAGGCTCTTGCAATTTACGAAATAACATAGCATCACGGACTTTCTTTTTGTATAATTTGAATATTATTTATAAATGTATAATTTTAATAATGTAATAATTTGTTAATGATGTATAACTATTAATGATGTGGAAAATGTATAATTTGAAAGTAAACTTTGAATATCAGTAAGTTAGTGACTGATTGTTATGACAGTATGGCCTTTTTTTGTTTGATAAAGAAATAAAAACACAGTACATAATATCAACCACGCTCTCTTCTTTGTTTCAATACTTTGTGTTGCTGGATTGTTATTAGTTCGAAACTTAATAGTGTACATATTTTTGGTCCTTCGAACCAGATAGACGGTTAAGTTCGGTCTAAGAAGTTGAAAAATGGAAAAGTGAAGAAAGACAATCGAATTTAGATAGTAGCGAATATACCTGGTAAGTCCTTTCTAAATCATTTCCTATCCTAACATCCCATATGATCATCAATTTGAAATATTTGTGCAAATAAATTGGGTTTAAATGTGCTTGCAAAGTGAAAATAATTATTCATACAGAATTAGAATTTGAAAGTGCTTATGAACAAGCAATTGGTAACTTGAAATAGCGCGGTATTGAAGTTACTCGATATATATGCATTAGAGCCGACAATTTCAAATACTTGTACAACTTAAGTGGGTCTAAATATGCTATGCAAAGTGACAATAACTGTTTATACAGAATTAGAATTTAAAAGTGCTTAAGTATAAGCAATTGGTAAATTGAAATAGCGTGGTATTGAAATAACTCGATTTACAGGCATTAGAGCCGACAATTTCAAATACTTTTGCAAACAAAATTGGGTCTAAATCTACTTCGCAAAGCGCTTATAGCTGTTCATGCACAATTAGAATTTTGAGAGTGCTTATGTACAAGCAACTGGTTAATTGAAATAACGTTTTATTGGAAAAACTTGATACACATGCATTAGAGCAAACAATTTCAAATAATTGTTCAAATAAATTGGGTCCAAATGTGCCTTGTACAGTGAAAATAACTGTTCATGCACAATTAGGATTTTGAAAGTGCTTATATACAAGTACTTGAAATTGAAATAGTGACGCTACATACACATTATATAATATAAAGCAAATTTAGCTACTGGATATATATTGTATGCTAACCTATCTGAAAGATTGATATAAGCAATTTATTATTCAAAGACATGGAGGGTTTAATTTCGTAACAAAAATTTTTTTTTGACCAAATGTCGAAGGCGTACGTGAACGTCAAAAAGGATTCGAAATCACGTAAAACGCTTGTGTACACAACAAAATTCAAAACGGAAATCCAACGAATTCATGAAACATTCATGGAACTTCACGGCAAGATTTAAGATCTGGTAACAAATCCAGACGATCTTCAATTTGGCTATTTCACCGAGGATCGGTATACTGAATTTGAAGAACTACATCTAAACTTCAAGACAGAGCTCGAAGAGATAAAAAGGGAACTAGAAGCGAATATAGTAGACACAAAAGGAGATACAAGTGAAGGAACCAGAACGGCAACCAGTTCATCGAATGACGAGTTGGATGTCCACTTGCCACGTATCAGTTTACCTAAATTCGATGGAAACTACAAGGATTGGACGTCGTTCAGAGACTTATTTGTATCGCTCATTCATAGCAAAACGAATTTGATACAAGTGTAGCGAATTGTATTTTTAGGGCACCTTAGCACAACGCAGAACGAGACCGAAGTCCAGAACCAAGAGTGCTAAGGTTAAAAAGTGTAATGGCTAATGCCATTCAAGAGGCAAATTCAAATTAAAAAAAAAGGAATTGCCCCGAGAGCAGGGTACCCTAGAAATGGCCATGAAGGCCCCTCGTCTGCATGAGCGGAGTACCCTTCAACCAACCCCGACGGATGCTGGGGTGCCGCTTTGCTAGCTCGCTGCGGCTGGGGTGGGTTTTTTAAAACAATGGAGTCGGTTGCTCTCTGAAAACGGGGATGCTACTTATAAATCATCCGTCATTATAAGTTAGCCGCAAACTAGTATATAAAATACCAGAGGACAAAAAGGGCATAATTCCGTAAAGGAAACCACCCATGGCTCTGCAACATGGGCTGACTAAGCAGACCCAGTGCTCGTAACAGCGCACAGAGCCAGAAAATTGAAAATCTAAAACGGGAGAAGGAAAACGCGCTACCTCTCCTTTCAGAGGAATCCGGGTGAGGCAGACAGCCCCGGGCCCCTGATGGTAGTGGAGCCCTGACCCCGATGACTGGGGTCCTTTACCCTCTGATACTGGCCATATTAAGCAAAAATCCAAAAATTAATCAAAAACAGAAACTACTATGATGGCCAGTATCCCTCCCTTATAAAGTTGTAAGTCAAAGAACTAAACTCTACCTCATCATTGGCCAGCCAGGCCTCGCGAAGCTGAAAGAAAAATCTTCCCGGGCTCTGGCCCAATAAGAAGGCCAAATATTTGATATTATGAATTCATTTTTTATTAATTCCCTTTTTTTTAATAGAATAAAATGGACTTTACAAAAATCTTATGCATGTGTATTATGAATATTTTTCAGTTTCGTTCATCTTCAAACGTCATATGAATTTCAATAGCAACTCTACAATACATACTTGTATCACTGGATTATTCAGTTTGTTGTTTCGTGATCTTTCGCTAATTTTATTAGAAATACATAAGAAACATTCAAAAATTTCTATCAGTTTTTTTCTTTTGTTTCTGTTGTTTTAAATTGAGGTTCTTGGATATATGTTTCATGCATAATTTCGATTAAAACTATCGCCTAAAAATGGCTTTTTACTTTTGAATCTTTGTTCTCATCTACAAATACATATCAATTTAATCTCTATTTTTTTTTTATTTTTGAAAGGCAATTGCATGAATTACTGTGATATATGAAAAGAATTGTTTATTGCATGAATTACCCTGATAGTTGTTTATGAAATTAGTTTGTCGTTTGCATTCAAGTCAAAGGTCGTTTGTAGTTATTACTTTAATGAACGCTCTTCTTTTATATGGATGAACTTTAAAACAGTTTCCAATGTCTTAAAAATAATCAAATTCTGTACTTTGTTTTGAAACTGATTTCTCATTTTAGAATGTTTAACTGGAGATATCGTTTAATCAGCAAACATGTTACTTCGTTTTATTCGTTTTTCATAAATTCTTCCACATTTGTTTTTAGTTTCATTTTCTTGGTGAGATGCTACACTTTCTATTTTCTTCACAATGATATACATTGCGATTTGATCGTTTCAAAAAAATTTTCATTCTTAGTTTACAGTCGTTGCTTTAGAGTCCTTTCAATTAATTTCAATTATAAATTCTTTCACCTGCTTTTACTTTTAAGCTTTCATTTGTTTTCATAAAAGAAAGAAGTGTCTATTCTCCCTTCTCTCCCGATCACATACACATACTATTAGTTTGTTTTATATAACGTGGTTCCCTTATCTTGGTTCATCTCTAGATAGGTCCTCGTCCCGTTCGCACACGTCCAGATCCCCTGGCCAAACTGTACCTAAAACTTTATACTGAAAATTTGCAGAAACTCCGCCAACGCGATCCAAAACTGCAATAGTATCCAAAACAAACCTTCTGCGAATAACATGTCAAGAGCAAAATTGTCTTCTAGTATACGAACCCCAGTATGTGTGTCACTTGCATTTCACGAGATCAATGCACGTCCTCAAAAGATGACTAAAATGCAGCGGCTTACCTGTGCCATGCTAGGTAGCAAGATACGTATCATGTTATGTCTGCACATGACACCATTATGTGCAACATCGGGAATTATCTTGCACATTCCCATAATTCGGAAAGCCAGACGCTTGGTCAGCAAATTAGATCGTAGAAAAGACTAGATACGTGATGCCTCTTCACTCAGTCTCGAAACGATCTCGTTGAACACAGTCGCAACTAAAATAAAGTGTAATTCGGAATAGATAGAATTTTGTTTATTTTTTAAAAAGACTCTTTACTCGCTCAACCACGTATCTGGCGCAGTCGGAAAAAGTATTTTACGAAAAAAAAAGTATACCGGAATAAATAATCGTTAAGATTTTACCGAGTAGAATATTCGTGAAAAACCGCGGAAAGCCGTGAAGGAACTCCGTGAAAAGTAAATAACAATCCGCGAAGGAAGTGTTTAAATTGAATTAATTATAACCAAAATCCGCGAAGGTTAATACGGTTATACATTAACCCTTAAACAGACAAGAGAGAGAAGACGAAGCCCAAAGTCACTCTTAAAACCTACTGCAGAGGCTGGCGTAGGATCTTGTCGCAAATAAATAATAATAATGAAAAGAAAAGTGAATCCAAGTGAGAACTGAGTCAAAAAACAAAATCAAGAAGAAGCAAAGTGCAAGAAACTGGAAGAAACATTAAAGAACGCACGTTTATGTAGATGAAAAGCATCAAGGAGAAAAGAGACAAGGTACTAGATTTTAGTAGAAATATACTTTCAGATAACATGGAGGAGCACATTCGACAATTGGAGCAGAGGCTGCAGGCAAGAGAATCTGAGATGACCCAACTGGCTACAGCAATCCAGGCGCTAGTAGCATCGCAAAATAGGGATGGCGAAATCAACCAACTGGCCATAGCGGTCCAACAATTAGCGATAAACCAGCACTCAACGGACCAACGGCAAAAATTATTTAAGGAATTACGGCATACCAGCATCTTTACTGGCTCTGGAAATGTCTCCCTCAACGCCTTCATAAGTAGCGTCGAGTATTTTATGAACGGACTGGATGAGACATCACGTCAAGAAGCAACGAGACTAATATTTTATGAGAAGATACAAGGAGCAGCAAAAGAAGCCATCATTAGTATCGACCGACCTGACGATTGGGACACAATCAAAGAAAAACTCCGCTTAAATTTTAAACCGGACGTAGAACCATCAGAATTGTATAAAAAAATTCATAATCTAAAAGTAAGTTCAGTGGAAGAATTAGCTTTAGAAATTACTAAAATTAAGAACAAAAGTGATGAACTGATTCTTTTTTATAAAAACGACAAATTTATAGATTTAAGCAATATCGATTCTATTTTAGTAAATACCGTCAAAGAAATGACGCAAGGTGTGTTATTAGATAAGATTTATGAACAAAAAAATATTTTAGAGATTATAAAAATCATGAATTTGAGAAGGTTTGAAAACTCATGCATAAGATCGGAATATAAACCTTTTAAACCTCGTCAGAACTCGAAATTTTTTAATGAAGAAAAACCTATAAAACACAATAGTGACAAACAAATAGGGCAGGACAATTACAGAAACAAAAACTACAAACAAAATTATTACGAATCAGGACAATCTACTCAACAAAGAAATACCCACAACAGGCCTAATAAATCCAATAATGACTCACTACAATACAGAAGACAAAATGACCACAACAACTCACTTAACAACAACTTTAACAACAGCTTTCAAAATAATTATCAAAATAATAGATCTGGACAGTCCAAATTTAATAATAGCTCACGTTTGCGTAGGCAGCATCATAGAGAAGATGCAATTCCTATGGAAGTTGACAACGTGCAACGGAACCAAGATCAAACCCATTTATCTCAAAATAATTTAGACGAAATTCAGTCAGTCGAACAACAAGTGAACACTGTTAATAGTTCCGACACAGAAAATTTTTTTTACAACTAGCCTCGGATGGACTTCCCCTAATAAAAATAACTCTTAAAAATAAGCAATATTTGGCCTTGATTGACACAGGCTCTTCATTTAGTATAGCAGATTCTAGCATAAATGATTTTAAAAAGGTAAAAATTAAACCAATTTATTTTACAACAATTACTGGAAAAGATTGTGTAAAGTATGAAATTCACACACCAGCTCCTATCGAATTCAATTCACCTACACAGGCTAGAATTAGATGGAAAGTACGTGATCTTACAAATCGCAAATACCAATTTATTTTGGGTATCGATTTGCTCGATAAAATTTGTACACTAATCGATTTGGAAACAAAAACAATAGTCCTCAATGGCGAAATAATTAAATTTGTAAATAACCCTAATTTCCCTGAAGATGTATGCGCACTTGAACAAATTTCTAGCGATTATATTAGTAGACTAAAATTAGATCATCTCAATGATGAAGAAAGAAAAAAAATATTGAAATTAATCACGCGTTTTGAAAACATATTTTTCAAAGAAGGTGATAAGCTGTCTAGCACACATAAAATAGTGCATGAGATCATTACAACCACTGATCAACAAATTAACTCAAGACTCTACAGGTTACCACCTCGTCAGGAAGATGAAGTCAAGAGACAAGTTAGAGAAATGGAAGATCAAGGTATAATACAGAAGAGCTATTCTAAATATACCAGTCCAGTTATACTCGTACCGAAAAAGGGCGATAACTCGGGAGTTAAGAAATTTCGATTAGTAGTAGACTATCGAAAATTAAATGAGGTTACGGTGGACGATAAGTTCCCGCTGCCAAACATAGACTCAATTCTGGATAAGCTTGGTCGTGCACAATATTTTTCAACCATTGACTTGGCGAAGGGGTACCATCAAATTTTAATTAGAAAGGAAGATAGACCAAAAACAGCCTTCGTGACTCCGTATGGCCTTTATGAATATATTAGAATGCCGTTCGGGCTGAAGAACGCTCCAGCGACGTTCCAAAGGCTCATGAACGACATCTTGAGAGAATTCATCAATAGGACATGCGTAGTCTACTTAGATGATATTCTTATATTTAGCACCTCTTTACAAGAGCATATTAAATCTATAAGCGATATATTCAATGTTTTAGAGAAAAACCGACTCAAGGTTCAAATCGATAAATGCAATTTTATGCAACGTGAGACTAATTTTTTAGGTCACATTATTACTAGGGACGGACTTAAACCGAACCCTGAAAAGATAAAAATTATGCAAAATCTCGAACTTCCTAAGTCCGAAAAGGATATTAAACGGTTTCTAGGACTCACTGGCTACTATCGCAAATTTGTCAAAGACTATGCGAAAGTAGCTCAGCCAATGACCAAGTACCTGAAAAAGGGAACAAAAATTAACTTTAAAGATCCTAACTACATTGAAGCCTTCGAAAAACTGAAACATCTTATCACGACACCTCCAATCTTGCGTTTTCCAGATTTTACAAAACAGTTTCAATTAACAACTGACGCGTCAAATTACGCAATAGGCGCCGTGTTGTCCCAGAACGGACATCCGATTTGCTTCGCATCACGAACGTTGAATGCTCATGAACGAAATTACTCTGCTATGGATAAAGAGTTTTTAGCAATAATGCGTTTCGTAAACTATTTTAGGCCCTACCTATATGGTAAAAAGTTCAAAATCTTTACTGATCACCAACCTATAAAGTATCTACACGCTAAATATAGAGGTAAAGATCTCTCACCTCGTCATCAAAGATGGCTTTTAAAACTGGGTGAATACCAGTTTGATATCGAGTACCTGAAAGGGAAAGAAAACAAGGTGGCAGACTTTCTAAGCCGTATCAAATCTAACGAAAATTTTGACCAAATTGACAATAGCGATAAACAAACTAATTCTTATTCAAATCTGCATATTTTAGATAATATCGAAGAAGAAACTACAATGGCAACGAAGCACTCTGCAGAAGAGGAGCTTCTGGATCACATACCAATAGTCGACGAAATAGTTAATAAATATAAAACGCAGTTAATCTTGACAAATAACAAAACAACCGAATTCGAATTTATGCACAAAAAGAAAATTATTTATATAGCAGAATATGATTTCAATAACCTGGGGGATATTTTTAGAAGGTATATTAAGAAAGGCATTGTAGCAATATACTCAGAACTTGAAGACAATAAATACAACGTAGTACAGGAAAAACTTAGACACATGTATTCAAACGACAAAACTATTAAATTCGTCCGTTGCTCTCATAAAGCACAAAACATCCCAACAGAGGTAGAAGCTGTTAAACAAATATCTCTCTATCATGTCCGCGAGAGCCTACACTCAGGTATTCAGGAAACATTTAACTCGATCAAATACAAAATTTACTTTCCTAAATTGTTGGAACTAATTCAAATTGTGATCAGTCAATGCGATGTTTGTCAAGAGGTAAAATATGATAGGAACCCTATTTAACCTAAATTTCAGCATTCGGAGACCCCAACAGACATTAATCAAATCATATACATTGACATATATTTCATAATGAAAAATAGTTTTCTCACCCTAGTAGATAAATTTTCTAAGTTTGCAGTCGTTTATCATTTACCGGATCGCAACCATATCAACATAGTAGAAACATTAGAGGAACATTTTGCAAAAATAGGCAGACCTAACAAAATAATAGCAGGTCATGAGTTTGATGGTATTCATGTTAAAGAATTTCTAAAATCAGAGAATGTTACTCTTCATTTAACAAAACCGCACAGTCATACCGGGCTTGCAGACATAGAAAGTTTACATAAAACCATTGCAGAAAAATTCAGAACTATCGCCTATAATAAAGATAAAATTTCAATAAAACAAACAATGCAAAAAGCGGTACGAAACTATAATGAACGGTATCACTCATCGATCAAGGCTATTCCCAGAGAAGTCCAAAATCGATTAGTAGATCTAAATAAAATAAGGGAAAATTTGGAAAAATTTAAGTTCAAAATATTAGAAAAGCGTAATCAGGTTAGAGAAAATTATGAAGAAACTAGAAGCACAGGCTTCATTAAAAACTATAAAGCAGTCAGACTAAAGCAATTACCAAAATATAGAAAGGCAACATTAAAAGAAAGGCAAAGTTTGCAGATCAAAAATCAACTACCACAGCTAAATCAGACATAACACGCAACGAAGAATCTATCATAGAAAAAGCAATTACGGGCGGTCTAGATGAGGAAGTTCTTATTTCAAAATTTAATATTAATATAACTAGAAGCGACATCAAGACACTTAAACAAGATTCGTGGCTAAATGACAACATAATTAACTTCTATGTAAATCTCATCATGGAACGCAGCCAAGAAAATGAAAAAGAAAATATGCCGAAAGTATATGCACTAAATACATTTTTCGTACCCCGCCTATTACAAGAGGGTTACAGTGCCATTCGCAAATGGACCCGAAAAGTAAATATTTTTTCATTTGATATTCTCATTATTCCCGTACACGTAAACCAAGTTCATTGGTGCATGTTAATTGTCCATTTCAAAAACAAAACCATTAAGTACTACGACTCGTTAGGAAACCCCGATCCTAATCTTTTAAATAGAATTGAAAATTACCTAAAGGACGAATCACAAGACAAATTGAAAAAGCCATTTGACACGACAGAATTCACAAAAGACAGTGTTACTAACATATTACAGACTAACGGAAATGACTGTGGTGTATTTAGTTGTATGTTTGCAGAACACGTTTGTAGGAACAGTGAAATAAATTTTACACAACAGGAAATACCAGCCTTTAGAAATAAAATGATTTTAGAAATAGTCCAAGGGAAGTTACTTAATTTAACTCATATCTAAATTTTTTTTATTATTCGCTTATTGTATTCAATTCATCTTGTATTATTCTCAACAAACCCACAGATTGTCTTCGTTATATTGACTATTCTGATGATGTTCACGGCACCCATAGGAGCAACATTAAATATCTACGACATTACAGACCAAACTGGATTTACTGAAATAAAAATTAATGAAGCCAAAATAGTTACAAAAACCAATCTTATTATTCATTGCATTAACACCACTGAAATTCTAGAACTCATCAACGATTTCAAACAAAACGTAAACAGACTAGACGGTCAACAAAAACACTTGTTACTAATTGAACTCGAACATCTTAAAAACAAAGTAAAAACAATTGTACCTAGACCAGTTAAACATAAACGTGGACTAATCAACCTAGTCGGCAGCACGCAAAAATGGCTTTTTGGCACTATGGACGACAAAGACAGACAGGACCTAGAAAACCATCTTAAAATCATCGACTTAAACAACCACAATACAATAAATACAATCAACGAACAAATACACATTAACAAAAATTTCAGTGACTCCTTTGAAAAACTTAAAACTATTATTGAATCAGACAGAGAAATTGTATTAAAACAAGTCAATAGTATTTCAAGTCAATCGTTACTCAATAACATTTATTATGATCAAACTTTTAAAATTCAATTTTTGAAATCCAAAATAGAACATATTCAGGACAATATTGTTTCAACGAGGTACGGTTTATTACATCCAAATATTTTAACTGATGAGGAAATTCAGAAATTTGACATAGACATAAATAAAATGAGGTACATCAGATCAGGTGTAACGAAATATGATTCAAACATACTAGTTTTTGCATTAAAAATACCAGTAGAATTCACTAACGTGAAATTGCGTTTAATTGTGCCAGTTCCTAATAATCAAAATAAAGAAATTGATGCGCACAAAGAAGTTACATTTACGAAATGTATAAAACTTTAAATGAACTTTCTATAAGTAAACATTGTATACATAAACAGAACTGTAAACTTATAAGAAATGTAAATACTGAAATCATAAAAGTTGATGAAGAGACAATACTTGTAACAAATGCAAAAGAAATAAACTTACATCAAGATTGTGATGATAGAAAAGTAAAATTAAATAAAAACGTTCTAATACATTTTAGCAATTGCACAGTTAATATTTTAGATCATTATTTTTCCAATATAAAATCAGAAATTCAAGATCGTTTCAACTATCCCTCTACACAATATCCTGTTAATTTTTCCGATAAAATTACCTTTGAAGAAATTGTACTAAAAAATTTAGATAACATAAACAAAATTAAAGAACTACAATATCATAAAACAATCACTTACGGAATTAGTATCAGCACCATAAGCATTTTCATCTTAATAATTTTTGCATCAGTAATGTACTTCAGAAATAAAAGAAAAAATGTGAAGATCGTTGTAAAAAATGAAATTCAGGAGAATTTCGAAACTGAGAGGGGAGAAGATACGTATCATGTTATGTCTGCACATGACACCATTATGTGCAACATCGGGAATTATCTTGCACATTCCCATAATTCGGAAAGCCAGACGCTTGGTCAGCAAATTAGATCGTAGAAAAGACTAGATACGTGATGCCTCTTCACTCAGTCTCGAAACGATCTCGTTGAACACAGTCGCAACTAAAATAAAGTGTAATTCGGAATAGATAGAATTTTGTTTATTTTTTAAAAAGACTCTTTACTCGCTCAACCACGTATCTAGCAAACACGGCCATTCCCGACCATACTGACAAGAGCAATATGCCTTGAGAATGGACATTTTCAGCGTAATAATCCACATAATCTTAATTTCGCAGTGGAATTTGGGTGGTATCACTGAGTGGTGTTATCAATTTACCACGCACTTTGTTTAAATAGCAATGGAAATCGGTGTTCAGGATACACATTCAGAGTCAACTTTTTCGCCATTCAGTAGCTACACCTCGCGCGGTGAAAACCACTACCGCTCGCGCAAATTTTTTGCTTTCTCGCGATCGCGCAATATTGCACTTTTGGGGAACTACAGAGGAGGGCAGGTATTAGGCCAAAACAAATTTTTGACCGCAGACACCAACAATCAATTTTAATGAGGAAACTTGAAGAAATTTCCGTCACACTGCTGCCACACTGTTAATCACCCAGAACACTAGACAGGGCACACATCCAATTCACCCGAACACAGACGACGGAAATCGATTTCCGTCATCATTGAATTTTCTAAATATGTATAGATTTTAACCAAGCTCTCACTCCTTTTTACGCATCTTGCGTTTTCTGTCGACGTCGTCGTTATTCGAGAGAACAGATGAATATTAATGTCGAATCGCGAATAACGTCAATTCTCGCACAATTTCAACCTGTACACCCCTGTGCATGTAGCCCGATCACATCACGGCGGTCGCCACGCAATCTAGCACATCTAATAACCACCGACTAGGTCACGACCGAACAAAGATTTTGGACAATGAGTTTCGATTGCAGAATTTCCTAATACGCAGGTTTCTCCAACGCATTTATTCACGGAATCAAGGAGGAGTGCTCGAAAACTCGATGAAGGCTTTTAAATTTTAAAAGACTCTCTCACAGATATCGGAATTCACAAAACCCGTATTTATGAAGTTTCGCACGTTAACACCCTGCACCTAATGCACCGACATTTGCTACCTCTCTGCAAAATGAAGTACAAATCGTTGTTTTAAAGTTGGCTGACTTTTCATACAGTACCGATGAAAATTTTACGCCTGCACTGGCGACTTCACTAGTCCGCCACAAATCTGTCGGACTATCTTCATTCGGTTGAAACGAGCAAGCGCCACATATTCCCGTGCTAGTGCTTACCACAAAAGGGAGCGAGATTCACCACACCAGCTTTCGCAACTGCAACATGAAGGCTTCACGGGTTCAATCGTTTTTCCGTGCAGATTGCTAAGCTTACAGAATGGCGATTAATGAAAATTCATCTTCTATGCATCCGACCTTAGTGAATTTTCGTTTTATAGTTGAATATATGAACTGATCCTATTGATATGGTTCAGCTCATTTCAATTTAATTGGGAAACAGCGACGGAAAAATGATCGTAGATGGACATTTCCGCAAGAATTCACTGGACGAGGCAACACAAGAATTTCAAGACGCACTTGTTGCGGAATTTCTCACCAAGTAAAGGTGGATGGTCATTGCACAACCAGAACCACTTTTCAGCCACACTGCGATTATCACCGTTTGCCAATGTTGTGAAGGAAAAACTGAAAATGTTTTTCGTGAGAAGGTGCCGTTGAAAATTATGAGAGCAGTAAGATTTTCGGTTATAAGGGATTATTGCGAATGTTAGGAGTATGAAAGGATCGTCCCGCGCCGTTCACATTGCTTTAGGATTTTCACAAGCACAACCGATAACAAACACGATTGAATTCGGCGATAATCCAACCACATACGGTCATACCTCTCGAACTCAAACCGAAATCAAAATCTTGCGACCAGCGCGCGTCCACTTGTGTGCCCAGAGAATGACTGACGTCCCACTACCGCGACTCGATTCGATCAACTGCCACACGCAGCCAGCGCTTTCCTTTTCTTATTGGTAACGCATAGGATTTCTTACTCTCGATGAATCGCCGCTGGGCAAAATCATCTCTGCTATTTGGGGGCTATCCGTGGACGAAAATTTTTCGTTTAAAACCGAATCAAAAATCACTTCATGCACAATACTTCTTGTGGAAATATTCACATTTTCGTTTCAAGATCACGACAGTGTTTCACTTTCAAAGGAACAAACGATGCACTTCGTAGAATGATTCTCGTGCGGTTTTTTCCTAAAGCGAAATTCCGAACTCAATTCAAAACCGTCGCCAACAAGAGATTTCTTGCTGGATTAGCGCTATTTTACTTGGTCGCCAACGGGCGAGACCATATCGACTCGTCGAGGGCTGTCCGTCGCCAAATATTCTCAATTATTTCTGATGCTACAACACAGCTATTTCTACATGGGCAAGTGCGTGGAAAGAGCTGAAGGATGGATGTAATTATTGAATGGCAATGACGTGAACGAGTGATCATGCCTTCTATCATCCAAATCCTTTATAAATGAAAGTGAACTAGTGAACAGGGAAATGAATAAAAAAAATAGTTAAAAGGAATACCGTGAACACCGTGTGCAATATTGGTTGCGGAAGTATCTTCGGAAGGGAAATCGTGAACTTGGTGAATGTCCTTCCGATACTTCTACATGGGGGCAGGAGTGACACCTGAAATAGGCGCGAATGAACGATCTCCAAATAGAAGTTGGTAACAGATCGTGAACGGGTGAGCTTAGTGGGTTTATCACTTAGTGATGTCTTTCACATCAAAGACGCCTACTGATCGTCCATTTTGATCGGCGAGCTGATAGTATGCTCCTCCGATCTGCTTTATTACCTTGCTAGGTAAAAACTTCCGGTCGGAAGTTTTCGTTAAGTGCCGGAAGTTGCGCCTGTATACTATCTCGCCGGGTTGGCAGGAGACCAACCTGGAACGAAGATTGTAAGATTTTGCATTGCGAGCTTGAGCTCGAGTGGTAAGATGGCGTATCTGTTGGCGGATGAGTGCGAGGTGGTCAGCAGTCGGCAAACTTAGATTGGGCTCATCCAGGAGCTGAAGTTGCTTAAGGAGGGCATAGATTTTCCCGTGGATTACCATGGGTTGACCAAAAACAGCCTGGTAGGGTGAAGTGCCAATGGTGGCATGAGGAGCGGAGCGCAGTGCAGAAGTGATCTCCGTCAGCTTAGCGTCCCAGTTGTTTTGAGAGGGGTCTTTGTAGGCTCGAATTGTGGCGATAAGCGAGCGATTTAGTCGCTCAGAGGCATTGGCCTGCGGAGAGTACGCAGCCGTAAAAGTATGGGAGATCCCAAATTCTTCCAATAGGGAACGAAATAAGTTGGACCGAAACTGGACTCCGTTGTCCGATACAATAGTTTCCGGAACTCCGACCAGGGCGAATATCCGCTTCCTCAAAATCTCCGTCACGGCCCCTGCGATGAATTTTCGCAAAGGTTCGATAAACAGGAAACGCGACAGGTGGTCTAGGACGATGAAAGCTCCAGTGTGTCCAGACTTGGACCTAGGATAGGGCCCAATGATGTCGATATACAAGCGCTAAAATATGCGCTCGGGAACGCACTGAGTCGTCATTGGTGGACGAAGGGTGTGTGAAGGGGCTTTTGTTGTTTTACAAATGATGCATGAGTCCACGTAAGCTTTCACTTGAGCGGCCATTTTGGGCCAGAAAAACCATTGCCTCCGTGTGCGCTCAAAGGTTGATCATGTGTCCGCTTTACTATTTCTGCCGTCATTTCGGATGGCACCCACAACTTCCAGGACAATTCTTCTTGCAGTGCGTTTCCGGTCGCATACTCCATACGCTTGTACACGTACCCGTCTACTTCTTTTAGTTCCGGCAGTTGATGTTGTTCTGCATTGACTTTCGCCGCTAGCTCCATATAGGACGGGCTTTTGAAATGCGGCGAAGTCAGGTCCAGCTCCACCAGAGTCTCATCGCTCTCCGCTGGCGTCAGCGCATCGGCAGAGAACATGCGTGACAAGGAGTCCGGCACTACATTTTTGCTTCCCTTTCGGTGGACGATGGTAAAGTTAAACCCTTGAAGTTTAAAGGCCCACCGGGCTAAGCGACCATTTAGATCTGGTTGGTGCATTAGCCATTTTAGGGAAGCATGGTCGGTAATGATTTCGAATTCATGACTTTCCACGTAGGCACGGAACTTCTTGATTGCCAGCACCGCCGCCAGACATTCTTGCTCAGTTACTGTGTAATTTCGCTGAGCGGAATTCAGCTTGTGTGACATGTAGGCTATGGGGGCTTCAGCTCCGTCTTCCGTGCGTTGCACCAGCACAGCACCTACTCCATGTTGACTTGCGTCACATTGGATGGAGAAGGGCTTGTTGAAATCGGGGCTGTGTAACACTGGGGCTGAAGCAAGGCTAAGTTTCAGTTGCCTGAAAGCGTTTAGCCTCGCATCGGTCCACACAAACTGACTACGCTTTGAAAGCATGTCTGTCAGGGGTGTCGGCAAAGATGCATATTCTCTGACGAAGCGCTGATACCAGCCACAGATTCCCAGAAATCTATGAATCTGTTTCGTCGTTGTGGGAAGCGGGAAGTCCATGATGGACTTCACTTTGTCGGGATCTGTTCTAATCGTGCCCTCACCAACAATGTGGCCAAGATACTTCACTTTTCGTAAAAGGAATTTGCTCTTTTCCACATTGATGGTGAGGCCACCCTGTCTCAAGTGAAATGCGACCTGATGGAGCACCCCCATGTGCTCGTCAAATGTCTCCGTAACCACCAGCAAGTCGTCCAAATATACAAATACTTGGTGCTTTAGATGCGGAGGAATTATTTTGTCCATAAGTCGCGACATCGTTTGGGGCGCATTGCACAACCCAAACGGCATCACGACAAATTGGTACAAGGGTCGCCCGGGCACAGTGAAAGCCGTCCGCTCCCTAGACTTCTCTTCCAAAGGGATTTGCCAGAAGGCATCTTTCAGATCCAGGCCCGTGATGTAAGTGGACTTTGGAAGTCTTCTTAATATGCCATCAATAAGAGGCAAGGGGTAGGCGTCTTTCACTGTGACCGAGTTCACCTTTCTCGCATCGAGGCACAGGCGTACTTTTGATGGTTTTACCACCAATGTCACAGGTGATGACCAGCCGCTCTTCGATTCTTCGATCACGCCCAGCGCTAGCATGCGGTCCAGCTCCTTATATAAGAGCTTCTCGACAGCCAGCGAAACAGAGAAATGTCTCTGTTTGATTGGTTTCTGATTGCCAGTGTCGATCTCATGCTGGATTAGCGCGGTTTTTCCCAGACCCTCTACAGCGAACGACGGAAACCTAGCAATCACAGAGTTTAGTCTACGACGCTGCTCCGGTGTTAGAGAGTGGGCGTGATCGTCGAGTTCGTCGAGGCTGGTCACTGTGTCGACTTGCTGAGCCGGTGTGATAGGGCGGGCGGCCAAGGCGAACAACCGGACGAAATCCACTCCCAGATAGAGATTCTGGCTGAGAGTGGGAATGATCCAGAGCGTCAACGTCTTCGTGAGCCCCCGGAACGTAATGTCGGCTGACACGCGGCCTACGGCTTGGTGGTGAGTGCCATCTGCGGTCTTCAACCCGAGGGAAGCTCTTTTCCAGGGAAAAGAATTCCTCTCGAGGAAGGCTCGAGCCAAGTTAGCCACCATCACGCTCACAGAAGCTCCCGTATCGATTAAGCCTGATGTTGATTGACCAAATAGCAAGACCTGTGCATACGGTCGGACGTCACCTGAGGGCACGTCCAACAAGGTCGCACAATTAAGTTTATAACGCCAACGTCGAAGGCGAGAATAATAATGTCTCATCGTCAACGTTGACCGTTTTTGTCTGATAATATCGTTAGTAAAATGTAAAGTTTCAGTTTTAAAAACTCAGTCCCTTACCGCCGTGTACTTCGGCAGTCATAGATGGTAAGGTAGAAATGCAAGCGGACTGGGATGTCCAGTGGTGAAATCAGTATTTTGTTGAGGATGGTGAAAGTGAGCTGGCCGAAGGTTGCCGGGGCAGGTGACAAGGCTGTCCCTGCTGGAAGCTGGTGCTGCATCACCGCCTACCTGCCGGAACGTGGTGAAGGAGTTCTGCGAATAGGGAGGCTTGAGGTCTTATTCGGCGCTCCCGGTGCTCTGTTTTTTTGTAGGCAGTTGCCACAGCTCAGCTTGTATGTATCCGCTTTACCACAGCCGTAGCAAAACACCGTCCGCTCCTCCAAACAGTCATCAAATTTATGCCCCACCTTTCTGCAGTTCCAGCAGATAGGCAGAGCTGCAGCTGCAGAAATTCCGAGCGCTCCAGGGCAAGTCTCAGCTGGATCCAGCGGTCCTTCATTTAACTCACTCACATCCTGCGAATTCGTCAGCCCCGACAGATGGCGGCGAGTCCCGTTTACGCTTTCTGGCTGTCCTAAAGCCTTTGCCAAACGCTCCCTTCGTTTTACATGCTCACGGAGTTGCTGTGTGCTGGCGAAATGCCGATCCACCAACTGCCACTGCAACTCCGGGAGCATGTTCTCCTGCACGATATCTAAAAGATCGTGATCATTCAGGGGGAAAGGGAGGCTGCTGGCCAAGCGACGAACATCCTGGTAGAAATCGTCGAAGGACTCCTCCACCTTCTGTCGGCGCTGGCGGATTCGCCTCATCACCTCACTGTTGGAGGCAAAGTCTTTGAATTCCCGCCGCATTGCATCTCGCAGGGAATACCAATCAAAATGTTCTGCTTCCCGGTGGAACACCCAGAACCATTCTTCGGCAACATGTTTCAACAAACTGTCGATGTGTCGGGTTACCGCCTGGAAAGTTGCTGGCGTGTGAGCGCGTTGACCCGGTAGAGAAACGTCTCTACAGGCATACTTCCAACCTGGCCGCTAAAAGTCAAATTCCATCCGGCCATGATTGTAGTTATGCGGTCTGATGACATTCTGTCATCACGACCATTTCGAGGGCCTCCGCGAGGTCCGGCACCACCACGGAGGTTTCGTTGTGGAGGGCTGAGGTTTGAAGGCCTTTGGACCGCCACAAAGGAGCGCGCCCTCGGATTCAATCGGGGCGACGCGCCATCGGTGGTTGACGATGGAAGGATTCGGTCAGCCCTTCGATCCAACAACAGCCGCATGCTATGTTGTAGTTCGATCAGCTACCGCTGAAAAGTGCTTAACTCCTCCTGCACTATGGACCGAACTCCCAAAACTGTAGCGGAATCTTTGCCTGTTGGCGGAATTTTAGCGTTTGGATCGGGCGACTGACCCAATCCGTCCTCTTCGTTCTGGCCTCGAAGCACGCTTTCGCAGCTCACTTCCTCGTGGCGATCCATCCTCCGCGTTCTCACGCCACTTTTCGTGGACTTGGGCCTAGCTCCTTTCGTCGCCGTCTCTCCCGTCGGGGGAATTTGTCCAGCCACCAGGGGGAGACGCAGTGCTCCACTGCACAACGGACATTCTGGGCTCTCAGTCAGCCATTGCTCAATGCAGTGCCGATGAAACTGATGCCCACACGACGTCGTTACCGCTTTGTTGTCACGCGCAAACCTCTGCCGGCAAATGGAGCACTCCTCCTCTACCCGGACGCCGGACAAATCCTCTAGACTTCTGGCCAAAGTCATGGCTTTGCACGTAAACACGTGACTTACTATATATTAGACAGTATTTTGCACGTCAAAACGTGTCAAAAGTGAAAACGTTGAATTTGCACGTCAAAGCGTGTCAAAAGTGAAAAGTTGAATTTTGCACGTCAAAACGTGTCAAAAATGGAAACTTAGTTACTTTGCACGTTAACACGTGTCAAAGATTAAAAAGTTTGAGTTGCACGTTAAACGTGTCGAAAAGTGAAAACTTTAAAGTTCGATTGCACGTCAAAACGTGTCGAAATATGAAAACTTTAAAGTTCGATTACACGTCAAAACGTGTCGAAATATTCAAAAGTTTATATATAAAGAAATTTTGGCCCTCCTATTGGGTTTCACCCGGGAAGACCCCCCTACAGGTTCGCAAGCTGGCTGGCTTTTCGAATAAAAAAAAAACGCAAGAATGTTGAAATTGTTACGTATACATGAATTCAGTTAAATTTGAAAAAAAATTTTAATGTGATTGAGATTTTTAGATGTTAATGAATTTAATTAAATGTGCGAAATTGGTTAAATGGAAATAAAGTGTTTAAGTATGAAAATTATCCTGGGTCGATCCCAGAAAGGAATCGCCCAGTATGGGGGACTGTGCCACCCACCCGAAATTCCTCGAAAAGAGAGTAGCAAAGGATCAAAAACAATTATGTTGTTGCTTGACTCAACCTCAGCAAATGGTTCTAATCTGGCCAAGCTGCAGGGACGTGTAGGCGGCACCACGCCAACCCCACGTAATCCACCACAGCTTGAACCAAACCCAAGCCAAAAGCCAAAACTGGGTCAAGACAACAAGGATTCAAAGTTTGGGTCAGCTTCCCAACATAAAGTGGGGCAGGGGCCCTTCGGATGACCGGGACAGGAGTGGCGGTAAACCACCACAACCTGTTATCCGCGGCCAACCTCCAGGTTGCACCCAGAGCCAAGAAGCTCAAAGACAACACAACAGGAAGCTGCCCAAGAGGTATACTATAATGAAGAAAGCTAAAAAGATAGGATGGGGAAGGATTTTTGCGGCTATTGGGAAAGAGCGAGCAAGGCAGGTCTTTATTTAAACGGGTTTGTTCTTTCCAACGAAGTAATATGGAATCGCAAAGGAGGCGATTCTAAGACCTGCTAGTGAGAATGGAAATTTAGGAATTAAAGACGTAAAGTCTTGAGGGGAGTATGAGTCGGAACTCATAAATATTTTCTCACTTTGGTGGGTTGCCCAAAAACAAGTTTTCGGGCCCCACGTTGGGCACCATTTGTATCGAATTGTGTTTTTAGGGCACCTAAGCACAACTCAGAACCAGACCGAAGTCCAGAACCAAGAGTGCTAAGGTTCAAAAAGTGTAATGGCTAATGCCATTCAAGAGGCAAATTCAAATAAAAAAAAAAGAATTGCCCCGAGAGCAGGGTACCCTAGAAATGGCCGTGAAGGCCCCTCGTCCGCATGAGCAGAGTACCCTTCAACCAACCCCGACGGATGCTGGGGTGCCGCTTTGCTAGCTCGCTGCGGCTGGGGTGGGTTCTTTAAAACAATGGAGTCGGTTGGCTCTCTGAAAACGGGGATGCTACTTATAAATCATCCGTTATTATAAGTTAGCCGCAAACTAGTATATAAAATACCCAAGGACAAAAGGGGCATAATTCCGTAAAGGATACCACCCATGGCTCTGCAACATGGGCTGACTAAGCAGACCCAGTGCTCGTGACAACGCACAGAGCCAGAAAATTGAAAATTTAAAACGGGAGAAGGAAAACGCGCTACCTCTCCTTTCAGAGGAACGCGGGTGAGGCAGACCGCCCCAGGCCCCCGATGGTAATGGAGCCCTGACCCCGATGGTCTGGGGTCCTCCACCCTCTGATACTGGCCATATTAATCAAAAATCCAAAAATTAATCAAAAACAGAAACTACTATGATGGCCAGTATCCCTCCCTTATAAAGTTGTAACTCAAAGAACTAAACTCTACCTCATCATTGGCCAGCCAGGCCTTGCGAACCTGAAAGAAAAATCCTCCCGGGCTCTGGCCCAATAAGAAGGCCAAATATTTGATTTTATGAATTCATTTTTTTATTAATTCCCTTTTTTTTTAATAGAATGAAATGGACTTTACAAAAATCTTATGCATGTGTATTATGAATATTTTTCAGTTTCGTTCATCTTCAAACGTCATATGAATTTCAATAGCAACTCTATAATACATACTTGTATCACTGGATTATTCAGTTTGTTGTTTCGTGATCTTTCGCTTATTTTATTAGAAATACAAAAGAAACATTCAAAAATTTCTATCAGTTTTTTTCTTTTGTTTCTGTTGTTTTAAATTGAGGTTCTTGAATATATGTTTCATGCATAGTTTCGATTAAAACTATCGCCTAAAAATGGCTTTTTACTTTTGAATCTTTGTTCTCATCTACAAATACATATCAATTTAATCTTTTTTTTTTGTTTTTGAAAGGCAATTGCATGAACTACTGTGATATATGAAAAGAATTGTTTATTGCATGAATTACCCTGATATTTGTTTATGAATTTAGTTTGTCGTTTGCATTCAAGTCAAAGGTCGTTTGTAGTTATTACTTTAATGAATGCTCTTCTTTTATATGGATGAACTTTAAAACAGTTTCCAATGTCTTAAAAATAATCAAATTCTGTACTTTGTTTTGAAACTGAATTCTCATTTTAGAATGTTCAACTGGAGATATCGTTTAATCAGCAAACATGTTACTTCATTTTATTCGTTTTTTATAAATTCTTCCACATTTGTCTTTAGTTTCATTTTCTTGGTGAGATGCTACACTTTCTATTTTCTTCACAATGATATACATTGCGATTTGATCGTTTCAAAAAAATTGTCATTCTTAGTTTACAGTCGTTGCTTTAGAGTCCTTTCAATTAATTTCAATTATAAATTCTTTCACCTGCTTTTACTTTTAAGCTTTCATTTGTTTTCATAAAAGAAAGAAGTGTCTATTCTCCCTTCTCTCCCGATCATATACACATACTATTAGTTTGTTTTATATAACGTGGTTCCCTTATCTTGGTTCATCTCTAGATAGGTCCTCGTCCCGTTCGCACACGTCCAGATCCCCTGGCCAAACTGTACCTAAAACTTTATACTGAAAATTTGCAGAAACTCCGCCAACGCGATCCAAAACTGCAATAGTATCCAAAACAAACCTTCTGCGAATAACATGTCAAGAGCAAAATTGTCTTCTAGTATACGAACCCCAGTATGTGTGTCACTTGCATTTCACGAGATCAATGCACGTCCTCAAAAGATGACTAAAATGCAGCGGCTTACCTGTGCCATGCTAGGTAGCAAACACGGCCATTCCCGATCATACTGACAAGAGCGATATGCCTTGAGAATCGACATTTTCATCGTAATAATCCACATAATCTTAATTTCGCAGTGGAATTTTGGTGGTATCACTGAGTGGTGTTATCAATTTACCACGCGCTTTGTTTAAATAGCAATGGAAATCGGTGTTGAGGATACACATTCAGAGTCAAGTTTTTCGCCATTCAGTAGCTACACCTCGCGCGGTGAAAACCACTACCGCTCGCGCAAATTTATTGCTTTCTCGCGATCGCACAATATTGCACTTTCGGGGAACTACAGAGAAACAAATTGTTGACCGCAGACACCAACAATCAATTCTAATGAGGAAACTTGAAGAAATTTCCGTCACATTGCTACCACACTGTTAATCACCCAGAACACTAGACAGGGCACACATCCAATTCACCCGAACACAGACGACGGAAATCGATTTTCGTCATCATTGAATTTTCTAAATATGTATAGATTTTAACCAAGCTCTCACTCCTTTTTACGCATCTTGCGTTTTCTGTCGACGTCGTCATTATTCGAGAGAACAGATGAATATTAATGTCGAATCGGAAATAACGTCAATTCTCGCACAATTTCAACCTGTACACCCCTGTGTATGTAGCCCGATCACATCACGGCTGTCGCCACGCAATCTAGCACATCTAATAACCACCGACTAGGTCACGACCGAACAAAGATTTTTGACAATGAGTTTTGATTGCAGAATTTCCTAATACGCAGGTTTCTCCAACGCATTTATTCACGGAAGCAAGGAGGAGTGCTCGAAAACTCGATGAAGGCTTTTAAATTTTAAAGGACTCTCTCACAGATATCAGAATTCACAAAACCCGTATTTATGAAGTTTCGCACGTTAACACCCTGCACCTAATGCACCGACATTTGCTACCTCTCTGCAAAATGAAGTACAAATCGTTTTTTTAAAGTTGGCTGACTTTTCATACAGTACCGATGAAAATTTTACGCCTGCACTGGCGACTTCACTAGTCTGCCACAAATCTGTCGGACTATCTTCATCCGGTTGAAACGAGCAAGTGCCACATATTCCCGTGCTAGTGCTTACCACAAAAGGGAGCGAGATTCACCACACCAGCTTTCGCAACCGAAACATGAAGGCTTCACGGGTTCAATCGGTTTTCCGTGCAGATTGCTAAGCTTACAGAATGGCGATTAATGAAAATTCATCTTCTATGCATCCGACCTTAGCGAATGTTCGTTTTATAGTTGAATATATGAACTGGTCCTATTGATATAGTTCAGCTCATTTCAATTTAATTGGGAAACAGCGACGGAAAAATGATCGTAGATGGACATTTCCGCAAGAATTCACTGGACGAGGCAACACAAGAATTTCAAGACGCACTTGTTGCGGAATTTCTCACCAAGTAAAAGTGGATGGTCATTGCACAACCAGAACCACTTTTCAGCCACACTGCGATTATCACCGTTTGCCCATGTTGTGAAGGAAAAACTGAAAATGTTTTTCGTGAGAAGGTGCCGTTGAAAATTATGAGAGCAGTAAGATTTTCGGTTATAAGGGATTATTGCGAATGTTAGGAGTATGAAAGGACCGTTCCTCACCGTTCAATTGCTTTAGGATTTTCACAAGCACAACCGATAACAAATACGATTGAATTCGGCGATAATCCAACCACACACGGTCATACCTCTCGAACTCAAACCGAAATCAAAATCTTGCGACCAGCGCGCGTCCACTTGTGTGCCCAGAGAATGACTGACGTCCCACTACCGCGACTCGATTCGATCAACTCCTTTTCTTATTAGTAACGCATAGGATTTCTTACTCTCGATGAATCGCCGCTGGGCCAAATCATCTCGGCTATTTGGGGGCTATCCGTGGACGAAAACTTTTCGTTTAAAACGGAATCAAAAATCACTTCATGCACAATACTTCTTGTGGAAATATTCACATTTTCGTTTCAAGATCACGACAGTGTTTCACTTTCAAAGGAACAAACGATGCACTTCGTAGGTAGATTCTCGTGCGGTTTTTTTCTAAATGCGAAATTCCGAACTCAATTCAAAACCGTCGCCAACAAGAGATCTCTTGCTGGATTAGCGCTGTTTTACTTTGTCTTCAACGGGCGAGACCATATCGACTCGTCGAGGGCTGTCCGTCGCGAAATATTTTTAATTATTTCTGATGCTACACAAGTCGAAAAACTACACTACTTAAAGTGTAGCCTAATGAGCGATGCAGAACAGCTTCTTAAATACTACTCTATAACCGAGGCAATTTAAAATACTGCATGGAAAGTGCTTGTTGAAAAATACGACAATAAGCAAGTATTGTTAAACACACAGTTTAAAATATTACTTTCAATTGCAAATGCAAATGAGTCATCAACGGCAATTAAATTCTTATTAGATAATACCGTTGAATGTGTTCAAGCAATAGAACATCTGAAAGTTGAAAACTTATGGGACTCAATATTGATATATATGATCACACAACGTCTGCCTCAGGAAACTCGACAAATATGGGAACAGTAACAACAAGCACCAAATAGCCAAGCAATATTTTCAAACCTAGAGGAATTTTCGCAGCAACGATTTAGAGCGTTAGAAGCATCAGGTGTGGAAAGACCAAATACTCAGCGAAAACATAATTACATGCTAAGTACTCACAAGCTTTTAACGCTCAGAAGCGTAAGCACTCATGCTTTTTCGCCAATTTGTGTATTGTACCAGGGGACACATCATATTTGAAGATGTTATGTACACGATAATGAATGATTTCCAACTGCAAGTGGTCACACCAGCCAAGTATGCACTGTGTGCTGGTGTTTGATCAGAATCAGTGCATGCTTTCGAAACCACTTTGTCAAATAAAAATTTTCAAGATAAATAAAAAATTTTCAATTTTAATCATCCAGCAAAAACAATTCCAATTTGATTCTGCTTTCGGAGGCTTATTCCGCAAAACGATCGAGTTTCCCGTATCAATTATTCTCTGCTTTGATAAGCTTTAGAGACGATATACGTTATCTATGCTGATTTATAGACAAGAAGGGAACCGTGATCACAAATCAATAGCCTTTATGAGTAAATTATTTCCATGGATATAAGTCGGAGATGTTAAAATTTGTCACAACCAGCGTAAATAACAATTAATGATTTCCAACTGCAAGTGGTCACACCAGTCAAGTTTGCACTGTGTGCTGGTGTCTGATGAGAATCAGTGCACGCTTTCGAAACCACTTTGTCAAATAAAAATTTTCAAGATGCATAAAAATTGTTCAATATTAATCATCACGCAAAAACAATTCCAATTAGATGTAATCAGTTTAAAAATCTTGACTATCCATCAAAATATAATTTCGTAAAAAGAAACGGTCTTTATCTAAGCTGCTTGAACAAAGGTCATTTAGTCGGTACCTGGCCATCCACAACAAAGTATTTTAAATGTAAGCGATAATTGCATAAACTTGAATCATCAGTAACTGCAAGCATTAATCAGCAGCAGCCCATTATAACAAAGAACTGTCAGTCTATATCGCCTGTCACAAAAATCGAGAATGAGTCAAACATGACTGTGTAGATGACGGATTTGCATCTACAGCAGCTGCTAGCAGCACTGAGAATTGGTCACCCACCACCAACACCCGCTGGTTCTTTTGGGATCTGTCCAGCACAACTCATTCAAGAGCTCATCGCAGTGGCAACTATATACAAAGAATTCGAGCAGCTGTTAGAGGACTTCTGAAGTACTCAGAGACATCGCTTCAATGTGGTGGAGAGTTGCTAGTAATAGACTTGTTTCTCTGCGTGTATCAAATTTATATGGAAATCCTTAGCAGCCGGTACGATGATAGCGCCCTAACTGATGTTTTTATGTGTCAAAAACATTCAACACTTCTCAAACTTTTGCAGACCACAAATTTCGAAGATCTGCACCCTGACCTTATCTTCAGGTTGCTTAGCATCAGGATTCAAAGCTTACTGCAAAAAAATGGACTAGGATCTTTGATTTAATTTCTCACAGAGGCTGTGGGACAGAAGCCGAGAGAAACTATGTCAATTGGAATCTCACCAGGAACATCAAGCAAGAGTTGTTTGGAAGAAAAAAAAAACGGTGGCTTTTGCCACAGCTTGGGTCACACAGCAGGAAGCATCAACGGTCACAACAGGCAAATGAGGAAGGTCACCAGAGAATCGCCAAATGGTGCGGAAACTGCAACATAAGTGTCCTGCTTTGGCTGTGAAAGACTTGAAACAGTGCGTGGTCTTTGTTCATCATGTAGCAAATCGAAGGAACTCCCAACACTGAACTTTTGCTCCATAAGATTGAGTTAGAGTATGCTGCTGTTTGACCGCTTAGTGATCCAGATTTTTATCAACGATATCACTCGGTACGGGTTCATCGATATAGCTGCAAGTGCTAGTGAAGCTAGCTTCCAATTGAGTCAACAATGAAGTAACAAAGAGAGCGAGTTCCATAAGCAATCCACGAACACCATTTTAGCAACTGCTGTTAGTAAATGCACGCTCATTTCCCATCACTTTTTTAATAATGCCAGACTCCTGAGACAAAAGAACGTTGTTGGGGGTATATTTGATCGAATTGGCAAACATATTTCTCAATATTTCACAGATAATATTTTAGGGATATCCTAAAGGTTGTGGCGGCAATGTATCGTTACATTGTCCACATTAAAACGACCGCGCCAGCATAAGTGCGAGCGTGGCATTCCTCCGTCGCGATAGCTTTGCACGTAATCTGATACGCATAGCTATCGTCTCGGTCGGAATGTCATGCTCCATCACATGTTTACAATGTGCGACTCGAGCTCATATCTACGATTCGAGCTCTGTACATGTACACAAGTGCTGACGAGGCATTTGTGTTTATGTTTCTGCTTCGAGCTCTGTACAGACGCACAAGTGCTGACGAGGCATTTGTGCACGTCTGGACAGAAAATCGAGCTTCGTCCGGACACACAATTGCTGACGAGGCATTTATATGTGTCTGGATGATGAGGAGCTTACGCCTGCGTAGTCAGCACTTATGACCTTCATAAGTGGCCCGCAGGCGGCGATCTTTCTCACTCCTCATTCTTCGTTCCTCATTTCGAACTCGATCCGGATCAAGCGCACCAGTTTTATATTATAGTTGTTGTTAAATAAATAGTAATGATTAAAGATTAAAACGGAGTATCAATTGCCACAACAAGGACCACAATTGGCGATCCTGCTAAACCGGCATATGACAACGATATTAAAAATCGCACTGGATCCGGCCAATTCACTATAATTGACGATCCTGCTAAACCGACGACGAACATCGCTCGTCCGAGCCGAGGAATAAACAATCATCCGATTCAACGAACATCGCTCATCCGAGCCAACGACCAACCCGCATCCACGCTTCTTCGAGCGGATAAAACGACCGACGACAGGACCTCCCACGAATGGGAAACACCGAGACGAAACCGCTTCAGGGAGACGTCACAAACACGCTCATTGTCAATTCGGCATTGACAGTCGAGAGCCAGCGACTCGAGTATCTGCTGGTCTGCATTCTGATCAAAGACACCGTGTCCCTGCTGTACATGTTGTACAGGGACCACGTCCGAGGCGTAAAAAGGCGAGCCCAAATACCAACCAGCCCATCGGTGTAAACACCACGATGACGGACAACGAGCCACCGAAGCAGAACCCAACGATGGACGAGTCTGCGAGCACTGCCCACGACGCCGAGCAGCCCGCAGACGTTCAGACACCAGAGGTCAGCCGCATAGCACTTCGAGTTCCGCCTTTTTGGGAAGAAGACGTGGAACTTTGGTTCGAGCAAGTCGAGGCTTACTTTGCGTCAAGCCGCATCACCAGCGACTTGACCATGTTCCAAAACATCATCGCCAGCCTCGAGATCCGCATCATCCGACAAGTTAGAAGCGCCGTAACCAACCCGCCGGCCGAAGGCAAGTACGATAATCTCAAGCGAGAGATTATCACTGCCTTCACGGAATCGGCACAACAGCGAATCCAGAAGCTCCTATCAGAAGTCGAGCTTGGCGACCAAAGACCTTCACAGCTGCTCAACCAAATGCGAGCACTTGCGGGGACGAGCATCAACGAAACGATGCTAAAACAGATGTGGCTCAATCGACTTGATCTCACGCTGAGGAGCATTCTCTCCGCAAACGATGCCACACTTTCGGACTTAGCCACGATCGCAGACCGAGTCCACGAAGTGACACGAGGATCCAGGCCATATACCATCGCTACTGTTACCGAGCAAGTTGCACCAGAAGCCTTTCCACCGGCACTTAGGATCTCTTCCGAGCTAAGCAAACTCACGGGAGAAGTACTGAGACTTGGAAAACGAATTGACGAGCTTCAGTTACAACAACCAACGCAAAATTGTTCCTGTTCGTGCCACGACTATGGGCACACGAGCCGACGAACACCACCAAGGTCACCGCAACGAGCGAGGATCCCATCAAGAACGCGTACTCCGACCAAGGAGAGCACCGGACTTTGCTGGTACCACGAACACTACGGTCCAGGCGCCAAGAACTGCAGGCCACCGTGCACTCTTGGCAAACAGCAAAAAAATTAATTTCGTCCTCTCCACAAGTGACGACAAAGGCGCGCACCATCCAGCGCCTCAACATCCGCGACGGCAGAACATCATGCGCATTTTTAATCGACACCGGCGTCGATATTTCCATTATACCGCCAACCATCCGAGAACGCTACAGCCCCGATCCTGGCACGCAGCTACTTGCAGCCAACGGCTCGGCTATACGAACGTTTGGTAAACGGAAATTAACTCTCGATCTTGGACTGCCGAAGTCAATCACTTGGACATTTGTCATCGCAGACGTCAGCTCACCCATCATTGGAGCTGACTTGCTTGAGCACTAAGGACTGCTCGTAGACGTAAGAGGACGTAAAATCATCGAACGTACGACTAACGTCTCAGCCGTGGCGAAAGCCCTGAATAAGGACCAGCCACTAAGAGTCAACACCGAGTACGCTGCCTTACTGAACGAATACCAGGACATTACAGTAGCAGCCCCACGCCGTAAATTCGATTGCACGACGACGCACCACATCGAAACAAAAGGTCCTCCAGTTTGCGCAAAAGTACGACGACTACCACCCGACAAGCTCACGGCTGCCAAAGCTGAATTCGACTACTTACAGCAACTAGGAATCTGTCGACCATCCAAAAGTCCGTGGAGCAGTCCCTTGCACATGGTACGAAAGGCCAATGGCGATTGGCGACCATGCGGGGATTACCGAGCGCTCAACGCCTGCACCGTCCCAGACAGATATCCTAATGGATTTCTCCAGGATTGCACAGCAGCACTGCATGGCATGACAGTCTTCTCTGTCATCGATCTTCAACGAGCGTTCCACCACATCCCAGTCGAACCTACAGACATTCCGAAGACAGCCATTATTACACCATTCGGCTTGTACGAGTTCGTATACATGACGTTTGGATTATGTAACGCTGGACAAACCTTCCAACGGTTTATGCACGAGGTACTACGAGGACTAGACCACGTATTCGTCTATATCGACGACATCCTGGTATTTTCGCCAGACGAACGAACACATAGACAGCACATCGCAGAAACATTCGATTGACTCCAGAAATACGCCCTTACAATCAACACAGACAAATGCCAGTTCGGCCAATCCGAAGTACGCTTTTTGGGACACACGATAGCATCGCACGGATTGAAACCTCTTCCAAAAAAAACGGAAGGCATATCCGCGACTCCAAAGCCCAGCACGGTCCATCAACTGAAATCTTTTCTTGGCATGCTCAACTTTTACCGGCGGTTCCTGCCAAACGCTGCACAGAACCAACGCCCGCTGCAAAAACTTATAATCGGGAATTGGAAGCGAGATAAGACAGCGCTGGAATGGACTGAAGAAGCAGTAACAGCATTCGAGAAGTGCAAGGCAGATTTAAGCAATGCATCATCGCTAGCGCATCCAGATCCATCAGCAACTTGGTCGCTTTCCGTGGACGCTTCAGACGAAGGAATCGGAGCCATACTACATCAGACTACGAAGTCTAGTACATCACCTCTAGGATTCTTTTCACGCAAGCTGACCGACACCCAGCGACGATACAGTACCTACGATAGGGAACTACTGGCTATCCACGAAGCGATCAAGCACTTCCGACACATGCTCGAAGGTAGAGTTTTTACCGTATTTTCGGACCACAAGCCACTACAACTCGCTTTCCAACAACGGCCGGAGAAAGCATCACCGAGGCAACAACGTCAACTTGACTTCATCTCCCAGTTCACGGTTGACATCCGTCACATCCCAGGCCGGGATAACACTATTGCGGATTATTTGTCTCGGGTAAGTGCCATCAACACCATCGACTTCTTTTCTCTCGCTTCAGCTCAACAACACGATCAGGAACTTCAACACTTGGTTGAAGATCAAACGCAACAGCTTGAGTGGAAGAAACAGGAGTTGACTGGCTCAAACGCACCGCTACACTGCATCGTCACGAACAACAAGGTTCGACCATATGCACCGCAGCAGTTCAGGGGAACGATCATGCAAATGATCCATGGCCTTGCGCATCCCGGCATCCGCGCAACGAGAAGACTCATCACTGACCGTTTTTTCTGGCCAGCCATGAACGTCGACATAAACAACTTCGTCCGAAGTTGTATCGCCTGCCAACGAAACAAGGTTGGACGCCACGTGAAGTCTACACTTCAACGCTACACGCTTCCAGATGCCAGGTTCGAGCACATCAACGTCGACCTCATCGGACCACTATCAGCAAATGAGGGATACCGATACTGCTTGACCATCATCGACAGGTTCACGCGTTGGCCTGAAGCTGTCCCACTCCAGAACATCACCGCAACATCAGTCGCCGAGGCGCTAGTCAATGCATGGATTAGCCGCTTCGGAGTACCAGCACGGATAACTACCGACCTGGGGCGCCAGTTCGAAAGCCAAATCTTTGCTGAGCTGACACGGATTCTGGGGATAAACCACCTGCGGACAACACCATACCATCCTGTTGCCAACGGCATCATCGAGCGATGGCACCGAACAGTCAAAGCCGCCATCCGCTGCCATGACACGCTTGAATGGACGAAAGCTCTCCCACTCGTCCTATTAGGCCTGCGCACTGCATTGAAGGAAGACATCAATGCCACGCCCGCTGACATGGTATATGGCACCAGCTTACGACTTCCCGGAGAATTCTTCGCCTCATCACCACCAGGCACGAACGATACCGACTTCCTGCGCGATTTATGGTCACACATGGCGAAATTGCGACCACACGATACAGCGCACCACTCACCAACCTCAACCTTCGTCCACAAAGATTTACGCACCAGCACTCACGTCTTTGTACGGAACGACAAGGTGAAACCATCCCTAACGCCACCTTACGACGGTCCGTTCCCTGTTCTAAGCAGGAAGGAAAAATACTTCAAGGTGGACATCAACGGACGCCCAGCCTCCATCTCCATTGACGCCACATTATGACTGTCCGTTCCCTGTTCTAAGCAGGAAGGAAAAATACTTCAAGGTGGACATCAACGGACGCCCAGCCTCCATCTCCATTGACAGACTGACCGCATTTTTACCGTCGGAATCAGTTACCACAATGGGAACCGACAACAACGATTCCACGACATACACAACAACCCGCACAGGACGACCGCCCGTACGTTTCGACCACCCGTACGTTTCAACGTGTAGTACAATTATCGTGGTCAAACCCACTGCGGGGTGAGTACTGTGGCGGCAATGTATCGTTACATTGTCCACATTAAAACGACCGCGCCAGCATAAGTGCGAGCGTGGCATTCCTCCGTCGCGATAGCTTTGCACGTAATCTGATACGCATAGCTATCGTCTCGGTCGGAATGTCATGCTCCATTACATGTTTACAATGTGCGACTCGAGCTCATATCTACGATTCGAGCTCTGTACATGTACACAAGTGCCGACGAGGCATTTGTGTTTATGTTTCTGCTTCGAGCTCTGTACAGACGCACAAGTGCTGACGAGGCATTTGTGCACGTCTGGACAGAAAATCGAGCTTCGTCCGGACACACAATTGCTGACGAGGCATTTATATGTGTCTGGATGATGAGGAGCTTACGCCTGCGTGGTCAGCACTTATGACCTTCATAAGTGGCCCGCAGGCGGCGATCTTTCTCATTCCTCATTCTTCGTTCCTCATTTCGAACTCGATCCAGATCAAGCGCACCAGTTTTATATTGTATTTATTGTTAAATAAATAGTAATGATTAAAGATTAAAACGGAGTATCAATTGCCACAACAAGGACCATAAGGTGATAGTCATATTGCTAGAGAAAGAAGACCCAAAATCAAATATCGTAAAACCAGCAGCTCCATCAACTAGCCGACGACAACTTAACAGCCCCAAGCGACCGAAGAAATGAGATAGTCCAATACCAGACTATCCAAATGCTGACTTTTGCACCATACACCATGCTACTTCCTATCAGTCCAGCTCCAAACACATCGGAATGACTATCCAACGTCATTATGACGACCTGAGTTTTTGATGATATCGAAATTACAAAACTCACGCTCACTTCAACATAAGCAATGCAGCTCAATAAATACCAGCATGAAGAGTAACCAAGATATACTTGAAACAAATGCTCCCTGTTTGGATCAAAGAAACCCACGTTTAAATTTCGTAATGAAAACTTTATTCAATGTCAATACGTTCAATTTTAGCTACTCAATTTCGCCTATGACAATTATTTCTGAATTCAATTTCAAAATATACTTTAACTTATAACGATACGATTTATATTGTACAAAAACTGATCAACCTCTTTTTTTCTCCCTTATTATATCCAAATGAAAGTTTTGGTAAATTTAATATACTAGTATAACATTACATTTCCATTTTGTTACAAATCCATTCCACTATTAACATTTGAGCTAAACTACAACATTTACTGTCCAACATTTCAGCTGACTAGATTTTTTGTGAAGTTTACTACAGCTGATGTCACTGACATGCTGTCACATCGTAGCTGTCACCGATGACCATCACCAAGGGTGTGTTCAATGTGCATGCTATAGCAGCTATTAGCTGCTAATTTAGCAGCTCTGGCTGTCCAATGTCACGAAATAGCTACTTTCTGATGCTTGCTATTTGACAGTCCGGCTGTCCAAAGATTCCGGAATAGCTGCTAAGGTAGCAGCTATTCGCTGCTCGTAGTCTGGACACAGCGTAATAACAACCAGCGTACCAACTTATTCCACTTTCCCAAAAAGACACTTTGACCTTGAAATTGCGCCTCCATTTACGCAATGCATTATCTGTCAAAGCGGCCTGAGATTATGTTGGTATATTTTGCGACAGTGGGCCGTATGTGAGCAGCGAAAAATCTAGCTTGAGTATGTAGTTGCCGAATTGTATATTGCATCTCTTTCTGTTCCATGCGATTTCTTCCAACTTTCCAGGCTGACCAACAATACAATCTCAGGTTAGATCACTGGATTTTTGGGCCGTATACATATACGGAGTTGGTACGCTGGATAGGAACTACTCATTACGCTGTGGTCTGGAGGATAGCTAGAAAGTAGCTAAGGCAAAATGGCGGTGCGTACACAGCTGACATATTTTTGAATCCGTCAGTTTTGACTTCATTCGTGTATTGACTACCCAGCGGACGTGTTTGTGCGAGGAATTAACAAGAAAATTTGGAGAGTGAGTGAATAATTAGATTATTTTTGCGATTGTGTGTTAAGCGTGTGCATTTTCGCGTGTTTGTGCCTGAAGCTGAGTTTAGTGGTCGCGTGTAAGTGGTAGGTTATCGCGTTAGTTAGATATTGTACGAGTTTTTGGACAATTTAGATTGAAAATATATGCTTAGTGGTTGTGACAAACGGAGGTCGGCTGAGTCCTTCCATTAGCACAAAAGACTGCCAAAGATTTTGCCATTGTTCATCCCAGACAATTGATTATTGATGTCAGGCAAAGTAGAATCGTAATTAATTTTATTAGAAATTCTGAAAAATCGTTTGACAATTTTATCGATTGCATTTTTTTGTGTTTGTGTGGCTGTGTTTTATTTGTTTCCCAGCATACCAAGTGATTCGCTAACGAATCATTAGCGGGTCACTTCAACGAATGTTTGATTCGAGAACGAATTCACCTACATTTCGCTAACGGTTAAGTAGGCTGCCTAATTTTTCATTCGTGACGAATCACCTTTTCCAAGCTCTGACGAGTCGATAAGCTTCGCCAAAAACGAATATACTGAGGGATATATAAATTCGCCTTTGGTGAACATTTGTGACTCGCTAGTGACATGTGGTAGACGACTCGTTGCTAGTCGTTATGAATAGAAAGGATCTGTTTGCAACCTTCGATATAATCCAATATAATCCACATTTTGATAAAACTGAGTGCTTTTTTTTAGGATCCGATAAAAAATTCAATATTTCGATAAATAGTATAGTTGTAAGATAGGATTTTGTTCTAAAGTAAGTTTCTCTTCAAAGTAAAAAAGTTGATATAGACAGAAAGAATATTATCTTTTGCGATGATTAACAATGCGTACAAATAAAGAACATAGGTATTTTCATTCATATTATTGTAAGGAGAAAAATGAATTGGCATATGATTAATTTGACTTGGTCTTATTTACAGCCCGTTTTCGCTGCCTGTCCTAAGCATATTGAAAAAAGCTCATTGAAGTGAACACTTCTTCGCTGATAGTGAACTTCTGGTGGAAGGAATCTGCAAGTACGTAAGTAATTTAAAAATAATATTTCTAATTTTATTCTTGATATTTTATATATATATATATATATATATATATATATATATATATATATATATATATATATATATATATATATATATATATATATATATATATATATATTTATATATATATATATATATATATCTATATATCTCTCGACTGCACTTCAGTTAATAAATGGGTACTAACATCTGAACCAATTTCCAATCGTTTTGTGAGCTGAATACTAAAACAGCTTGATTTTATTGGAGTTTCGAAAAAATCTTGCAAACTAATGACAGGAAAGTCTTATAAAAGAATTTCGTTATTTTGGTAAAATATTTTTGTTAATTAAAATAAACTATTTCTAACAAGATAAAAATTATCTGGAGGATCTATTGAGAGTTTAAAAGATTTAACTTTTAACAAATTTGTATGTATCCCCTTGGAATGTGCCAAATAACGAACATTTTTATTGTCATTACTAATTACGAATTTACTTTGTTCTACACAACGATTGTAAATTTGTGTGACAATGTCATTACCCTTTTTCACAGCTTTTTTCATTCGTTGGAGCTCGTTTTCCAATTTGAAAGCAGAAACATATTCTAATGATCTATATACCTTTGCGTCAGCAGCCAAATGAATCAAAGAATGAAAGTTGTATGTAAGAAGATTGGTTAAAAAAGCTCTGAAATACATTCTACAAATGAATTAAGAAGCTTGCTTGCGCACTGATGATTCAAAGTAGCATTTTTTGGTTCTAAAAGAATGCGAATGCCAAGGCTTAACTTTAAAAAATTGTGATATCTTCCGCTATCTAAAATATTTGACAATACAAAAGGTCTAGTATATAATAAAAATTGTCTTAGTTCAGTTGCTTTCCATCTGTCTACTTCATCTAAATCACGGGGAGACCTACAAAATTCATAGGCTATATGTTTTTTTAAAGACAGCAGTGCTCTCTTCAAAGATGTCAATGAATATAATTGATTTTTAAGCTTTATCCAATGAGTAAGTCAAGACTTCATAGCACTGAGACACAGTATGCAAATAATCTAATGAAAAGTTATCGATGCAATCAATCGGAAGATTTTCAATAGCTACCTGGCTTAAACTCAAATGATGCTCAGGCTGTGTTCTTTGTCTAAATGATTAATTTGATCTAGATTCATGAGCGCCATGTGGGAAAATAATTCTATGGTCCAACCGCTTTACTTTTTGTATGCATTTAGTGCAAGAATAGTAACCAGTATGAGTTTTTACATTTAGAACAAACCTTCCAGCGGGCTCATCACAAATAAATGCTCCGCACTTAATTTTATACTTAATGCTTCTATAAATCATCCCCTTCGACAATAATTGAGACAGTTATTCCACTAATTTCGTTAACAAATCGCTTGAGTTTGGAGGTTTTAAATATCCACCATAAATGCCTATCATAAGCATAACGCTATAGTTTACGACGCTAGCTAAAACTGGCCAAACTTGACTTTTAGAGCTTTTCGCAATAGGAAGACCGTCTATATTGAAATCCGATTCAATTTCATTGCTTGAAATTGTTCCTTCGTTGGATGTGAAAAAAGCATCTTTCAATCCGTAAGGGATGTATTGACCATTTCCCATGACCTGTACTGTTTTCCCTAGGCGTTGTCTTTAAAGTTCTACCATTTTTTGGAAGCTATGGAATGACGGTTTTTAATAGGTCTAGTAAACTATTAACAGCAGCCAATGATATGTTATTTTTAATGCTCCATCAACTTAGCCTAGAAATTATAGGAGAGCTATTGTTGCTGAAATTATTAAAAAAAATATTCTTGTCGCTTAAACTGCTACTCCCGATTTTAATGAATATATCTTTATCAACAAACTGACATTCAGACGGAGGCGATGGGGAATATCGCAGAAAACTTTGACTGCGTGTCACTTCACTGCCAGTAATTTTCATTGAAGGAATACTACCCAAATGGCTGTAAATTTGCTGGGCTTCTTTTTGAATAAAGAAACGACTCATCTGAATAATTGTATTTTAACTATATTCATGTATTCAAATTTAATTCATTGAGGACAAAATGCTTTTTGACACACTGAGATCCTTACATTAACTAATTATTATGGCACTTTTTACACTCTTCACTGTTTAACACTTCAAATATGCTCTAACACGTTGTGGTCACTCCCGGAAAATACCACACAGAATCAATTTAGTCCTCAAAAACCGAATGACAAAGGTTCCAAGAATCACTTTTTAATTTAGTTAAATGAGAATAAAATGTCCGACATGCAGCGCAACCAACGCCAAATACCAATGTTGGCGAATTCACTTTAAGCTGATCTAAAGTGCGAACAAACGAACATAAGACAAGGCACAAGATCTTTCATTTGATATTGGCTTAAAGTGAATATAGGCGAGCAATGTTTCGAAACTGCACTGTTTTCGCTAGAAGTGACGGAAAAAGAGTTGCCAGAAGGGAATGTTCGCGAATTCGCTTTAAGTGAATCTGAAGTGACGACAGGCGAACATAAGAACATGTTCCTATGTTCGCAAGTCCTCACTTCAGATTCGCTTTAAGTCAATATAAGCGAGAAATGCTTTGAATCCGCAACTTTTCACTATGAGTGAAGAAAAAAGGGTCGTTTCGGCAATACCTTCGCTACATGGTATTCTTAAACGTTTAACATTAGTAGTGTGCATTTTCGTTAGTTATTCTTGAAGTTTTTACCCCTCCTACGACCAGAGGACGAGAAAGGATAAAAAATGCACAAAAAATACACAAAAAGATTAAACAAATAAAAAACACCCCCAAAAACAAACACAAAAACCACAATCGGTAAAATTGTCTAATGGCTATAGGGACATGTAATCGTGTTCAGCCATATCTTTTTCGTTAAAGATTGTTGGCTTTGATGTGTGCTGCTGAGTTCTCACTGAATTCTAATGTAGGCAGTGCTCTCTCTCCCAAATTTTCCGCCGTATCCAATTTCTTCAAAACAGTATCAATATTGGTAGAACTGTATAAAAAAGTTCCCAATAGTGTATTTGGATAGAGATACTGAAATTATAAATAATAATGTAAAAAACAAATGTTTGGAGCTAATATATTTATTGAATTATATACAGCCTAAAAAACCCCAAATTCCTTATGCTCTTAGTTTTCATGTGTTTATTGCCATTAATATTGAAGCAACACAAAATAAAATGATTACAAAATGTGGGTTGTTCGCGAATGCGATCACAATTTTCACGACATTAATACAGAGCGAAGATTATTTTTAGGGAAAGTCGCTGTTTTAAATTTCCAAAAAATTACATTCTTTGGCTTAAAAAGGACCCATATGGCTATTGGAATGCTAATGGTTTGATCAATATGATGAATAATAGAATATATTTAGGCGTATGTCATACAGTGGCACCCAAACATTCTTTGATTTCTTGTTTCCCAAAGTTCCTCTAATATGTTCTTCCTTGTAATCTCTTCTTCTTTTTTATATTAACATCCAAATTTAATACAGAAAAACCTCGTAGTCCGGTTAATTATAAGGTACACCTATTAATGACTTACTACTACTGTATCATTGTATCAACGATATCAGTTTCAAATGAAAATGTACCAAAATGGTACAAATGTATCATTTTCAGATTTTCTATATTCTTTTCTTAAACATATGTCCGCGAAAACAAATTAATTAACATCAAAGGCCACAAAAATCAATTTTTCTTAAATATCTCATTGACTATCTGCTGGTCGTGATATCGATATATATCTATATATGTATATATATATATATATATATATATATATATATATATATATATATATATATATATATATATATATATATATATATATATATATATATATAAATATATATAAATATATATGTAAATCTATATATATATATATATATATATATATATATATATATATATATATATATATATATATATATATATATATATATATATATATATATATATATTTATTATATATATATATATATATATATATATATATATATATATATATATATATATATATATATATATGTATATAAATATATATGTAAATATATATATATATATATATATATATATATATATATATATATATATATATATATATGAATAAATATATATATATATATATATATATATATATATATGAATAAATATATATATATATATATATATATATATATATATATATATATATATATATATATATATATATATGTATATATATGTATATATATGTATATATATGTATACTTAAATTTCTATGTATTCGAATTTTTCGAATACAAAATACTGTTAGGCGCATGTGTACACACGCCTTTTCTGTGAAGTAATTTAATACATATAATCTTTCATATAGACAGAACACTTTATACTTGGGAAAGTGCAATTTTATCTCGGAAAGGATTTTTGATTCGAAATGGAAGACCACAGCAATATCCCCGTTTTGCCTTCCGAGGAAATTATTAATAACTTTAACAATAATGTAATTATAGATAATGCTTTTAAAGCTATTTTGGATGCAGCAAATGTGGTATGATTTTTCAATTCTAAAATTGACATAACATGTTCAAAGCTGTATTGCTTATTTAGGTGGATTCAATGTGCCAGTTTGGTAATGATAGTAGTGATGATGAATCGGAGGATGAGGTCGTGCAAAACACGCTTTGCATTGTGGCAGATACCCCAATTCGGACGCACGATTTCATTGAAAGAGTTGTAAATAAATATACAAGGAAAGAGTTCCAACAAAACTTTCGAATGGAAATTGAAGTATATGAGTTCTTGCTGGCAGAAGTAAGCAGAGCTTATAAAGACACATATAAAAAGGTTTCTGCATTACCCATCGACAAACAATTTTTATGCACTATTTGGATATTAGCAAATAGAGAAAGCTACAGGTATACCTTCTTTGCATTGTTTTTGGTATACATAGAACTATATCTTCCCTTACTATGTGTTACAGGTCAGTTGCGGATCGATTTGGAATAGCGAAATCAACTCTGAGTTGGTGTTTCTTCCGAGTTATTGAAATTCTCAACAAATTGGCGCCTTCATTCATTAAATGGCCGAACACTGGCGAAATGGCTAGAATTCAGACTTCATTCTCGAAACATAAAGTAAGAGGGGTAGTAGGTGTTATTGATGGTACATACTGTCCAATCAGTGTGCCGACATCCCAAAGCCATTGCTACATGAACAGAAAAAAATTCACTTCAGTAACACTACAAGCAATTTGTGATGATAAAATGAAATTCACAGATTGTTTTGTAGGTTACCCAAGTTCGGTGCATGATGCCAGAGTTTTTACGAACTCGCCAATATACGATCGTGCCAATGCTGAAGTGGATAAATATTTCCCAAATAGCAGCAAAATATTGGCCGATAAGGCATAACCCTGCTTAGCATGGTCCATACCCCCTTACAAGGACTGTGAAAGGCTGACAAACAGGCAGAAACGCTTTAATCAAGCTCACGCCTCAACCAGGCAAATTATAGAGCGAAGCTTTGCCTTACTATTTGGACGTTTTCGTCGGTTGTACCATCTCGAGATGAAAAGAATGGAGAAAATTCCATCAACAATCCTGGCAGCATGCGTGCTACATAACGTGTGCTTGGAGTTTCCAGAAGATATGGAAGCAACTGATTCATATGTATGTCGTGAATGGCAGTGAAGATGCAATCAGGAATACACCACACCACACACAGCCCAACAACGATAGATCAAATGAAGGCATCGCGGAGCGAGACAGGATGGCAGACGAAGTATAATGTGTTTTTTATGATTAAACTATTTAGATTTTAACGCAAATGCCTGTTATTAAATCATCAATAATGTTAGTAATTTTGAATATCTGTTAACAAATTTTTACACAAATATTTAATTGAAAATATATGTTTTTAATGCAGCACTAAATTTTTTTTTAACGATTTTGTAACTATTGAGAAAGTTTAAGGCGAAATCGAGTGACTTGTTGGAGCTTTGTTTTATTAATGACATGAAATAGCTAGTTCTTGATAGTTTACAGGTAGTATGCGCAATTTACCGAGGAAAATAGTAAGTGAACCGTGCATATTTGCTGGCAGTAGAATTTTAACCCATTTTCAGTCTGGGAAATTCAATTTAACAATATATTCACGCCATTAGACCTTTGGTAATAGATATACGTTTGATATTTGTCTGCATTGCAACTGGTGATAACTATAGCTCGAATAGTTAAGCACGGAAAAAAGCTGCAATATGCATGCAAATATGCACGAAAAATCACTGAAATATGATTAGAAATATGCAATAAAAATGGGCAAAATATGCGAAAATCTTTACAAAAGTTGCAAAATATTAAAAAAAAAAAAAAAAAGTTTAAATGCATATTTATAATTTTTCCAGTTCCACATTAAACATTTAGAACAATATTCAAAGGTGAAAGATTGCCATTTCTCAGTCAATACTGACTTATAAATGAAAAGATCACTTTACATCGATAGATGTAACAACCGTAAAAATAAACATCGCTATTTCGGATGGTGACAAAAGTGCTACGTATCCGTTTTGTATATTATTTTGCAGCAAAATTTATTAAATCTGCATCACTGAATCAAGCTCTACATTTGGACTGCAGACTCTTTCGAACTTGAGATGAATTTCGATCAAATATCGATCATAAAAGTTGATCAAATATTGTCAATGACATCGAAGTAGGCTTTTGTTTTAAGCCCTTTCGCGTCTTATGTTTTAATTCCTTCGAAGACGTGCATAAAGGTAACTCTGATGTACACTATGCTTTTATATGCAATGGTATAAAATATGCTAAATGTCATCATTTTGTTTTTAGTTTGTCATCGTTTTGTAATTACTTGTGTATAGAAGATATATATCAAATTAAATTTCGATCGTATGAAAATAATGGAAATATGCGTTTTAAGCCAAAATGTGCTCTAAAGGCCGAAATATGCAAAATGTGCATGCAGCATGCACGCGCAAAACTATTTGAGCCCTAGTGATAACTGCGGCATTTCGGAAAACGAAACTCGAAGCGGAAAACGAAACTCGTAGCGGAAAACGAAAAATAATCGAGGCTCTGGATTTCATTGATACTGTGCATAATAGTAATTCCAGAGCTTTTATTAAACCTACATAGAGAATATATTGTTGAACAATATCTAATCCAATTTTATTTTTTTGTGATTTTTTTAATTGCAATAATTCAAAAAAAAATTCTATGTTTTGTGTAACTAACAAAGACATTGGCCTGTTCTTTCAATATAATTCAACATTTTTTTTGTGAACCTAAATCGTTTAGAGGGCATTTTTTTCTATGAGGTTTAGTTCAGTTCATATTTGAACGAAAACCAGAGCCTCGACTTTTTTTCGTTGTCCGCTTCACGTAAAATGGCCCAACTACCAATTGGTGTAAACTCTTTGATTTGATGCAAGCTTTTGTGGGTTAACGGTTTTACATTTTAAATTGTGCATCATCAATTAATGTCTTATTTTTCAGCTAAATTAATTACAAAGGTAGGAAATACAAAAGTGCTTTGCTCTTGAGCAGGAAAAACAACTCAATTTTCATTCTCACGTTTGCCAAATATCAATCAAACTTTTAGCTAAAAGTTTGTCTTAATATAATGTACAAAATAAATTTGAAAAAAAGATTATATATTAAAATCCTGTCTTATAGCTCTTATATGATTCCCATCTCTTTCTTTCCATATTATCAAACATTAAATACTGCATGAGTTTTCATCAATAGTGTGGATTAGCGATCATCATTCATTTCGTGGTACGAATAATGCATTAATACGAACAATGCATTGCACTTAAAAGCGTTTCCACTATAATTTACTTGTGGAGAAAACTTCCTCATTTGTTCGGTGGTTGGTAGTGATTGATTGTTTCCACTACTGGGAAATAAAATGATTCAAATTATTGAATATCGCAGGAAAAACAAAAGATATATTTTATAACACAAACTTTTTATTAGGAAAAAAAATTGAAAAATCCATACACTCAATTTCTCTTAACCTAAACAAAAATTTATTTAAATTAAAAAATTTAATGTTTTTCAAAATATTTTCCCATTATTTTAGCATGGAGTTTGTTGCTTTCTGCCAGGACCTTTGAGAATCTGTCCACAGCAGTGGTCAGTTCTTTGGCACGTTGATTGGCTTCTTCCATCAATTTGAGCTTTCTTTCCATTGTCTGCACTCTCCATGTGTGGTGCCCTTGGTAGCTCCTCAGTAGAAGTTGCGGAACCGTCTCCCTTCTTCGCCTCCCTGAAGTTGATGGTGCAACCGATGTTGATGGCGCAACCGACGTGGATGGCGCAACCGACGTTGATGGCGCAACCGACGTTGATGGCGCAAACGATGTATCCGCATTTGCCTCGTGTAAATTTTCGCCTGTGATTACGTTAGCTACAATAGATGAGGCTACTGCTAGGGGGACTATATTTGGATCGCCTCCAAACATTTCATCGAATTCTTCCTCGAAAGCGAAAAATTTCAGAGCAGCACCCGTTTTTCTGTTGTTATCTTTCACTGACGTATACTGCCGTTATAAATGGTTAAATTTGAATTTGCAGCGATCTGCCGGTCTCGTTACACCTCGGCACTGCATTTCGGCGGCAATCCTCTTCCACACTTCATCTTTTTTGAGTGCTGTTCCCTCCATTTCCTCTTTAAATACTTTGTATGTTTCGAGGAGCAATTTTCTATCCGCCACACTCCATTTTGTTTCTGAAAATTAAAATTATATAATTGTTTCGTTCATTTAAACTTTTACCTTACTTTCAGTTCCACTATAGATGGGGCTACGAAACGTTAAATCAATTGATGTCTCCTGGTCGTCTGCAGCTGCTGTTTCATCGCTCTCAATAACACAATAGGTTGCCAACTCTCCAGCTTCGATTTCACTGCTGCCAGCAATCGCATTCACAAGCTCTAAAGAAAATTGTTATTGTTTAGAATTACGAACATCTAAGATATTGTTAAAATCTAACCTCCGTCTTCAGCATTTATAAAATATACTCCATGCTGCTGACTCGCCATCGTTTTTGTAAAATCAAATAACTAAAATACACTTTATCGCGCTATTAATGTGTCTTTCTTCAGAATTAGATCTTATTTCTGGCCACAATACCTACTTACTTGTGAGTATATATACGAAACCCATCCAGTCTTAAATGTGTTGGATTTTTTCATCTTCCTTTTTTTGGAAAATAAAAAAAAACCAGAAAAATCTAAAAACTGTAATTAAGTATTTAGTCATACAATCATCTTTATGTGAAATCCCAACACAAGGAAGACGAAGTCAGGGCTAATTTTTATTGTCCTGCTTAAATTCCAGACACGAGATCAATATAGTATAACTAGAAAAGGATAAGTATGATAGTAAACTCCTACTAATTATCCTTTTCTATTTCTAGTTTATTGATCTGATCTTGAAAATTTTGGTAGGACAATAAATATTAGCCTTCACCTCGCCTCCTTCGGGTTGCAATCTCACATCAAGGCCATTTTATGACTACAAACTTAATTACAGTCTTAGATACTAGTAATATACTATCTTACTTATCCTTTTCTAGTTCACCTTTTCTGAGCTCATCTATAAAATTTAGGTAGGGCAATAAATATTGCCCCTGATTTCGTCTCCCTTGGGTTGGAATTTGACATAAAGGCCATTTTATGACTACATTCTTAATGACAACCTTAGAATTTTCCGGTTTTTCTTATCTTCTAAACACGGATTATGAAAAAACCCAAAAATTCTAAGGCTGTAATTAAGTATGTAGTCGTAAAATGACCTTTATGTGGAATCCCAACCCAACGGAAACAAAGTGAAGGCTAATATTTATTGTCCTACCTAAATTTCAAAGGTGAGATCAATAAACTGCTAATAGAAAAGGATCATTATTATAGTAGTAGCAGCATATGGGTTGCGAAAATTTAAATTGTTCCATTTCGGAAGTACTAGAAAGTAACTTGATGGCATATTTGTGTCATCCAAACTTATGGCTCACCTGTTTCACGTCTACATTCCTGAAAACGAATACCCAAAAGTTTTAGTTGTCTGCTTTTGAAACAACTATAGTAATTGTAAAGTCATCCTAAGCGATAATAAAGTATCGCTACGAAAAAGTTCGACTTCCATAACAGTAGGTTTGTTCGCGAACTTTCAGTGACTGAATTTTCCTGAATGATGTGGGAAAAATTCATGAAAAGTACGAAAAGGCTCTCATTGGATTTCCTGAAAACTGACAAACAAAAGTGTCAGTTGTCGGTGTTTGCGAGAACAGTAGTGAAGTCATCCTAAGTGGTGATAAATTATCGCCACAAAAATTCAAAATTATACAAAAATTCAAATGAAAAATTTGAATTTTGCGCTCGAAGCAGCTATTTGCTGTCCAATGTCCACGCTTGCTCTTTCTTGCTAAAGCGAAATTTGACAAATGTCGAAATGATGCTATGCTATGCTTTTCGAGCTGCTATAGCATGCTCATTGAACACACCCCAGGTAAGAAGTTGAAAAATGGAAAAGTGAAGAAAGACAATCGAATTTAGGTAGTAGCGAATATACCTGGTAAGTCCTTTCTAAATCATTTCCTATCCTTACATCCCAAATGATCATCAATTTTAAATAATTGTGCAATTAAATTGGGTTTAAATGTGCTTGCAAAGTGAAAATAATTATTCATACAGAATTAGAATTTGAAAGTGCTTATGAACAAGCAATTGGTAACTTGAAATAGCGTGGTATTGAAGTTACTCCATATGCATGCAATAGAGCCGACAATTTCAAATACTTCTGCAACTAAAGTGGGTCTAAATATGGTATGCAAAGTGACAATAACTGTTCATACAGAATTAGAATTTGAAAGTGCTTATGTATAAGCAATTGGTAAATTGAAATAGCGTGGTGTTGAAATAACTCGATTTACAGGCATTAGAGCCGACAATTTCAAATACGTTTGCAAACGAAATTGGGTCTAAATCTACTTCGCAAAGCGCTAATGACTGTTCATGCACAATTAGAATTGTGAGAGTGCTTATGTACAAGCAACTGGTAAATTGAAATAACGTGGTATTGGAATAACTTGATACACATGCATTCGAGCAAACAATTTCAAATAATTGTTCAAATAAATTGGGTCCAAATGTGCCTTGTACAGTGAAAATAACTGTTCATGCACAATTAGGATTTTGAAAGTGCTTATATACAAGTACTTGATATTGAAATAGTGACGCTACATACACATTATATAAAATAAAGCAAATTTAGCTACTGGATATATATTGTATGCTAACCTATCTGAAAGATTGATATAAGCAATTTATTATTCAAAGACATGGAGGGATTAATTTCGTAACAAAAACTTGTTTTTGACCAACTTTCGAAGGCGTATGTGGACGTCAAAAAGGATTCGAAATCACGTAAAACGCTAGTGTACACAACAAAATTGAAAACGAAAATCCAACGAATTCATGAACATTCATGGAACTTCACGGCAAGATTTTAAGTCTGGTAACAAATCCAGACGATCTTCAATTTTTTTATTTCACTGAGGATCGGTATACTGAATTTGAAGAACTACATCTAAACTTCGAGACAGAGCTCGAAGAGATAAAAAGGGAACTAGAAGCGAATATAGTAGACACAAAAGGAGATACAAGTGAAGGAACCAGAACGGCAACCGGTTCATCGAATGACGAGTTGGATGTGCGCTTGCCACGTATCAGTTTACCTAAATTCGATGAAACTACAAGGATTGGACGTCGTTCAGAGACTTATTTGTATTCATAGCAAAACGAATTTGATACAAGTCGAAAAACTACACTACTTAAAGTATAGCCTAACGGGCGATGCAGAACAGCTTCTAAAATACTACTCTATAACCGAGGTAAACTAAAATACTGCATGGAAAGTGCTTGTTGAAAAATACGACAATAAGCAAGTATTGTTAAACACACAGTTTAAAATGTTACTTTCAATTGCAAATGCAAATGAGTCATCAACGGCAATTAAATTCTTATTAGATAATACCGTTGAATGTGTTCAAGCAATAGAACATCTGAAAGTTGAAAACTTATGGGACTCAATATTGATATAGATGACCACACAACGTCTGCCTCAGGAAACTCGACAAATATGGGAACAGCAACAACAAGCACCAAATAGTCAAACAACATTTTCAAACCTAAAGGAATTTTTGCAGCAACGATTAAGAGCGTTAGAAGCATCAGGTGTGGAAAGACCAAAAACTCAGCGAAAACATAATAACATGCTAAATACTCAGAAGCTTTTTATAAGCCGTTCACACTACACTTCTAAATCAGGTAGATTAAGAATCTGTCAAGTTAATCAGGTAAGCGTTCACACTACCCGACGTGATTTAGAATGAGGAGATTTAGAGAGAGAGAAATGTCATTCGAATTTAAGTGTACAATTTTTTTTGAGTGAAAGTTGTTGAAAATGGTGCAGAAACATGCAAGAGCATTATCTATTCATTTTGTACAACACAAATTTTCCGTTTTTGTTCAGTTTTCTTTATTTTAAACCAAAATTCGAATACATTTCCTTCAAATCTACCGTACCTCTCACGGATGGAATTCAGCGCGCTCTGAGAACAATTCAGCCGGAAAAAATTCACAATTGTACCTGATTTGTACTTGATTAACCCTAAATCTGGTCGCTTTCAACTGTCAGACGCCGAAAAAAATGTATGGGTAATCAGGTCGATTTAACTTGATTTAGCTCTAAAGCGATCAGCTGATCGAAATCGCCTGATAAAGAGTCTAGTGTGAACGGGCTATTACGCTCAGAAGCGTAAGCACTCATGCTTTTTCGCCAATTTGTGTATTGTGCCAGGGGACACATCATATTAGAAGATGTAATCAGTTTAAAAATCTTGACTATCCTTCAAAATATAATTTCGTAATAAGAAACGGTCTTTGTCTAAGCTGCTTGACCAAAGGTCATTAAGTCGGTACTTGGCCATCCACAACAAAGTGTTTTAAATGTAAGCGATAATTGCATAAAATTGAATCATCAGTAACTGTAAGCATTAATCAGCAGCAGCCCATTACAACAAAGAACTGTCAGTCTATATCGCTTGTCACAAAAATCGAGAATGAGTCAAACATGACTGTGCAGATGACGGATTTGCATCTACAGCAGCTGATAGCAGCACTGAGTATTGGTCACCCACCACCAACACCCGCTGGTTCTTTTGGGATCTGTCCAGCACAACTCATTCAAGAGCTCATCGCAGTGGCAACTATATACAAAGAATTCGAGCAGCTGTCAGAGGACTTCTGAAGTACTCAGAGACATTGCTTCAATGTAATGGAGAATTGCTAGTAATAGACTTGTTTCTCTGCGTGTATCAAATTTATACAGAAATCCTTAGCAGCCGGTACGATGGTAGCGCCCTAACTGATGTTTTTATGTGTCAAAACCATTCAACTCTTCTCAAACTTTTGCAGAGCACAAAACTCGAAGAGCTGCACCCTGACCTTATCTTCAGGTTGCTTAGCATCAGGATTCAGAGCTTATTGCAAAAAATAGACTAGGATCTTTGATTTAACTTCTCACAGAGACTGTGGGAGAGAAGCCGAGAGAAACTATGTCAATTGGAATCTCACCAGGAACATCAAGCAAGAGTTGTTTGGAAGAAAAAACAGACGGTGGCTTTTGCCCCTGTTGAAAATTATTGTTTAAAGGCTGGTATTGAGTTAACCGTGAAGCTAAATTTTGACATTTCCCCATTATCTGGCCATTCTTTCGAGCGAAAATTTTGATAGCAGAGAAAAGCAGAGACAATGCTCATTCTTGACGGATAAAATGTCAAGAATTTTCGATCGATTTTCTTATTGGAAAGTCATTTCCACTGCTCAATTTTCAAATTCAAACACTAAATGTCACTTTTTAGCTCGAAAGAATGAACTGCACAAACTAAATTGGCGTGAAATGATTGACAACATGTTTTAGTGCCTTCTATGTTTTCGAAGCGAAAGCAACTTCAAAGCAACTTTTCATGCTAAGAACACAGTACCAAACTTGCTTATTTTCAAGCTAAACTTTCGCCGAAACAGATTTCACGTGAAATTTTGTTTGAAAATTTCACGTGAAATCGAACTCAGTACTATGCTTAACATGTTAGTTTTGACTATATTGAATTATATATCGCTTTGAGAGTATTGGATATGAAATCATATGGAAATGTATTTATGAGATTAAATGTAATGTTGTATTTGTGAGACTAATGAATTTATATTTGAAGCTTTAATTTTATAGAATTTTCATTATTGTAAGCAGTCCGATCTAAACTACCGTAAACCGCAGTACTCAATATTGTGAATAAAGTTTATTTCGAAAATTATACCACGGGATTTTGTTATTCATTTTCTCAGCCACAGCTTGGGTCACAAAGCAGGAAGCATCAACGGTTACAACAGGCAAATGAGGAAGGTCACCAGAGAATCGCCAAATGGTGCGGAAACTGCAACATAAGTGTCCTGCTTTGGCTGTGAAAGACTTGAAACAGTGCGTGGTCTTTGTCCATCATGTAGAAAATCGAAAGAACTCCCAACATTGAACTTTTGCTCCATAAGATTGAGTTAGAGTCTGCTGCTGTGTGACCGCTTAGTGATCCAGATTTTTATCAACGATATCACTCGATACGGGTTCATCGATATAGCTGCAAGTGCTAGTGAAGCTAGCTACCAATTGAATCAACAATGAAGTAACAAAGAGAGCGAGTTCCATAAGCAATCCACAAACACCATTTTAGCAACTGCTGTTAGCAAATGCACGCTCATTTCCCATCACTTTTTTAATAATGCCAGACTCCTGAGACAAAAGTGTTGAAATTTAGTATTAGTATTGTTTACGTTGATACACTTTTGAATTTCGAGTCATTGTAATAGTCATGTTCTACAATTGAGTTTAGTACTTTTCAACTGTAATTGAGCTAGTACAAAACAAGTGACATGTATTGTAGTCTTAAGCTAACCGTGTTCAAATAAAGACACTTGAATTAACCAACAGGCTATGGGCCCAGGCCACGTTGTACAAGTAAAATAGTTCTCGATAATTGAAGTGCCAGTTAAGTGTTCAGTATGGCTGACTGCAAGGCAAAGTTCGCGAAATTGAACAATAGCAATTATATGAACTGGAAATTTAAAATGGAATTGTTGCTGAAAAAGGAGAACCTATGGAAGGCTATTTCAACTTCAATACCGGCTGCACCGGTGTCAGATGCAGCGGCAGCAGTCATAGCAGCTTACGAAAATTCGAAAAGTGAATGGCTGCGTATGGACGAAGAAACTTTTTCAATTATTGGCCTTTCGATGGAAGATGATCAGATATCGCATGTTCGTGATCAAAGTTAAGCGGTTGGTGCATCGAACAAACTGAAAAACTATCATGAAAATGCGACACTGAGTAATGAAATTCACTTAATGCGAGTGATTTGTTCAACGAAGATGGCGGAGAATGGCAGTGTTTCGGAGCACATTCAACATTTATTGGATTTATTCACAAAGTTGAGTGCAATTAGCAAGGACCAGATAACAGAACAATGGAAAGTAGCCGTGTTGCTGAGTAGCCTATCGAGAGAATACGATGTATTGGTGACGGCACTTGAGGCGCGAAACGTGGAAGAGTTGACGTTTGCTTTCGTTCAACAAAAGGTGACATCAGAATATGAACGACGTGTTCGTACGAGCAGTTCGACTGAAACAGAAAACAAGCTTATGAAAATCATCCAGAAAAACAAAACGAAGAAGGAAATCATATGTTTTTTCTGCAAGAAGCCAAATCACATACGTAAAAATTGTGTTGGTTATAAGAAATGGAAGACAGAAAAGATTAATAATTCGTCAAAAGATACGGACAAGTGTAATGCAGTTCGGAACCGGGATCATCTATTCATAACTGGACTGTCGACCAGTCGAAACAAAAAACAGTGGTTATTGACGTGACGAACAATAAAAATTTCTTCACAGTTTTGGATGAATCATACAAGGGGGATATCGAGCTTGGTAGCAGAGACATTGGAAGTGGAAAGTTAAAACTCACAAATGCATACGGATCAACGAATAACGTGTCTATCTCTGAAGTTTTGGATTGTCCGACAATAAGTGGAAATGTTTTGGCAGTTGGCAAACTTATCGACAATGGATGGCACATTGAGTTCGAGCAAAAACAGTGTGTGTTGTCACTGAAGGACAAACAAATCGGAATTGCATATCGAGATTTTGGTTTGAATGTTGTGCGCGAAACTGACACGGTAAATGTAACCATTGGCGACCATAATGACAACTGTATTCATGCATGGCATCGAAAAATGGGTCATCGAGATCAAGCTGCAATACGGAAAATGGTGCAAAAAGGTCTGGTTAATGGACTAAAAATCGTTGATTGTGGGATAAAGGAGTTCTGCGAAACGTGTTGCAAAGCAAAATTAACACGTAGTCCATTTTCGAAGAAATCGGAGACTGTATCGAAGGCACCATTAGATTTGGTACATACAGATGTATGCGGACCAATGCAAACGGCATCGTTCGGCGGAAAAAAGTATATTGTAACTTTGACTGACGATTACTCTCGTTTTTAACATAGCATCACGGACTTTCTTTTTGTATAATTTGAATATTATTTATAAATGTATAATTTTAATAATGTAATAATTTGTTAATGATTTGTAACTATTAATGATGTGAAAAATGTATAATTTGAAGGTATACTTTGAATATTAGTTATTTAGTGACTGATTGTCATGCGAGTATGGCCTTTTTTTGTTTGATAAAGAAATAAAAACACAGTACATAATATCAACCACGCTCTCATTTTTGTTTCAATACTTTGTGTTGCTGGATTGTTATTAGTTCGAAACTTAATAGTGTACATATTTTTGGTCCTTCCAACCAGATAGACGGTTAAGTTCGGTCTAAGAAGTTGAAAAATGGAAAAGTGAAGAAAGACAATCGAATTTAGATAGTGGCGAATATACCTGGTAAGTCCTTTCTAAATCATTTCCTATCCTTACATCCCAAATGATCATCAATTTTAAATAATTGTGCAATCAAATTGGGTTTAAATGTGCTTGCAAAGTGAAAATAATTATTCATACAGAATTAGAATTTGAAAGTGCTTATGAACAAGCGATTGATAACTTGAAATAGCGTGGTATTGAAGTTACTCGATATACATGCATTAGAGCCGACAATTTCAAATACTTGTGCAACTAAAGTGGGTCTATATATGCTGTGCAAAGTGACAATAACTGTTCATACAGAATAAGAATTTGAAAGTGCTTATGTATAAGCAATTGGTAAATTGAAATAGCGTGGTATTGAAATAACTCGATTTACAGGCATTAAAGCTGACAATTTCAAATACTTTTGCAAATAAAATTGGGTCTAAATCTACTTCGCAAAGCGCTAATGACTGTTCATGCACAATTAGAATTGTGAGAGTGCTTATGTACAAGCAACTGGTAAATTGAAATAACGTGGTATTGGAATAACTTGATACACACGCATTAGACCAAACAATTTCAAATAATTGTTCAAATAAATTGGGTCCAAATGTGCCTTGTACAGTGAAAATAACTGTTCATGCACAATTAGGACTTTGAAAGTGCTTATATACAAGTACTTGATATTGAAATAGTGACGCTACATACACATTATATAAAATAAAGCAAATTTAGCTACTGGATATATATTGTATGCTGACCTATCTGAAAGATTGATATAAGCAATTTATTATTCAAAGACATGGAGGGATTAATTTTGTAACAAAAAATTGTTTTTGACCAAATGTCGAAGGCGTATGTGAACGTCAAAAAAAATTCGAAATCACGTAAAACGCTAGTGTACACAACAAAATTGAAAACGAAAATCCAACGAATTCATGAAACATTCGTGGAACTTCACGGCAAGATTTTAGATCTGGTAACAAATCCAGACGATCTTCAATTTGGTTATTTCACTGAGGATCGGTATACTGAATTTGAAGAACTACATCTTAACTTCGAGACAGAGCTCGGAGAGATAAAAAGGGAACTAGAAGCGAATATAGTAGACACAAAAGGAGATACAAGTGAAGGAACCAGAACGGCAACCGGTTCATCGAATGACGAGTTGGATGTGCGCTTGCCACGTATCAGTTTACCTAAATTCGATGGAAACTACAAGGATTGGACGTCGTTCAGAGACTTATTTGTATCGCTCATTCATAGCAAAACGAATTTGATACAAGTCGAAAAATTACACTACTTAAAGTGTAGCCTAACGGGCGATGCAGAACAGCTTCTAAAATACTACTCTATAACCGAGGCAAACTAAAATACTGCATGGAAAGTGCTTGTTGAAAAATACGACAATAAGCAAGTATTGTTAAACACACAGTTTAAAATGTTACTTTCAATTGCAAATGCAACGCAAATAAATTCTTATTAGATAATACCGTTGAATGTGCTCAAGCAATAGAACATCTGAAAGTTGAAAACTTATGGGACTCAATATTGATATACATGACCACACAACGTCTGCCTCAGGAAACTCGACAAATATGGGAACAGCAACAACAAGCACCAAATAGCCAAGCAACATTTTGAAACCTATAGGAATTTTCGCAGCAACGATTTAGAGCGTTAGAAGCATAGATATGTAAGAATATGGATAAGAAATGGCTATCCGTGTATCCATACGTGAGTGTACCTCTTTTAATACACCCACAACACTGCTCTCTCACAAAAATGCCGCTCAGTGCGCCTCTTTCTACTGCACTCACACCCGAAAATCCTTAATGCTGTGTCTTTATGCTGGGAACACCAGATCGGCATAGAAACGTGCAACGGGCAACACGGAAAGAAACGTCAACGTCAGTTTGATTTGTGTCGGGGACTGAGGGCATTGGCTTTCAGTCAAAATTTTTCAATTAAAATTTTGAAATTTTTCAGCGAATTCGGTGAAAACGTACATTAACGTTTGTGCGCAATCTTTTGTGTCGGTTTCGCAGTAAATTAGTGGTAAAAAGATATAAAATAGTGCGATATTGAAGTGCCGCGTTCCAGGCTGCAAAAGAAGCTACCGAAGTGCTTCGCAGGAGATATAGTATTTCGGGTGAGTAAAATAAACCTTTGGCAACAATTTCGTATAGTTTTTGTGTGAAATCATAATGAATTTCATTAACAAAAAGCATTTTAATCTCCACTCGCCGGTTCGGAGAGAGAAATGTCAAACGACGTTCAAAATGGCGATCGCTCGTGCTTTTGTTACCATGCGAACTGTGTAGGGCACACACCAGTACCTCATTCTCACACCAGTAAACAAAAAGTCGAAAATTAGCACATTTCTCTCGGTTGATTTCTAATCCGTTCTCTCTTATATCTGTGGTTAGAAGCATCAGGTGTGGAAAGACCAAAAACGCAGCGAAAACATAATAACATGCTAAGTACTCGGAAGCTTTTTACGCTCAGAAGCGTAAGCACTCATGCTTTTTCGCCAATGTGTGTATTGTGCCAGGGGACACATCATATTAGAAGATGTAATCAGTTTAAAAGTCTTGACTATCCATCAAAATATAATTTCGTAAAAAGAAACGGTCTTTGTCTAAACTGCTTGACCAAAGGTCATTTAGTCGGTACTTGGCCATCCAAAACAAAATGTTTGAAATGTAAGCGATAATTGCATAAAATTGAATCATCAGTAACTGCAAGCATTAATCAGCAGCAGCCCATTACAACAAAGAACTGTCAGTCTATATCGCCTGTCACAAAAATCGAGAATGAGTCAAACATGACTGCGCAGATGACGGATTTGCATCTGCAGCAGCTGATAGCAGCACTGAGGATTGGTCACCCACCACCAACACCCGCTGGTTCTTTTGGGATCTGTCCAGCACAACTCATTCAAGAGCTCATCGCAGTCGCAACTATATACAAAGAATTCGAGCAGCTATCAGAGGACTTCTGAAGTTCTCAGAGACATCGCTTCAATATGGTGGAGAGTTGCTTGTAATAGACTTGTTTCTCTGCGTGTATCAAATTTATATGGAAATCCTTAGCAGCCGGTACGATGGTAGCACCCTAACTGATGTTTTTATGTGTCAAAAACATTCAACACTTCTCTTACTTTTGCAGAGCAGAAAGCTCGAAGAGCTGCACCCTGACCTTATCTTCAGGTTGCTTAGCATCAGGATTCAAAGCTTACTGCAAAAAAATGGACTAGGATCTTTGATTTAACTTCTCACAGAGGCTGTGGGAGAGAAGCCGACAGAAACTATGTCGATTGGAATCTCACCAGGAACATCAAGCAAGATTGGTTTGGAAGAAAAAACAAACGGTGGCTTTTGCCACAGCTTGGGTCACATAGCAGGAAGCATCAACGGTCACAACAGGCAAATGAGGAAGGTCACCAGAGAATCGCCAAATGGTGCGGAAACTGCAATATAAGTGTCCTGCTTTGGCTGTGAAAGACTTGAAACAGTGCGTGGTCTTTGTTCATCATGTAGAAAATCGAAGGAACTCCCAACATTGAACTTTTGCTCCATAAGATTGAGTTAGAGTCTGCTGCTGTGTGACCGCTTAGTGATCCAGATTTTTGTCAACGATATCACTCGATACGGGTTCATCGATATAGCTGCAAGTGCTAGTGAAGCTATTTACCAATTGAATCAACAATGAAGTAACAAAGAGAGCGAGTTCCATAAGCAATCCACAAACACCATTTTAGCAACTGCTGTTAGCAAATGCACGCTCATTTCCCATCACTTTTTTAATAATGCCAGACTCCTGAGACAAAAGAACGTTATTGGGGGTATACTTGATCGAATTGGCAAACATATTTCTCAATATTTCACAGATAATATTTTAGGGATATCCTAAAGGTGATAGTCATATTGCTAGAGAAAGAAGACCCAAAATCAAATATCGTAAAACCAGCAGCTCCATCGACCAGCCGACGACAACTTAACAGCCCCAAGCAACCGAAGAAATGAGATAGTCCAATACCAGACTATCCAAATACTGACTTTTGCACCACACACCATGCTACTTCCTATCAGTCCAGCTCCAAACACATCGGAATGACTATCGAACGTCATTATGACGACCTGAGTTTTTGATGATATCGAAATTACAAAACTCACGCTCACTTCAACATAAGCAATGCAGCTCAATAAATACCAGCATGAAGAGTAACCAAGATTGGATCAAAGAAACCCACGTTTAAATTTCGTAATGAACACTTTATTCAATGTCAATACGTTCAATTTTAGCTACTCAATTTCGGCTATGACAATTATTTCTGAATTCAATTTCAAAATATACTTTAACTTATAACGATACGATTTATAAAGTACAAAAACTGATCAACCTCTTTTTTTCTCCCTTATGATATCCAAATGAAAGTTTTGGTAAATTTAATATACAAGTATAAAATTACATTTGCATTTTGTTACAAATCCATTCCACTATTAACATTTGAGCTAAAATACATTTACTGTCCAGCATTTCAGCTGACTAGATTTTTTGTGAAGTTTACCACAGATGATGTCACTGACATGCTGTCACATCGCAGCTGTCACCGATGACCATCACCAGGTAAGATTCTGATTCTGAAGATTTTGTGTTTTTCATTGACATTTATATTTCACGTCGAGCGCAAACATACTCCCCCGCTGGTCCGACAGGATCATAGCTAATATTTGTAAATATATGCTTAGTATTTTCTACCAGCAATACTAAGCTACCGATTATTAAGCTTATGATTGTCTCATCTTAAATCAAAGGTTGTCTTGTCATTGTTCGGGAACAATTAGAATTCCATGATCAAGACATTGGTTTCGAAAGAAAGTGTTGGAGAAAGGCTGATACTTTGAAAAGATCGCAACGATTCTTGGTTTGTTCTTTTCACATTGTTCTGGTGAAATTTTAGAGGAATGCGTAATGCTTCTTCTTTTTTACACATCTTATCTCAAAATGTTTAATAACAAAATCTCGTAAGTATGCTTCTCTCTATCATTGCACCTTTATCTCAAAATTAGAAAAGCTCAATTATATGAGTTAGTTGCAAGACCAGAACGTGGGCGGATTTGCCTCTCAAAACCGTTTGGTATTGCAATCACAATTTCAGTTGGAACAAGTAATCTTTCAACTGGATTTAAAACAGCAGAATCATTCAATGCAGTATAAAAATTGTGAACTAAGCAGTAAGTCCTTTCTAAATCATTTCCTATCCTTACATCCCAAATGATCATCAATTTTTAATAATTGTACACAACAAAATTGAAAACGAAAATCCAACGAATTCATGAAACATTCATGGAACTTCACGGCAAGATTTTAGATCTGGTAACAAATCCAGACGATCTTCAATTTGGTTATTTCACTGAGGATCGGTATACTGAATTTGAAGAACTACATCTTAACTTCGAGACAGAGCTCGAAGAGATAAAAAAGGAACTAGAAGCGAATATAGCAGACACAAAAGGAGATACAAGTGAAGGAACCAGAACGGCAACCGGTTCATCGAATGACGAGTTGGATGTGCGCTTGCCACGTTTCAGTTTACCTAAATTCGATGGAAACTACAAGGATTGGACGTCGTTCAGAGACTTATAAGCCGTTCACACTACACTCTAAATCAAGTAGATTTAGAAGCTGTCAAAGTTAATCAGGTAAGCGTTCACACTACCCGACGTGATTTAGAATGAGGAGATTTAGAGAGAGAGAGATGTCATTCGAATTTATGTGTACAATTTTTTTTGCTTGCAAGTTGTTGAAAATGGTGCAGGAACATGCAAGAGTATTTTTTTTTCACTTTGTACAACTCACTTTTCCTTTTTTGTTCAATTTTTGCTATTTGAGAACGAAATTCGAATGACATTTCATTCAAATCTACTGTGCCTCTCACGGATGGAATTCAGCACGCTCTGAGAACAATTCAGCCGGGAAAAATTCACAATAGTACCTGATTTGTAATCGATTAACTCTAAATTTACTTGATTAACTCTGTCAGACGCCGAAAAAAATGTATGGGTAATCAGGTAGATTTAAGTTGATTTAGCTCTAAAGCGATCAGCTGATCGAAATCGCCTGATTTAGAGTGTAGTGTGAACGGCATATTATTTGTATTGCTCATTCATAGCAAAACGAATTTGATACAAGTCGAAAAACTACACTACTTAAAGTGTAGCCTAACGGGCGATGCAGAACAGCTTCTAAAATACTACTCTATAACCGAGGCAAACTAAAATACTGCATGGAAAGTGCTTGTTGAAAAATACGACAATAAGCAAGTATTGTTAAACACACAGTTTAAAATGTTACTTTCAATTGCAAATGCAAATGAATCATCAACGGCAATTAAATTCTTATTAGATAATACCGTTGAATGTGTTCAAGCAATAGAACATCTGAAAGTTGAAAACTTATGGGACTCAATATTGATATAGATGACCACACAACGTCTGCCTCAGGAAACTCGACAAATATGGGAACAGCAACAACAAGCACCAAATAGCCAAGCAACATTTTCAAACCTATAGGAATTTTTGCAGCAACGATTTAGAGCGTTAGAAGCATCAGGTGTGGAAAGACCAAAAACTCAGCGAAAACATAATAACATGCTAAGTTCTCAGAAGCTTTTTACGCTCAGAAGCGTTAGCACTCATGCTTTTTCGCCAATTTGTGTATTGTGCCAGGGGACACATCATATTAGAAGATGTAATCAGTATATCCATCAACATATAATTTCGTAAAAAGAAACGGTCTTTGTCTAAGCTGCTTGACCAAAGGTCATTTAGTCGGTACTTGGCCATCCACAATAAAGTGTTTTAAATGTAAGCGATAATTGCATAAAATGGAATCATCAGTAACTGCAAGCATTAATCAGCAGCAGCCGATTACAACAAAGAACTGTCAGACAACAAACTCATCATACCCAACGACCTAGAAGATATTTGGACAGGCGGTGAGAAATGAATCTTGGGACCGAAAACGAGTTTTTCCACGAGCACATATAAAGCCGTAGGAACACATAGGGAAAAGTTCAAGGGTGTAGGCAAATGCATAAAATGAAATAATTAAGGGGCATATACTTGGTGCGTAGGTTTGAATGATAATTGTATATTGATATATGTCGAATGGGTATAATCGTTGATTTGCAATATATAATTGAAACGTAGTCAACTGAAAATAATGTAAAATATATGAAGATATTTTGAAAAACGTTATGATCTATGTTTGCAATATTCAAATTATTTGAGTTAGACTCATTGCATTTTTACTTAACTATTTAACTCTTACTAACTGGTAGATACCTACTACTTTGCCTAAAATGACTACCATCTGAGTATTGCTTAACCTTTATTATACTGGGATGCTTTTGTATAACTGGAGTCAGGATAATAATATTGGGATATAGAGCTTTACCGGCATATATGTAATATGTGTTATTTCCGTAATCTTTTTCAATAGTACACATATAAATATAAATAATTCTAATTTAAAGCCCCTGAAAAAGGAGAGGCAATGTTGTATTCTGTAGTAGGTTTCCGGGACCAAGGGAGAAAATATAATATTTATAGTTGATGCATTTATCATATGCATTATTCTAAAGTAATCTGAAGACATACCTTGTCCGATCTACTTTATCGAATTTCACTGTCAAGGTCTACGAAGGCTGCGTGATGAATTCCACTTCTCACTTTACCCTTGATTTCATTCAGGTACCTATTGAGAGCTAGTTGAACTCGAAGCTACTTATACAATATCTCGTTATAACCTGCAGGGACCCCACACATTAGGAGCCAGTACTAGACTGTACGAAGTTCCATATGCATTATAAACCAGATTAATATGATCATATGCATTATAAGGTTGTTTAAATCCTGAGGAATATATCCTACAAAATACTTTAAGCATATAGTTCTGGTGTGGAGTACTTAGTTATGTATACTATTAAAAAAAAACTATTAAAAAGGTTAATAAATAATCTTATTTTTGATAAACATATGCCTCCCTCTTTCTTTCTAACCGGGCTTGGGACCGGCTGCGGCGGAATTACGGCAATGGCCAATATATATTTATATATATATATATATATATATATATATATATATATATATATATATATATATATATATATATATATATATATATATATATATATATATCTATATATATATATATATATATATATATATATATATATATATATATATATATATATATATATATATATATATATATATATATCGTCGTCGTCGTAGCACTACAGCCCCTCTCGGGCCTTGGCTTCTCGTAGGTGACGCCTCCAGTTGTCTCAGTCCAATGACCGCATCCTCCAATTTCGAAATCCGAGCAGCTTTGCGCAGTCTTCGTCGACAGAGTCAGACCAGCGTTTTCTGGGTTTTCCCACTGGTCTTCGACCCTCGGCCCTTCCGTCGAATACCTTCTTAGGCACTCGATGCTCGTCCATTCGTTGCACGTGACCAGCCCATTGCAGCTTCCGCAGTTTCACTATTGTAGCAACCTCCGGCTCGTCAAAAACCTCGTACAACTCGTGGTTGTATCTTATCCGCCATTGGCCGCACTCTTGCTTAGCTCCAATTATACGCCTGAGGACTCGTCGTTCGAAGGCGTTCAACATATTTGCGGATGCTTGGGTAAGGGTCCAAGTTTCACATCCGTAGCACAACACAGGTCTGATGATTGATTTGTAGACTTGGAGCTTCGTCTTCCTGTGTATGCAGCTGGTCTTCAGTAGGGCCAGAACGGAGTAGAGAGTTGTATTAGCGAGCTGTATTCTCCGTTTAATTTCGTCAGTTTCACTGCCTTTTGTTGTCAATTTCGAGCCTAAGTATATAAATTCGTCCACATTCTCTAAATTATATTCGTCAAGAATTATATTTTGTCTAATGGAGGTCCTCTTTCTTGTTTGCGTCATGATTTTTGTTTTCGTCTGATTGATCTTCAGGCCTACTTCCTTGGCTTCCTGGTCAAGTTTCAACAGGAGCTCTTTGGCGGCTGTGAAGGAACGGGACAAGATGTTAATGTCATCCGCGTAGGCCACTAACTGGTTCGACTTATACAGAAGCGTACCCCCTGTGTCGACAGGAATCTTCCTTATCACGTACTCAAGTGCTAGGTTAGACAGCAGAGGGGCCAACCCATCCCCTTGCTTTAGTCCGACATTTGTGTCAAAGGTGTCAGTCAGATTGTTGTTGATTCTGACTTGTGATGCTGTCGACGTCATCGTCATTTTGGTCAGCCGAACTAGTTTTGCCGGGATGCCGAAGTATAGCATTATTTTGTACAGTATGTTTCGGTTAATACTGTCATATGCTTGTTTAAAATCCACGGAAATCTGGTGGACGTCGATGTTAAATTCCCAGCATTTTTCAAGCACTTGTTTGACTGTGAAGAGCTGATCCGTAGTTGATCTACCAGACCTAAAGCCTCCTTGGTACTCCCCAAAGACCTTTTCAGCGTATACATTTATCTTATCCTTTAATATTTTCGTCAGTATCTTATAGGATGTACAAAGTAGCGATATGCCTCTGTAGTTTTCGCACCGAAGTTTGTCTCCTTTTTTGTGGATAGGGTATATGATGGATTTGCACCACTCCTGCGGTATTTTTTCTTGACCCCAGATGTTCTGGATCAATTTGTGGATGGCTTTTATAGGGCAGCTTCCACCGTATTTAATTAGGTCGACCGGAATCTCGTCAATGCCCGGCGCTTTGTTGTTTTTCTGGCTTTTTATGGCAGACTTGACTTCTTCCAGCGTTGGAGGTGCGATCGGGACTTCGTCAGAGATGTCTATCGGCTCTGATATTATTGAGCCATGTGCAGGATTAAGGAGTTCTTTGAAATAGCAGGCCCATCTCTCCTTAATCTGGCTATCTTCGGCGATGATGTTGCCGATTTCGTCTTAACAGAGTGTCGTCTTGGGCTGATATCCGCGCCTTAAACATTTCACTACTTTGTAAGCTTGTCTAGTTTTATTGCTCGCCAGATTTTCGTAAATGCTCTTTAATTGCTCGTCATAATATTTTCGTTTTTTACATCTAATGATCGTATTTGCTACTCGTCGGAGGTTTTCATATTTTTCTCTCTTCGTCCTGGTGTTCCTTTCAAGGAACTGTTTATATGCCTGATTTTTCTTGTTCAGCGCATCCTGGCATTCGTTGTCGAACCAGTTGTTTCTTTTGCGCCGGGCTTCATACCCAACCACTTGTTCTGCAGCGGTTTTTTTTGCTGTCTTCATCTCCATCCAGACCTCGTCAACCAGCCTCACTGTGTTATTTTGTAGGATGGGGGTAAGCTTAGTCTCAAGAGTTTTTGTGAAGTTTTCTGCTACTGACGCCGTTTGGAGCTTTTCGATGTCAAACTTACGCAGAGGACTCGTCTTCGTCACGTTCGCCTTTGACATGCGACATCGATATTTGGATTTGACCAAGTAGTGGTCCGAGTCACAATTTGCTCCTCGGAACGTCCGAACGTCAAGTATGCTGGAAGCCCATCTCCGCTGAATAAGGACATGATCAATTTGTTTGAAGGTATTGCCATCTGGTGATGCCCATGTTCTTTTGTGGATGCGTCGATGTGGGAAGCATGTCGAACTTATGACTATTTCCCTACTACACGCAAAGTCAATCAGGCGTTGGCCGTTGTCGTTAGTTGTATCGTGGAGACAGTGCCCTCCAGTTGTTCCCCGATATATTCTTCATTCCCGACTTTAGCGTTGAAGTCGCCGAGTATTATTTTGACGTCATTTGAGGGCAATGAGTCAAATAGCCTTTCCAAGTGGTTAAAGAATGTGTCTTTCGTTTCTTCGTCTTTTTCTTCTGTCGGGGCGTGGACATTTATCAGCCATATTTTTGAAAAATTTTGCTTTGATGCGGATCGCACTTAAACGTTCGCTTACTGCCTTGAAGTCAATAACGTGTGGCTTGAACTCCCTATCCACAATGAATGCCACTCCAAATTCACGGCTTCCTGCAGGCTTCCCACTCTTGAATATTGTGTGCGATCTCATGTCTTGAATCTCGCTACCAGTCCATTTCGTTTCCTGGACTGCCAGCACGTTCAATTTGAACTGAGTGGCCTGTAATAATAATTCTTTTACAGCACCGGCTCTATTTAGTGATCTGACATTCCAGAATCCAAAAGCATAGTCCATGTTTCGTTTGCCGGGTCGTTTCCGTTGGTCCAATCCTATCCGAGGCATCTCCGTAAGTGCCGCTACGGTTTAAATTTTTGTGGGGGACGGATTGTCGGTCCATCGCTCCAACCCCCAAGCCTGGAGGACCGGACTATCTACCACTTAGTTTC
>OX376372.1:106308275-106360544 GCA_947369275.1 Nemotelus nigrinus
ATTTAACCAATTTTCAGTCGTTCAACATGAGAAAAGAGACTTCTTTAGATGAAAGAAAAATTATTCTTCGGCTTCATAACCAGACCGTTCCATACAAGGAAGTTGCATTCATCGTTAATCGACCCATTTCCACTGTTTGGAGGATAATAGACAGGTTCTGCAAAAATAAAAGCTTAGAAATAAAAAGCGCTCAGAGAGGAAGAAAATACTATCAAGACGTAATATGCGAACAATCGAATGAATAGTCAAGAAAGATCCTTTTATACCGGCGACGAAAATCAAAACAACACTAAAATCTATTTATAAAAAAGATGTTAGCGTTCATACAGTCAGAAATCATTTAAGGAAATTGGGTTACGTGTGTTGTATTCCACGAAAGAAATTCTTCGTTAGCGACATAAACCGTGAAAAAAGATTAAATTTCGCCAAAAAACATTTGAATAAGGATGTTGAATTTCGGAAACGCGTCTTATTCATGGATGAAAGCAAGTTTAATGTGTTTTCTCACGATGGACGAGCAAAAGTGCGCAGAAAGCCTCTTACGGAGCTAGATACGAAAAATATGATAGAAACTGTGAAGCATGGTGGTAGTTATATTATGGTATGAGGAAGTATGGCTTTCAATGGAGTTGGCGAACTTCATATAATAGAAGAAAAAACGATGGATCACAAATTCTACATCCTGATTTTAAAGGATCGGCTGGCATCTAGCGTTCAAAAGTTGAATTTGGAAACAAACTACATATTCATGCAAGATAATGATCCTAAGCATACTGCCCACAAAACTCGAATGTGGATACTTTACAATATTCCAAATTACTTGAAATGGCCCCCACAATCACCTGATCTCAATCCAATTGAGCATGTTTGGGAAGAACTGTCGCGTCGACTTTCAACACATAACATCCGCAGCAAATCCGCGCTTAAGGAAATAATAAAAGAAGAGTGGGGGAAGATTACTCAAGAATACTGCGCTAAGTTGGTTTCATCTATGCCAAGAAGGGTTCAAGCTGTCATAGATCGAAAAGGAAATCCTACCAAATATTAAAAACCATTGATTACTATCAGTTACCCAATACAGTTGGTAGAATATGTCGAGGTTTAATTTTTGCATCACTTTTTCTCGATAGCCCAAAATGAATTGATTTACTTTTCAATTTTTTTCTTATAGAAATTTTTTTTTTTTTTATATTCTTTAATATTTAATCACTGTTCGGAGATATAATAATAGCAAGAAAAAACCCAACGGACTTTTTATTCACTACCTTTAAAAATATGAAAAGGTTAAACCAAAGAATTTCTTAATTATGAGCTTTTGCATCACTTTTTCTCGGCACTGTATATATATATAAATATATATATATATATATATATATATATATATATATATATATATATATATATATATATATATAAATATATATATATATATATATATATATATATATATATATATATATATATATATACATATATACATATATATATATATATATATAAATATGTATATATATATATATATATATATATATATATATATATATATATATATATATATATATATATATATATATATATATATATATATATATATATATATGTATATATATATATATATATATATATATATATATATGTATATATATATATGTATATATATATATATATATATATATATATATATATATATATATATATATATATATATATATATATATATATATATATATATATATATATATATATATATATTGCTGACTCAGGCGTTTCTGAGATATCCTTGTGATGGTGTAAAAGGGCGTTGACCAGGTACGCGAAATTCATCAGCACTTAAACTAATGAATTTTTTTGTCCCTTGAATTGATAGCACTTGAACTAGCAATCCAGTTACGCGGTTCAACCCAAAACAAGTATGAGTTGATACACACGGTCCAATCAAAAACAAGTATAAGTTACTGGCACTTGAACCAGTAACTTGTATCGTTGCAAGAGAATAATAAAACAGCAGAAATAAGAAATTGTATGCACTTCAACATACAACTTCACTTGCCTGAAATTCGGAATAAATAAAACTTGACTTCTTTATCGTTGTATTGACCGAGCACGACTGAGATGTTCGTCCTCCCTTTATTCAAATTTATTGCGCTTATTCTAACAAAAACAATTTCTCATGCAACTGAATTTACATCTGATCAAGCATCGTAGTCATAACCAAATTCTTACTCAACATTTGATATGCATTGCATTGAAAACAATTGCGCGACAACGTTTATGATGTGTAATTGGATCACACATCATCAAGTTGTTGCACAGCACCTGCATAGCATATCGCAATGTGTACATGCAAAACATTTTAAGCAAACTATGCAATTATTATACGAAATCTAAACATCCTCCCCGCATTGAACAGGGTTCAATAACTATTTACACGTTTATCTGGAATTCGGATGTTGGTTGCTGCCGTGGTGCTGGGGTTGGCGTGACCAATTTGTAATTCTTCTTCGTCTTGCGCAATTTTAGCCAAGTCCACGCTAAGCCAATAATGGTGAGGATGAGTGCTGTGTATCCCACAGCTGTGTTGTGTAGATGATTATCTTGCACAATTGATGGCAAATTTTGTAGGTTTTGTAATTTTAATGTTTTTTGAAGTGCTTCCAATTCCTCCAGGTGCGGATCGTAAGTCATAGAACCATTTATTTGAATTCGGTTAATTTGCGAGGGGCTAAAAATTTCTGTTATTTTACCAAAACTTGCATATGATGTATGAATGGTGTTGCTGATTGTGCTGAGTCCATTTAAGGTGATTTTTTGGTACTTCGCTACACAGTCTGGTTCCAATTCGAGTAATCCAACTCCAGTCAACCTTACTTGATGCATTTGATTTCCACAGATAGCCGTAAATTTTACGTCTGATTTTACCGCATATATACACTGGTTCTTGCTGTGGAGATGAGTCCAGACATTGTCAATGGTTGCAGTTGCAAATGTGCAATCGGAGGTTGTGTCGTTGGTCAAGAATCCTATCTAGCATGCATAAGCCTTGGTTCTTACGGTGAATATGGAGTGTACGTCGAAACAAAGGTAGGAATCGGTTGACATGACAACACATGATGCGAGGCTGGTTTTTGTCAATGGAAAAAATTGGTCCTGGTGTGGGTTAATCGCAATTAATTCCAAAGATGGTTTTATGCTGACTGTTTGATTTCTTTATTATACATACATACTACATATATACAATAGAAAATTTCATTCTTATTAGCAATACACATTATCACTGTACATTATCACTGTATAGCCTGCCTAGCAAAACAGTATAGGTCAATAACACTCTATTAAAAGTAATTTGATTGGCATTTTTTGTGTAACATTGAAATTTCATCAAGTCCATCAGATCGTTGACTTTTTTTCTACAACTGCACTTTCTACGTACATAAATTCTTGAACGCAGTCAATAATTCTCGTCAGCAATATTTCTCTTCATAAGTATTTTTGTCTTTTTGCACTTTTGTACAGCAAAACTTGTAGAACATCATATTGCATATGTAAACAAAAAGTCATCGATCTCGATTCACGTGCAATATAATGATATTAGCAGAAATTTATGTTTAGGCTAAGAATTTTGTAATCATATAAAATAGATATGCAGGAAATAAAAATTCATTCAGTTTCGTATACTTGAATCAAGCGTTTTATTCTGTGCGTTATACAGTTTTGCAGTTCGTGATATTTGCGTTCCCAAAATATCAAAGTGTTTTAGTCAAAATACTATAGTTACTGCTGTTTCTGACATCGTGCTGTTCGTGGAATTACCAACTTAACTTCCAACAAGTGTAACCGCTTGGTGGAAATTATATTCAATAGAAGGTTCTCTAAGTTTCAAGTGCTTAGTGAATCACTATTGAATCAATAAAAAAACATTTGGCGACCGTGACAGGACATGTAGTCTTTGGAATTTCTTTTTCAACAAGTGTAACCGCTTGATGAATAGTATAATCAATAGAAGGTTTTCTAAGTTCCAAGTGCTTTGTGAACCACTATTGATTCTTATTAAAACTGTGGGAGTTAATATCAAAGGAGTTGATATAATGTGATATTGCAAGCCATGGAGGCATCAAAATTACTGTCAAGACAGCAAGAAATTGGGAAATTAATCGAGAGCATAGCGATTAATTTCAAAAAAGATTCGCAATCGAGAAAAACGAGCGAATATTGCCAGAAACGCATCGTGTCACTCAACGCCTTGTGGGCTGAGTTTTCAATAAATCACGATAGACTGCTGGAATTGGTAACAGCTCGTGATGAAGAGCCATACTTCGTCAATAATTACCAAAGAGAGGTTGAAAATATTCAGCAGCGCCTTAAATCGTGGTTGGCAGAAATCAGTGGGCCTAGCCAATGTCAACCTGAAACAGACTCCACACCAAGTCGACCTATCAGTGAGGCACCAGCATTGTCGGATAGCTAGAGCAGGCTATTGAGAAAACAGAAAACATTGCGTCAAGCAATTGATTACTTCTTGGAAAGCGTCAGTAGAGACACCCAGCATGATTGTAGTCAGCATTACTACAAGCTAAAGATCGATAGGCTCCTAGCATATGAAGAGGAGTTGAAAGAGAATCAAAATCTGATATGGGAAGAATCGAACCCATTAGAACTCGACACTGACGAGTACTTCAAGTTACAGCATCAACTTCAAGATGCAATTGTTACATTACAGCAACAGTTGGACCTATTCCCAACAAGCAGTCATATATTAACCGGCCAATATACAAATGCCAGAGTGAAGTTGCCTAAAATTACGTTGCCTACGTTCAATGGCGATTACCTTCAGTGGAATCAATTTCACGACTTATATGTACAGCTTATACATTCTCAGCCATTGAGCAATGCTGAGAAAATGTTTTACTTGACGAGCAACCTTACTGGTGAAGCAAAGACATTGATAAAGCACCTGTCAGCTACCAACGAGAATTATGATACTGCATGGGATATTATCGTAAGCCGATACAGCAACACCAGGCTTATAGTGACAGCGCTACTAAACAAGCTTTTAAATCAACCTACGTTATCATCAGAATCTGCGACATCGTTAAAGACTCTTCATGATACAACCAACGAATGCCTTCTTGGTTTGAAGAATCTCAGCATCGGAGTAATTCATTGGGACTCGATCTTGTTGCATATCTTGCTGAGAAAGTTGGACAAAACCACTCACACCCTGTGTGAGCAAGGGCTCAGTAACCCTAAAGAGTTTGGGTCCATCCAACAATTTTTGCAATTCCTAGAGGGCAGATTTCAAGCGCTTGAAGCTGTTCAGGGAGGACAATGGAAGAAGCCGAATCCATTACCTGTACAAAATAAAACGAAAAGTTTGTCCGCAGCAACCCGCCACGATTGCCCTTGTGGCCCTCAGAAACGTCATCATTTGTTTAAGTGCCAACAGTTTCTTTCTTGGAATCCAGAAAAAAGAGCTCAGTTTCTCCTGCAAAACTCCCGATGTTACAACTGCATGAAAACTGGCCACTTTGCAAATCAATGCTCCTCTCAAGGATGCCTAAAGTGTGACAAAAAGCATAACACACTGATTCATTTAGCAGAATCAGCAGGAAGACCATCGTCATCAACTACACAGGCAATATCTTCTACACAGGCATCATCATCGAAAACTATTAAGCCAGCGTCATTGGCAGCTCAGCTCGATAAGCAAAAATCAGGTTACGTGCTGCTTGGGACTGTTGCTGTTCGCCTTAGTACCGCAGATGGTAATCAAGTTATATGCAAGGCATTGCTAGATTCCGGCTCGCAGATCAATATTATTACAGAACGGGCAGCAAAGAAGCTGGGCTTCAAATACAAACGATCAAATATGACAATCGAAGGTATTGGTCAATCAACCAGCCATGCCACCTACAGAGTCAACATCCTTGCAAGTGCTGAGAGCACCAACTTTTCAGTACGCATGGAAGCATTTGTGCTACCCAAGATAACAGGAACCCAACCTGCAAAGTATTTGGACATCCAGTCGTGGCCTATCCCGGTAGACTTCCAACTTGCTGACCCCCATTTCAACCATCCCAGCCGCATCGATTTGCTCATTGGGGCGGAGCATTATTATCAGTTATTGGAATCTGAGCAACATTCAATGGGTCCAGATTTACCACTTCTTCAAAATTCTGTATTTGGGTGGATTGTTGCAGGAAAATTAATTGATTCATCAACAAGAACCATATCATCCTGCAACATTGGGACAAGCAATGACGAAAACACCGATATCTCACAACAAATAGAGCGTTTTTGGAAGCTTGAAGAAAATAATTTAAAAAAGACATTTACTGCTGCTGAAGAAAAATGTGAGCTGCAATTTAAGCAAGATACCACACGTGACCCTTGTGGGCGTTTCGTCGTCAGATTACCCTTTGAAAAACCAGTAACTAGTCTAGGTGAATCTATGGACATAGCCTTAAATCGGTTCCTAGCGCTTGAACGACGGCTGGCTGGAAAGGAAGCCATAAGGCGGCAATATATAGAATTCATGGAGGAGTACATTCGCCTTGGACACATGAAAGAAATAAAAATCAATGAATTGAATCAAGCGTTTTATTCTGTGCGTTATACAGTTTTGCAGTTCGTGATATTTGCGTTCCCAAAATATCAAAGTGTTTTAGTCAAAATACTATAGTTACTGCTGTTTCTGACATCGTGCTGTTCGTGGAATTACCAACTTAACTTCCAACAAGTGTAACCGCTTGGTGGAAATTATATTCAATAGAAGGTTCTCTAAGTTTCAAGTGCTTAGTGAATCACTATTGAATCAACAAAAAAACATTTAGCGACCGTGACAGGTCGTTGCCAAAAGAGTAGCCACCATACAGCAGCTAACAAGTGCACGCCAATGGAGACATGTTGACTCGAAGGATAATCTAGCAGATATCCTTTCAAGAGGAACAAGTCCGAGAAAGCTCAAAACTCTTTCACCCTGGTTCTATGGACCATTGTTCCTACATGCACCAGAGTCAGCATGGCCAGCAGAATTCATCACTGGAGGATCGACTGCACTGTCAGTAACAGTATCAGATGAGTTGATTCATATGGTAAAGAGCATCAATCACGGAAATTCATTTAAAAAGCTTGAGAGAATCATGGGATACATGCTCCGATTTGCAAAAAGAACACGAAAAATCAGCAATCATCATGAACATCTCACGGCGGACGAACTCAACGACGCTCTGCGTGTATTAGTAAGATGCGCTCAACAGGAAGACTTTTCACAAGACATACATCATTTAAGTCAATACGGAGAACTTCCGAACAATAGTTCGCTGCAACAATTGACACCATTCATTGACGAACATGGCATTGTCCGAGTTGGAGGCAGATTGCGAGAAGCTAATATCTCATACGACGCAAAGCATCCAATGCTGCTCCCATATTCAAATTTGCTCACAAAGCTGATAATGACCGACTTGCATATCAGCCACAAGCATGCGCCCCCACAAACACTTCTATCCATCACCCGACAGAGATTCTGGCCTATCAAGGGAAAAATAATTGCCCGCTCGATTGTACACAAATGCGTTCACTGCGCAAGAGCCGCACCAAAATTGCTCAATCAGCTCATGGGTAACCTCCCACCAGCTCGAATTCAGCCAGCGAGACCATTCATAAGCACTGGCGTTGACTACTGTGGACCATTTTGGACACACTTCAAGATTCGAGGCAAGAAACCAGTTAAATCGTACGTGGCAATATTTTGCTGCTTCTCCACCAAGGCAGTACACCTGGAACTGGTCACCGACTTAAGCACTGACGCCTTTTTGGGTGCGCTACGAAGGTTCATCAGCCGTCGTGGACACTGCGCCAACATTTACTCTGACAACGCAACTAACTTTGTAGGAGCCAGGAATCAACTTCATGAGATCCACGACGCCATCTACTCAGATGATGCCAAAAATAAAATAACGTCTATGTGCAGCAGCAAAGGCATAACGTTCCACTTCATACCGCCACGTGCTCCACATTTTGGTGGCTTATGGGAGGCGGCTGTAAAGTCCACTAAGCGACTCATGCAATTGCAAATCAGCTCAAGTTCTCTAACGTATGAAGAATTGGAGACTTTGGTAATCGAAATTGAGGCGATACTAAACTCAAGACCAATCACTCCAATGTCGTCAAATCCAAATGATCTTACTGCCTTGACTCCAGGACATTTCCTCATCGGAGAACCACTAACTAGTAATATTGATCCAGAAGCCAAACCATTAAACACCAGACTCGGAGCTCGATGGCAACTGGTACTTCGACTTAAAAGGGAATTCTGGGAGAAATGGACAACTGAATACTTGCACGAGCTTCAGAAACGTGTAAAATGGAAGTCTAGTCATCTCAATATTCAGCCGGGAACATTAGTTATGATAAAGGAAGACAACTCCCATCCTCTTCAATGGCCTCTTGGGAGAATAATCGAAACGATAAAAGGCAAAGATGACCGAGTGCGAGTTGTCAACATTAAAACGGCAACCCAAATAATACAGAGACCCATACACAAAATTGCTCCTCTACCAGTAGACACAACGGATGATGCTGATCATCTGAAGCCACAATGCTCTGAGCACAAACGTACGAGCAGACAATCCAGTAGCACAGAAATGGCCAGAGACGAAGTACTGTCTCAACCCCCTAAGCGACGACGAAAATTAGGGTCTATGCTTACAACAGTACTTATGGCATGCCTATTCGTGCCACTCATTCAAGGGTCTCCTATCCATATTCACAGCTTTAACACATCGAAACCAACAATTTACTTCGAGAATTTGGGAAAGGCCAGCGTAATTTCCAAAGAATGGCAGATGATTGTTTATTACAACATGACTGGTTATTGGCGCGAGCATAAATACTTGACTAACGCAACAAACCTTCTGTCGGCACTATGTAACAGCCTAGCAGATCCTAGTATATGTTCAGGGACGATACAACACATCCAACATCAACTCACAGAATTATCCGAAGTGGATTCAATGATGCTCCGAGTGTCTTCCAGAAGGAAAAGAGGCGCACTCAACGTTGTCGGAAACATCGCAAACAGTCTTTTCGGAATTCTTGATTCAGAATATGCTGACAAGATGAGGGATATAATTGAAGACACTAACGATAACCAACAGCGATTATTGAAACTGCTTAAAAATCAAACCTCATTACTCGATTCAACAATAAACGTTATTCGTGGAAACTATAAGCATATTGAAAGCCAATTTGAGCAGTTGACCTTGCTTGCCAATCGAGAAACAGAAAAATTAAACCGAATCGACAAGGAAGTACATCAAGATAGACTATCGGCTCTTTACATGGCTCATGCCCTTCAACTGCTTGTTGCTGTAAACAACCTTCAGCAAACTCATAATGCTCTCATGGACATTTTAACTGATGCTCATCACGGGAGAATCAATTCACGGATCCTACCTCCGCAAAAACTTCAGCAGGAGATAAACAACATAAGAAAATACTTGCCAAAGACACTAACCTTACCACTGCCTATGAATGAGATTATAAACTAATGACAGTAAAGATCAAACCAAGTCTGCAGTATACAATCATTCAGTTAAAGCTGCCTCTCAGAACTAATGACGAGTTCGAGCTCTTCCGGACAGTTTCTGTTCCTGCTATTATTAATAAAGAAACATGGGCTATCAAAGCTACAACTCCTTACATTATCGTCAACTTGCACAGAAACCAATATTATCCTCTGGGAGAGATGGAGAAACTTGGCTGCATATACACCGTTCACAATCACATTCTGTGCAATCAGCACCATCCTACATATAAGGCAGATTTCGGTCCAAGCATTTGTGAGCTAAATCTTATAAACCAGCGGTTTAATCCCAATCAATGCCAAGTGCAGAAAGTTCCAAATCAACCACGGTGGATTCAACTCCACACTTCTAACCAATGGCTCTATTCCCTCGATGAAGGGATAATAATCAATGCTGTCTGTAGCGGCGAAGTTACACAATTATCTCTTGAAGGATCCGGAATTCTCACGGTAGATGACAACTACATCATGCAACAACCTGGAGTAACAATACAGGCGCACAACATTTACCCCAGTACTATTCGACAATCTTATGCAGCCTCTCTATCAGTTCCGTTATCAGCTGAGCTCGAAACAACATCTGAAATCATACCTTCACGTATTTCGCCAACTATACCTACAAATACATTGGATGACCTACAAACCAAGGTTCAACATCAATTGATAGAAGAAGAGAACTCCAACATCAACAAGCATCATGTACATCACTACATAGTAGGCTACTCCACATTAACAGTAGTCTTAGTAGTATCTGCGGTACTTTGTTGGAAGTTGTTTTACGGGAAACGTGCCCGAAGGACTACATCTTCCTCTGCAACAGCGACTCATGATTTCACTATAGGATCCAAGGCACTTGATGAATCCTGAACGAATTTCCAACGGGGGGAGGATGTTTGATTTCTTTATTATACATACATACTACATATATACAATAGAAAATTTCATTCTTATTAGCAATACACATTATCACTGTATAGCCTGCCTAGCGAAACAGTATAGGTCAATAACACTCTATTAAAAGTAATTTGATTGGCATTTTTTGTGTAACATTGAAATTTCATCAAGTCCATCAGATCGTTGACTTTTTTTTCTACAACTGCACTTTCTACGTACATAAATTCTTGAACGCAGTCAATAATTCTCGTCAGCAATATTTCTCTTCATAAGTATTTTTGTCTTTTTGCACTTTTGTGCAGCAAAACTTGTAGAACATCATATTGCATATGTAAACAAAAAGTCATCGATCTCGATTCACGTGCAATATAATGATATTAGCAGAAATTTATGTTTAGGCTATGAATTTTGTAATCATATAAAATAGATATGCAGGAAATAAAAATTCATTCAGTTTCGTATACTTGAATCAAGCGTTTTATTCTGTGCGTTATACAGTTTTGCAGTTCGTGATATTTGCGTTCCCAAAATATCAAAGTGTTTTAGTCAAAATACTATAGTTACTGCTGTTTCTGACATCGTGCTGTTCGTGGAATTACCAACTTAACTTCCAACAAGTGTAACCGCTTGGTGGAAATTATATTCAATAGAAGGTTCTCTAAGTTTCAAAAATGAATCACTATTGAATCAATAAAAAAACACTGACGATTGTGTCGTTGACGACCATGGGTATCGGAATTACATTGAAAACGTCAAACCGGGTTGGACTCATCAAGGGAAGTCTGATGTAGAAAATTACATGTTTTTCTGTAATGCTTGCTTCTGCCTTCATTAGTTTGTAGAGTTGGAGTAGACTCTCGTTCTCTATGGGAAGGCGAAGATCTATAGGTAAATGAGTTTTCAACTTAAGGCTGGTACTGAGTTCGAGTTCACGTGAAATTTTGACATGTTTCCATTATCTGGTCATTCTTTCGAGCGAAAATTTTGACAACGGAGAAAAGCAGAGACACTGCTCATTCTTGACGGATAAAATGTCAAGAATTTCACTTTTCGATCGATTTTCTTATTGGAAAGTCATTTGCACTGCTCAATTTTCAAATTGAAACACTAATTGTCACTTTTTCGCTCGAAAGAATGAACTGCACAATTTAAATTGGCGTGAAATGATTGACAACATGTTTCAGTGCCATCTATGTTTTCAAAGCGAAAGCAACTTCAAAGCAACTTTTCATGCTAAGAACACAGTACCAAACTTGCTTATTTTCAAGCTAAATTTTCGCCGAAATACATTTCGCGTGAAATTTTGTATGGAAATTTCACGTGAAATCGAACTCAGTACTATGCTTTAGCGGTTTCGATGCTTAATTGCTGTGGTGATAACAACAGTGGACTTAGTGTTCCATGGTGCGTATCGGTCAGTACATTTATAATTGAACTTAGGGATCATTGAAGACTTGAGATCATGGCAGTAAGTTGAACTGATATTAGCATGAGTGATTGCCATGCTTCATTTTGCGGAATTTCTTCTTGCGTTTGTTGGATCTTGTTAGCGAATTGTTTTAGAACGTTATCCTATTGATCTAATTTGGTTTTTATATGTATCTCATTTCGTTTGATGATGTTGATTGTTGAATCTATTATCGTAGTTTGATTTTTAAACAATTTCAATAACTCATCTTCATTGACGGCAATTCGGTCAATGGTTTTCGTCATTTCGTCGGCGTAGTCTGAGTCTAAAACCCCAAACAGTGATCGGGCTATGTTTCCTACAAAGTTTAATGCACCTCTTTTGCGTCTTTTTGGAGAAAGCAAGGTATTTTCTAGCATAACCTCTAATTCAGCGTGCTTGAAATATTCGACCAGTGACATGCAGGATTCGTTCTGCTTCACTAACTGACATATATGTTTTAAGGCCCTAATTCCCGTTGAAAGCATCGAAATTTCAGTTTTTAGGGATTGTAGGTCGTAGTAGACGATTAACTTCCATTCTGATGCAGCGGCGTTGACGTGACCAATGCCTTCAAAATATAGGCCCGGTTTTGATTCAAAATTTATGTTTTTTACAGGACTTCCGATAACCAGTGGTAAAAGTAATAGCAGAATTGCCGTTATGACAACGTTTGAATATCCTGAAGTTCGTCTTTATTTTCTTGGTGTTTCACAAGAACTGATTTGCTCATTTCTTTGCTCTCCCAATGGAACTTCGGTTTGGTTTCGTCGGCCTCTGTCTGGCTCAACTTCTGCTTGAGCCTCCATGTCTTTAAGATGAAGTGGTGCCAATCTATGAATGGCACGCGTGAGTTACGTATGCTAACACATCAACACCACATAACACGACCAAATTACATACATCGGACATTGCACCATTGCAATGCAACCTAAATCTACATCCGGCATGTGCCGCTAATACTTCGGACACTGCACCATTGCAATGCAATGCAACCTAAATCGATATCCGGCATGTGCCGCTTGCTCGTCATTTTAGTAAATCCAATGTAATCATTTTTGTTTTCGATAAATTGAATGTAATCTCATTTTTCCAGTTCAGTCTTGTTTTTGAAATACATACGTTAGTTTGAATAAAATATATTTTTTTATTTTACTAAGACCTTGGTCTTTTAACTGGCGCAGTCGAATCTATCAGTGGGGAAGGCAATAGTTCGTTTGTGGAAACGTCGGTACGCGAAAGAAAATCGCAACGCGAAGGTTAATCGCAAGTAAAAACCGTAGTATCCGTGTATACCCTGTGTGCAATAGTTTGATTCGTGACGGAAACATCAGTACGCGAAGGAAGATCGCAACGCGAGGGAAAATCGCAAAGTGTTTCTGAGTATCCTGTGTGCCCAGTGCAGCAACGAAAGGAAATCGTAGTATAGTGCAGTGATTACAATTGGAACTATTCACAGTACAGATATGCAGTTGGAGATTTATATATTTTACATGTAAGTCGGCAAATCTTTGGATATTATATGTCCCCAACCAAACCTTCTAAGTCTTCCCTCCTGAAACCTTATCCTACACCCCCAAAACGTAGGCAGACTCAACCTATTTTTAGTACTAATAATCCTATTAGATTAGAAACACACAATACTTACAATTATAGAGATAGTGATTTTCTTTTAAATAATTTTAATAATAGTGATAGTGTCAAGAAAAGCAGTGATTCCGCGAGTTTTCCAAGACGTTCCTTCAGTCTTTCAAATTTAACGAATTTCTTTCGGAAAGAAAATAGTGAAAGTCGCATATATACTATCGAGGAAACCAGTCCGGGAACTTTTAGTGAAGACGACAATACAGTCCACCACGAAAGTATGACAAACGAAAACATCATTCAGATCGACCTATTTAGTGCACTTCGGGTGCCTGACGCCATCAAGGATCTACCAAGATTCGATGGCAACCCCAGATTACTCTTTGATTTCCTGGACAACGTTGATGAAATTCTCACGTTGATCCAACCCACAAACGGGACACCCTATGGGCAACTTCTTTTAAGAGCTATCAGAAACAAGATAGTCGGCCCAGCAAACGAAGTTCTCAATATGTATGGGACTCCGTTGATTTGGGGTAACATCAAAGAAAACCTTGTGTTACACTACGCAGATAAGAGGAATGAAACTTCCCTCATCAAGGACCTTCACGGTCTTAAACAAAAGGGTAACTCTATTCAGGACTTCTATGGCAGTGTAATCGAAATACTATCCAGTATGAATAACCATGTAAATATTCATGAACGGGATCCTAACGTAATTGCGGCGAAAAGAAATCTGTTTTCTGAAATGTGTCTCAACACATTCATCTCGGGACTGAACGACCCCCTCGGTTCAACCATCCGTGCTATGAAACCGCAATCTCTTGCTGCTGCTTACGCTTATTGTATCGCGGAGCAAAATATCACGTATACGGGATCAGAAAAGAAAATTGAACACCCCAAATTACCACCGAAACCGAGCAATAATCTTCCTGGCTCAACGGGTCTCTTTAGGGCTCCAACCTTTAATTTGAGGACTCCATATCCACAACATCAACCATGGGTTCAAAGGGTTGCACCCTTCCCACTCAACAGACCCAATAACCCATTCCAGCTTCGGCAACAGCAGTCATTCCCCAATACACCATTCTTCAGACAACCGCAATTTATTCAAAACAATAATATACCATACCCCCAAAAGAATAATTTCCAAAACTTTAATTCACCTAATTTCAACGCCCAACAAAGGCCATCGTTTCCTCGTCCTAACATCCCATCCTCCCAAAAACCGGAACCAATGGAATTGGGAAGCACAGTTACACGAAAAATCCAACCACAGAGTAATGGAAACTTCGTGAACAGGCCATTCTATAACATAGAACAATTCGGTATTCCTGACGAAAATATTACTGCTCCCTATTACCCAGACGACCAATATTACGCTTATCATGCCGAAAACATGAGCGATCCTCAAAGTTACCAATATCCATACTTCCAAAGTGACCCTGAATGCTGTGATGTGCAAGCTCAGACTGAACAAGATGATGTCACACCAACAAACCCCGTAGTAGACGATTCAAATTTTTACCTAATTGCCTCAGCAAAGCCATCGGATACGTAGATTTAAATATACACGGAAATATCTTACCATACGTTGAAATTTCATCCCCTTTCGGTCGACCATTGAAATTTCTGGTTGATACAGGAGCTTCTTCTTCATTCATCAATCCAGAATTTGTAAACTCTACTAATATCACAAAAATAAAACCCACATATATTAGAACTGTACTCACCAGACACAAAGTAGACGAAGAAGTAACATTTCCTTGTTTCATCGAATTTAATCAACCTGGTGAGATACGTTTTCTGGTCTTCCAATTCCACGGATACTTCGACGGACTCCTAGGGATCGATATCCTAGGCAAATTAGGGGCAAAAGTTGATATTGCCAACCAACTTCTAATAACCAACAATTCAATATTAAAATTACACTCTAAACCTAATCTTACGTCTGGAAAACACATCATCTCCGGCAACAGCAAGGCCATCATTAAACTGCCGGTAGATGTTGAAAATGGAGAGATTTACCTTAAGTCCATACAAATAACACCAAATTTAACTATATCTGAAGGAATTTATGTAGCAAAAGACTGGTATGCTTGGATTGAGGTGATGAATGCATCAAACTCCGACGAACTTTTATACATCGAGCAACCTTTGAAAGTTGAAGAACTTATTGCATATCACCAAATTAATAACCTCAATATAGAGTACGATGATAGCATTTCCGGTACATCGCCTTTAGAAGACATTGGTAAACAAATCCGAACGTCTCACCTAAATGACGAAGAACGGAAATGCCTCCTGAAGATTTGTCGACAATACGATGATATCTTTTTCAGGGAAGGGCAAAATCTGAGCTTTACGAACCAGGTCAAGCACCGGATTAGAACGGAGGACAATGTGCCTATATACACAAAGTCCTACAGATACCCTTTCGTGCACAAAGAGGAAGTGCGCAATCAAATATCTAACTTGCTTAATCAAAAAATTATCCGCCCCAGCTACTCACCATGGAGCTCTCCAGTATGGATTGATCCAAAAAAGATTGATGCTAGTGGGAAACAGAAGTGGAGAATGGTAATCGATTATCGTAAATTAAATGAAAAAACGATATCTGATCGATAATATTAACGATATCTTAGATAAATTGGGCAAATCGATGTATTATACAACACTAGATCTGGCAAGTGGATTCCACCAGATCGAAATGAGCCCTGAGGATATCAGTAAAACAGCGTTCACTGTAGAAGGGGGCCACTATGAGTATGTTCGGATGCCCTTTGGCCTGAAAAATGCTCCGTCCACCTTCCAAAAGGTTATGGACAATGTTTTAAAAGAACTCCAGGGGACTATTTGCCTAGTTTATCTAGACGATATTATAATTTTTTCCACTTCACTACAAGAGCATGTAGAGAATTTAAAAAAGGTTTTCCAAAGGCTCAGGGAAGCAAATCTGAAGGTGCAGCTAGACAAATCAGAGTTTATGCACAAAGAAATTTCATTTTTAGGCCATCTTGTTACCACGGAAGGTGTTAAGCCTAATCCGGACAAGGTAAGAGCTATCAGATCCTTTCCGATTCCAAAAACCCAGAAGGAAATCAAAACCTTTCTCGGACTTCTAGGGTACTATCGAAAATTTATTAAAGATTTCGACAATTTGACTAAGCCTATGACGGAATGCTTGAAAAAAGGCAGAACGGTGGAGCTAACGGACCGCTACGTCAAATGTTTTAATCATTGTAAAGAGATGCTGATAAACGATCCCATTCTTCAGTACCCTGATTTTAATAAACCCTTCGTCCTCACGACAGACGCGAGCAATTTTGCGATTGGTGCTGTCTTATCACAAGGCCCTATCGGCAGTGATAAACCAATCTGCTTCGCCAGTAGAACATTGACAGACACGGAGATCAATTATTCTACCATAGAGAAGAAACTTTTGGCCATCGTTTGGGCCACGAAATATTTCAGACCGTATCTTTTCGGCAGGAAATTTAAAATAGTCACTGACCATAAGCCCTTGACTTGGATAACAAGCCTGAAGGATCCAAACTCTAGACTTATCCGCTGGAGGCTAAGACTAGAGGAATACGATTATGAAATCGTCTATAAAAAGGGCAACCAGAATAATAACGCAGACGCGCTGAGCACGATCAAACTTCCAGCAATATCCCAAACCGAGATCCATGCAAACGAAACCAGTATACCCAGCATCTCTGCACAAAGTGACGGTGGAACCACAGTTCATTCCGCTGATGAAAATCTTAACACCGGAATCCCCATCTCTGAAAGACCCCTTAATGAATTTGCTCTGCAACTTATTCTAGAACAAACTGAAAGGAAGCCGGAAATAGTTCTAGAAGTCCCTTTTAGAAACAAACAACGCCGTACAATTAGGAAGCAAGAATATTCCGAATCGGCCATAATCGAGATTTTTAGATATCCCAAAAACCGGAACCAATGGAATTGGGAAGCACAGTTACACGAAAAATCCAACCACAGAGTAATGGAAACTTCGTGAACAGGCCATTCTATAACATAGAACAATTCGGTATTCCTGACGAAAATATTACTGCTCCCTATTACCCAGACGACCAATATTACGCTTATCATGCCGAAAACATGAGCGATCCTCAAAGTTACCAATATCCATACTTCCAAAGTGACCCTGAATGCTGTGATGTGCAAGCTCAGACTGAACAAGATGATGTCACACCAACAAACCCCGTAGTAGACGATTCAAATTTTTACCTAATTGCCTCAGCAAAGCCATCGGATACGTAGATTTAAATATACACGGAAATATCTTACCATACGTTGAAATTTCATCCCCTTTCGGTCGACCATTGAAATTTCTGGTTGATACAGGAGCTTCTTCTTCATTCATCAATCCAGAATTTGTAAACTCTACTAATATCACAAAAATAAAACCCACATATATTAGAACTGTACTCACCAGACACAAAGTAGACGAAGAAGTAACATTTCCTTGTTTCATCGAATTTAATCAACCTGGTGAGATACGTTTTCTGGTCTTCCAATTCCACGGATACTTCGACGGACTCCTAGGGATCGATATCCTAGGCAAATTAGGGGCAAAAGTTGATATTGCCAACCAACTTCTAATAACCAACAATTCAATATTAAAATTACACTCTAAACCTAATCTTACGTCTGGAAAACACATCATCTCCGGCAACAGCAAGGCCATCATTAAACTGCCGGTAGATGTTGAAAATGGAGAGATTTACCTTAAGTCCATACAAATAACACCAAATTTAACTATATCTGAAGGAATTTATGTAGCAAAAGACTGGTATGCTTGGATTGAGGTGATGAATGCATCAAACTCCGACGAACTTTTATACATCGAGCAACCTTTGAAAGTTGAAGAACTTATTGCATATCACCAAATTAATAACCTCAATATAGAGTACGATGATAGCATTTCCGGTACATCGCCTTTAGAAGACATTGGTAAACAAATCCGAACGTCTCACCTAAATGACGAAGAACGGAAATGCCTCCTGAAGATTTGTCGACAATACGATGATATCTTTTTCAGGGAAGGGCAAAATCTGAGCTTTACGAACCAGGTCAAGCACCGGATTAGAACGGAGGACAATGTGCCTATATACACAAAGTCCTACAGATACCCTTTCGTGCACAAAGAGGAAGTGCGCAATCAAATATCTAACTTGCTTAATCAAAAAATTATCCGCCCCAGCTACTCACCATGGAGCTCTCCAGTATGGATTGATCCAAAAAAGATTGATGCTAGTGGGAAACAGAAGTGGAGAATGGTAATCGATTATCGTAAATTAAATGAAAAAACGATATCTGATCGATAATATTAACGATATCTTAGATAAATTGGGCAAATCGATGTATTATACAACACTAGATCTGGCAAGTGGATTCCACCAGATCGAAATGAGCCCTGAGGATATCAGTAAAACAGCGTTCACTGTAGAAGGGGGCCACTATGAGTATGTTCGGATGCCCTTTGGCCTGAAAAATGCTCCGTCCACCTTCCAAAAGGTTATGGACAATGTTTTAAAAGAACTCCAGGGGACTATTTGCCTAGTTTATCTAGACGATATTATAATTTTTTCCACTTCACTACAAGAGCATGTAGAGAATTTAAAAAAGGTTTTCCAAAGGCTCAGGGAAGCAAATCTGAAGGTGCAGCTAGACAAATCAGAGTTTATGCACAAAGAAATTTCATTTTTAGGCCATCTTGTTACCACGGAAGGTGTTAAGCCTAATCCGGACAAGGTAAGAGCTATCAGATCCTTTCCGATTCCAAAAACCCAGAAGGAAATCAAAACCTTTCTCGGACTTCTAGGGTACTATCGAAAATTTATTAAAGATTTCGACAATTTGACTAAGCCTATGACGGAATGCTTGAAAAAAGGCAGAACGGTGGAGCTAACGGACCGCTACGTCAAATGTTTTAATCATTGTAAAGAGATGCTGATAAACGATCCCATTCTTCAGTACCCTGATTTTAATAAACCCTTCGTCCTCACGACAGACGCGAGCAATTTTGCGATTGGTGCTGTCTTATCACAAGGCCCTATCGGCAGTGATAAACCAATCTGCTTCGCCAGTAGAACATTGACAGACACGGAGATCAATTATTCTACCATAGAGAAGAAACTTTTGGCCATCGTTTGGGCCACGAAATATTTCAGACCGTATCTTTTCGGCAGGAAATTTAAAATAGTCACTGACCATAAGCCCTTGACTTGGATAACAAGCCTGAAGGATCCAAACTCTAGACTTATCCGCTGGAGGCTAAGACTAGAGGAATACGATTATGAAATCGTCTATAAAAAGGGCAACCAGAATAATAACGCAGACGCGCTGAGCACGATCAAACTTCCAGCAATATCTCAAACCGAGATCCATGCAAACGAAACCAGTATACCCAGCATCTCTGCACAAAGTGACGGTGGAACCACAGTTCATTCCGCTGATGAAAATCTTAACACCGGAATCCCCATCTCTGAAAGACCCCTTAATGAATTTGCTCTGCAACTTATTCTAGAACAAACTGAAAGGAAGCCGGAAATAGTTCTAGAAGTCCCTTTTAGAAACAAACAACGCCGTACAATTAGGAAGCAAGAATATTCCGAATCGGCCATAATCGAGATTTTTAAAAAATTTGTCCCACCTAACCGGCTAACGGCAGTATATGCTAACGACGACATTTTTCGGAGATTACAGGAAGTTTTCTCTATTCACTTCACCCAAGGCAGGAAGTTTAAAATAGTTCGTTGCATCGAATTTTTGCGGGACATTACAGACTCCGATGAACAAGATGCCATCATCAATGATTATCACTCCAAGAGTAATCATCGCGGAATAAATGAAACCCTTTCACATTTAAAAAGAGACTACTATTTTCCGTTCCTTAAAACGAAGATAACGCAAGTTATAAACAATTGTGAGACTTGTCAAACAATGAAATACGACCGGAACCCACAAACACCTACACCGGTAAAACCCTTGGATATACTCCATACTGACATATATACAATTAATAAAAGATATGTACTCACAATCATAGACAAGTTCTCCAAGTATGCTGCAGCCTACACAATAGAAAGTCGAAACAGTATTTCAATAGTCAAGGCTCTAAAACACTACATAAGCCTGCACGGCATACCGGCTACCTTAGTCACCCTTGTGGCAGACCAAGGAACCGAATTCAACTCCACACTCTTCAAAAACAGAGCAGCAGCAATGGACCCGTTGAAAGACTACACTCTACACTAACAGAAATTTACCGAATTATATACGATAAACAACGTGACAAGGACCATGACGATATACTAAACGAAACAATTATCACTTACAATAACGCTATCCACTCTTCCACAAATTATACTCCTTATGAGATCTTCTTTGGCAGAACATACAAATTTAATAACAATCTTCAAGAAAATAACGTTCACGAATATTTAAAGAAATTAAAGGAATTTCAGGCAAAATTATATCCTGAAATACAAAAACACCTTGAAACCCAAACTAGTAAAAGAATCGAAAAATTAAACCAAGCCAGGGAAGATCCTGAAACACTTAACGAAGGATCCGTCATTTATAGGAAAGAATGTAGAAGAAATAAATTGACACGAAGATTCACCAAACATAAAGTTAAGCAGGACAATAATATAACCATTTTGACAACCAACGACCAAAAGTTACATAAATCAAAAATTAAAAAGAAACGCAAATTCCAGGTTTCTTCAAATAATCCACGGCCGGAAGATGGACATACAGGACCTCACTAACAGACAAGGACTCTTGCCGATGAGACTCGGAGACGCTAGACTCATTGAATCGCACAGGAACCTACTACATATAGTACAGTTGGACAAGTACAGGGAAAACATTATCAAAATTAACGAAACGCTGACGACATTCGGGGAATTTACCGATATAAACGACTCCCTGGAAATAAGTAAAATCAAATTACAAGAAGCCGACAACAAACTAACCACCTTGATGCCTAAAACTAGAACTAAACGCGGACTTATTAACGGACTTGGGACTATAATTAAAGGTATTACTGGTAACCTCGATGTGAACGATGCGATCGAAATTAACAATAGCATCAATAACATTTTAAATAACGAGAACCGTCTGAAATCCGAAATGAATCAACAATCACAAATTAATGCACAGATGATCGAACGTTTTGGAAATATCACACAACATATTAACAGCCAACAACAAAGCATAACTCAATATTTAAAATACATCAACGGGAACCTTCAGAACCAAATAAAAACCGATAGCACTAGCCTAAAACATCTACAATTTTTGACGCAAATTAACTACAATATTGACTTATTAAACGAACATTTGTCCGGAATCTCAGAAGCAGTAATGCTAGCGAGACTTAACATAATTTCCAAATTGATTCTTAGTCCAAACGAGTTATCAGAACTGTATTCAATCTTCGCAAATCAATCAATCGAAATTGTATCAAATGAACATATATATGAACTATTAGAGTTACAAGCCTACGCCAATGGGTCAAACATAATCTTTAATGTCCAGGTCCCCATAGTTTCAAAAGAAAATTACTCCTTCTTCCACATCATTCCCTTACCCATCCACAAGACCGAAACTATCCCAGTCAAACCTTACCTTATCATAAACCCTGAACATATCCAAGCAATTGATGATAAATGCCACATTATCGAAAAAGTATACTACTGTACCAAAACGTCGCTCTTCGGAAAAACCTCAGAATCATCATGTATCGGGAAACTCATGAATAACCAGCCAGCACACTGTGAACTTCATAACCGCGAGAACCTGATGGAGATATATCAACCTGAACCGAACCATCTCTTGCTAATCAACATCCCGGAGACAGCTGTAACAACATCCTGCGATCCGCAAAACATTACAATGAAGGGAACAATACTTATCCATTTCGAAGACTGCCAAGTAACTATCAATGGCATAACTTACAGTAGTATCAATTCCATGCATTGGGACGAAATTAATATACATCCAATGATCTATAACAACATTAGCGCTAGTAACTCATCAAACATCCAGATAAAATTCCAAAGTTTGAGCCAGTACCAGTTCGTGAAAGGGAAGCTGCAAGAAATCCCAGAAGACTACATCCAGCCAATAACCCTACATCTCGCAACGACGTTAATACTTACCGTAACCGCCTGTGCGGTGCTGATATTCGCATATCAAAAGATCCGCAGGGGCCGAATCGAAAGCAGCATCATAGCTCCTGCCACAGAACCTTCCATTCAATTCATCTGGCCGTCGCTACCCACTAAGGGAGGAGGAGTTACGTATGCTAACACATCAACACCACATAACACGACCAAATTACATACATCGGACATTGCACCATTGCAATGCAACCTAAATCTACATCCGGCATGTGCCGCTAATACTTCGAACACTGCACCATTGCAATGCAATGCAACCTAAATCGATATCCGGCATGTGCCGCTTGCTCGTCATTTTAGTAAATCCAATGTAATCATTTTTGTTTTCGATAAATTGAATGTAATCTCATTTTTCCAGTTCAGTCTTGTTTGTGAAATACATACGTTAGTTTGAATAAAATATATTTTTTTATTTTACTAAGACCTTGGTCTTTTAACTCGTGCAATTACCTGTGGCAGTTCGTACGTCTGCGACTCTCACCCGACCGTCCAAGCCCTTATGAACAGATTCGATTCTTCCAAGGGGCATTTCAGCGGAGGCAAGTTGTCGTCCTTGATTATCACCATAAGTCCTGGTTCAGCATTTGTCTCTTCCCTTGTCCATTTGTGTCGGTATTGTAGTTCATTTAAGTACTCGTTAGACCAGTGTTTCCAAAATTCGTGTTTAATATGTGATACTAATTTCCATCTAGTCAAAAGTGACGCCTTGCATGGAGCTGCGCGTGAATCTAGGGTTGATGTTAGCGGTGCGCCAATTAAAAAATGACCTGGTGTGAGGGCTTCCAGATCATTGGGGTCGTTGGACATTGGCGTGATTGAACGAGAATTCAAGACAGCTTCGACTTCAGCGATGACAGTTTCTAATTCTTCATACGTGAGAGAGACACTGGAAATTGTCTTTAATAGTAAATTTTTTGCTGATTTAACTGCAGCCTCCCACAGCCCGCCAAAATGTGGAGACCTTGGTGGAATGAAGTTAAATGTTATCCCCTTGTGTGCACATGATTCTATGATCGACTCTTTGGCGTCCTTGGAGAACAGGAACAACTATTTTGAAGCTCAGCCCGTTGGTTTTTGGCTCCCACAAAGTTGGTCGCGTTATCACAGTAAATATTTATACAGTGACCTCGTCGAGAAATAAACCGTTTTAGGCAGCCAATGAATGCCTCAGTAGTAAGATCACCTACAAGATCGAGGTGTACTGCCTTTTGTTGTGAAACAGCAGAAAACTGCAATGTACACCTTATATGGACGCCTTCCTCGAATTTTGTGGTGTGCCCAGAAAGGACCACAATAATCTACTCCTACGTTTAAAAATGGGCGTGCGGGTTGTACTCGAGTTGCTGGCAGATCCCCCATAACTTGAGTTAAGAGTTTCGGTTTTGCCCTTGAGCAATAAACGCATCGCTGGATGATTGATCGGGCCATCGTTTTGCCTTTTATTGGCCAAAATCGTTGTCGTGTATGAGCTAGCTGTTGTTTGTGGAGCATTTCCATCAGCGTTCGTGCTATTGAGTCGTTGTACGGATAAAGCATTTGGTGCTTAGCGTCGTACGAAAGTAGTGTTGAGTCAATTCGTCCTCCCACTCGGATTATTCCTCTTTCGTCTAAAAACGGTGATAAGCTAAGCAACGAGCTTGTGTTGCTTAGTGGTTTCCCTTTGCTCAGTTGTTCTATTTCTTGTTGGAAATCAGCAGCTTGTATGTTTCTGATTATAATGGCAAGAGCCTCTTCTAGTTCTGTAGTTGTTGGTGATAGTTGTGGAGAATGGTGATACCTTCTGAGTTTACATCGGGTGAATCTCACCATGTAGGCTACAATACGCTGGAGAGTTCGAAAAGAGTTCCGATGATTTATTTTGTAAAGAACGTCACCAGGATTTTCGTCAGTTGTGATTGTTTTTGATTTCTTCATTCTCTAAGGACGATGAATTCAAATCCTTGTTGAAAGCTGGTGGCCAAATTGATTCGTTGCCGTGCAGGAATCTTGGCCCATAAAGCCAAAGTAGAGAAGCCTTTAATTGGCTTGGTGAAGCTCCCCTCGATAGGATGTCAGCGGGGTTTTCCCTTGAGCCCACATGTCTCCATTGAGTTTGCAACGTAAGATCATGAATTGCAGCTATTCTGTTGGCAACGAATGTTTTGTAGTAGGCTGATGACGAATTTATCCAATTGAGGACAATTTGAGAGTCAGTCCACATGAATGTAGGTATCTCGCAATAATGCAAGTCACTCTTTACTCGTGCAACGAGCTGTGCACCAAGAACTGCTGCGCAAAGTTCTAGGCGTGGAAGTTTCAGCGGCGCTACTCTTGACTTTGCACATAACAATCGGACGGCGATCGATTTATCTGCAAAACATGATCTTAAATACACTGCGGATCCATAAGCCTTTTCAGAGGCATCGGAAAATTCGTGAATTTGAATGGTCTTGGCGATTTTCTGTTGATGTATGTGACGGGGAATTTGCATGTCGCTAATATTTTGTAAGCTGGTTCAAGATGTTTGCCATTTTGTGTGTAATTCGAGAGGCAGTGATTCATCCCATGTTAGTTTCAATTCCCATAGACTTTGAACAAATATTTTGGCAGTGACAACAACGGGTGCTAGCATTCCAAGAGGATCAAAAATTTCTACCAGTTCAGAAACCACTGTTCTCTTTGTTATTTTTGTCTTATCATCAGGTGACATAGTTTTGATACAAAAATTGTCGGTTTTTGGAATCCAAGTTAGGCCTAACGTCTTTACTTCTTCATGTGACATTGTATTGAAGTCAAGGTTTACTTCTTTATCTTCGTTTGGCAAACCTTGTAGCAGTTGGGGATGATTTGCGCACCATTTTTGAAGTCGAAATCCAGCACTGGTTCAAATTGTGATCAATTGTCGTTGCATTTCAATCGCAGTGTTTAGGTTATTGTTTCCAGTTACGCCATCATCAACATAAAAATCATTTTTAAGTGCCTGCGCTCCAAGTGGCAGGGTAGAAATGTATTCCTTTCCTAGCTGCTGAAGGCATTTAGTGGCTAGATAAGAAGCAGCTGTGGTACCATAGGTAACTGTGTTCAGCTGATAGAATTTTAATGATTCTTTCGGGTCCTTGCGCCAAACAATCAACTGAAATTTTCTGTCATCTGGATGCATGAATACCTGCCGATACATTTTTTCGATATCGGTGGTAAATACAAAACGTGGTAATCTAAAACGGAGTAATATGGAAAAGAGCTCGTTTTGGACGGTTGGTCCATTAAATAGAATATCGTTAAGTGAAACTCCTGTTGAAGTCTTAGCAGATGCGTCGAATACAACTCTAAGTTTTGTCGTAGAGCTGCTTGGTCGGTGCACGGCATGATGAGGAATGAAGTACATTGGAGATATAATCGTTTCTAGATCAACTTCTGTCATCTGCCCCAATGCTTTGTATTCGTCCATAAATTTTACATACTGCTCTCTTAAATCGTTGTTTTTTGTGAATTTTCTTTCTAATGCAAGAAATCTGTTGGTGGCTAGATGTTTTGACTCTCCAAGCTGACAAGGATTGTCTAAAAATGGTAATCTTACAAGGAAACGTCCATTTGAAGACCTTTTTGTGGTTTGTGCACATTGGATTTCTGCTTGAGTGAATGTTGGCTCGGATGTACTTAGGTCGTTAAGTTTCCAGAACCGTTCAACCATTTGACTGGCTAAAGCTTGGTCATCATGCTCGATACTGCCACACGTGGCTGACCTTATTCGTTGATTACCCACTCTTCCACTTACAACCCATCCTGGGACTGTATTTTGAAGAGTTGGAAGATTTTGATCCAATTTAATTTGCCCAATTGACAGCAGTTGGTGGTGAAACTCTGCTCCGAGTAAAATATCAATTTTGTCGGGGATGTTGAACAGTGGATCAGCAAGCACTATGTTTTTTGGTATTGGCCATGAACACACGTCCACTTGCACGCTTGGTTGGTCTGCCACTATGTGGGGTAATACTAATGCTTCCAATTGTACACAAAAGCGGTTAAGTCTCGATTGTAGGTTGACGCTGACTCTGTATTGAGAAGTGATGGATCCATCACAAACTCCTTGAAAGTTCGGTGATGAAGGCCTTAGAGTTATCCCTAGCCGTTTTGTCGTTCTCTCGGTGATTAGATTCACCTGAGACCCTGAATCGAGCATAGCTCTACATTCTAATGTTTGTCCGTTGACGGCGGTAATCTTCACCCTGGCTGTGCTTAGCAGAATTTGAGCTGATTTTTCTTCTGGAGTAGAGGCGGTTAGGGTCACTGGCTGTTGTTCTTTGCTGATGACTTGGTGGTTGCCCATGTTTGAATTTGTTTTTTGGGATGGCCCGATTAATTTTTTGGCCGATTGATCCCTGGCATTAGTTTCAAAGTGTAACAATGTGTTGTGTTTCTTGTTACACTTGCAGTAATTGCGAGATGTGCATTGCTGGGCCTTGTGCCCTGAACGTAAGCAATTGATGCACAGGTTAATCTTTTGTGCAGACTGCAGTCTAGCAGTAGGGCTTAACTGCAAAAACTGTTTGCATGCGTATATCGCATGTTCTCCAAAGTGACATATTTTACACAAACTGTTTGGTTTCTCGTTAGTGGCAACAGCACAAATTTTGGCATTTGATTTCTTGTTTTCCTTACCTATTACCTCAAGTGATTGAAAACGACCTTCCAAAAATTGCAAAAATTCTGTTATTGACTGATTTGCTCGTGGATTGATCAAGGATTGTTCGTAAAGCATGTGACTTTGACTATCCAATTTTTTGACCAGAATGTAGAAGAGAAGTGGTGTTTCGATTACTATTTCAATTATCGATTCAAATTCACACGTTTCCAAATTCAATTCGAAGCACTTTACTGAACATATATTCGAATTCAAACAATTCCCCAAATTCAATTCGAAGTACTTTATTGCACATCTATTCGAATTCAAACAAATTTAACAAATCAAATTCAAAGCAAATTCTATACGACATCCAATCACAATTCCAATTCGAAAACTAAATCAAATTCAAAGCAAATTTTATACGACATCCGATCACAATTTCAATTCGAAAACTAAAGAACTTTTAACAAAGGACTAGAAAAATTCTATATGAAAATTTCGGTAAATCTACCGCTTTTACTGTTGTAACATGTCATTTCCAATACAATTATTTCTTCTAAAGCATAGTACTGAGTTCGATTTCACGTGAAATTTTCATACAAAATTTCACGTGAAATCTGCTTCGGCGAAAATTTAGCTTGAAAATAAGCAAGTTTGGTACTGTGTTCTTAGCATGAAAAGTTACTTCGATGTTGCTTTCGCTTTGAAAATATATATGGCATTGACACATGTCTCCAATCATTTCACGCCTATTTAGTATGTGCAGTTCATTCTTTTCGGGCGTAAAAGTGACATTCGATGTCAAAAATCCCCTACAAATCGGAAAAATGCGAAATGTTTATCAGTTGGTGTTAGGTTATGTGATGTTTTATGTCAATTCTCTGTCGCTACAATTGATTGACACAAAATGCAAGTAATTACTAAATATTACTACTACAAAAATAATATTACTACTACAAAAATATTACTACTAAATATTACTACTACAAAAATATTACTACTAAAAATATTACTACTAAATATTACTACTACAAAAACTAACGTTTTATTCATATTTTTAAAACCGCAAGTGAAATCTCCGTGTGTGTCGACACTGCCTTGTGGAAATGTCAAAAAAATTTTCAGTGCGCTGCTAGGCTTTTTAATTTATGGCTGTACAATTATTCATCTTTTAATCGTATTGCAGAAGCGGCCAAAGAAAAAGCACCATGTGTCATTTTTATTGATGAAATCGATTGAGTGGAGGCGAAACGAACTAATTCTGTGCTGCATCCATATACAAATCAAACAATCGATCTGATACTATCCGAAATGGATGGTTTCCATCAAAACGAAGGAGTCATTGTTTTAGGAGCAACAAACCGACGAGATGATTTAGACCAAGCCCTGTTAAGACCCGGTCGCTTCGATGTTCAGGTAAATCGCAAAAGTCGGTTTTCAGTGCAGTTTGTCAAGGATGTTTTGTTTTCTAGGTGGTTGTCCCGACACCAGTCTTTTCCGGACATTGATATGTTGGCGAGGGAAACTACTGGCTTCACAGGAGCTGACTTGCAAAACATGGTCAATCAGGCCGCTCTTAGGTAATGTAATGCATTTTTTTAAATACATACATTTAATATACGTATATTTAAACATTAAATATATGTACAGAGCTGCAATCGATGGAACGGACAATGTCACAATGAAGCATTTAGAAGCAGCAAGAGATAAAGTACTGATTAGACCTGAAAGAAAGTCTCGTTTACCGGACGAAGAAGCAATGAAGGTGGACATGCTATCGTGTCATATTTTACGAAAGAGGCACATTCACTGCACAAAGTGACAATCATGCCAAGAGGCCCGTCTCTCGGTCATACTGCATATATTCCTGAAAAGGAACGATATCATGTGACAAAGGCACAGCTTCTGGCTATGATGGATACAATGATGGGTGGACGTGCAGCAGAAGAACTTATTTTCGGAACTGAAATTTTCATCGGGTATGTTGATTTATTTATCACGTAAAATAGTTATTACGTTTACCTTTGATTTGATCACCAGGTGCAAGCAGTGACAAAAAACATGCAACATCAATCGCTTCACATATGGTTAAAGACTGGGGCATGTCAAAACGTACTGACTTGCGGACTATAGAAGGAGCAAAAGGCCTGATGCCAAGCAAAAATTTAGGACCAAATACGATTGAAGTTGTCGATGTAGAAATTAAGAAAATTCTTAGTGATATTTACGAACGAGCCAAGGCGATTTTAAAAGCTCACTCAAAAGAACACAAAACATTAGCAGAGCAATAATGTCCGGGGACAGAAAATCTAGTGATGCATATGCTTCATAGAAGATAAGTTTTAGCGATTAGAAATAATATTGTAAACAGATTGCAAAAGTTTCGAAATAACTTTGTGCAAAACAAGGTATCTGAAATCATATAAATTGGAAGTAAAATAAAAATGGAAATAACTAATGCATACATCTGCTACAAAAAAAAATATTTTTTATTAAATGAAGAATCTAAAAGGAATATTTACATTCATATATATTTTATAGGTAATTTATTGCTACATCATAAAAAAATAATTTCAAGCAAAGCTTCTGTTAAATTTTATATTGCATACTTATGTTTTTTAATAATAAAAATGGGGTCAGTTTCATTGCAGAGTATCTTCTTCATAGCAGTTGTAAACCGCTTAGTCAAGAAACAAGCTATTAAATATTCATCATCCCCCGAAAGAAAATAAGATAGGAAAAAAATTACATACATAACTTCAGGCTAAAGCATTGCTTAAAATTAATTTTACATAATTCATTTGTTTCAACTTCAAATATCAATAATACATAAATATACATAAAACTTTTATAAAAAAAAGCTGCGGAAATCGATTTCCCTTGTTGCCGCCAATTGATCTTGTTCGATGGAATTGAAACGATTCTAATTAAAGTAATAAATAATAATTATTTCATTAAAGCAAGAAAGCGCTATACCTTTTTATTGTAGTCCTCGAACCGTCTTCAACTTGCGCCGCTGGGCTCGGTCAGTTAAGCAGTAAAACCCATCATTTAAATTTTTAGTATAGTTATTTAAGCAAATGTTTGCCCAGATTGACGTTTTTTTTTTGCTAAGCTTATTGAATTCTCTTCGCACGGACAATATCTAATTTCATTTAAAGTACATTCGATATATTTAAAAATTAACGAGAACACGAACTGCCTATGGTGGTTTTGCTTTAAAAACAAATGTTCGAAATCTTTTGAAATTAAAGTTTCGAATAGCTGAAATGCAGCAGCGCCCATATTTAATGGAAAATGTGTTGGAAATTTTAAACCACCACGATTAAGATTACGAAGGTAATCAGTATTACTGAAAAATGTGACACATATGTCTTTATCAGATAAAAAAAAATTGTGCAATCGATGCATTTTACTGCTTCACTGACTTTCCTGCCCACGTATCCGGCAATAAAAACGATTATGGACTGTATATTTTCGTCGATTTCAACTATGTCACACGAAGACAGAATGTCATTAATCAATGTTGCGTCAATTAAATTAAAATTGAACGTGTCATCGTCGACGAAAATATCTTTAATTTTTATATCACCCCGGCTATGTGAATGCAATTTTAACAAGCTTATGATGCGTAATTTTTTTTCTGATTCAAGGATTTGCTGAAAAGACACATTATAGTTCCAACCGCTCATTCTTCGATATTTTCCAAATTTTTCTTCGAGGGAATCTGTTTGGAATTTACCTAGCAAAACGTATCGGAAATTTAAATCATTTAGCAAATAATTGCAAAGATGAAGTAATGACGCCGTTGTGTGAATGATTGCTGAATGTGTTTCGGTAGAAAGTTTACCTCTTATGCTGCGCTCATTAAAATTGTCCCATGAAATTAGCCAATGCAAGCAAGAAACAAGGAAAACATAATTATCGCCAGTAGAACTTGTAATGGGCTCCGCATATTTTTGCCTTGAATTATGTCCTATTTTTAGGGTCTTAACATTGACAATTGTCCACCAAGTAAATATATTCTCTAGAAACTCAATTGTCCCAGTGGATTTGGGGAAAAAAGTTTTAACAGCCTCAATGGTTTTCTCATTGAAAATTCTCATGACAAGAGAAACATTATGCCGTTCAAAACTATTAGGATTAAGTGCCTTATATGATAAGGAAGGAGCTAATTTTAATGTTGAAAACTTTTCCTGGTCATGAATTTTTTTTAAACATGAGAAATTGGCGTCAGCGATTTCATTGGCATCTTCGATTGAAGGAAACTTAAGACTTTGCGATTTTTCATTTATCCAATTGTTTCTTACACATTTGAATATATGGACGGTATCGAAAGCAAAAAAAAATTTTTTCCCAGGAATAAATGGAGAATTAATAAAAGGCTGTAATTCTTTGTGGGGAGAAAATTGTTTAAAAAGTTTTCTATTTACTTGATTATTGTCAGCTAGCACACAAACTACCTCATAGCCGTTTTCATGCAAAATTTTCAAAATAGTTTGAGTAGTTTCAAAGAGAAAAGAAGCACTTATGTCTTTAACTGGATATAGGCCTACTACATCCTTATTTTTGGATAAAAGTGAAGTTAACATAAATGCCTGGACAGTTGTAGCAGGGCGCAGGTCTGCAATGTCATTTTGCATGTTATGAGCGATTCCTTCTACTTTGCCCCCTTTAAAACAACTAACCGGCTTTACATATATATCATCGAGTAAAAGATTGACATATTTCTCGTGGGTTTCCAGCATTTTAAACTTATCTGTGAGATATTTTGTGGCAACGCCTGAATATAAAGTTCCTGTTGCAAATGTTTTTAAATAATTATGATGGGGCATTACCAATAATTTCATTTCCCGCACATATTTATACGCGGCAGGGAAAGTGAAAAAAATAGACTGAAAGATATGATATCATCTGAAGAGTACAGTTTTCGCGATGCAAAATTTAATTTAAGTTGTCTGGCGAGGAAACACAAAGTAATTTTATCTTCCTCGGAGATTTGCTCATATTGAGTTAAATCATCTATTTGTTTAACAATATCATTTTCGCGGTCTGTAACATTTATTATGTTCAAATCAATATTATTCACGAAATTTAAAATATTGTTAATATTTGAATATAGGTCACATTTTAAACTGCTACCTAATATGTGTTTAATAGGTTGTAAACGAATTTCTTTGTCTTTTAAAAATAATCGCACTTGAAAAACTTCATTAATTGAGAAAGATTTTTCAATGTGCGGTACTCTTTCTTTAAAATTTATTTTATAGAAGTAAATTGTACAATCCTCCACTGATGTATGCCAATCTTTTAAGGACAATTTATCTAAATTATAAACAATATTATTGATTGACAAAATGCTATCCTGTTGAAGCCATTTTAAATGTGCTTCTTCATTACGCAGCAAAGCTCGATTTATAGCCGGATCGTTTCGAGGAGTTGAAAATGAGCAAAGATACGTTGGTAGCCCCGGGAAAAGTGTAGGGATAGCATCTTTACGTAATTGACATCTCCCTCTTAATACTGGCAAACCAACTTTTTGAAGTGTATCTTCACGGATGATTTGCCAGTCTTCGAAATGCACGTCGCATATCACTGAATGTTTCACAACTTTAAGGTCTTTCCTAGGGCTTTTAGCTAGCCACCTCTTTGTGGCGTTAGTGTCCCTACGAAAGCTAAAAACACTGTTGTTCTTATAAGTAGACCGACAGTTTGGAATGCAGCAGGAAGAAGGCATTTCTGAAATTATATATTGTTTTTTTGTGAAATCGGAAACAAAAGTTTATAAATAAGTTTGATTAAAAGTAATTTTATTTCAATGCCTGCCATGACCAAATGTGTGGAGAGATTAATGTCTTGAAAACATATTTCCCTTGCAAAATAGTATCTTCTGTTAAATTTTCACATTAAATAAATGGAAACTAGGTTATATCAGCAAAACAATCATGTATTTCAGCCAAATAATAGAAAAACAAATAATTTTCAAAACTGGATAGGAATTTGTTTTCATAAATAGTTTCATATATTATTTGGTTAGATTCTAAATCTAATCAATTTTAACATACTTTTAAGCAGGATTTGTATGCAAGATTATTGAAAAATGGAGAATATTTTTTATCTATATTGAGTAAATACCAAATAAATATTGTTCACCTCCTTCGTTCCAGCCTGATCATACATCAATCAGCGTGCACTCTTAAATAATATTTCATTATTTAATCAGAACTATTCACATTTTAGTGCAAAAATTACGGCGTTTACACCTATTTCGTTACAAACAGCTCTCAATTTGAAACCAAAATCTCATAATCATCGTATCCAATCTCTCGGCCTTCGTATGCGAGATAGCAAGAGCCATGTGATGGGTGAACTTTTCCAGGTATAGTTTTTCCATTATGTATGACACGTCCAACAAAAAGAGATTCACCACTCTCACTTTGACCAGCTATAATAGCTTGCGGAGGTATACTTCCTCCAGACGCAGAAATCAATTGATAACCAGTTCCACATAAAACTTCATACACCCTCAAAGAATGTTCACTTCCGCCCCAAGCAATGCGAAGAACGCGTTCTGAAGGGACTAACTAAATAAATTTAGTATAAGTTATTGTTTTGATTACTGTATTACATTGTTTTCGAACTTTTCCAGGAGTTAAGGCACGCTGATGAATCCCTCGACCAATATATAGTGGTTCACTATCTTCGCTGCATGGTGTAGCATCCGCAGGTTTTCTTCCCTCTGTCACTTGAATCCACCTTCCAGGACCATTGCACGGCGGCGACGGATACATTTGTTCTTGAGGAAATTCAGCTGACGGTGGAGCTATAAAAAATTTGTTATTTTCCCTCTTGAACGATCGAAATATGCTGGCTAGGTAGCGACAATCATAGCACTATCTAGTTATCGAAGAAAATAAACTGTATACTTTCAATTATCCATAAACCGGATGCACCCCATCCTGTGCATACACCAACACTCTTTATGACAATACGTGAACGCATTTCATATGAAATAAATGGTGCATTTTCGCCTTCTCGGCCAATTGACAAAATCTGGAAAAAGTTTATTAATGGTTAGAAATTAGTGCTGGAATAAAAGTTAAAAATATGTACTTGATTTTGCCACCGAATCCAAAAGCCTCTATACTCTTCAGGATGCAATATTCCTGGTGTATCGATTTCAACAAGATTTTGTGCATTTCCGCTTAACGTTAATGCAGATTTTTAGTTGCGCCACCATCCGATAATCAACTCCTTTTTTCGTTTTGTAAAAATACGATCACTTGCAAAACCTATGTGAGCATTGTTTGGAGCTCTTACTTTAAAAATGAATTCATTGATATTGACAGGATATGTCACATAAATTAGACAATTTGGAGTTTCCAATTCTGAAAAAAAAATATTCGTAATTAAAATTAAGTTTCATTTTTAATGAACTGAATTCGTGAGAAAAATTTCTATCCGCAGTAGCACTACTGTACGTAAAGCTTGATAGATTTGCTTACATTACAATCCAATAATATTTTCGGATTGAATAGCAGCCCATAAATAACTGAATAGAAGGTCGGTTTTGCATTGAATTTTTGCAACATTATTAATACTAAAAATCTATGTTTAATTCTTTCGCGAACAAAATGAAAAGGAAGACATTGAAACGCTAAACTTTTTTCTCCTGCTTTATCGGTCGACTCAATCACTACTAACCATTTTTTTTTTAATTTATCCTTCCGGATGCTTGAATGGTGGGGTTTAAAGCGGGGGAGTGTGTTCAATATTCTTGCTATAGCTGCTATTTTAGCTGCTTTGGCTTCAGCCGACTCACGAACTCCATTGCAATCGTCTACATTAATCAGCTGATAGTCATATACGAAACCACTATTGGCACTTTGATATTCATCTCCCGATTTGATGTATTCACTCACCAGCTCAATCGCACTAATCTCGTGAACAACGACTGCTCCATGTTCGAATATTTATGAAAAGCCATATTCTTGGCGGGTGGCAACTGATGACAATTTAAACTGTCACTACTGCCACTGCCACACGTTCGTCTCCACTAGTCTACAGGTCTGTTTCCGTACTTTCAGCAAAATGCAGCAGTAACAGAATTTGGCAGCCGGCTTCTTTTTGCTGCAAAATTTGGCTTGCATTTGGCTTGCAGCAAAAGTACGGAAACGACTTGCTGCGAATCTATTTTAATATATTATAATAGATTCAAGTAAGGAAACAGACCTTACATTGTCAAATTTTTCGCTCGAAAGAATGACCAGATAAAGGCTGGTACTGAGTTCGAGTTCACGTGAAATTTTGACATGTTTCCATTATCTGATCATTCTTTCGAGCGAAAATTTTGACAACGGAGAAAAGCAGAGACACTGCTCATTCTTGACGGATAAAATGTCAAAAATTTCACTTTTCGATCGATTTTCTTATTGGAAAGTCATTTGCACTGCCCAATTTTCAAATTGAAACACTAAATGTCACTTTTTCGCTCGAAAGAATGAACTGCACAAACTAAATTGGCGTGAAATGATTGACAACATGTTTCAGTGCCATCTATGTTTTCAAAGCGAAAGCAACTTCAAAGCAACTTTTCATGCTAAGAACACAGTACCAAACTTGCTTATTTTCAAGCTAAATTTTCGCCCAAACCAATTTCACGTGAAATTTTGTATGAAAATTTCACGTGAAATTGAACTCAGTACTATGCTTAATGGAGACATGTCAAAATTTCACGTGAACTCGAACTCAGTACCAGCCTTAAATCAACGATTCAATTTAGCATACAGCATTAACTTTCCAATGATCAGCCGGTTGAAATACAAATTGAAGTGATTACAGCTGATATTGTTTGTCATCTGTCAGTGACAGGTTAAGGTAAGTTTTGATGTACATTATTTCCAAATTTTAATATTTTCCTAATTTTAGGCTAAATCCGAACATTTTCCCCCCGCTGAATCGGTAGAGTCAGAATAAGGCATGACATCACATAAGTAGTTTCGACCAAGGAGTCCTGACATCTGGTTTCCTTCTTCAAGTTCGAATTTCGCTTCACTGGAGTTGATACCATATAATCTGCACCTTTCGTAAGACTTTTTTAAGTCTGCAAATAGAGTATGATTATTTATTCTTTAATATATAAGATACTCAGTTCAATTCATCTGCAGAGTGCGCTGTCTCATCTACTGGTCGCTTTCTCGTTCTCCTTTGATGCAATTCGAATCGATAGTGCAAATAAGGCGGAGGCCAGCCAACTTTGTTGGCGATCTCCTTAGTTGCGTCAATAACTGTGTTGTGCAGGGTAGTAGTGTGTCAGCTGGGAGGGATGGGACTAAGGACTTCAAACGAACACAAAAGTCTCACGTATAGTATATTATGTGTAACATGGCTTGAGTTTTAATCCATTATCATTAATTTGTTTGTTTGTCTATTATCATTAATTTTATATTATTCACTATCTGTTATCTTATTACGTTAACTTATATTTTAATATAATAGTTGCTATTAATATTTCTGTTAAGATTACTATTATAGTTAAATATTAAATTATCTGGTTGGTAATTCATTAATATTAAGTTGTACATGTCTACGTTTAATCATGCATTCACTTCTGATATGATTATTTTTATTATATTACTCTTGTCATTTAGCTTGAAGATAAATTTGTTTATGCCGATTATTAAATCTGATAATATGAAATTCGATTTGAGATTTTCACTTTTTTAATTTGTGTTCGAGTTATAATTGGGTATAGGTAATAAAGCGATTTTTGAAATTGGACGTTTGTAAGTTCTACCGTTCGAAAACACTGACACGACCCGCACTAAATTGTCTTTACCGGCATGCAGTTCAACTATTCTTGCCAAAGGCCATTTATACGCTGCCACTTTTTCGTCCTTTAAAATGCAAATATCTCCGACGCGAGCACATTTTTCTTTGTTGAGCCATTTATGGCGGGATTATAATCGATTTAAATATTCGACGTTCCATTTATTCCAAAAGATGTTGCAATAATTTTTGCACGAACTAACAGCGATCTGAATAGTTCAATTTAAATTCATAAGTTTTGTTCTGGTGATGCGATCGATAGTTCCAAATAAGGAACTGTGCGGGTGCGAGCAAATCAGTGTCCATTGAGTCGAGTGTCCATTTTTATAATTTAATCAACATTAGTTTCAAGTTTCTATTTTCGAGGTTCTAAATTCGAGGTTCTGAATTCGAGGTTCTGAATTCGAGGTTCTACAGTCGATATTCTATGTTCGAAGTTCTATGTTCGAGGTTCTATGTTCGGAGTTCTATATCGAGTTTCTATGTTCTATTCAAGTTTCTATACATTCGATATTTGTTGCGTTTGTGTTCAATGCCTTTTGCAATTTTATTGTCTTCAAGTATCCTTTAGAGACGGGTTGTTTTGAGAGGAGCGCAAAAAATCGAAAACAGTATGCTGTTACCCGGATCAAGCGCGACAAAGTTGAGTAATTACATAACATATATTCTAGCTCCTCATTGTTTTTCTGCATGATATTGAGGAGAACTAACTTTCTACTTTCCAACGTAGTCGTAATGGAATTTTTTCGTGTTTGGCCATTTACAGGGCTCTTTTAGTAACCCTACAGGTTCACACCACCACAGCAAATTTTCGAAAATTTCTTCTACGTCTATTCCTCGAGAAGCTAAATCGGCGGGGTTTTGATTCGATGGGACGTGTCGCCATGGAGTGTTACCGACATGATTTAAGATTTCCGTAGTTCCATTGGCGATAAACGCTGTCCAACGGGTCGGATGACATTTCAACCAGGCCAACACGATCTCGGAATCGGTCCATAAGAAAGTATTAATATCTGCGATATTTAATGAACCTTTGATTTTCGCGACTAATTTTGCCAATAATACCGCTCCGCATAACTCCAGACGTGGTATTGAAACAGTCCGTATTGGTGTGACCTTTGTTTTTGCTATAATAAGATGTGAGTGGGTTTCGTTTTCACGTCGATCAACTAAGTAAATTGCTGCTGCATACGCTTTTAGTGACGCGTCACTGAATCCATGAAGTTTTAATTTCGAATTTTTAGTATAATGTATCCACCTTCGTATTCGTAAGCTTTCGATTTTCAATAATCAAGTTCTGAATTCAATCCATTTTTTGTGTACATCAGCTGACAACGGTTCATCCCAACAAAGCCTTTGTAACCACAAAGATTGTAAAAGTATTTTCGCATTAATCATAATTGGAGAAATCCACCCCAAAGGATCATAAAGACGCGCGATGTCTGACAACATTTGACGTTTCGAGTATGACTTGCTCTCTTTATTTAATTTGATACGATAGCTAAATTGGTCTGTTACTGGATGCCAAATAATTCCTAAGGATTTGTATTCCTGGTTTAAGTTCAAGTCTAATGGTTCTTGCATTTCAATATCTTCCACAGGTACGCCTTTTAAAATTCTAAAGTCATTGCTAATCCATTTCCGAAGAGGAAATCCTCCAGCTCGCAGCACTTCAAATATTTCCTTTCGCCTATTCATTGCTTCTAAGAGATCGTCTCCTCCAGACAGCACATCATCTACGTAGAATTCAGTTAATATAGAGTTGAATGCATTGGGAAACTTTTCTTTTTCATCTTCCGCCAATTTGTGTAACGTCCTAATTGCCAAGAATGGTAAACAGCTTGTTCCAAATGTTACTGTATTAAGTACATAATCCTTGATTTCTTCTGACGGATGAGATCTCCACAAAACTCTTTGATATTGGGCATCTTCTGGATGGACCTTTATCTGGCGGTACATTTTTGTGATGTCGCCTACGAAAGCAAACCAATATTTCCTCCAACTCATTAATATCGTCGTCAAGTCGTTCTGGATTGCATGACCGGTAAATAAAATGTCGTTCAGCGATACGCCAGAGCTAGTCTTCCTAGCAGCGTCGAAAACTACTCTGCAACTGGTCGTGCTGCTTTCTTTTCGAACTGCGTGATGAGGTAGATAATGTGCCACACAATACCGTTGGTCTCCCCTTAATACGTGCTCCTCTTGGTTCTTGGCTGCTTCCATATGTCCTAAGTTCAAATATTCTTGAATGCAGTTTATATATTCTTTCCTTAAATTGTCATCCTTTTGGAAGCGTCTTTCTAAAGACATGAAACTTGCAAGGGCTATGGCTCTTGAACATCCTAGTGTATTTTTATCTTTGACACTTTTAAAAGGCAATCTCACTGAATATCGGCCTGTATTGTTACGACTTGTGGTTTCCAAAAAGAAGGATTCGCAGGATTCATCATCTGGTGATGGTATTTTCTGTGGCTGGATATCCTCTAACTCCCAAAATCTTTTCAACTGCTCATTAATTTCCACGTCATTATTCACTTCAATTTTCAAACCTTTAAGACTTTACACGGTCTGGGTGTCTACTTGACCCGAAATTATCCAACCTAGCTTCGTATTTTGAGCAATTGGTCCAGCTTCTAAATATTTAATTTCACCCAACAACAATTTCCCGACTACATCAGTTCCCAATAATATGTCAATGCGATCGGGACGATCGAAGAATGGATCTGCGAGATGAAGCTCCTCCAGTTGTTTCCATTCAGAAGTTGTGATGGTTCGAGCGGGTATCAACGTGGATATTTTATCCATAATTAATGCTTCAAAATTTAGTGTAGCTCCCTTTTGAAGGCACATGCTAAGGATGACCATTCCGTTTACGTCAGTTTTGTTCGATTTTCCAATTACAACAACACTTATTCTTGTTGATGTTCTTTTTAATCCAATTTGTTGAACTGCCGACTCTGTGATCAGGGATGTTTGCGAACCTTGATCCAAAAGCGCTCGTGAGGTAACTAGTCCAGATGGTGTATTTAAGATAATGCGAGCTGTTGCTAACAGCACTTCCCGTCTTGTTGTTGTTTTGACGGAATTCACGCTCGCGGGTTCAATTTCTGAAGTCGATGAAAGTGGGTTCGAAATGTTTGAAGCATTTTTATGCAATAATGTGTGGTGAGCCTTCTGACATTTCATGCATCTAAATTTGCTGGGGCAATTAGCTATCAAATGACCCTGTTCCAAACAGTTTAAACATAGGCCATTTCTTTTTACGATTTCAAATTTATTCGCGTGTAGTAACTGTTTAAATTGAGGGCAATGCACCAAGCGATGAGATTCACGACAATGAATACAAATGGATGAGGATTGGGTCTGAATTGAATGAGTGTAGCGACTACTAGGCGTGCGATTATGAGCATGTTGACGAGCTTGCTTGGAACGATCGGTTCCTGTAGTCTCTAAGGCTCGAAATCGTTGATGCAGAAATAATTTAAGTTCCTCGAATGACGAAAAATTTGTGTTCCCTGTTTGAGTTTGCTCCCACAACTGTCTAGTTTCGTGAGGAAGCCGTTGCGTGGTCATGTATACTAAAATAAATTGCCACAAATCACCCACTTGCAAATTCTCGATTGATTGGACACACTCAACTTTTTCAACGAGGAAGCTGACTCAGACGCATTATTCATGTCAAATAACCTTTTAAATAGGGCATTCAGTAATACACGCAAATTGTTGTATCGCTCGTTCAAAAGTTTCCACGCTGAGTCGTAATTCGCACTAGTTAATGCAAAGTGACGAATTAAGTTTTCAGCCTCCCCTGTCAAACTGCATTTCAAATAATGTAATTTCTCTACATTCGATAAAGCGGATCGTTCATGAATGAGTGACACGAATAGATCTCTAAATGACACCCATTCTTCACAGTTTCCCGCGAATTTAGGTAAATTTATACGCGGGAGTTTCAATTGTAACTCATTCGATTTTTTATCACCTTGAGAGGCTGCAATTTGTCTATCTTCTACGCCCTCTAACCCTTGCAATGAATCTTTCAACTCTGATTTAAAATTTAAATGCAGTATTTCAAACTTCTCATGATCATCAGAAAAATACTGAGAACCTATAATTGTTTCATTAACGCCTTCCAGAATTTTCTCGTGCGTTGCAAGAAATCGATCATAATGAGAAGATACTTTATCGATTAAGTTTCGCTAATACGTCGCAGTTTTCCTGGACTTAGAGTCTTTGCGGTAATTCGTTTGCATTTTTACTAGCTGGTCGAACGCTATTTTTTGCCGCAACATTAAATTTTGCACATCAGCCATATTGACTTTCAAACAATCAAGGCACAAAATTTTCCAAAGCAATTTTATAACGGTGTTCAAACGTACTAAGCTGCGAATTTCTCCGAAGAACCAAATTCGACCAGTTTATGCACTTTCACGATTTAATTTAAGATATTCACTACGTATGTATCGCGTTTCAAATTGCGCTACCACTTCTCTCGAATGCCCGTTAATTTTTTATTTGTTGGAGCATATATATCACTTGTAGGTGATAAAAGATAAATTATAGATCAATGAAGTGGATAGTTTTATAGTTAGATGATATAGATAAATTATATGTAAATTAGATGCGTAATATATGTAGATGTGTAAGATAGATTGTAAATTAAAGATCGGTAGATTTAAAGATTTATTTTAAATTTTGAATAAATTGAACAGATATTAAAGTAGATGATAGAAGGAAAGGAAACAAGGATGATCATGCAAAGGATTAAGTGTTTGGGAATTACCCAGCTGATAATTTCTCTATAGCGATTATCTCCGCTAAATTGCAATTCACTGCACTATTTTTCCCACACACGATCTAATTCCAAAAGTCAAGTTTCTATTTTCTATTTTCTATTATCAAAATATTATAGCCCGGAGCCGAGAATCTACTGATCCGGTTCGAAGGACCAAAATGTTTCGATTACTAATTGAATTATCGATTCAAATTCACACGTTTCGGAATTCAATTCGAAGCACTTTACTGAACAAATATTCGAATTCAAACAATTTCCCAAATTCAATTCGAAGTACTTTATTGCACATTTATTCGAATTCAAATAAATTTAGCAAATCAAATTCAAAGCAAATTCTATAGACATCCGATCACAATTCCAATTTGAAAACTAAATTAAATTCAAAGCAAATTTTATACGACATCCGATCACAATTTCAATTAAAAAACTAAAGAACTTTTAACAAAGGACTAGAAAAATTCAATATGAAAATTTCGGTAAATCTCCCGCCTTTACTGTTGTAATATGTCATTTTCAATACAATTATTTCTTCTAAATCAACGATTCAATTTAGCATACAGCATTAACTTTCCAATGATCAGCCGGTTGAAATACAAATTGAAGTGATTACAGCTGATATTGTTTGTCATCTGGCAGTGATAGGTTAAGGTAAGTTTTGATGTACATTATTTCCAAATTTTAATCTTTTCCTAATTTTAGGCTAAATCCGAACAAGTGGATCCCATTCTTTCACGGAAATCCCTAAATTTTGTAGTGCCAAAATGGTTTCCTTAGTGACATCGTGCAATGTTTTAATAGTCGAGACAGATAGTAAATCAGTCGTGTGGCTGGGTTGAGAAAGCAACTTGTGTATGAGTGCTGAAGTTAATATTCGCTTGTTATGGAATCGATTCTGTAATGTCTCCCAAGCCGTGGTGTAATTATCTTCAGTAAGTGCAAGGTGTCGAATTAAACGTTCTGCTTCTCCCGTTAGGTTAGTTTTCAGATACCACATTTTTTGAATTTTCGGGAGTGGTTTGCTGTGGATCAATTGCGAAAACAAGTCAAAGAACTGGGACCATTTCAAGTAATCTCCATCAAACCGTGGGATGGTTACTTGTAGCAGATGCAAATTAAAGTTTTCTGTGTACGTAGGTGTTGTGGTGGTTCTTGCCTTTATGGACAGGTCGATCAGCTGCTGCTGAACCCTGGTTTCCATTTCTATGTAATGGTCTACTTTGTATCCCATTGCTTTTGACTCTTCTTCCAGTTCCCACAGTTTGCAATGGACGTCCTGAACCTGCTGCCAAAGCTGGTTTATCATACTGATTTTGAAGTTATAAAATTCTATGAGATGGTCTGTGCCCTCAGCCGAGACATTTGCCAATTGGCGGTCCAATGACAAAAGCATGGCTTCTTGTTTTCTCAGTAGACGATGGAAAGTTTTGGACAGATCGCAGTCTATCGTGACGTCATTGAGTTTTGGAGGGTCAGTCAGTTCATCTGAGACGTGAACTTGGAAACTAGTCGATGGGTTGAGATCCCCTGTTTGCTTCGCATCCAATTCGGCGCGCATGGATTTACATTTTTTTACGTAGGTGCTAACCAGAGACATGATGCTGACAAAATAGTCTAGCGCGAAGTAGTCATGATTGCGTGGTAGCTCTGTTAATTCCAGAATTTTCTGGTTTGTCGCTCTAAATTCTTCTGCGGATTCTTCAAGACGCTGAATGCGTCGCTCAAAGTACCGCTGGTTATGTCGGGTCACAGAGTCTTTCTTAAAGTTGCAAATGATTTGCTGGATGGTGTCTCCAGTAGCTCGCTGTGCTGCGGCGAGTTCTTCAAATGTCGACATCCTTGATTACTTTTTCTCAAGGATCACGGCGGGGTCACCAATGTTAACTCAAGCGTTTTTGAGATATCCTTGTGATGGTGTTAAAAGGCGTTGACCAGGTACGCGAAATTCATCAGCACTTAAACTAATGAATTTTGAATGAAAGTCCCTTGAATTGCTAGCACTTGAACTAGCAATCCAGTTACGCGGTTCAAGCAAAAACAAGTATGAGTTGATACACACGGTCCAATCAAAAACAAGTATAAGTTACTGGCACTTGAACCAGTAACTTGTATCGTTGCAAGAGAATAAGAAGACAGCAGAAATAAGAAATTGTATGCACTTCAACACACAACTTCACTTGCCTGAAATTCGGAATAAATAAAACTTGACTTCTTTATCGTTGTGTTGACCGAGCACGACTGAGATGTTCGTCCTCCCTTTATTCAAATTTATTGCGCTTATTCTAACAAAAACAATTTCTCATGCAACTGAATTTACATCTGATCAAGCATCGTAGTCATAACCTAATTCTTACTCAACATTTGATATGCATTGCATTGAAAACAATGGCGCGACAACGTTTATGATGTGTAATTGGATCACACATCATCAAGTTGTTGCACAGCACCTGCATAGCATATCGCAATGTGTACATGCAAAACATTTTAAGCAAACTATGCAATTATTATACGAAATCTAAACATCCTCCCCGCATTGAACAGGGTTCAATAACTATTTACACGTTTATCTGGAATTCGGATGTTGGTTGCTGCCGTGGTGCTGGGGTTGGCGTGACCAATTTGTAATTCTTCTTCGTCTTGCGCAATTTTAGCCAAGTCCACGCTAAGCCAATAATGGTGAGGATGAGTGCTGTGTATCCCACAGCTGTGTTGTGTAGATGATTATCTTGCACAATTGATGGCAAATTTTGTAGGTTTTGTAATTTTAATGTTTTTTGAAGTGCTTCCAATTTCTCCAGGTGCGGATCGTAAGTCATAGAACCATTTATTTGAATTCGGTTAATTTACGAGGGGCTAAAAATTTCTGTTATTTTACCAAAACTTGCATATGATGTATGAATGGTGTTGCTGATTGTGCTGAGTCCATTTAAGGTGATTTTTTGGTACTTTGCTACACAGTCTGGTTCCAATTCGAGTAATCCAACTCCAGTCAACCTTACTTGATGCATTTCATTTCCACAGATAGCCGTAAATTTTACGTCTGATTTTACCGCATATATCCACTGGTTCTTGCTGTGGAGATGAGTCCAGGCATTGTCAATGGTTGCAGTTGCAAATGTGCAATCGGAGGTTGTGTCGTTGGTCAAGAATCCTATATAGCATGCATAAGCCTTGGTTCTTACGGTGAATATGGAGTGTACGTCGAAACAAAGGTAGGAATCGGTTGACATGACAACACATGATGCGAGGCTGGTTTTTGTCAATGGAAAAAATTGGTCCTGGTGTGGGTTAATCGCAATTAATTCCAAAGATGGTTTTATGCTGACGATTGTGTCGTTGACGACCATGGGTATCGGAATTACATTGAATACGTCAAACCGGGTTGGACTTATCAAGGGAAGTCTAATGTAGAAAATTACATGTTTTTCTGTAATGCTTGCTTCTGCCTTCATTAGTTTGTAGAGTTGGAGTAGATTCTCGTTCTCTATGGGAAGGCGAAGATCTATAGGTAAATGAGTTTTCAACTTAGCGGTTTCGATGCTTAATTGCTGTGGTGATAACAACAGTGGACTTAGTGTTCCATGGTGCGCATCGGTCAGTACATTTATAATTGAACTTAGGGATCGTTGAAGACTTGAGATCATGGCAGTAAGTTGAACTGATATTAGCATGAGTGATTGCCATGCTTCATTTTGCCGAATTTCTTCTTGCGTTTGTTGGATCTTGTTAGCGATTTGTTTTAGAACGTTATCCCATTGATCTAATTTGGTTTTTATATGTATCTCATTTCGTTTGATGATGTTGATTGTTGAATCTATTATCGTAGTTTGATTTTTAAACAATTTCAATAACTCATCTTCATTGACGGCAATTCGGCCAATGGTTTTCGTCATTTCGTCGGCGTAGTCTGAGTCTAAAACCCCAAACAGTGATCGGGCTATGTTTCCTACAAAGTTTAATGCACCTCTTTTGCATCTTTTTGGAGAAAGCAAGGTATTTTCTAGCATAACCTCTAATTCAGCGTGCTTGAAATATTCGACCAGTGACATGCAGGATTCGTTCTGCTTCACTAACTGACACATATGTTTTAAGGCCCTAATTCCCGTTGAAAGCATCGAAATTTCAGTTTTTAGGGATTGTAGGTCGTAGTAGACGATTAACTTCCATTCTGATGCAGCGGCGTTGACGTGACCAATGCCTTCAAAATATAGGCCCGGTTTTGATTCAAAATTTATGTTTTTTACAGGACTTCCGATAACCAGTGGTAAAAATAATAGCAGAATTGCCGTTATGACAACGTTTGAATATCCTGAAGTTCGTTTTTTTTTCTTGGTGTTTCACAAGAACTGATTTGCTCATTTCTTTGCTCTCCCAATGGAACTTCGGTTTGGTTTCGTCGGCCTCTGTCTGGCTCAACTTCTGCTTGAGCCTCCATGTCTTTAAGATGAAGTGGTTCCAATCTATGAATGGCACGCGTGCAAATACCTGTGGCAGTTCGTACGTCTGCGACTCTCACCCGACCGTCCAAGCCCTTATGAACAGATTCGATTCTTCCAAGGGGCCATTTCAGCGGAGGCAAGTTGTCGTCCTTGATTATCACCATAAGTCCTGGTTCCGCATTTGTCTCTTCCCTTGTCCATTTGTGTCGGTATTGTAATTCATTTAAGTACTCGTTAGACCAGCGTTTCCAAAATTCGTGTTTAAGATGTGATACTAATTTCCATCTAGTCAAAAGTGACGCCTTGCATGGAGCTGCGCGTGAATCTAGGGCTGATGTTAGCGGTGTGCCAATTAAAAAATGACCTGGCGTGAGGGCTTCCAGATCATTGGGGTCGTTGGACATTGGCCGTGATTGGACGAGAATTCAAGACAGCTTCGACTTCAGCGATGACAGTTTCTAATTCTTCATACGTGAGAGAGACACTGGAAATTGTCTTTAATAGTAAATTTTTTGCTGATTTAACTGCAGCCTCCCACAGCCCGCCAAAATGTGGAGACCTTGGTGGAATGAAGTTAAATGTTATCCCCTTGTGTGCACATGATTCTATGATCGACTCTTTGGCGTCCTTGGAGAAAAAACTATTTTGAAGCTCAGCCAGTTGGTTTTTGGCTCCCACAAAGTTGGTCGCGTTATCACAGTAAATATTTATACAGCGACCTCGTCGAGAAATAAACCATTTTAGGCAGCCAATGAATGCGTCAGTAGTAAGATCACCTTCAAGATCGAGGTGTACTGCCTTTGTTGTGAAACAGCAGAAAACGGCAATGTACACCTTATATGGACGCCTTTCTCGAATTTTGTGGTGTGGCCAGAAAGGACCATAATAACCTACTCCTACGTTTAAAAATGGGCGTGCGGATTGTACTCGAGTTGCTGGCAGATCCCCCATAACTTGAGTTAAGAGTTTCGGTTTTGCTCTTGAGCAATAAACGCATCGCTGGATGATTGATCGGGCCATCGTTTTGCCTTTTATTGGCCAAAATCGTTGTCGTGTATGAGCTAGCAGGGCTTGAGCTCCACAATGATGGTGTTGTTTGTGGAGCATTTCCATCAGCATTCGTGCTATTGAGTCGTTGTACGGAAGAAGCATTTGGTGTTTAGCGACGTACGAAAGTAGTGCTGAGTCAATTCGTCCTCCCACTCGGATTATTCCTCTTTCGTCTAAAAACGGTGATAAGCTAAGCAACAAGCTTGTGTTGCTTAGTGGTTTCCCGTTGCTCAGTTGTTCTATTTCTTGTTGGAAATCAGCAGCTTGTATGTTTCTGATTATAATGGCAAGAGCCTCTTCTAGTTCTGTAGTTGTTGGTGATAGTTGTGGAGAATGGTGATACCTTCTGAGTTTACATCGGGTGAATCTCACCATGTTGGCTACAATACGCTGGAGAGTTCGAAAAGAGTTCCGATGATTTATTTTGTAAAGAACGTCACCAGGATTTTCGTCAGTTGTGATTGTTAGCGCAACGGAGGATTTTTTGATTTCTTCATTCTCTAAGGACGATGAATTCAAATTCTTGTTGATAGCTGGTGGCCAAATTGATTCGTTGCCGTGTAGGAATCTTGGCCTATAAAGCCAAAGTAGAGAAGCCTTTAATTGGCTTGGTGAAGCTCCCCTCGATAGGATGTCAGCGGGGTTTTCCCTTGAGCCCACATGTCTCCATTGAGTTTGCAACGTTAGATCATGAATTGCAGCTATTCTGTTGGCAACGAATGTTTTGTAGGAGGCTGATGACGAATTTATCAAATTGAGGACAATTTGAGAGTCAGTCCACATGAATGTAGGTATCTCGCAATAATGCAAGTCACTCTTTACTCGTGCAACGAGCTGTGCACCAAGAACTGCTGCGCAAAGTTCTAGGCGTGGAAGTGTTTGTTTTTTCAACGGCGCTACTCTTGACTTTGCACATAACAATCGGACGGCGATCGATTTATCTGCAAAATATGATCTTAAATACACTGCGGATCCATAAGCCTTTTCAGAGGCATCGGAAAATTCGTGAATTTGAATGGTCTTGGCGATTTTCTGTTGATGTATGTGACGGGGAATTTGCATGTCGCTAATATTTTGTAAGCTGGTTCAAGATGTTTGCCATTTTGTGTGTAATTCGAGAGGCAGTGATTCATCCCATGTTAGTTTCAATTCCCATAGACTTTGAACAAATATTTTGGCAGTGACAACAACGGGTGCTAGCATTCCAAGAGGATCAAAAATTTCTACCAGTTCAGAAACGACTGTTCTCTTTGTTATTTTTGTCTTATCATCAGGTGACATAGTTTTGATACAAAAATTGTCGGTTTTTGGAATCCAAGTTAGGCCTAACGTCTTTACTTCTTCATGTGACATTGTATTGAAGTCAAGGTTTACTTCTTTATCTTCGTTTGGCAAACCTTGTAGCAGTTGGGGATGATTTGCGCACCATTTTTGAAGTCGAAATCCAGCACTGGTTCAAATTGTGATCAATTGTCGTTGCATTTCAATCGCAGTGTTTAGGTTATTGTTTCCAGTTACGCCATCATCAACATAAAAATCATTTTTAAGTGCCTGCGCTCCAAGTGGCAGGGTAGAAATGTATTCCTTTCCTAGCTGCTGAAGGCATTTAGTGGCTAGATAAGGAGCAGCTGTGGTACCATAGGTAACTGTGTTCAGCTGATAGAATTTTAATGATTCTTTCGGGTCCTTGCGCCAAACAATCAACTGAAATTTTCTGTCATCTGGATGCATGAATACCTGCCGATACATTTTTTCGATATCGGTGGTAAATACAAAACGTGGTAATCTAAAACGGAGTAATATGGAAAAGAGCTCGTTTTGGACGGTTGGTCCATTAAATAGAATATCGTTAAGTGAAACTCCTGTTGAAGTCTTAGCAGATGCGTCGAATACAACTCTAAGTTTTGTCGTAGAGCTGCTTGGTCGGTGCACGGCATGATGAGGAATGAAGTACATTGGAGATATAATCGTTTCTAGATCAACTTCTGTCATCTGCCCCAATGCTTTGTATTCGTCCATAAATTTTACATACTGCTCTCTTAAATCGTGGTTTTTTGTGAATTTTCTTTCTAATGCAAGAAATCTGTTGGTGGCTAGTTGTTTTGACACTCCAAGCTGACAAGGATTGTCTTAAAATGGTAATCTTACAAGGAAACGTCCATTTGAAGACCTTTTTGTGGTTTGTGCACATTGGATTTCTGCTTGAGTGAATGTTGGCTCGGATGTACTTAGGTCGTCAAGTTTCCAGAACCGTTCAACCATTTGACTGGCTAAAGCTTGGTCATCATGCTCGATACTGCCACACGTGGCTGACCTTATTCGTTGATTACCCACTCTTCCACTTACAATCCATCCTAGGACTGTATTTCGAAGAGTTCGAAGATTTTGATCCAATTTGATTTGCCCGATTGACAGCAGTTGGTGGTAAAACTCTGCTCCGAGTAAAATATCAATTTTGTCGGGGATGTTGAACAGTGGATCAGCAAGCACTATGTTTTTTGGTATTGGCCATGAAGACACGTCCACTTGCACGCTTGGTTGGTCTGCCACTATGTGGGGTAATACTAATGCTTCCAATTGTACACAAAAGCGGTTAAGTCTCGATTGTAGGTTGACGCTGACTCTGTATTGAGAAGTGATGGATCCATCACAAACTCCTTGAAAGTTCAGTGATGAAGGCCTTAGAGTTATCCCTAGCCTTTTTGTCGTTCTCTCGGTGATTAGATTCACCTGAGACCCTGAATCGAGTATAGCTCTACATTCTAATGTTTGTCTGTTGACGGCGGTAATCTTAACCCTGGCTGTGCTTAGCAGAATTTGAGCTGATTTGCAGCAATTGCGAGATGTGCATTGCTGGGCCTTGTGCCCTGAACGTAAGCAATTGATGCACAGGTTAATCTTTTGTGCAGACTGCAGTCTAGCAGTAGGGCTTAACTGCGAAAACTGTTTGCATGCGTATATCGCATGTTCCCCAGAGTGACATATTTTACACAAACTGTTTGGTTTCTCGTTAGTGGCAACAGCACAAATTTTGGCATTTGATTTCTTGTTTTCCTTGCCTATTACCTCAAGTGATTGGAAACGACCTTCCGAAAATTGCAAAAATTCTGTTATTGACTGATTTTCTCGTGGATTGATCAAGGATTGTTCGTAAAGCATGTGACTTTGACTATCCAATTTTTTGACCAGAATGTAGAGGAGAAGTGGATCCCATTCTTTCACGGAAATCCCTAAATTTTGTAGTGCTAAAATGGTTTCCTTAGTGACATCGTGCAATGTTTTAATAGTCGAGACAGATGGTAAATCAGTCGTGTGGCTGGGTTGAGAAAGCAACTTGTGTATGAGTGCTGAAGTTAATATTCGCTTGTTATGGAATCGATTCTGTAATGTCTCCCAAGCCGTGGTGTTATTATCTTCAGTAAGTGCAAGGTGTCGAATTAAACGTTCTGCTTCTCCCGTTAGGTTAGTTTTCAGATACCACATTTTTTGAATTTTCGGGAGTGGTTTGCTGTGGATCAATTGCGAAAACAAGTCAAAGAACTGGGGCCATTTCAAGTAATCTCCATCAAACCGTGGGATGGTTACTTGTAGCAGATGCAAATTAAAGTTTTCTGTGTACGTAGGTGTTGTGGTGGTTCTTGCCTTTATGGACAGGTCGATCTGCTGCTGCTGAACCCTGGTTTCCATTTCTATGTAATGGTCTACTTTGTATCCCATTGCTTTTGACTCTTCTTCCAGTTCCCACAGTTTGTAATGGACGTCCTGAACCTGCTGCCAAAGCTGGTTTATCATACTGATTTTGAAGTTATAAAATTCTATGAGATGGTCTGTGCCCTCAGCCGAGACATTTGCCAATTGGTGGTCCAATGACAAAAGCATGGCTTCTTGTTTTCTCAGTAGACGATGGAAGGTTTTGGACAGATCGCAGTCTATCGTGACGTCATTGAGTTTTGGAGGGTCAGTCAGTTCATCTGAGACGTGAACTTGGAAACTAGTCGATGGGTTGAGATCCCCTGTTTGCTTCGCATCCAATTCGGCGCGCATGGATTTACATTTTTTTACGTAGGTGCTAACCAGAGACATGATGCTGACAAAATAGTCTAGCGCGAAGTAGTCATGATTGCGTGGTAGCTCTGTTAATTCCAGAATTTTCTGGTTTGTCGCTCTAAATTCTTCTGCGGATTCTTCAAGACGCTGAATGCATCGCTCAAAGTACCGCTGGTTATGTCGGGTCACCGAGTCTTTCTTAAAGTTGCAAATGATTTGCTGGGTGGTGTCTCCAGTGGCTCGCTGTGCTGCGGCGAGTTCTTCAAATGTCGACACCCTTGATTACTTTTTCTCAAGGATCACGTCGGGGTCACCAATGTTAACTCATGCGTTTCTGAGATATCCTTGTGATGGTGTTAAAGGGCGTTGACCAGGTACGCGAAATTCATCAGCACTTAAACTAATGAATTTTTTTGTCCCTTGAATTGCTAACACTTGAACTAGCAATCCAGTTACGCGGTTCAAGCAAAAACAAGTATGAGTTGATACACACGGTCCAATCAAAAACAAGTATAAGTTACTGGCACTTGAACCAGTAACTTGTATCGTTGCAAGAGAATAAGAAGACAGCAGAAATAAGAAATTGTATGCACTTCAACATACAACTTCACTTGCCTGAAATTCGGAATAAATAAAACTTGACTTCTTTATCGTTGTATTGACCGAGCACGACTGAGATGATCGATATATATATATATATATATATATATATATATATATATATATATATATATATATATATATATATATATATATATATATATATATATATATATATATT
>OX376372.1:106360744-106469267 GCA_947369275.1 Nemotelus nigrinus
AGTTAAGTTTAAACTCAAATTCGATAGCTCGTGTAAGTTTGCACTTATTGAATTGATAATTTGATTGAATTGCTTGGATTGTTCTACCATTTAAAGCAAAATATTTTATATGAAAGACCAATGTTCCCCTTAAAAGAAGATTTATTTCATTTTTGTATCAGTCTTTCGAGATTGGTACACATAAATAAATATAGGCAAAGATAAGAAAGTTCTTGATACCGTTGAATAAATGAAATATGGATGTCTGTCGAGAAATTGAAATATATGCTGCTTCTTTATGCATAATTTTGTCTTTCAAATGAAAGATTTTGCCGCACTTATTGGTGCGTTTGGAATTTATGAAAAGGGTTGAGGTTTTTTGTTCAATTTCATATGAACCAACAATTATCATTGCAGATACTAATTAGTTAATAATAACTATATCTTATATGGCCCTCAAGTTTCTTTTTTGCCTTTCTACCTTAAGGCTGGTACTGAGTTCGAGTTCACGTGAAATTTTGACATGTCTCCATTATCTGGTCATTCTTTCGAGCGAAAATTTTGGCAATGGAGAAAAGCAGAGACAATGCTCGTTTCTGACTGATAAAATGTCATGAATTTCACTTTTCGATCGATTTTCTTATTGGAAAGACATTTGCACTGCTCAATTTTCAAATTGAAACACTAATTGTCACTTTTTAGCTCGAAAGAATGAACTGCACAAACTAAATTGGCGTGAAATGATTGACAACATGTTTCAGTGCCATCTATGTTTTCGAAGCGAAAGCAACTTTTCATGCTAAGAACACAGTACCAAACTTGCTTATTTTCAAGCTAAATTTTCGCCGAAACAGATTTCACGTGAAATTTTGTATGAAAATTTCACGTGAAATCGAACTCAGTACTATGCTTTAGTTCATACAAACATAAATTTCAGCATTTTAAATAATTAAATAATTCACGCATATGTCAGATTCACTTAGCAGTTAAATTATACACCCGCACGCATGTATACACCATGTGATTGATCAGTAATTTTCAATGTTTTTTGCGAATCAATCATATAGAATTATTAGATATCATATAGAATAATTTTATATATATAACAGCTTGATTCGCTAAAATTAAATCACTCGCTTTTTGGGGTTTTATCAGACCACTTGTGTTTTAATTGATTTATTTTCGTGCGTCGGTATTGGCCCGAAGCAATAGGAAGTCAAGCAGGATGAATTTGTATTCGGCCAGCAAAGAGTCGTATAGATGGATTTCATATTCGGCTATACCATTAGTAGACGGATTTGTATTCGGTGACTAGCGGGCAGATAAAAGAATCTGAATCTGCTCGCTTTATAAATATATACCCTGTAACACCAGTAAGTAGGGAAAATTGTAACAGGAAGGTAAAAACATTGTTAACTAGCCTAGTTAGTGTAGTCAATTAGTTGTTGGTTAGGGTCAGGAGCGGTATTCGGTTGCACGACGAATTTGGTCTCCCTATCGATGAAATCGAGCACGCCCCGCCAAGCCAAGCCTTCGCCGTTGATTCATATTAGACGATCGGTGAGTACCTGACCCGGAAGCGAGCAACCCATAGCGCTGCTAAGGAGTCAAGCGAAGATAATCGTCGCGGCCGTCGACAGCCATTCTCAACCGAATACTACTGAACGACCGATTTTGGGCAACCTTTGACCTGACTGGTCGGTCATATCCAACACATACCGACATAGAATCATGGAGAACGACGTGGCTAAAAGTCATCGAGATTCGCGAGTATAAAGCTACAGGGTCATATTGTAACACCAAAATTATGAATCAAGATACTTATCTGCACGTATGACAGTCAGCAAACACACGAAGCGAAATTGACTGGGTAGCTGATGCGAGTCCATTTTCCCGATTCCAGCGTGCGCTCGTAAGCCCTCAGCCTGCCCAGGACAATATGCCACTTCTAAGGTTTCCTCATACACCATAAACTCCTGCAATTCCACTGCGGAGTTTGTTTGTAAGGAAAAATAACACGGTCCAAAACAAATTATTAGTACAAACACTCATCGAACGTGACAAGTCGAACCTAAACATGACAAGCGCCATGAGGCGATCGAACCGCCACCAAGCGGCAAATGAAAAGGGTGCGTTCCGATCACCATCACTGCAGGAAAATGCACTTTTCGAATGCGCGTGCAACAAGTGCAATGGGCCAATGCACCCGCCTGCATATTCCAATAGTATAGTGGCAGCAACGGAATGTTAGATACCGGAGAAGCGGTAACAGGATCTTTAAGCGAGGCCCAGTGGGAGTTGGACAGGTAATGAATCCTCTTATTTGGCCAGCGACCACGGAGAGGATAAGTCTCCATCAGCAGCAGCGCAGTAAAGTAATCCCATCTTCTGTCTTTTTGCATATTTTGAGCGAGTACTGGAAAGCGTTGGACGAGGTTCGGCGAAGCTGGATGGATTGTACTTGGGAGTTAGATGCGAGACGTTTTTTTCCGGAAAAACGATAAATACGAGCACAAGGGATCTGGCGACTTTTGATGCGATTGGAACCGGCGTGTGCGGCAAAATTGGTGGCGAGCGGAGCGCCGGGCATTGATAACTACAACGAGTAGCGGAAAGTCCTGCAGGCGAAACAATAGGAGAGGCGACTTCGTGGGGAATCCCCATATACGTGCGAATAACATCCAGGGAGACTCGGCGAGACGAACCCAACCAGGGTTAACTCCAGGTGATTGAGTAGTATCTTAGATGTAAGTGAATTAGTAGTAATTAGGTTCATCTGAGTTTGTGAACATCAATAGAAGTGTAACGCGGCGCCGGCGATAGAGATTTTAGATTGTTTGAAATTTTAGACTGATTGAATATAAATGTGATATACTTTGTGATGCTGGCGTTATCATTGTGCATTAGTTACGTTTACTGAGATTCGTGATCGGGAGTGTAGGATAGATCGTCGACGATTTCTCGCTTCTAAGCGACGGTCGATAGGCAATTTCGGGGAAAATCAAAGCGAGTGGCGCCTGAAATTTTGACTCACTCTATTCTCCACGTGAGCTAAGCCACCCGAAATTGTCCGTTTTTGACTCCGACGGGAGGTACAGGGAGCGGAATCGATTTTGTGATTAGTACGGTAACAAATTGGCGCCCAACGTGGGGCCTAACGGTAATTACGGTACGCAACGGTGCGCGTGTAAAATTTCGTATAGCCAAGTCCCAAATTGTGGGAGGCTCGGTAGGCGCTAAAAATTCAGAAGGGAAGAAGCCCTTAAGGCACCCATAGAAGTGTCCTGCTCGTAACTCGCGTTACTTTTGCAATATTGATTAATCCGGTTGGTCGTTCTGCGAGGGTTCCAAATCGAAATAATTTTGCGTTGGCATATCGTTGCAGATACTAATCTGAGCGTATATAGTAGAACAATCTTTATATAATATAAGAATTGATATATTTCGCACTGAATTTTTAATTTTCTCGTATAATAGTATTCGCATAGATCATTCAAACATATATATTCTTATTGAACTTTTAAAATTTATTCGATTATTAATATTTACATATATACATATCTATATATATTATATAAGTCTACATATATATATTTTCGGTGAAAATCTATTTGAATTCTAGTTTGTTGGTGTGGAAGTGTGAGTGAGTGGATTTAGGTTGATCGTGTTAAATTTGGTTATTGGAAGTGAATAAATTTTGTAGTGGGGATTTAGTTTTAGCCGGAGGAAATCGTGACGTTTGTTAGGTATTTCTCTGGTGTTGTTTTTTGGAAGAGCATTTTTGGGTCTGATAAAATAGAAAGATTACCTTCTTCTTGAGAATGAAGATTTTAGTAGACCGCCTCTCAAAAGACGAGTTCACTTATGAGCTCGCCATCCGTGGTTTTCCGGCGGACACGGAAGAAAGTATGAGGAAGACGCTGAGGGTAACGCTGAAAGCGGAGTCTGTGCTAAGCACCTCTTACGTGGAGGCAGCGTATCCCTTTGACTACGAGACGGATTACACAGAGTTGTCAACGAAGGCTTCAGAGTTGGAAGATTTAGTGTCGAAGGTGACGGGGGACAAAGCCGCATCGGAATATGTGAAGTCCAGGGTGAAAATTGAGTTCGCTTTTCGCCGCCTGGGTAATATGCGGGCGATCACACCCGAACAGTTAGATGGCGCGAGAAAACTCCATAACCGGCTCATCATTGCAATGGGGACCTTCGTGTCCAAGATGGAGGAAACGAGTGGGGACGAAGATGAACTTGCTGCTATCGAACGGGCAGCGGCCGCTCCGCCAGAGGCAAGGCTACCAAATTTAGCGGAGGTGGCGAAATGGGGCCTTAAGTTCAGTGGGGACTCCTCGAGTTCCGTGAATGCCTTTCTGGAGCGGATAGAAGAGTTGCGACAGGCGAGGGGGCTGCCCAAAACACAGCTTTTCAGAGCTGCGGTAGACCTGCTTGATTCCGGGGCTCTGATTTGGTTCCGAGCCAGCCGTGGTCTGGGACGAGTTGGTAGAAGAGCTCAGAGCAGAATTCCTTCCGCCAGACTATGAGGATCGCCTATGGGACGAGATCCGGAAGCGGACTCAAGGAGAGAATGAGTCCATGGGAGTCTATGTGGCGGTTATAGAACGCCTTTTCAGTCGCTTGAGGACATGTTGCTAGGAGGAAGAGAAGCTGCATCTATTGCGGATAAATATCGCACCATTCTACCAGCAACAGTTGTGCCTAACGTCAGTGGCATCTATCGTGGAGCTGGTAAGGATGGGTCACACCCTGGATGCAACTAGGGCATCGGTGGTGGCGTTTGTACCACTCAGCACCCGTTCCAGACGCTGTCTAGAGCCAGACCTGGCATATGTAAGGACGGGAAGTGCGGAGCGAGTTGCGGCGGTGTCTGAGTGAAGCCAAGTTCACTCTCGGAACTGAAAGCGGGAGGGACACTTATCGAGAAAATGTACGGAGCCAAGGCGGTACTTTGGGTGTGGACGCCCGGGGGTCATGCGGTCCGCCTATCCAACATGTCATGCGAGAGCCAATAACCAGGTGGATTAAGGTCGGTCAGGGATCGAGGAGTCGGGAAACGGCCGGCGTGCTCGCTAGGTGGCCAAGCGAGTACTGGGCTAAGGCCGCAAGAGCAACGTCATCAGCCAAAAGTGGACTATGCCCTGGTTAGAAGCGATCATGACTGTCGTCCGCACTTACGGGTGGAGATTGAGGGCACGGTCATGGAAGGATTACTAGATTCAGGGGCCAGTCGCACAATCGTAGGAGGAAAGGGGTTGTTCCGGTTGGCAGAGAAGGGTGTGACGTGTAGTCAAGGAGGAACTAAGCAAGTACGACTTGCCAACGGGGCAATGTGTTTGGTGGACTGGGAGGCACGGTTGCGATTTGCTTTGAACAGACGTGAGCACGACATGGAGGTATTGATCATTTCGTCGATTCCAAAGGAAACGATAATGGGGATCGATTTTTGGCAGCGGTTCTGTGTTCCTGGATATGCAGGGTCAGCAATGGTCGTCGGTCGCTTCAGCGGAGGCGGGTGGGGGGTAATGCGCTGCGAAGTCGAGCAAACTTATCAACTGAAGAAGCAGAGACCTTGACTATGTTGTTAGAGGAGCAGTTCGGGTTAGTGGGCGAGGGACTGGGCTGTGCGAAAGCAGTTAAGCATGTGATTAAAACGTCGGCTCTCCCGATCAAGCAGAGGTACTATCCGGTCTCACCAGCGGTACAGAGACAAATAAATGCTGAATTGGATGAGATGCTTCGAATGGGGGTAGTTGAACCGTCGTCAAGTCCCTGGTCGTCTTCGATATTGTTGGTTCGGAAGAAACCACAAACCATGGGACATATCGTTTTTGCGTAGATTTTTGGAAAGTGAATGCGATGTCTGAGAAGGACGCATACCCTATACTGTTGACTGTTTTGACTTGGACTGTTTCATTTTCTCAGGATGCTATGACGGTACGGCATGCGATAGAAACGATTATAGATTGAAAAATGAAAAAAAAATGAATAAGTAAACGAAACAAAATCTGTGACTAAATTAAGAAAGCAAACTAATCGAAATGTTACGGCATGCAATAGCAATAACAAAAGATGGTAAGATGAAATAAAATTTGGATAAGTAAACGAAACAAAACCTGTAACTTAATTAAGAAATCAACTATTCGGAATGTTACTGCATGCAATAGGAATAACAATACAATGCAAAATGTACCTAACATGAATAAGCTTAAGAAACAAAACTATGTTATTTAATCAAAAAAACTCTAGCGCACCTGAACCGCTAGAAAACTAATTTTCGAAGAAATTGTCTTTGAGTGACAAAAAAATGTGGAAAGACGTAATACACTTTTTTGTACAACCATTCCTTATCCCAAGCATCAAAAATCAACTATAACACAAATGATGAAAATGCTCAGTGCTGGCAACACTTTCCCAATGAAGCAGCAATAAGTTTACCTCAACAAGCTCGTATTTAAATCAACTTATCCTTTGAATTTCGTTCTCATCGCAGGATTTCATAGAAAGTTTCAGCGGTTAAACGTTGTTTGAGGCTGCCATCCGAAAAATGTTCAAAACTCGGAAAATTTATAAATTGGTTTCTTATTTTTATCGCAAATGTTTTGCATATGAGTATGTTATTTGAAGCATCTGTTGGTGCAATATTTACGAAAATGGCTAATGCTGGTTAGCCTGTGTCAGCAGCAAGACAAAAAATATACCAAATCTGCTTCACGTTAAGTTAAACCCAACCAGTAAATTTCGTTTCGATTGAATCACTGCGCTGGAAGCTATACGGGTGAAAAGAATTTTAGGGTTACCACCCTCAAAACTTTTCAAATTTTTAAAACGTTAATATTTGTTGTTAATTTTCATTGCAGGATCATTCTCAATTGCAAATCTAATGACATAATCGCTCAGTAAAGAAATTCCACAAAATTACAAAAATTGTCATAGCTGGCAGCCCTTTCATGATTTTTGTACGAAATTCGTACGACATTTACTTCACATTAAGATCCATTTACTGCATGAACTTCGTTTCGATTTCTTCACTGGACCGGAAGTTATAGGGAAAAAAGCTTTATTTTGCTGGGCAAATTTGCAAGATTTATGAGACAAAAACCACCACAGCTGCCAGCTCTATACTAATTTTTCAACCAAATTTTCACCATAGAGTAACATCCAAGTACTGTGTAAATTTCGTTAACATCTGATGGCTGAATCGGAAGTTATAGGCCAAAAATATGTTTTTTTTTCTCAGTGATGATATTCTTGTGCAAATCGGAATTTTGAAAATTTTATCTTGAGATGAAGGACAAAGGATAAAATTTATCAAAGATTTGAAATTTTTGTCAAAAATCAAAAATTTTTCAAGAAGGTCAATGATTTGAAGGATTTTTTCAGCAGCCTGCCATAGCTACAGGGTTACCCGCTTTATGTTGAAAATCTTTATGTGCCAAATCTTAGTCAACATCAATACGCTCTGTAATTTTCACGATGATTCATCGTTTTTCTTACAAGTAATGACAAATCAAAATTTGAAAAAAATTCCTTGCCTACTTTTAGGCACCCTGAACCCACAAACGGCTCAAAATTTCCAATTCTTTATCATAGACAAGCTTAGAAAATAATTGGTTTTCATTTTCAATACTTTTCTTTAACAAAAATTTACACTGCTTGTAAATATAGGAGTTCCTCAAAATTCACTAAAACGCTCGCCGTTGCCAAAAGGTTTCAGATATCTGAATTTTCCATGGACCTACCTACTATATACATCTGCGTTCTCCGAAAATTTCAACTCAATCGCACCGGCCACTCCAGAGATCATCTCCCTTAATCATTTTGCTGATATATATATATATATATATATATATATATATATATATATATATATATATATATATATATATATATATATATATATATATATATATATATATATATATATATATATATATATATATATATATATATATATATATATATATATATATATATATATATATATATATATATATATATATATATACATATATATAAAGAAATATGAGTTTTCGGCGAAACGAGTTTCATACTATTGTTCTTCGAACATTAGTAAAAATTAAACTAACGTTAAGCCGAAGATGCGGGGGCGCGCTGCCAAGCCACGACAAGTGTGGCTGATTCATATATCGCGAACCACAACTGGAGTGACCCGGGAGTGAACCTTCCGCGAGACAAATTATGTTCGCGAATGCTAATGCCACGAGAAGTCACGCGATCATCGAGAAATTAGCCCATTTTCCATATTCCTTTGTTTCACCGAAAACCAATCATGACGACATTGACAACCTACTCGAGTATAAAGCACAGAAACCTCTTGGCTCCCACGGTTCCCTTATGGCACTCTAGGTTATACGCGAGTGCCCTCGTTTAAGTCGTCGTTTTGTTTGGCCCGATAGCGAGACAAGAACAAACAAGACCCAACCGAAATGGAGACTGAGACTTTGATGCTGCTCCGGGGACGCGATGTTGCTTTTAGTTGCGCACTACTTTACCTTCACTATGAAGCCAATATTGCTCGACGCAATATTTTCACACTGCCTGCTTCCCGGATCTACAGGAGGTAACTAAGCAGTTGGACACAAACTGTTTACCTTGGCAATGGCCGCCCAGACCCGAGAATCCTATGAGAGCAGTCCTATGAAAAATCCTGAAGCCAGCGGCAATTACGATGGCCCGCCATGACTCCTTGGTGAATGATGTTGAGCAAACTCGTATCAAGGAAATTGGAACACGAGAAAACGACGAACCAAACGTGAATTAACACCAACTCAACATCATCGAACATTAGCGAAAATGAAAACACAGTTGACGTTTTGACTGCGTGACACTTGAGCAAGTGACAAGAGGAACGACGACAACAGACCACCAGATGGGGAACGGCCGAAACGATGGAAGCGAAAGGCAGGGGCCAGCTGAGACGCGCGTACACTGGAAAAGTGCAACAGCCGAGCAAATGTGCAGCCAAGTACAATCAACGGTTCGCTTGGCGAAGTCCTGCTGGCTTAAGTGGAAAACAAGGCCTGAAGCGAGTTGGCGCAGCGACCAGAGGGTCTTTTCAAAAACTGAATGGTAAGGAGACGGTTGGCGGTGATTGGAGCTCTACTGAATTTCTTTTCTTGTTTTTCTGAAATCGGTCTGGCGGCGGTTGGAGTCTGGCCATTGGATGACATTGGGCAACATTGAAGACAACATTGAAGATTGGCGGTTAATTGATGGTGTACACGGAGGCCGAATTGGTTGAACTCGACAAGAAGCGGAACGCTGGTACAGGAAAAGGAATCGGCGAGAAAATTTAGACGTCTGGAAGCAGCTACACGTCGGCCGACCGGCGGCGGTTTTCGAGGAAGGGCCCCAACGTGGTTAAGTCGACTTAGACACGTTAGTTGTTGGAAATTTGTACCATTAGTCAGTAAGCAATAGTTAGATTATATCTCGGCCGAGCGAAGTGGAATTAATAGGATCAGAGCTTAATAAATAGAATTAATTATTGAAATCGCGGCGATATATCTTTGTGACCAGTTCACAGTGTATTGTAGTAACTTGTGGCGAAGTCTATGAGTTGTAACCCAACCCATTCTTTCTTCTTTCTTCTCGCTTCCGGTGACGGGAACGGCTAAGCTTCGGGGTGGAAGCGAGTGGCGCCTACCTACCCCATCTCCGAAGAGTGATGGCCCCCGAAGCTAACCCCTTTTGCTTCCCATAGGGAATCTTGAGGGTTTTTAACGCGGCAATTTAGACCCGTAATAAAGTGGCGCCCAACGTTCTACGAGGTGACAAAACGGTTTTGAAGAATTAACGATGAAACTATTTTGAAAACGTGAGTTTTAGCTGAATGCATTTTAAATTTAAATTTAAATTTTACATTTGAATTTTAAGCGAGTGAAAGTTTTAGTAATATTTTATTGAATATCATTTATACAAATATTAAACTTTATTTATTATATCTCATTTTATTTTTGATTTATTCTTCTTTGATAATATGCATTTTGTGGGTTCTTGGTTCTACTTTCGATAGTGTGTGTGGACCTTAGTAAAAATTTATGGTGTAGTAACATCAGGCAGTCGATATCTTCAAGTGTTGGTTTTTGCGTTACCTTGTGGTGAGCGTTATTAGCGTAGGAGTTTAGGAAATCGTGTCAATATTTGCAGACCGGGAAAACCGAGGTAGGAAGAATATATTGCCCGAATTTATGGTGCGGTGTGTAGAAATTATCCCGAACCTCCGGTGTTGAAAATCGATTGTTTTATGTCGCAGCGTGTTGCCCTAGTCGTAATTATTGTTGATTCAATCTGGGATGGTTGTGGATTCAATATAGTAAAGGGAAAGTAATTAAGTACGGAGCGAGTGCCGTGAATTGGGGAGTTTGATTTGCGTTACGTTGTTTCAATTGGAAGAGGGATATCGTATTGTTGATGGGCGTAGTTCCCCGATGCTTGCGTGGTCAACAACGAAGACGCTGTCGAGTTGAATAGGAAGGTCAAGTAGACAGGTTACACGGTAAAAGTTGAAATCCGGGCTTGGCACTAATTTTTCGGCTAAATGTTCTAGCGTGGATAGGGCACGGGAGTTGGGGAATTTGGATATTTTTGTCGATCTCATTGGGTAACCACCATTGTCTCATCAAGTTTAGCTAAACTAGTGGTCACGGTTGGAAACAGAGCGGAAAGTTACATGTGAAGTGTAAAAATCGTTTAGCCAAAACCAAATTTTCTTAATTTAGATTGTTCTTGGTGAGTTTGGTTGAAACAGAGCGGGGTGTGAAAAGGGAATTTCTAGCGTCCTTTGTTTTAAAAGTTAAAGAAGATAAGTAAAAAAATGTCGAGCGTGAGTGCGGTGAAGAAAATTTCCGTGGACCGTCTCAGTAAAGACGAGCTCTCTTATGAGCTCGCGATTCAAGGCCTAGAGGAGGACATGGTAGATTCGATGCGGAAGGCGCTGCGGGGGCTTTAAGAAGTGAGATTATTTTGGAGGAGTCATTTGCGTCGATCACGTACCCCTTCACTTAAGTCGAAGATCGGGAGGCACTTTGTGCGATGCTAGAAGAGGTCGGAGCATTAGTAGTTTCCTTTTCGGGAGATTTCAACTCAGCAGAATTTCTGAAAATAAAAGGAAAAATATGTTTTGGGCTACGACGACTAGGCTACATGAAGGGGGAAACGGCCGAGGAAATAGATTTCCTGAGGCAGACAAAGGGCCAACTTCTGATCGCCATGGGGGATCTGTTGTACAAAGCTGGTGGAGAATTGGCAGAGGAATCGGACGAGGATTGGTCCTTGAATGCTCCTAGCTCCCCAGCCCCGAGTACACCTGTTTTCCAGCCGAAGCCGTAAGATCTGCATAAGGTGGGGGGGAAGTTCAATGGATAGTCTTCTGGCTCAGTGAGCGCTTTTTTAGAGCGCGTAGAAGAACTGGAGAGGCCAAAGGATTATCGAAGGCCCAACTTTTTAAGTCTGCGGTGGACCTATTCGAGGGTAAAGCCTTAATATGGTTTCGCGCAAATCGCTTGATTTGTCGAAGCTGGGAAGAGCTGGTAAAGGAGTTGAGGGTCGAGTTTCTCCCCGCTGATTATGACGATTGCCTTTTAGAGAAGATAAAACGGCGAACTCAAGGCAACTCAGAGTCTATTGGGGTGTTTGTTGCCGTAATGGAAGGGTTGTTTCATCGACTCAGTGAGAGGCCCAGCGAAGGGGAGAAACTGAAGCTGTTAAGGAAAAACATCGCTCCCGTTTACCAGACTCAACTCGCATTGGTGAAGATTGAGTCGATTGCGGAACTGGTGAAACTCGGCAGGTCATTGGAGTCAACTAGAGTCAGCGTAGAGTCTTTTGCACCACCTGTACCACGCAGGATTTCCAGATTATTGGAACCAGACTTGGCATACCTGGAGTCTGTGGACGTAGGCGTAGCTGCTGCAGCGGTGTCTGGAGCTAACCAGAGCATTACATGCTGGGATCGCCGTAAGTTGGGCCATACTTCTAGGGAGTGCGACCAGGCTAGAAGATGTTTCGGGTGTGGAAGGGTAGGAGCTAGGAGAGCAGATTGTCCAAACTGTCGAGGCGGAGGACGAAGGAGTAATGCCCCAATGGGTCATCAGCATAGCAGCCAGAATGGGCCTTTGGGAGATCGTCGCCAGGGAAACGGCAGTCGGGCATAGTTAGCGACGAACTAGGCCCATTGTTTATGTCGGAGGTCGCGAAAGATAACCAGATTAGTTATTTGCTAGATCAGATTCAGGGAGATAGCCGCCCGTACCTAGAGGTTGCAGTGAATGGTCAGACATTCCTTGGCCTGGTCGATTCGGGAGCGTCGAAATCGGTGATTGGAGGACAAGGTTGGGAACTAATTAAGCGACTGGGGATTGAATTGAAAAAAGCAAACCGGAGGGACATACGGCTGGCTAACGGAGTTAGTTGTAGGGTAGAAGGAGTAACCTGGTGCCCGATCATGGTGCAGAGTAGGCAAAAGTGGATGGAGATATTGGTGGCACCTTCGATTTCTCACCTTATTTTGGGAGTAGACTTCCTGAGGCTATTTGGGATTGTACTGAATGTAGCAAGGGAACAGTCGGAGATGGTTGCATCGGTAGAGGGTCTTAAGCCGGAGCAGCTGGTAAGCAGGACGCATTTAACGAAAGAAGAAGAAGGACAGCTAGAAGCGCTACTCGAAGAGGAGTTTGGTTTGATGGGTGAGGGAATTGGCTGTACTAACAGAGTAGAGCACATAATCAAGACCAATGCTCCACCAATCAAACAGCGGTACTATCCCGTCTCACCGGCGGTATAGAAACATATTGATGCGGAGCTTAATGAGATGCTGGAGGCGGGGATAGTGGAACCGTCGTGCAGCCCGTTGGCTTCGCCGATTGTTTTAATTAAGAAGAAGGATGGGTCGTTCCGGTTTTGTGCGGACTATCGGAAGCTCAACAAGATGTCGGAAAGAGATGCCTATCCTCTGCCCTTCGTCACTGCAACTTTGGATAAATTAAGAGACGCGAAATATTATCTTCACTGGAGATTAAATCCGCGTATTGGCAGGTGCCGATGGCGGAAAATTCAAAGGAGCTCACCGCCTTCACTGTTCCCCACAGAGGACTGTTCCAATTCCGTAGGATGCCTTTTGGGTTACAAAATGCACCGGCAACTTGGCAACGACTCATTGACAGGGTCTTGGGACCAGATCTGGAGCCATTCGTCTTCACTTATCTGGATGATATAGTGGTAGTCACCCAGGATTTCCCCAAACATCGGGAGATTTTGAAGGACGTTTTTAGACGGTTACGCGAGGCGGGATTGAGGGTCTCTAGAGAGAAATGTGAGTTCTGTCGTTCTTGCCTTCGATATTTGGGCTACGTGGTGGATGGAAATGGTTTGAGTGTGGACCCGGACAAGGTCAAAGCAGTAATGGATATTCCTCGTCCAAGAAGACTGAAGGAAGTCAGACAATTCTTGGGGATGGTTTCGTGGTATCGGAGATTTATTCCGGAGTTTGCGACGCTAATGTCGCCACTAACGAACCTCCTCAAGAATTAAAGGAAATTTCTTTGGACTGAGGAATGCGAAATGGCATTCGCGCAAGCAAAGACCAAACTGGCATCTGCTCCCATTCTGACGTGTCCGGACTACAGTCTGCCGTTTACTATACAGACCGACGCTTCAAATACAGGGTTGGGAGCGGTGTTGGCGCAAGAGCATCCCGAAGGCGAGGAAGTGATTAGTTATCTGAGTCGAGCCCTAACTAGCGCCAAGATGAAATATTCGACAACAGAGCGGGAGTGCCTGGCCGTGTTATGGGCCATTGAAAAATTAAGACCATATGTGGAGGGAACCAAGTTCAGGGTGATAACTGACCACCATTCTCTGGTTTGGTTAAATAACTTAAAGGACCCCAGCGGACGGTTGGCTCGGTGGGCGGTGAAACTCCAACAGTACGATTTCGAGGTGGTACATCGCAAAGGCAAGGAGCACTTAGTACCTGATGCGTTATCCCGTTCTACAGAAATAGCGGAGCTAGATGGAGGGGAAGTCAGTGAAAACGGATGTGTCGAGCGAATGTGGGAAAAACTAGAAAAGGATCCAGACCGGTTCCTGAATTGGCGGATTAGTGATGGCCATGTGTGGAAACATGCGGGAACGCGTTATCTGGAGCCAGGAAGAGAGGGCGTGGAAGAGGATGGTTTCGAATGCCGAAAGACCAGGAGTGTTAAGACAGTGCCATGACGAACCGACTGCGGGTCATATGAGGGTCCGAAAGACACTAGAACGGTTAGCTCAGACTTATTATTGGCCAAAGATGGCTGCAGATGTACGTAAATACGTACAGAAGTGTAAGGTGTGCCAGTCTGTGAAGGTGGAGCGAAGGTCTCCAATAGGTCAAATGTTGTCAAGGGTGGGGGAGGCTAAATCTCCCTAGGAAACAATTTGCGTCGATCTGGTGGGACCCCTGCCGCGATCCACGCAGGGTCATGCATATATCCTGATGGTGGTGGACTATGCCACTAAATTCCCTCTAATATTTTCGCTGAGAAAGGTAACGGGTATTGCCGTGGTTCGCACTCTGGAGGAAAACGTCTTATTCTTATTTGGAGTTCCAAGGACGATCGTGTGTGATAACGGGGTCCAATTCCGTTCAAAAGAATTAGCAAAGATGGCGGAGACGCATGGGATAAGGTTGGAATTCGTGGAAGTACCGAAAATTGGCTGAGCCCTGAGAACCTGCATCCATGAGACCATGAAGGTTGCGCCATACTTTTTGAATTTTGGACGGGAAATGGTGATTCATCCTGGAATTCTCAGCAGCCCAGAGGCAAGCGAAAATGTGGACACGGACGAAAATGGGGCTCGGAAGGCAGAAAGGCTGCAGTTGGTCCTGGAAGAGGTGCAAAAACGATTGAGGAAAGCGGCGGCTAAAGCGAAGTCAAGGTACGGTCTCCGCCGGCGAGACCAGAAGTTCCTACCAAAAGATCTGGTGTGGCGGCGTAATTTCGTTCTATCTGATGCATCCAAATTTTTTTCAGCCAAATTAGCACCGGAATATGTGGGACCCTTTACGGTGCGGAAGTAAGTGTCTGGTTGGACATATGAGCTGGAAGACTCCAAGGGGAAAAGTATGGGGGTATGGCACTCCAAAGACCTGTAACGATATGTGGCGTAAAGGGTCGACATCCGAATAAATAACTGAAATTGGAAGACGTTATCGCTCTGGCGGAACATAGGAATATAGTAGTAGGAAATAGTAGTAGCCGATATGGGAAACAGGTCAATAAGGTGAATCAGAAAACTCGAGACTAATGTTAAAGCAGACAGACATGAAGTTAAACAGAAATTTGAAGCAACAACGATAGCAAGTTAGCTGTAAGAATTTAAATTAAACTTAAGCATACCTAATGGAATGTAATTTATTGGTGTGAATTAATTAGAAGCGTGTTAGGTTAGTGGTGGCGGGTAGATATGAGTAATTTATAAGAAGGTGGTGGTATTATTCTTACAAGTAGTTAAGAGCGTTGGAGGTTAGTGTGGAAGAACAAGTTAGTTTTGGAATAAGAAATAGGAGTAGAATCAAAGTAGTAAAGCAGTACAAAATATAAAGAGTTAGTGAGGTGAATATAATTTAACTGCAAAAGGTTACCATATATTCAGTGAGTTGCTTGCGTTGTCTTCGTGCTGTTTTCCTTTCCGTTTTTTTCCCTCTCTCCGTCTTTACCTATTTTCGGTTTTGGTGGTGGGTTTTATTTGATGGGTCTTCTTAATTTTTTTGTGTGAATTCTATTGTCATACTTTTGTTAATCTGGAGCAACCTAAAATATAAGTGAATGAATTAATTGGTGATGTATGATGGTGGTGGACTTTCTGCTAAGTAGTTCGTCGGAGGTAGAACCACGGTACAACATGAAAATTACGGCAAACGCGAGATGGAAGTCAACGGCCGCGGGACAGGTACAGTCGTAATTTATTGATGATTGAATATTATCGAGAATTAACGTAATTCTCTCGGGACGGGGGAAATGTGACGGTACGGCATGCGAAAGGAACGATTATAGATTGAAAAATGAAAAAAAAAAAAAGGAATAAGTAAACGAAACAAAATCTGTGACTTAATTAAGAAAGCAAACTAATCGAAATGTTACGGCATGCAATAGGAATAACAAAGATGGTAAGATGAAAATAGTATGAATAAGTAAACGAAACAAAACCTGTGACTTAATTAAGAAATCAACTATTCGGAATGTTACTGCATGCAATAGGAATAACAATAGAATGTAAAATGTACCTAACTGAATAAGCTTAACAAACAAAACTATGTTATTTAATCAAAAAAATTAAACTAACGTTAAGCCGAAGATGCGGGGGCGCGCTGCCAAGCCACGACAAGTGTGGTTGATTCATATATTGCGAACTACAACTGGTGTAACCAGGGAGGTAACTTTCCGCGAGACAAATTATGTTCGCCAATGCTAATGCCACGAGAAGGCACGCGATCATCGAGAAATTAGCCCATTTTTCATATTCCTTTGTTTCAACGAAAACCAATCATGACGACATTGACAACCTACTCGAATATAAAACACAGAAACCTCTTGGCTCCCACTTTTGCCTTATCGCACTCTAGGCTATACGCGAGTGCCTTCGTTTAAGTCGTCGTTTTGTTTGGCCCGATAGCGGGACAAGAACAAACAAGACCCAACCGAAATGGAGACTGAGACTTTGATGCTGCTCCGGGGACGCGATGTTGCTTTTAGTTGCGCACTACTTTACCTTCACTATGAAGCCAATATTGCTCGACGCAATCTTTTCACACTGCCTGCTTCCCGGATGTATAGGAGGTAACTAAGCAGTTGGACACAAACTGTTTACCTTGGCAATGGCCGCCCAGACCCGAGAATCCTATGAGAGCAGTCCTATGAAAAATCCTGAAGCCAGTGGCAATTACGATGGCCCGCCATGACTCCTCGGTGAATGATGTTGAGCAAACTCGTACCAAGGAAATTGGAACACGAGAAAACGACGAACCAAACGTGAATTAACACCAACTCAACATCATCGAACATTAGCGAAAATGAAAACACAGTTGACGTTTCGACTGCGTGACACTTGAGCAAGTGACAAGAGGAACGACGACAACAGACCACCAGATGGGGAACGGCCGAAACGATGGAAGCGAAAGGCATGGCCAGCTCAGACGCGCGAACACTGGAAAAGTGCAACAGCCGAGCAAATGTGCAGCCAAGTACAATCAACGGTTCGCTTGGCGAAGTCCCGCTGGCCGAAGTGGAAAACAAGGCCTGAAGCGAGTTGGCGCAGCGACCAGAGGGTCTTTTCAAAAACTGAATGGTAAGGAGACGGTTGGCAGTGATTGGAGCTCTACTGAATTTCTTTTCTTGTTTTTCTGAAATCGGTCTGGCGGCGATTGGAGTCTGGCCATTGGACGACATTGGGCAACATTGAAGGCGACATTGAAGATTGGCGGTTAATTGATGGTGTACACGGAGGCCGAATTGGTTTAACTCGACAAGAAGCGGAACGCTGGTACAGGAAAAGGAATCGGCGAGAAAATTTAGACGTCAGGAAGCAGCTACAAGTCGGCCGAGCCGCGGCGGTTTTCGAGGAAGGGCCCCAACGTGGTTAAGTCGACTTAGACACGTAAGTTGTTGAAAATTTGTACCATTAGTCAGTAAGCAATAGTTAGATTATATCTCGGCCGAGCAAAGTGGAATTAATAGGATCAGAGCTTAATAAATATAATTAATTATTGAAGTCGCGGCGATATATCTTTGTGACCAGTTCACAGTGTATTGTAGTAACTTGTGGCGAAGTGTATGAGTTGTAAGCCAACCCGTTCTTTCTTCTCGCTTCCGGTGACGGGAACGGCTTAGCTTCGGGGTGGAAGCGAGTGGCGCCTACTCACCCCATCTCCGACGAGTGACGGCCCCTGAAGCTAACCCCTTTTGCTCTCCATAGGGAATCTTGAGGGTTTTTAACGCGGCAATTTAGACCCGTAATAAAGTGGCGCCCAACGTTCTACGGGGTGACAAAACGGTTTTGAAGAATTAACGATGAAACTATTTTGAAAACGTGAGTTTTAGCTGAATGCATTTTAAATTTAAATTTAAATTTTACATTTGAATTTTAAGCGAGTGAAAGTTTTAGTAATATTTTATTGAATATCATTTATACAAATATTAAACTGTATTTATTATATCTCATTTTATTTTTGATTTATTCTTCTTTGATAATATGCATTTTGTGGGTTCTTGGTTCTACTTTCGATAGTGCGTGTGGACCTTAGTAAAAATTTATGGTGTAGTAACATCAGGCAGTCGATATCTTCAAGTGTTGGTTTTTGCGTTGCCTTGTGGTGAGCGTTATTAGCGTAGGAGTTTAGAAAATCGTGTCAATATTTGCAGACCGGAAAAACCGAGGTGGGAAGAATTTACTGCCCGAATTTTCAGTGCGGTGTGTAGAAATCATCGCGAACCTCCGGTGTTGAAAATCGATTGTTTTATGTCGCAGCGTGTTGCCCTAGTCGTAATTATTGTTGATTCAATCTGGGATGGTTGTGGATTCAATATAGTAAAGGGAAAGTAATTAAGTACGGAGCGAGTGCCGTGAATTGGGGAGTTTGATTTGCGTTACGTTGTTTCAATTGGAAGAGGGATATCTTATTGTTGATGGGCGTAGTTCCCCGATGCTTGCGTGGTCAACAACGAAGACGCTGTCGAGTTGAATAGGAAGGTCAAGTAGACAGGTTACACGGTAAAAGTTGAAATCCGGGCTTGACACTAATTTTTCGGCTAAATGTTCTAGCGTGGATAGGGCACGGGAGTTGGGGAATTTGGATATTTTTGTCGATCTCATTGGGCAACCACCATTGTCTCATCAATTTTAGCTAAACTAGTGGTCACGGTTGGAAACCGAGCGGAAAGTTACATGTGAAGTGTAAAAATCGTTTAGCCAAAACCAAATTTTCTTAATTTAGATTGTTCTTGGTGAATTTGGTTGAAACAGAGCGGGGTGTGAAAAGGGAATTTCTAGCGTCCTTTGTTTTAAAAGTTAAAGAAGATAAGTAAAGAAATGTCGAGCGTGAGTGCGGTGAAGAAAATTTCCGTGGTCCGTCTCAGTAAAGACGAGCTCTCTTATGAGCTCGCGATTCAAGGCCCAGAGGCGGACACGGTAGATTCGATGCGGAAGGTGCTGCGGGGGGCTTTAAGAAGTGAGATGATTTTGGGGGAGTCTTTTGCGTCGATCACGTACCCCTTCACTTAAGTCGAAGATCGGGAGGCACTTTGTGCGATGCTAGAAGAGGTCGGAGCATTAGTAGTTTCCTTTTCGGGAGATTTCAACTCAGGAGAATTTCTGAAAATAAAAGGAAAAATATGTTTTGGGCTACGACGACTAGGCTACATGAAGGGGGAAACGGCCGAGGAAATAGATTTCCTGAGGCAGACAAAGGGCCAACTTCTGATCGCCATGGGGGATCTGTTGTACAAAGCTGGTGGAGAATTGGCAGAGGAATCGGACGAGGATTGGTCCTTGAATGCTCCTAGCTCACCAGCCCCGAGTACACCTGTTTTCCAGCCGAAGCCGTTAGATCTGCATAAGTGGAGGGTGAGGTTCAATGGGGAGTCTCCTGGCTCAGAGAGCGCTTTTTTAGAGCGCGTAGAAGAACTGGAGAGGCCAAAGGATTATCGAAGGCCCAACTTTTTAAGTCTGCGGTGGACCTATTCGAGGGTAAAGCCTTAATATGGTTTCGCGCAAATCGCTTGATTTGTCGAAGCTGGGAAGAGCTGGTAAAGGAGTTGAGGGTCGAGTTTCTCCCCGCTGATTATGACGATTGCCTTTTAGAGAAGATAAAACGGCGAACTCAAGGCAACTCAGAGTCTATTGGGGTGTTTGTTGCCGTAATGGAAGGGTTGTTTCATCGACTCAGTGAGAGGCCCAGCGAAGGGGAGAAACTGAAGCTGTTAAGGAAAAACATCGCTCCCGTTTACCAGACTCAACTCGCATTGGTGAAGATTGAGTCGATTGCGGAACTGGTGAAACTCGGCAGGTCATTGGAGTCAACTAGAGTCAGCGTAGAGTCTTTTGCACCACCTGTACCACGCAGGATTTCCAGATTATTGGAACCAGACTTGGCATACCTGGAGTCTGTGGACGTAGGCGTAGCTGCTGCAGCGGTGTCTGGAGCTAACCAGAGCATTACATGCTGGAATCGCCGTAAGTTGGGCCATACTTCTAGGGAGTGCGACCAGGCTAGAAGATGTTTCGGGTGTGGAAGGGTAGGAGCTAGGAGAGCAGATTGTCCAAACTGTCGAGGCGGAGGACGAAGGAGTAATGCCCCAATGGGTCATCAGCATAGCAGCCAGAATGGGCCTTTGGGAGATCGTCGCCAGGGAAACGGCAGTCGGGCATAGTTAGCGACGAACTAGGCCCATTGTTTATGTCGGAGGTCGCGAAAGATAACCAGATTAGTTATTTGCTAGATCAGATTCAGGGAGATAGCCGCCCGTACCTAGAGGTTGCAGTGAATGGTCAGACATTCCTTGGCCTGGTCGATTCGGGAGCGTCGAAATCGGTGATTGGAGGACAAGGTTGGGAACTAATTAAGCGACTGGGGATTGAATTGAAAAAAGCAAACCGGAGGGACATACGGCTGGCTAACGGAGTTAGTTGTAGGGTAGAAGGAGTAACCTGGTGCCCGATCATGGTGCAGAGTAGGCAAAAGTGGATGGAGATATTGGTGGCACCTTCGATTTCTCACCTTATTTTGGGAGTAGACTTCCTGAGGCTATTTGGGATTGTACTGAATGTAGCAAGGGAACAGTCGGAGATGGTTGCATCGGTAGAGGGTCTTAAGCCGGAGCAGCTGGTAAGCAGGACGCATTTAACGAAAGAAGAAGAAGGACAGCTAGAAGCGCTACTCGAAGAGGAGTTTGGTTTGATGGGTGAGGGAATTGGCTGTACTAACAGAGTAGAGCACATAATCAAGACCAATGCTCCACCAATCAAACAGCGGTACTATCCCGTCTCACCGGCGGTACAGAAACATATTGATGCGGAGCTTAATGAGATGCTGTAGGCGGGGATAGTGGAACCGTCGTGCAGCCCGTTGGCTTCGCCGATTGTTTTAATTAAGAAGAAGGATGGGTCGTTCCGGTTTTGTGCGGACTATCGGAAGCTCAACAAGATGTCGGAAAGAGATGCCTATCCTCTGCCCTTCGTCACTGCAACTTTGGATAAATTAAGAGACGCGAAATATTATCTTCACTGGACATTAAATCCGCGTATTGGCAGGTGCTGATGGCGGAAAATTCAAAGGAGCTCACCGCCTTCACTGTTCCCCACAGAGGACTGTTCCAATTCCGTAGGATGCCTTTTGGGTTACAAAATGCACCGGCAACTTGGCAACGACTCATTGACAGGGTCTTGGGACCAGATCTGGAGCCATTCGTCTTCACTTATCTGGATGATATAGTGGTAGTCACCCAGGATTTCCCCAAACATCGGGAGATTTTGAAGGACGTTTTTAGACGGTTACGCGAGGCGGGATTGAGGGTCTCTAGAGAGAAATGTGAGTTCTGTCGTTCTTGCCTTCGATATTTGGGCTACGTGGTGGATGGAAATGGTTTGAGTGTGGACCCGGACAAGGTCAAAGCAGTAATGGATACTCCTCGTCCAAGAAGAGTGAAGGAAGTCAGACAATTCTTGGGGATGGTTTCGTGATATCGGAGATTTATTCCGGAGTTTAAGACGCTAATGTCGCCACTAACGAACCTCCTCAAGAAACAAAGGAAATTTCTTTGGACTGAGGAATGCGAAATGGCATTCGCGCAAGCAAAGACCAAACTGGCATCTGCTCCCATTCTGACGTGTCCGGACTACAGTCTGCCGTTTACTATACAGACCGACGCTTCAAATACAGGGTTGGGAGCGGTGTTGGCGCAAGAGCATCCCGAAGGCGAGGAAGTGATTAGTTATCTGAGTCGAGCCCTAACTAGCACCAAGATGAAATATTCGACAACAGAGCGGGAGTGCCTGGCCGTGTTATGGGCCATTGAAAAATTAAGACCATATGTGGAGGGAACCAAGTTCAGGGTGATAACTGACCACCATTCTCTGGTTTGGTTAAATAACTTAAAGGACCCCAGCGGACGGTTGGCTCGGTGGGCGGTGAAACTCCAACAGTACGATTTCGAGGTGGTACATCGCAAAGGCAAGGAGCACTTAGTACCTGATGCGTTATCCCGTTCTACAGAAATAGCGGAGCTAGATGGAGGGGAAGTCAGTGAAAACGGATGTGTCGAGCGAATGTGGGAAAAACTAGAAAAGGATCCAGACCGGTTCCTGAATTGGCGGATTAGTGATGGCCATGTGTGGAAACATGCGGGAACGCGTTATCTGGAGCCAGGAAGAGAGGGCGTGGAAGAGGGTGGTTTCGAATGCCGAAAGACCAGGAGTGTTAAGACAGTGCCATGACGAACCGACTGCGGGTCATATGAGGGTCCGAAAGACACTAGAACGGTTAGCTCAGACTTATTATTGGCCAAAGATGGCTGCAGATGTACGTAAATACGTACAGAAGTGTAAGGTGTGCCAGTCTGTGAAGGTGGAGCGAAGGTCTCCAATAGGTCAAATGTTGTCAAGGGTGGGGGAGGCTAAATCTCCCTAGGAAACAATTTGCGTCGATCTGGTGGGACCCCTGCCGCGATCCACGCAGGGTCATGCATATATCCTGATGGTGGTGGACTATGCCACTAAATTCCCTCTAATATTTTCGCTGAGAAAGGTAACGGGTATTGCCGTGGTTCGCACTCTGGAGGAAAACGTCTTATTCTTATTTGGAGTTCCAAGGACGATCGTGTGTGATAACGGGGTCCAATTCCGTTCAAAAGAATTAGCAAAGATGGCGGAGACGCATGGGATAAGGTTGGAATTCGTGGAAGTACCGAAAATTGGCTGAGCCCTGAGAACCTGCATCCATGAGACCATGAAGGTTGCGCCATACTTTTTGAATTTTGGACGGGAAATGGTGATTCATCCTGGAATTCTCAGCAGCCCAGAGGCAAGCGACAATGTGGACACGGACGAAAATGGGGCTCGGAAGGCAGAAAGGCTGCAGTTGGTCCTGGAAGAGGTGCAAAAACGATTGAGGAAAGCGGCGGCTAAAGCGAAGTCAAGGTACGGTCTCCGCCGGCGAGACCAGAAGTTCCTACCAAAAGATCTGGTGTGGCGGCGTAATTTCGTTCTATCTGATGCATCCAAATTTTTTTCAGCCAAATTAGCACCGGAATATGTGGGACCCTTTACGGTGCGGAAGTAAGTGTCTGGTTGGACATATGAGCTGGAAGACTCCAAGGGGAAAAGTATGGGGGTATGGCACTCCAAAGACCTGTAACGATATGTGGCGTAAAGGGTCGACATCCGAATAAATAACTGAAATTGGAAGACGTTATCGCTCTGGCGGAACATAGGAATATAGTAGTAGGAAATAGTAGTAGCCGATATGGGAAACAGGTCAATAAGGTGAATCAGAAAACTCGAGACTAATGTTAAATCAGACAGACATGAAGTTAAACAGAAATTTGAAGCAACAACGATAGCAAGTTAGCTGTAAGAATTTAAATTAAACTTAAGCATACCTAATGGAATGTAATTTATTGGTGTGAATTAATTAGAAGCGTGTTAGGTTAGTGGTGGCGGGTAGATATGAGTAATTTATAAGAAGGTGGTGGTATTATTCTTACAAGTAGTTAAGAGCGTTGGAGGTTAGTGTGGAAGAACAAGTTAGTTTTGGAATAAGAAATAGGAGTAGAATCAAAGTAGTAAAGCAGTACAAAATATAAAGAGTTAGTGAGGTGAATATAATTTAACTGCAAAAGGTTACCATATATTCAGTGAGTTGCTTGCGTTGTCTTCGTGCTGTTTTCCTTTCCGTTTTTTTGCCCTCTCTCCGTCATTACCTATTTTCGGTTTTGGTGGTGGGTTTTATTTGATGGGTCTTCTTAATTTTTTTGTGTGAATTCTATTGTCATACTTTTGTTAATCTGGAGCAACCTAAAATATAAGTGAATGAATTAATTGGTGATGTATGAAGGTGGTGGACTTTCTGCTAAGTAGTTCGTCGGAGGTAGAACCACGGTACAACATGAAAATTACGGCAAACGCGAGATGGAAGTCAACGGCCGCGGGACAGGTACAGTCGTAATTTATTGATGATTGAATATTATCGAGAATTAACGTAATTCTCTCGGGACGGGGGAAATGTGACGGTACGGCATGCGAAAGGAACGATTATAGATTGAAAAATGAAAAAAAAAAAGGAATAAGTAAACGAAACAAAATCTGTGACTTAATTAAGAAAGCAAACTAATCGAAATGTTACGGCATGCAATAGGAATAACAAAGATGGTAAGATGAAAATAGTATGAATAAGTAAACGAAACAAAACCTGTGACTTAATTAAGAAATCAACTATTCGGAATGTTACTGCATGCAATAGGAATAACAATAGAATGTAAAATGTACCTAACTGAATAAGCTTAACAAACAAAACTATGTTATTTAATCAAAAAAATTAAACTAACGTTAAGCCGAAGATGCGGGGGCGCGCTGCCAAGCCACGACAAGTGTGGTTGATTCATATATTGCGAACTACAACTGGTGTAACCAGGGAGGTAACTTTCCGCGAGACAAATTATGTTCGCCAATGCTAATGCCACGAGAAGGCACGCGATCATCGAGAAATTAGCCCATTTTTCATATTCCTTTGTTTCAACGAAAACCAATCATGACGACATTGACAACCTACTCGAGTATAAAACACAGAAACCTCTTGGCTCCCACTTTTGCCTTATCGCACTCTAGGCTATACGCGAGTGCCTTCGTTTAAGTCGTCGTTTTGTTTGGCCCGATAGCGGGACAAGAACAAACAAAACCCAACCGAAATGGAGACTGAGACTTTGATGCTGCTCCGGGGACGCGATGTTGCTTTTAGTTGCGCACTACTTTACCTTCACTATGAAGCCAATAGTGCTCGACGCAATCTTTTCACACTGCCTGCTTCCCGGATGTATAGGAGGTAACTAAGCAGTTGGACACAAACTGTTTACCTTGGCAATGGCCGCCCAGACCCGAGAATCCTATGAGAGCAGTCCTATGAAAAATCCTGAAGCCAGTGGCAATTACGATGGCCCGCCATGACTCCTCGGTGAATGATGTTGAGCAAACTCGTACCAAGGAAATTGGAACACGAGAAAACGACGAACCAAACGTGAATTAACACCAACTCAACATCATCGAACATTAGCGAAGATGAAAACACAGTTGACGTTTCGACTGCGTGACACTTGAGCAAGTGACAAGAGGAACGACGACAACAGACCACCAGATGGGGAACGGCCGAAACGATGGAAGCGAAAGGCATGGCCAGCTCAGACGCGCGAACACTGGAAAAGTGCAACAGCCGAGCAAATGTGCAGCCAAGTACAATCAACGGTTCGCTTGGCGAAGTCCCGCTGGCCGAAGTGGAAAACAAGGCCTGAAGCGAGTTGGCGCAGCGACCAGAGGGTCTTTTCAAAAACTGAATGGTAAGGAGACGGTTGGCAGTGATTGGAGCTCTACTGAATTTCTTTTCTTGTTTTTCTGAAATCGGTCTGGCGGCGATTGGAGTCTGGCCATTGGACGACATTGGGCAACATTGAAGGCGACATTGAAGATTGGCGGTTAATTGATGGTGTACACGGAGGCCGAATTGGTTTAACTCGACAAGAAGCGGAACGCTGGTACAGGAAAAGGAATCGGCGAGAAAATTTAGACGTCAGGAAGCAGCTACAAGTCGGCCGAGCCGCGGCGGTTTTCGAGGAAGGGCCCCAACGTGGTTAAGTCGACTTAGACACGTAAGTTGTTGAAAATTTGTACCATTAGTCAGTAAGCAATAGTTAGATTATATCTCGGCCGAGCAAAGTGGAATTAATAGGATCAGAGCTTAATAAATATAATTAATTATTGAAGTCGCGGCGATATATCTTTGTGACCAGTTCACAGTGTATTGTAGTAACTTGTGGCGAAGTGTATGAGTTGTAAGCCAACCCGTTCTTTCTTCTCGCTTCCGGTGACGGGAACGGCTTAGCTTCGGGGTGGAAGCGAGTGGCGCCTACTCACCCCATCTCCGACGAGTGACGGCCCCTGAAGCTAACCCCTTTTGCTCTCCATAGGGAATCTTGAGGGTTTTTAACGCGGCAATTTAGACCCGTAATAAAGTGGCGCCCAACGTTCTACGGGGTGACAAAACGGTTTTGAAGAATTAACGATGAAACTATTTTGAAAACGTGAGTTTTAGCTGAATGCATTTTAAATTTAAATTTAAATTTTACATTTGAATTTTAAGCGAGTGAAAGTTTTAGTAATATTTTATTGAATATCATTTATACAAATATTAAACTGTATTTATTATATCTCATTTTATTTTTGATTTATTCTTCTTTGATAATATGCATTTTGTGGGTTCTTGGTTCTACTTTCGATAGTGTGTGTGGACCTTAGTAAAAATTTATGGTGTAGTAACATCAGGCAGTCGATATCTTCAAGTGTTGGTTTTTGCGTTGCCTTGTGGTGAGCGTTATTAGCGTAGGAGTTTAGAAAATCGTGTCAATATTTGCAGACCGGAAAAACCGAGGTGGGAAGAATTTACTGCCCGAATTTTCAGTGCGGTGTGTAGAAATCATCGCGAACCTCCGGTGTTGAAAATCGATTGTTTTATGTCGCAGCGTGTTGCCCTAGTCGTAATTATTGTTGATTCAATCTGGGATGGTTGTGGATTCAATATAGTAAAGGGAAAGTAATTAAGTACGGAGCGAGTGCCGTGAATTGGGGAGTTTGATTTGCGTTACGTTGTTTCAATTGGAAGAGGGATATCTTATTGTTGATGGGCGTAGTTCCCCGATGCTTGCGTGGTCAACAACGAAGACGCTGTCGAGTTGAATAGCAAGGTCAAGTAGACAGGTTACACGGTAAAAGTTGAAATCCGGGCTTGACACTAATTTTTCGGCTAAATGTTCTAGCGTGGATAGGGCACGGGAGTTGGGGAATTTGGATATTTTTGTCGATCTCATTGGGCAACCACCATTGTCTCATCAATTTTAGCTAAACTAGTGGTCACGGTTGGAAACCGAGCGGAAAGTTACATGTGAAGTGTAAAAATCGTTTAGCCAAAACCAAATTTTCTTAATTTAGATTGTTCTTGGTGAATTTGGTTGAAACAGAGCGGGGTGTGAAAAGGGAATTTCTAGCGTCCTTTGTTTTAAAAGTTAAAGAAGATAAGTAAAGAAATGTCGAGCGTGAGTGCGGTGAAGAAAATTTCCGTGGTCCGTCTCAGTAAAGACGAGCTCTCTTATGAGCTCGCGATTCAAGGCCCAGAGGCGGACACGGTAGATTCGATGCGGAAGGTGCTGCGGGGGGCTTTAAGAAGTGAGATGATTTTGGGGGAGTCTTTTGCGTCGATCACGTACCCCTTCACTTAAGTCGAAGATCGGGAGGCACTTTGTGCGATGCTAGAAGAGGTCGGAGCATTAGTAGTTTCCTTTTCGGGAGATTTCAACTCAGGAGAATTTCTGAAAATAAAAGGAAAAATATGTTTTGGGCTACGACGACTAGGCTACATGAAGGGGGAAACGGCCGAGGAAATAGATTTCCTGAGGCAGACAAAGGGCCAACTTCTGATCGCCATGGGGGATCTGTTGTACAAAGCTGGTGGAGAATTGGCAGAGGAATCGGACGAGGATTGGTCCTTGAATGCTCCTAGCTCACCAGCCCCGAGTACACCTGTTTTCCAGCCGAAGCCGTTAGATCTGCATAAGTGGAGGGTGAGGTTCAATGGGGAGTCTCCTGGCTCAGAGAGCGCTTTTTTAGAGCGCGTAGAAGAACTGGAGAGGCCAAAGGATTATCGAAGGCCCAACTTTTTAAGTCTGCGGTGGACCTATTCGAGGGTAAAGCCTTAATATGGTTTCGCGCAAATCGCTTGATTTGTCGAAGCTGGGAAGAGCTGGTAAAGGAGTTGAGGGTCGAGTTTCTCCCCGCTGATTATGACGATCGCCTTTTAGAGAAGATAAAACGGCGAACTCAAGGCAACTCAGAGTCTATTGAGGAGTTTGTTGCCGTAATGGAAGGGTTGTTTCATCGACTCAGTGAGAGGCCGAGCGAAGGGGAGAAACTGAAGTTGTTAAGGAAAAACATCGCTCCCGTTTACCAGACTCAACTCGCATTAGTGAAGATTGAGTCGATTGCGGAACTGGTGAAACTCGGCAGGTCATTGGAGGCAACTAGAGTCAGCGTAGAGTCTTTTGCACCACCTGTACCACGCAGGACTTCCAGATTATTGGAACCAGACTTGGCATACCTGGAGTCTGTGGACGTAGGCGTAGCTGCTGCAGCGGTGTCTGGAGCTAACCAGAGCATTACATGCTGGAATTGCCGTAAGTTGGGCCATACTTCTAGGGAGTGCGACCAGGCTAGAAGATGTTTCGGGTGTGGAAGGGTAGGAGCTAGGAGAGCAGATTGTCCAAACTGTCGAGGCGGAGGACGAAGGAGTAATGCCCCAATGGGTCATCAGCATAGCAGCCAGAATGGGCCTTTGGGAGATCGTCGCCAGGGAAACGGTAGTCGGGCATAGTTAGCGACGAACTAGGCCCATTGTTTATGTCGGAAGTCGCGAAAGATAACCAGATTAGTTATTTGCTAGATCAGATTCAGGGAGATAGCCGCCCGTACCTAGAGGTTGCAGTGAATGGTCAGACATTCCTTGGCCTGGTCGATTCGGGAGCGTCGAAATCGGTGATTGGAGGACAAGGTTGGGAACTAATTAAGCGACTGGGGATTGAATTGAAAAAAGCAAACCGGAGGGACATACGGCTGGCTAACGGAGTTAGTTGTAGGGTAGAAGGAGTAACCTGGTGCCCGATCATGGTGCAGAGTAGGCAAAAGTGGATGGAGATATTGGTGGCACCTTCGATTTCTCACCTTATTTTGGGAGTAGACTTCCTGAGGCTATTTGGGATTGTACTGAATGTAGCAGGGGAACAGTCGGAGATGGTTGCATCGGTAGAGGGTCTTAAGCCGGAGCAGCTGGTAAGCAGGACGCATTTAACGAAAGAAGAAGAAGGACAGCTAGAAGCGCTACTCGAAGAGGAGTTTGGTTTGATGGGTGAGGGAATTGGCTGTACGAACAGAGTAGAGCACATAATCAAGACCAGTGCTCCACCAATCAAACAGCGGTACTATCCCGTCTCACCGGCGGTACAGAAACATATTGATGCGGAGCTTAATGAGATGCTGGAGGCGGGGATAGTGGAACCGTCGTGCAGCCCGTTGGCTTCACCGATTGTTTTAATTAAGAAGAAGGATGGGTCGTTCCGGTTTTGTGCGGACTATCGGAAGCTCAACAAGATGTCGGAAAGAGATGCCTATCCTCTGCCCTTTGTCACTGCAACTTTGGATTAATTAAGAGACGCGAAATATTTATCTTCACTGGACATTAAATCCGCGTATTGGCAGGTGCCGATGGCGGAAAATTCAAAGGAGCTCACCGCCTTCACTGTTCCCCACAGAGGACTGTTCCAATTCCGTAGGATGCCTTTTGGGTTACAAAATGCACCGGCAACTTGGCAACGACTAATTGACAGGGTCTTGGGACCAGATCTGGAGCCATTCGTCTTCACTTATCTGGATGATATAGTGGTAGTCACCCAGGATTTCCCCAAACATCAGGAGATTTTTAAGGACGTTTTTAGACGGTTACGCGAGGCGGGATTGAGGGTCTCTAGAGAGAAATGTGAGTTCTGTCGTTCTCGCCTTCGATATTTGGGCTACGTGGTGGATGGAAATGGTTTGAGTGTGGACCCGGACAAGGTCAAAGCAGTAATGGATATTCCTCGTCCAAGAAGAGTGAAGGAAGTCAGACAATTCTTGGGGATGGTTTCGTGGTATCGGAGATTTATTCCGGAGTTTGCTTTGCGACGCTAATTACGCCACTAACGAACCTCCTCAAGAAACAAAGGAAATTTCTTTGGACTGAGGAATGCGAAATGGCATTCGCGCAAGCAAAGAGCAAACTGGCATCTGCTCCCATTCTGACGTGTCCGGACTACAGTCTGCCGTTTACTTTACAGACCGACGCTTCAAATACAGGGTTGGGAGCGGTGTTGGCGCAAGAGCATCCCGAAGGCGAGAAAGTGATTAGTTATCTGAGTCGAGCCCTAACTAGCGCCAAGATGAAATATTCGACAACAGAGCGGGAGTGCCTGGCCGTGTTATGGGCCATTGAAAAATTAAGACCATATGTAGAGGGAACCAAGTTCAGGGTGATAACTGACTACCATTCTCTGGTTTGGTTAAATAACTTAAAGGACCCCAGCGGACGGTTTGCTTGGTGGGCGGTGAAACTCCAACAGTACGATTTCGAGGTGGTACATCGCAAAGGCAAGGAGCACTTAGTACCTGATGCGTTATCCCGTTCTACAGAAATAGCGGAGCTAGATGGAGGGGAAGTCAGTGAAAACGGATGTGTCGAGCGAATGAGGGAAAAACTATGAAAGGATCCAGACCGGTTCCCGAATTGGCGGATTAGTGATGGCCATGTGTGGAAACATGCGGGAACGCGTTATCTGGAGCCAGGAAGAGAGGGCGTGGAAGAGGGTGGTTTCGAATGCCGAAAGACCAGGAGTGTTAAGACAGTGCCATGACGAACCGACTGCGGGTCATATGAGGGTCCGAAAGACACTAGAACGGTTAGCTCAGACTTATTATTGGCCAAAGATGGCTGCAGATGTACGTAAATACGTACAGAAGTGTAAAGTGTGCCAGTCTGTGAAGGTGGACCGGAGATCTCGAATAGGTCAAATGTTGTCAAGGGTGGGGGAGGCTAAATCTCCCTGGGAAACAATTTGCGTCGATCTTGTGGGACCATTGCCGCGATCCACGCAGGGTCATGCATATATCCTGACGGTGGTGGACTATGCCACTAAATTCCCTCTAATATTTCCGCTGAGAAAGGCAACGGGGATCGCCGTGGTTCGCACTCTGGAGGAAAACGTCTTATTCTTATTTGGAGTTCCAAGGACAATCGTGTGTGATAACGGGGTCCAGTTCCGTTCAAAAGAATTAGCAAAGATGGCGGAGACGCATGGGATAAGGTTGAAATTCGTGGAAGTAGCAAAAATTGGCTGAGCCCTGAGAACCTGCATCCATGAGACCATGAAGGTTGCGCCATACTTTTTGAATTTTGGACGGGAAATGGTGATTCATCCTGGAATTCTCAGCAGCCCAGAGACAAGCGACAATGTGGACACGGACGAAAATGGGGCTCGGAAGGCAGAAAGGCTGCAGGTGGTCCTGGAAGAGGTGCAAAAACGATTGAGGAAAGCGGCGGCTAAAGCGAAGTCAAGGTACGATCTCCGCCGGCGAGACCAGAAGTTCCTACCAAAAGATCTGGTGTGGCGGCGTAATTTCGTTCTATCTGATGCATCCAAATTTTTTTCAGCCAAATTAGCACCGGAATATGTGGGACCCTTTACGGTGCGGAAGCAAGTGTCTGGTTGGACATATGAGTTGGAAGACTCCAAGGGGAAAAGTATGGGGGTATGGCACTCCAAAGACTTGAAACGATATGTGGCGTAAAGGGTCAACACCCGAATAAATAACTGAAATTGCAAGACGTTATCGCTCTGGCGGAACATAGGAATATAGTAGTAGGAAATAGTAGTAGCCGATATGGGAAACAGGTCAATAAGGTGAATCAGAAAACTCGAGACTAATGTTAAATCAGACAGACATGAAGTTAAACAGAAATTTGAAGCAACAACGATAGCAAGTTAGCTGTAAGAATTTAAATTAAACTTAAGCATACCTAATGGAAGGTAATTTATTGGTGTGAATTAAGGAGAAGCTTGTTAGGTTAGTGGTGGCGGGTAGATATGAGTAATTTATAAGAAGGTGGTGGTATTATTCTTACAAGTAGTTAAGAGCGTTGGAGGTTAGTGTGGAAGAACAAGTTAGTTTTGGAATAAGAAATAGAAGTAGAAGCAAAGTAGTAATGCAGTACAAAATATAAATTGTTAGTGAGGTGGACATAATTTAACTGCAAAAGGTTACCATATGTTCAGTGAGTTGCTTGCGTTGTCTTCGTGCTGTTTTCCTTTTTTTTCTGTTTTTTTTTCCCTTTCTCCGTCATTACCTATTTTCGGTTTTGGTGGTGGGTTTTCTTTGATGGGTCTTCTTAATTTTTTTTTGTGAATTCTATTGTCATACTTTTGTTAATCTGGAGCAACCTAAAATAAAAGTTAATAAATTAATTGGTGATGTATGAAGGTGGTGGACTTTCTGTTAAGTAGTTAGTCGGAGATAGAACCACGGTACAACATGAAAATTACGGCAAACGCGAGATGGAAGTCAAAGGCCGCGGGACAGCTACAGTCGTAATTTATTGATGATTGAATATTATCGAGAATTAACGTAATTCTCTCGGGACGGGGGAAATGTGACGGTACGGCATGCGAAAGGAACGATTATAGATTGTAAAATGAAAAAAAAAAGAATAAGCAAACGAAACAAAATCTGTGACTTAATTAAGAAAGCAAACTAATCGAAATGTTACGGCATGCAATAGGAATAACAAAGATGGTAAGATGAAAATAGTATGAATAAGTAAACGAAACAAAACCTGTGACTTAATTAAGAAATCAACTATTCGGAATGTTACTGCATGCAATAGGAATAACAATAGAATGTAAAATGTACCTAACTGAATAAGCTTAACAAACAAAACTATGTTATTTAATCAAAAAAATTAAACTAACGTTAAGCCGAAGATGCGGGGGCGCGCTGCCAAGCCACGACAAGTGTGGTTGATTCATATATTGCGAACTACAACTGGTGTAACCAGGGAGGTAGCTTTCCGCGAGACAAATTATGTTCGCCAATGCTAATGCCACGAGAAGGCACGCGATCATCGAGAAATTAGCCCATTTTTCATATTCCTTTGTTTCAACGAAAACCAATCATGACGACATTGACAACCTACTCGAGTATAAAACACAGAAACCTCTTGGCTCCCACTTTTGCCTTATCGCACTCTAGGCTATACGCGAGTGCCTTCGTTTAAGTCGTCGTTTTGTTTGGCCCGATAGCGGGACAAGAACAAACAAGACCCAACCGAAATGGAGACTGAGACTTTGATGCTGCTCCGGGGACGCGATGTTGCTTTTAGTTGCGCACTACTTTACCTTCACTATGAAGCCAATATTGCTCGACGCAATCTTTTCACACTGCCTGCTTCCCGGATCTACAGGAGGTAACTAAGCAGTTGGACACAAACTGTTTCCCTTGGCAATGGCCGCCCAGACCCGAGAATCCTATGAGAGCAGTCCTATGAAAAATCCTGAAGCCAGCGGCAATTACGATGGCCCGCCATGACTCCTCGGTGAATGATGTTGAGCAAACTCGTACCAAGGAAATTGGAACACGAGAAAACGACGAACCAAACGTGAATTAACACCAACTCAACATCATCGAACATTAGCGAAAATGAAAACACAGTTGACGTTTCGACTGCGTGACACTTGAGCAAGTGACAAGAGGAACGACGACAACAGACCACCAGATGGGGAACGGCCGAAACGATGGAAGCGAAAGGCATGGCCAGCTCAGACGCGCGAACACTGGAAAAGTGCAACGGCCGAGCAAATGTGCAGCCAAGTACAATCAACAGTTCGCTTGGCGAAGTCCCGCTGGCCGAAGTGGAAAACAAGGCCTGAAGCGAGTTGGCGCAGCGACCAGAGGGTCTTTTCAAAAACTGAATGGTAAGGAGACGGTTGGCAGTGATTGGAGCTCTACTGAATTTCTTTTCTTGTTTTTCTGAAATCGGTCTAGCGGCGATTGGAGTCTGGCCATTGGACGACATTGGGCAACATTGAAGGTGACATTGAAGATTGGCGGTTAATTGATGGTGTACACGGAGGCCGAATTGGTTTAACTCGACAAGAAGCGGAACGCTGGTACAGGAAAAGGAATCGGCGAGAAAATTTAGACGTCAGGAAGCAGCTACAAGTCGACCGAGCCGCGGCGGTTTTCGAGGAAGGGCCCCAACGTGGTAAAGTCGACTTAGACACGTAAGTTGTTGAAAATTTGTACCATTAGTCAGTAAGCATTAGTTAGATTATATCTCGGCCGAGCAAAGTGGAATTAATAGGATCAGAGCTTAATAAATATAATTAATTATTGAAATCGCGGCGATATATCTTTGTGAACAGTTCACAGTGTATTGAAGTAACTTGTGGCGAAGTGTATGAGTTGTAAGCCAACCCGTTCTTTCTTCTCGCTTCCGGTGACGGGAACGGCTTAGCTTCGGGGTGGAAGCGAGTGGCGCCTACCCACCCCATCTCCGACGAGTGACGGCCTCCGAAGCTAACCCCTTTTGCTTCCCATAGGGAATCTTGAGGGTTTTTAACGCGGCAATTTAGACCCGTAATAAAGTGGCGCCCAACGTTCTACGGGGTGACAAAACGGTTTTGAAGAATTAACGATGAAACTATTTTGAAAACGTGAGTTTTAGCTGAATGCATTTTAAATTTAAATTTAATTTTTACATTTGAATTTTAAGCGAGTGAATGTTTTAGTAATATTTTATTGAATATCATTTATACAAATATTAAACTTTATTTATTATATCTCATTTTATTTTTGATTTATTCTTCTTTGATAATATGCATTTTGTGGGTTCTTGGTTCTACTTTCGATAGTGTGTGTGGACCTTAGTAAAAATTTATGGTGTAGTAACATCAGGCAGTCGATATCTTCAAGTGTTGGTTTTTGCGTTGCCTTGTGGTGAGCGTTATTAGCGTAGGAGTTTAGGAAATCGTATCAATATTTGCAGACCGGAAAAACCGAGGTGGGAAGAATTTACTGCCCGAATTTTCAGTGCGGTGTGTAGAAATCATCGCGAACCTCCGGTGTTGAAAATCGATTGTTTTATGTCGCAGCGTGTTGCCCTAGTCGTAATTATTGTTGATTCAATCTGTGATGGTTGTGGATTCAATATAGTAAAAGGAAAGTAATTAAGTACGGAGCGAGTGCCGTGAATTGGGGAGTTTGATTTGCGTTACGTTGTTTCAATTGGAAGAGGGATATCTTATTGTTGATGGGCGTAGTTCCCTGATGCTTGCGTGGTCAACAACGAAGACGCTTTCGAGTTGAATAGGAAGGTCAAGTAGACAGGTTACACGGTAAAATTTGAAATCCGGGCTTGGCACTAATTTTTCGGCTAAATGTTCTAGCGTGGATAGGGCACGGGAGTTGGGGAATTTGGATATTTTTGTCGATCTCATTGGGCAACCACCATTGTCTCATCAATTTTAGCTAAACTAGTGGTCACGGTTGGAAACCGAGCGGAAAGTTACATGTGAAGTGTAAAAATCGTTTAGCCAAAACCAAATTTTCTTAATTTAGATTGTTCTTGGTGAATTTGGTTGAAACAGAGCGGGGTGTGAAAAGGGAATTTCTAGCGTCCTTTGTTTTAAAAGTTAAAGAAGATAAGTAAAGAAATGTCGAGCGTGAGTGCGGTGAAGAAAATTTCCGTGGTCCGTCTCAGTAAAGACGAGCTCTCTTATGAGCTCGCGATTCAAGGCCCAGAGGCGGACACGGTAGATTCGATGCGGAAGGTGCTGCGGGGGGCTTTAAGAAGTGAGATGATTTTGGGGGAGTCTTTTGCGTCGATCACGTACCCCTTCACTTAAGTCGAAGATCGGGAGGCACTTTGTGCGATGCTAGAAGAGGTCGGAGCATTAGTAGTTTCCTTTTCGGGAGATTTCAACTCAGGAGAATTTCTGAAAATAAAAGGAAAAATATGTTTTGGGCTACGACGACTAGGCTACATGAAGGGGGAAACGGCCGAGGAAATAGATTTCCTGAGGCAGACAAAGGGCCAACTTCTGATCGCCATGGGGGATCTGTTGTACAAAGCTGGTGGAGAATTGGCAGAGGAATCGGACGAGGATTGGTCCTTGAATGCTCCTAGCTCACCAGCCCCGAGTACACCTGTTTTCCAGCCGAAGCCGTTAGATCTGCATAAGTGGAGGGTGAGGTTCAATGGGGAGTCTCCTGGCTCAGAGAGCGCTTTTTTAGAGCGCGTAGAAGAACTGGAGAGGCCAAAGGATTATCGAAGGCCCAACTTTTTAAGTCTGCGGTGGACCTATTCGAGGGTAAAGCCTTAATATGGTTTCGCGCAAATCGCTTGATTTGTCGAAGCTGGGAAGAGCTGGTAAAGGAGTTGAGGGTCGAGTTTCTCCCCGCTGATTATGACGATCGCCTTTTAGAGAAGATAAAACGGCGAACTCAAGGCAACTCAGAGTCTATTGAGGTGTTTGTTGCCGTAATGGAAGGGTTGTTTCATCGACTCAGTGAGAGGCCGAGCGAAGGGGAGAAACTGAAGCTGTTAAGGAAAAACATCGCTCCCGTTTACCAGACTCAACTCGCATTAGTGAAGATTGAGTCGATTGCGGAACTGGTGAAACTCGGCAGGTCATTGGAGGCAACTAGAGTCAGCGTAGAGTCTTTTGCACCACCTGTACCACGCAGAACTTCCAGATTATTGGAACCAGACTTGGCATACTTGGAGTCTTTGGACGTAGGCGTAGCTGCTGCAGCGGTGTCTGGAGCTAACCAGAGCATTACATGCTGGAATTGCCGTAAGTTGGGCCATACTTCTAGGGAGTGCGACCAGGCTAGAAGATGTTTCGGGTGTGGAAGGGTAGGAGCTAGGAGAGCAGATTGTCCAAACTGTCGAGGCGGAGGACGAAGGAGTAATGCCCCAATGGGTCATCAGCATAGCAGCCAGAATGGGCCTTTGGGAGATCGTCGCCAGGGAAACGGCAGTCGGGCATAGTTAGCGACGAACTAGGCCCATTGTTTATGTCGGAGGTCGCGAAAGATAACCAGATTAGTTATTTGCTAGATCAGATTCAGGGAGATAGCCGCCCGTACCTAGAGGTTGCAGTGAATGGTCAGACATTCCTTGGCCTGGTCGATTCGGGAGCGTCGAAATCGGTGATTGGAGGACAAGGTTGGGAACTAATTAAGCGACTGGGGATTGAATTGAAAAAAGCAAACCGGAGGGACATACGGCTGGCTAACGGAGTTAGTTGTAGGGTAGAAGGAGTAACCTGGTGCCCGATCATGGTGCAGAGTAGGCAAAAGTGGATGGAGATATTGGTGGCACCTTCGATTTCTCACCTTATTTTGGGAGTAGACTTCCTGAGGCTATTTGGGATTGTACTGAATGTAGCAGGGGAACAGTCGGAGATGGTTGCATCGGTAGAGGGTCTTAAGCCGGAGCAGCTGGTAAGCAGGACGCATTTAACGAAAGAAGAAGCAGGACAGCTAGAAGCGCTACTCGAAGAGGAGTTTGGTTTGATGGGTGAGGGAATTGGCTGTACGAACAGAGTAGAGCACATAATCAAGACCAGTGCTCCACCAATCAAACAGCGGTACTATCCCGTCTCACCGGCGGTACAGAAACATATTGATGCGGAGCTTAATGAGATGCTGGAGGCGGGGATAGTGGAACCGTCGTGCAGCCCGTTGGCTTCGCCGATTGTTTTAATTAAGAAGAAGGATGGGTCGTTCCGGTTTTGTGCGGACTATCGGAAGCTCAACAAGATGTCGGAAAGAGATGCCTATCCTCTGCCTTTTGTCACTGCAACTTTGGATAAATTAAGAGACGCGAAATATTTATCTTCAATGGACATTAAATCCGCGTATTGGCAGGTGCCGATAGCGGAAAATTCAAAGGAGCTCACCGCCTTCACTGTTCCCCACAGAGGACTGTTCCAATTCCGTAGGATGCCTTTTGGGTTACAAAATGCACCGGCAACTTGGCAACGACTCATTGACAGGGTCTTGGGACCAGATCTGGAGCCATTCGTCTTCACTTATCTGGATGATATAGTGGTAGTCACCCAGGATTTCCCCAAACATCGGAAGATTTTGAAGGACGTTTTTAGACGGTTACGCGAGGCGGGATTGAGGGTCTCTAGAGAGAAATGTGAGTTCTGTCGTTCTCGCCTTCGATATTTGGGCTACGTGGTGGATGGAAATGGTTTGAGTGTGGACCCGGACAAGGTCAAAGCAGTAATGGATATTCCTCGTCCAAGAAGAGTGAAGGAAGTCAGACAATTCTTGGGGATGGTTTCGTGGTATTGGAGATTTATTCCGGAGTTTGCTTTGCGACGCTAATGTCGCCACTAACGAACCTCCTCAAGAAACAATTTCTTTGGACTGAGGAATGCGAAATGGCATTCGCGCAAGCAAAGACCAAACTGGCATCTGCTCCCATTCTGACGTGTCCGGACTACAGTCTGCCGTTTACTATACAGACCGACGCTTCAAATACAGGGTTGGGAGCGGTGTTGGCGCAAGAGCATCCCGAAGGCGAGGAAGTGATTAGTTATCTGAGTCGAGCCCTAACTAGCGCCAAGATGAAATATTCGACAACAGAGCGGGAGTGCCTGGCCGTGTTATGGGCCATTGAAAAATTAAGACCATATGTGGAGGGAACCAAGTTCAGGGTGATAACTGACCACCATTCTCTGGTTTGGTTAAATAACTTAAAGGACCCCAGCGGACGGTTGGCTTGGTGGGCGGTGAAACTCCAACAGTACGATTTCGAGGTGGTACATCGCAAAGGCAAGGAGCACTTAGTACCTGATGCGTTATCCCGTTCTACAGAAATAGCGGAGCTAGATGGAGGGGAAGTCAGTGAAAACGGATGTGTCGAGCGAATGAGGGAAAAACTATGAAAGGATCCAGACCGGTTCCCGAATTGGCGGATTAGTGATGGCCATGTGTGGAAACATGCGGGAACGTGTTATCTGGAGCCAGGAAGAGAGGGCGTGGAAGAGGGTGGTTTCGAATGCCGAAAGACCAGGAGTGTTAAGACAGTGCCATGACGAACCGACTGCGGGTCATATGAGGGTCCGAAAGACACTAGAACGGTTAGCTCAGACTTATTATTGGCCAAAGATGGCCGCAGATGTACGTAAATACGTACAGAAGTGTAAAGTGTGCCAGTCTGTGAAGGTGGAGCGGAGATCTCGAATAGGTCAAATGTTGTCAAGGGTGGGGGAGGCTAAATCTCCCTGGGAAACAATTTGCGTCGATCTTGTGGGACCATTGCCGCGATCCACGCAGGGTCATGCATATATCCTGACGGTGGTGGACTATGCCACTAAATTCCCTCTAATATTTCCGCTGAGAAAGGCAACGGGGATCGCCGTGGTTCGCACTCTGGAGGAAAACGTCTTATTCTTATTTGGAGTTCCAAGGACAATCGTGTGTGATAACGGGGTCCAGTTCCGTTCAAAAGAATTAGCAAAGATGGCGGAGACGCATGGGATAAGGTTGGAATTCGTGGAAGTACCAAAAATTGGCTGAGCCCTGAGAACCTGCATCCATGAGACCATGAAGGTTGCGCCATACTTTTTGAATTTTGGACGGGAAATAGTGATTCATCCTGGAATTCTCAGCAGCCCAGAGACAAGCGACAATGTGGACACGGATGAAAATGGGGCTCGGAAGGCAGAAAGGCTGCAGGTGGTCCTGGAAGAGGTGCAAAAACGATTGAGGAAAGCGGCGGCTAAAGCGAAGTCAAGGTACGATCTCCGCCGGCGAGACCAGAAGTTCCTACCAAAAGATCTGGTGTGGCGGCGTAATTTCGTTCTATCTGATGCATCCAAATTTTTTTCAGCCAAATTAGCACCGGAATATGTGGGACCCTTTACGGTGCGGAAGCAAGTGTCTGGTTGGACATATGAGTTGGAAGACTCCAAGGGGAAAAGTATGGGGGTATGGCACTCCAAAGACTTGAAACGATATGTGGCGTAAAGGGTCAACACCCGAATAAATAACTGAAATTGCAAGACGTTATCGCTCTGGCGGAACATAGGAATATAGTAGTAGGAAATAGTAGTAGCCGATATGGGAAACAGGTCAATAAGGTGAATCAGAAAACTCGAGACTAATGTTAAATCAGACAGACATGAAGTTAAACAGAAATTTGAAGCAACAACGATAGCAAGTTAGCTGTAAGAATTTAAATTAAACTTAAGCATACCTAATGGAAGGTAATTTATTGGTGTGAATTAAGGAGAAGCTTGTTAGGTTAGTGGTGGCGGGTAGATATGAGTAATTTATAAGAAGGTGGTGGTATTATTCTTACAAGTAGTTAAGAGCGTTGGAGGTTAGTGTGGAAGAACAAGTTAGTTTTGGAATAAGAAATAGGAGTAGAAGCAAAGTAGTAATGCAGTACAAAATATAAATTGTTAGTGAGGTGGACATAATTTAACTGCAAAAGGTTACCATATGTTCAGTGAGTTGCTTGCGTTGTCTTCGTGCTGTTTTCCTTTTTTTTCTTTTCTGTTTTTTTTCCCCTTTCTCCGTCATTACCTATTTTCGGTTTTGGTGGTGGGTTTTCTTTGATGGGTCTTCTTAATTTTTTTTTGTGAATTCTATTGTCATACTTTTGTTAATCTGGAGCAACCTAAAATAAAAGTTAATAAATTAATTGGTGATGTATGAAGGTGGTGGACTTTCTGTTAAGTAGTTAGTCGGAGATAGAACCACGGTACAACATGAAAATTACGGCAAACGCGAGATGGAAGTCAAAGGCCGCGGGACAGCTACAGTCGTAATTTATTGATGATTGAATATTATCGAGAATTAACGTAATTCTCTCGGGACGGGGGAAATGTGACGGTACGGCATGCGAAAGGAACGATTATAGATTGTAAAATGAAAAAAAAAAAGAATAAGCAAACGAAACAAAATCTGTGACTTAATTAAGAAAGCAAACTAATCGAAATGTTACGGCATGCAATAAGAATAACAAAGATGGTAAGATGAAAATAGTATGAATAAGTAAACGAAACAAAACCTGTGACTTAATTAAGAAATCAACTATTCGGAATGTTACTGCATGCAATAGGAATAACAATAGAATGTAAAATGTACCTAACTGAATAAGCTTAACAAACAAAACTATGTTATTTAATCAAAAAAATTAAACTAACGTTAAGCCGAAGATGCGGGGGCGCGCTGCCAAGCCACGACAAGTGTGGTTGATTCATATATTGCGAACTACAACTGGTGTAACCAGGGAGGTAACTTTCCGCGAGACAAATTATGTTCGCCAATGCTAATGCCACGAGAAGGCACGCGATCATCGAGAAATTAGCCCATTTTTCATATTCCTTTGTTTCAACGAAAACCAATCATGACGACATTGACAACCTACTCGAGTATAAAACACAGAAACCTCTTGGCTCCCACTTTTGCCTTATGGCACTCTAGGCTATACGCGAGTGCCTTCGTTTAAGTCGTCGTTTTGTTTGGCCCGATAGCGGGACAAGAACAAACAAGACCCAACCGAAATGGAGACTGAGACTTTGATGCTGCTCCGGGGACGCGATGTTGCTTTTAGTTGCGCACTACTTTACCTTCACTATGAAGCCAATATTGCTCGACGCAATATTTTCACACTGCCTGCTTCCCGGATCTACAGGAGGTAACTAAGCAGTTGGACACAAACTGTTTCCCTTGGCAATGGCCGCCCAGACCCGAGAATCCTATGAGAGCAGTCCTATGAAAAATCCTGAAGCCAGCGGCAATTACGATGGCCCGCCATGACTCCTTGGTGAATGATGTTGAGCAAACTCGTACCAAGGAAATTGGAACACGAGAAAACGACGAACCAAACGTGAATTAACACCAACTGAACATCATCGAACATTAGCGAAAATGAAAACACAGTTGACGTTTCGACTGCGTGACACTTGAGCAAGTGACAAGAGGAACGACGACAACAGACCACCAGATGGGGAACGGCCGAAACGATGGAAGCGAAAGGCATGGCCAGCTCAGACGCGCGAACACTGGAAAAGTGCAACGGCCGAGCAAATGTGCAGCCAAGTACAATCAACAGTTCGCTTGGCGAAGTCCCGCTGGCCGAAGTGGAAAACAAGGCCTGAAGCGAGTTGGCGCAGCGACCAGAGGGTCTTTTCAAAAACTGAATGGTAAGGAGACGGTTGGCAGTGATTGGAGCTCTACTGAATTTCTTTTCTTGTTTTTCTGAAATCGGTCTAGCGGCGATTGGAGTCTGGCCATTGGACGACATTGGGCAACATTGAAGGCGACATTGAAGATTGGCGGTTAATTGATGGTGTACACGGAGGCCGAATTGGTTTAACTCGACAAGAAGCGGAACGCTGGTACAGGAAAAGGAATCGGCGAGAAAATTTAGACGTCAGGAAGCAGCTACAAGTCGACCGAGCCGCGGCGGTTTTCGAGGAAGGGCCCCAACGTGGTAAAGTCGACTTAGACACGTAAGTTGTTGAAAATTTGTACCATTAGTCAGTAAGCATTAGTTAGATTATATCTCGGCCGAGCAAAGTGGAATTAATAGGATCAGAGCTTAATAAATATAATTAATTATTGAAATCGCGGCGATATATCTTTGTGAACAGTTCACAGTGTATTGAAGTAACTTGTGGCGAAGTGTATGAGTTGTAAGCCAACCCGTTCTTTCTTCTCGCTTCCGGTGACGGGAACGGCTTAGCTTCGGGGTGGAAGCGAGTGGCGCCTACTCACCCCATCTCCGACGAGTGACGGCCTCCGAAGCTAACCCCTTTTGCTTCCCATAGGGAATCTTGAGGGTTTTTAACGCGGCAATTTAGACCCGTAATAAAGTGGCGCCCAACGTTCTACGGGGTGACAAAACGGTTTTGAAAAATTAACGATGAAACTATTTTGAAAACGTGAGTTTTAGCTGAATGCATTTTAAATTTAAATTTAAATTTTACATTTGAATTTTAAGCGAGTGAATGTTTTAGTAATATTTTATTGAATATCATTTATACAAATATTAAACTTTATTTATTATATCTCATTTTATTTTTGATTTATTCTTCTTTGATAATATGCATTTTGTGGGTTCTTGGTTCTACTTTCGATAGTGTGTATGGACCTTAGTAAAAATTTATGGTGTAGTAACATCAGGCAGTCGATATCTTCAAGTGTTGGTTTTTGCGTTGCATTGTGGTGAGCGTTATTAGCGTAGGAGTTTAGGAAATCGTGTCAATATTTGCAGACCGGAAAAACCGAGGTGGGAAGAATTTACTGCCCGAATTTTCAGTGCGGTGTGTAGAAATCATCGCGAACCTCCGGTGTTGAAAATCGATTGTTTTATGTCGCAGCGTGTTGCCCTAGTCGTAATTATTGTTGATTCAATATACGGTACGGTACGGAGCGAGTGCCGTGAATTGGGGAGTTTGATTTGCGTTACGTTGTTTCAATTGGAAGAGGGATATCGTATTGTTGATGGGCGTAGTTCCCCGATGCTTGCCCCTTCACTTAAGTCGAAGATCGGGAGGCACTTTGTGCGATGCTAGAAGAGGTCGAAGCATTAGTAGTTTCCTTTTCGGGAGATTTCAACTCAGGAGAATTTCTGAAAATAAAAGGAAAAATATGTTTTGGGCTACGACGACTAGGCTACATGAAGGGGGAAACGGCCGAGGAAATAGATTTCCTGAGGCAGACAAAGGGCCAACTTCTGATCGCCATGGGGGATCTGTTGTACAAAGCTGGTGGAGAATTGGCAGAGGAATCGGACGAGGATTGGTCCTTGAATGCTCCTAGCTCACCAGCCCCGAGTACACCTGTTTTCCAGCCGAAGCCGTTAGATCTGCATAAGTGGAGGGTGAGGTTCAATGGGGAGTCTCCTGGCTCAGAGAGCGCTTTTTTAGAGCGCGTAGAAGAACTGGAGAGGCCAAAGGATTATCGAAGGCCCAACTTTTTAAGTCTGCGGTGGACCTATTCGAGGGTAAAGCCTTAATATGGTTTCGCGCAAATCGCTTGATTTGTCGAAGCTGGGAAGAGCTGGTAAAGGAGTTGAGGGTCGAGTTTCTCCCCGCTGATTATGACGATCGCCTTTTAGAGAAGATAAAACGGCGAACTCAAGGCAACTCAGAGCCTATTGAGGTGTTTGTTGCCGTAATGGAAGGGTTGTTTCATCGACTCAGTGAGAGGCCGAGCGAAGGGGAGAAACTGAAGCTGTTAAGGAAAAACATCGCTCCCGTTTACCAGACTCAACTCGCATTGGTGAAGATTGAGTCGATTGCGGAACTGGTGAAACTCGGCAGGTCATTGGAGGCAACTAGAGTCAGCGTAGAGTCTTTTGCACCACCTGTACCACGCAGGACTTCCAGATTATTGGAACCAGACTTGGCATACCTGGAGTCTGTGGACGTAGGCGTAGCTGCTGCAACGGTGTCTGGAGCTAACCAGAGCATTACATGCTGGATTTGCCGTAAGTTGGGCCATACTTCTAGGGAGTGCGACCAGGCTAGAAGATGTTTCGGGTGTGGAAGGGTAGGAGCTAGGAGAGCAGATTGTCCAAACTGTCGAGGCGGAGGACGAAGGAGTAATGCCCCAATGGGTCATCAGCATAGCAGCCAGAATGGGCCTTTGGGAGATCGTCGCCAGGGAAACGGCAGTCGGGCATAGTTAGCGACGAACTAGGCCCATTGTTTATGTCGGAAGTCGCGAAAGATAACCAGATTAGTTATTTGCTAGATCAGATTCAGGGAGATAGCCGCCCGTACCTAGAGGTTGCAGTGAATGGTCAGACATTCCTTGGCCTGGTCGATTCGGGAGCGTCGAAATCGGTGATTGGAGGACAAGGTTGGGAACTAATTAAGCGACTGGGGATTGAATTGAAAAAAGCAAACCGGAGGGACATACGGCTGGCTAACGGAGTTAGTTGTAGGGTAGAAGGAGTAACCTGGTGCCCGATCATGGTGCAGAGTAGGCAAAAGTGGATGGAGATATTGGTGGCACCTTCGATTTCTCACCTTATTTTGGGAGTAGACTTCCTGAGGCTATTTGGGATTGTACTGAATGTAGCAGGGGAACAGTCGGAGATGGTTGCATCGGTAGAGGGTCTTAAGCCGGAGCAGCTGGTAAGCAGGACGCATTTAACGAAAGAAGAAGAAGGACAGCTAGAAGCGCTACTCGAAGAGGAGTTTGGTTTGATGGGTGAGGGAATTGGCTGTACTAACAGAGTAGAGCACATAATCAAGACCAATGCTCCACCAATCAAACAGCGGTACTATCCCGTCTCACCGGCGGTACAGAAACATATTGATGCGGAGCTTAATGAGATGCTGGAGGCGGGGATAGTGGAACCGTCGTGCAGCCCGTTGGCTTCGCCGATTGTTTTAATTAAGAAGAAGGATGGGTCGTTCCGGTTTTGTGCGGACTATCGGAAGCTCAACAAGATGTCGGAAAGAGATGCCTATCCTCTGCCCTTTGTCACTGCAACTTTGGATAAATTAAGAGACGCGAAATATTATCTTCACTGGAGATTAAATCCGCGTATTAGCAGGTGCCGATGGCGGAAAATTCAAAGGAGCTCACCGCCTTCACTGTTCCCTACAGAGGACTGTTCCAATTCCGTAGGATGCCTTTTGGGTTACAAAATGCACCGGCAACTTGGCAACGACTCATTGACAGGGTCTTGGGACCAGATCTGGAGCCATTCGTCTTCACTTATCTGGATGATATAGTGGTAGTCACCCAGGATTTCCCCAAACATCGGGAGATTTTGAAGGACGTTTTTAGACGGTTACGCGAGGCGGGATTGAGGGTCTCTAGAGAGAAATGTGAGTTCTGTCGTTCTTGCCTTCGATATTTGGGCTACGTGGTGGATGGAAATGGTTTGAGTGTGGACCCGGACAAGGTCAAAGCAGTAATGGATATTCCTCGTCCAAGAAGAGTGAAGGAAGTCAGACAATTCTTGGGGATGGTTTCGTGGTATCGGAGATTTATTCCGGAGTTTGCGACGCTAATGTCGCCACTAACGAACCTCCTCAAGAAACAAAGGAAATTTCTTTGGACTGAGGAATGCGAAATGGCATTCGCGCAAGCAAAGACCAAACTGGCATCTGCTCCCATTCTGACGTGTCCGGACTACAGTCTGCCGTTTACTATACAGACCGACGCTTCAAATACAGGGTTGGGAGCGGTGTTGGCGCAAGAGCATCCCGAAGGCGAGGAAGTGATTAGTTATCTGAGTCGAGCCCTAACTAGCGCCAAGATGAAATATTCGACAACAGAGCGGGAGTGCCTGGCCGTGTTATGGGCCATTGAAAAATTAAGACCATATGTGGAGGGAACCAAGTTCAGGGTGATAACTGACCACCATTCTCTGGTTTGGTTAAATAACTTAAAGGACCCCAGCGGACGGTTGGCTTGGTGGGCGGTGAAACTCCAACAGTACGATTTCGAGGTGGTACATCGCAAAGGCAAGGAGCACTTAGTACCTGATGCGTTATCCCGTTCTACAGAAATAGCGGAGCTAGAAAAATTAAGACCATATGTGGAGGGAACCAAGTTCAGGGTGATAACTGACCACCATTCTCTGGTTTGGTTAAATAACTTAAAGGACCCCAGCGGACGGTTGGCTTGGTGGGCGGTGAAACTCCAACAGTACGATTTCGAGGTGGTACATCGCAAAGGCAAGGAGCACTTAGTACCTGATGCGTTATCCCGTTCTACAGAAATAGCGGAGCTAGATGGAGGGGAAGTCAGTGAAAACGGATGTGTCGAGCGAATGAGGGAAAAACTATGAAAGGATCCAGACCGGTTCCCGAATTGGCGGATTAGTGATGGCCATGTGTGGAAACATGCGGGAACGCGTTATCTGGAGCCAGGAAGAGAGGGCGTGGAAGAGGGTGGTTTCGAATGCCGAAAGACCAGGAGTGTTAAGACAGTGCCATGACGAACCGACTGCGGGTCATATGAGGGTCCGAAAGACACTAGAACGGTTAGCTCAGACTTATTATTGGCCAAAGATGGCTGCAGATGTACGTAAATACGTACAGAAGTGTAAAGTGTGCCAGTCTGTGAAGGTGGAGCGGAGATCTCGAATAGGTCAAATGTTGTCAAGGGTGGGGGAGGCTAAATCTCCCTGGGAAACAGTTTGCGTCGATCTTGTGGGACCATTGCCGCAATCCACGCAGGGTCATGCATATATCCTGACGGTGGTGGACTATGCCACTAAATTCCCTCTAATATTTCCGCTGAGAAAGGCAACGGGGATCGCCGTGGTTCGCACTCTGGAGGAAAACGTCTTATTCTTATTTGGAGTTCCAAGGACAATCGTGTGTGATAACGGGGTCCAGTTCCGTTCAAAAGAATTAGCAAAGATGGCGGAGACGCATGGGATAAGGTTGAAATTCGTGGAAGTACCAAAAATTGGCTGAGCCCTGAGAACCTGCATCCATGAGACCATGAAGGTTGCGCCATACTTTTTGAATTTTGGACGGGAAATGGTGATTCATCCTGGAATTCTCAGCAGCCCAGAGACAAGCGACAATGTGGACACGGACGAAAATGGGGCTCGGAAGGCAGAAAGGCTGCAGGTGGTCCTGGAAGAGGTGCAAAAACGATTGAGGAAAGCGGCGGCTAAAGCGAAGTCAAGGTACGATCTCCGCCGGCGAGACCAGAAGTTCCTACCAAAAGATCTGGTGTGGCGGCGTAATTTCGTTCTATATGATGCATCCAAATTTTTTTCAGCCAAATTAGCACCGGAATATGTGGGACCCTTTACGGTGCGGAAGCAAGTGTCTGGTTGGACATATGAGTTGGAAGACTCCAAGGGGAAAAGTATGGGGGTATGGCACTCCAAAGACTTGAAACGATATGTGGCGTAAAGGGTCAACACCCGAATAAATAACTGAAATTGCAAGACGTTATCGCTCTGGCGGAACATAGGAATATAGTAGTAGGAAATAGTAGTAGCCGATATGGGAAACAGGTCAATAAGGTGAATCAGAAAACTCGAGACTAATGTTAAATCAGACAGACACGAAGTTAAACAGAAATTTGAAGCAACAACGATAGCAAGTTAGCTGTAAGAATTTAAATTAAACTTAAGCATACCTAATGGAAGGTAATTTATTGGTGTGTATTAAGGAGAAGCTTGTTAGGTTAGTGGTGGCGGGTAGATATGAGTAATTTATAAGAAGGTGGTGGTATTATTCTTACAAGTAGTTAAGAGCGTTGGAGGTTAGTGTGGAAGAACAAGTTAGTTTTGGAATAAGAAATAGGAGTAGAAGCAAAGTAGTAATGCAGTACAAAATATAAATTGTTAGTGAGGTGGACATAATTTAACTGCAAAAGGTTACCATATGTTCAGTGAGTTGCTTGCGTTGTCTTCGTGCTGTTTTCCTTTTTTTTTCTGTTTTTTTTCCCCTTTCTCCGTCATTACCTATTTTGGGTTTTGGTGGTGGGTTTTCTTTGATGGGTCTTCTTAATTTTTTTTTGTGAATTCTATTGTCATACTTTTGTTAATCTAGAGCAACCTTAAATAAAAGTTAATAAATTAATTGGTGATGTATGAAGGTGGTGGACTTTCTGTTAAGTAGTTAGTCGGAGATAGAACCACGGTACAACATGAAAATTACGGCAAACGCGAGATGGAAGTCAAAGGCCGCGGGACAGCTACAGTCGTAATTTATTGATGATTGAATATTATCGAGAATTAACGTAATTCTCTCGGGACGGGGGAAATGTGACGGTACGACATGCGATAGGAACGATTATTGATTGAAAAATGAAAAAAAAAGAATAAGTAAACGAAACAAAATCTGTGACTTAATTAAGAAAGCAAACTAATCGAAATGTTACGGCATGCAATAGGAATAACAAAGATGGTAAGATGAAAATAGTATGAATAAGTAAACGAAACAAAACCTGTGACTTAATTAAGAAATCAACTATTTGGAATGTTACTGCATGCAATAGGAATAACAATAGAATGTAAAATGTACCTAACATGAATAAGCTTAACAAACAAAACTATGTTATTTAATCAAAAAAATTAAACTTACGTTAAGCCGAAGATGCGGGGGCGCGCTGCCAAGCCACGACATGTGTGTGTGTGTGTGTGTGAGTTGGGGGAGAGGCGCATTGGCGCCTCTAAGCACTCAGGCCAAAGTACCCATTGTACTCATCTCCCCCTGCCTACCATAGTTTCCCAGACCTCTTGATAAAGTCTAGGATCACTGATAGGGGAAAAGAGGCTATCGTCTGCATGCGTGCAACATCCCAGCCAAAGCATTGATATCTGAGACGCGCAAACGCTGGGCATTCACAGAGGAAATGCTCCGCAGAGTCAGCCTCTTCTAGACAGGATGAACAGAGGTCATCCTGTGCAACACCTATTCGGTACATATGTCCTCCTAGGCAGTTGTGTCCAGTCAGAATACCCACCATGGCCCTGCAAACTTTCCTGCTCTTATTGAGCAAGAATCCCGCAGTCACATGGTTGGGTTCTGAAAGGAATACCTTCGTGTGCCTGGCCACACCGGTAGCCGTCCATCTATCTTTGTGAGCATCATCTACCCACTTTCGAATAATGGCACGTGCAGATGTGGTCGGCACACCCAAGGCGGGTTCAGGGCCCCGTAGCAGAAGTTCCGAACCTTGCTTCGCAATGACGTCAGCATTTTCATTCCCCTCAACACCACAGTGCCCCGGTACCCAGAGCAGATGCACCCTATTGCATCTGGCAACAGAGTTCAATCGTGCTCTGCACTCTTGGACAATTTTCGAGTTTGTCAGGGGTCTACGCAGCGCCATCAGTGCAGCTTGACTGTCACTGCAAATAGCAATGCTCTTTCCCCTCCATCTTTCCTCAATTGCCCAACAGGCAGCTCTCAGGATAGCAAACATTTCTGCTTGAAAAACCGAAGCGTGCTCTCCAAGAGAGAAAGCCCATCTGCCATTCGATGAATGTAGATAGACACCAGCTCCAGATCTACTATCTGACCTCGAGCCGTCCGTGAAGAATATCTCCGAATATCCCCTCGTACACAGATCCGGATCATCCCAGTTACTTCTGCTTAAGAGAATTACTTCGTACCTTCTTCTGAAGTCGAGGAAGGGCACCCGAGTGTCCGAAGGCATCGCGAGAATCGGAGAGATCTCACACATTGACCTCCTAATAGAGCAGTACCCCACATCGTCTTCACCTACCCATAAGCCAGGCTGAGCTAGTCTATGGGCAGAGCTCATCGCCACACTCTGAACTTGAATGTCGAGAGGAGGCAGATTGAGAAGCGCATCAAGGGCCGCACCCGGAGTAGTGCTCATGGCACCACAGATACCCAGGCACACCGTCCTTTGCAGCGTGGCTAACTTTTTCCGAGCATACAATTGCCTCACGATAGTCCACCACACCACCGATGCGTACGTGAACATCGGCCTAATTATTGCTGTGTAGATCCACATCACTACACGAAGCTTTAGACCCCATGTGGTAGCAAAAGCTCTCTTGCACTGCCCGAAAGCTTTTATAGCACGAGTAAGCTTCACTTCCACATGTTTCTTCCAGAGAAGTTTTTTGTCCAAGATTACTCCAAGATATTTGACTTCATCTGAAAGTTGAAGTGTTACACCCTTCATGATTGGAAGCACTAGTCCTCTCAGTTTTCTTTTCCTGGTAAACAAAACAAGTTTTGTCTTACCAGGATTCACTGTTAAGCCGTGCCTCGAACACCAGCTGCCAATCAGATCCAATGCACGCTGTGTATTTCTACATACCACATTCAGATCTTTACCGACAGCCAGTGCGGCCACGTCATCAGCATAAGCTTGTGCGTGCAGCCTTTTTTGTTGCAGTTCGTTAAGCAGGGAGTCGACTAGCATACTCCACAGGAGCGGTGATAGGACGCCCCCTTGAGGGCATCCATTTGTCGCCTCTGTTCTTAAGTAGCAATCGGATCCAGCTTCCGCCAGCAACCATCTCTGCGTCAGCATGGCATGAATCCACCTAACTAAGACATCATCCACGCCATGCACTTTTGCAGCATCACATAGTTCCACGAAGGGTGCGCAATCAAAGGCCCCTTCAATGTCCACAAACACCCCCAACGCATACTCACCATTGGAGATCGCTCTCTCAACTCTGGCCACCAAAGAATGAAGGGCCGACTCGCATGATTTTCCTCGCTGGTACGCATGTTGCTCATCATTCAAAGGGTCAAACCTAAGCGCCGTAGTACGTATGTGTCGTTCGACAATTCTCTCTAGGCATTTCAACATAAACGAAGTTAAGCTGATCGGTCTAAAGTTCCTTGGATCGGAATAGTCATCTCTCCCCGGTTTAGGTATAAAAACTACCTTAACCTCTCGCCAAGGTGATGGAACATACCCCAAGGAAAGGCATGTCCAGAAGATTTCTCTCAGGTCTGCCCCCAAGTGGTCAATTCCCTCCCTAAGCATAACCGGATAGATACCATCCAGGCCCGGCGATTTGAAATTTTCAAAAGACATGATTGCATCCCTGACCTTTTCACTAGTGACCACAGATCTAGTTGTGTACCAGCACTTCCTACTGCTGCGAAGAGCAGGGATTTCGGTCACAGGCGCATTTGCCTTCTGCGACTCAATCACCGGGGCTCCCGGGAAGTAAGTCCCAAGTAAAGTCTGCAAAGACTCCTTTTTGGACTTGGTAAAATCACCATCCGAGCGTTTTAGAGAGTCTAGCTTCGCTGATTGATCCTTCTCTAGGACTTTGCAAAGCCTAGACGTCTCCCGTGCGCCTTCCAGTCTTTCACAGTAAGATCTAAATGATTCCCTCTTAGAGGTCCTCACCAGCTTCTTATACGTTCTCTGCAAAGATCTGTAGGCGATCCAGTCATCCTCATTGTTGCTCTTACAAGCTCTGTTGAGAATTTTCCTGGTACTTTTCCTTAGCTTCTGTAGTTCCCGATTCCACCAGGGAACCGTCTTGCCACATCTGCTCTTACTGATCGGGCAGGCCTCTTCATAGCTACTCATTAGGTCTCTATTCAGAGTGCTCATCCGGGATTCTATTGACTTTGGCGATTTTATCCTACCACTAGGATGCGCTCTGTCTGCAAGAAGCCGATTGAACGTAGGCCAATCAGTGTTTCTTTAGTTTCTTCTTTCCACCACGGGTGTTAGATCCGTGGCTAAAGAGAACACCAAGTAGCGATGATCAGAGAGTGAATCCTCATCTGATACATTCCATCCAGTCATTGATCCAACTATTCCAGCTGAACATAGCGATACATCAATGACCGCCCTTCTGTTTGGGGTGACAAATGTGGGAGTAGTCCCAGTGTTTAAAATCATCAGCCCGGCAGAAGTTATAAAATCAAAGAGACTTTTACCCCTGGCGTTACATTTGTTGCTACCCCAGCTGGTATGCTGGGAGTTGGCATCGCAGCCCACCACAAGTTCAAGTCTCTCCGATTCAGCGTACAAAACCAGGTCCTTTAACTCCTGTATTGGCGGCGGGAGTAAGGAGTCAAAGGGAAAGTAAGCTGAGGCAACTATCGTGCGCTTAAGCCTACCATTTTCTCGGTGTTGTACGACGACCGCTGACAGGTCCGGGCTTGAAATCTGTCTGAGCATGGTGGCATCAAGCAGATTGGAAGCCAGAACACAAGTCCTCGGCCGTATTGACCTTTCATCATAAAAGATCTTGGCCCCCGTGGTTGGACTAAGTCCATAGATCCTACCGCCTCGAACCCACGGTTCCTGTACAAGTGCAATGTAGGGAGAGGCTTGCAGTTTTGTCAATTTTTCGCTCAAAAGATAGGACGAAGCCTTGGCACGCCGCAAGTTGATCTGGACAAATCTTATACCTTCAGACACAGAAACGTCCGGAGTTTAAATCTTTGGATCCCTTTGCAGGGACCCTTAGATAATGTCCGCGTGACCAGTGAAAGAAACTCTATGGAAGAGAATTTCCACTGGATCTCTGCGTTTTGCTCTGCCGATCTGTCCATAGACAGTCACAAAAGTTCGTGCCTCACCACTTCCTGATTTGGTTAAATTTAACCGCATACAAGAAGTAGCTCAGCACCATCCGGTACCTGTCTCTTAGCATCGAGAAACTTCTCTGGTCAAGTACGATCACCAGGTTGAAACCATCTTCACCTGTGGTGGGATTTTTCCTGGGATTCATGTACTTGATGATCCAGTGTTTCGCATCGATGCCCGGATTCAGTTTGCCGAACATGCCAGTGATGGCACCTGCACTCTTGCGAGGACCAGGGATCCAACAACTGACATAATAGGGTTTGGCCAGGTCGGAGTCCAAAATGGTAAATTTAGGCCGACTGCCAGTACCCAATTTAAGAACAATCTGTGTGAGCCACTCCTTAGATGTTTGATTGGAGCAGGCGACTTGGAGGTGACCATCCACAAACTTCGCTTGCGTGAAGTTGTAAACTGGTCCCGACTCCGCTATCTCTCGCCACAGTTCGTTCTTAAGGATAGCGCACTGACCTTCGGTCAGTTTGCAACCCTTGCCAGACACACCTATCACAACAACCAGCGAAGAAGACGCAGCTTCTGCATACGTTCTCCTCCCTACCCTTGTGGAAGGTGTGTTTGTGCCAGAAGGGCCAGCCTCTGCAAGATCTCTCTCGCAGATTTTGACACCTTTCGGCACCTTGCGCTCAGAGGTGCAGGTATCCGCTTTCGCCTCAACCTTGCGTCTCTTTCGTGCGCCGCCGCTGGCAGATTTGGCCTCTGTGCTGGCCGGCTGGGAGATCTTCGGTGTGACCGGTCCCTCCTTACCTTTCAGCGTCGTCGCTGAATCCCGATTTGCATCAGGAATCATCGATTTCTTGAACAGAGTCCTCTTCTGTCGACGGCTAAGAGCTTTCCCTGGTTCACGAAGTCCAGTCGGCGTAGCTTTGCATCCAGGTGCCGGTCCAGAACATTTCTGCTCCGAACATGCGACTTTAGCATCACCAGCCAACCTTTCTTTCGCTACCCCGGGTCGGCTCAGAGGTTTCGCTGCCTGACGTCCAGTCTCCAGGGAAACACCTGCAGTTAATACTGCATTTGTCTCTCCGTCAGCCTTCGGCGGCAGCTTGCCCCTTTTGCGCAGTCTCTTACGTTGTCTGCGACTGAGAGCCTCCACAGGTTTCCAGAGTTCAGAGGAATGAGCACTCTTACTATCTGTACTTCCCGCGGGCGTCTCATTTGCACTAGTCGGAGTTACCTCCTCTAATGCATCCCTTCTCCTCTTATGTGAGGATTCGGGAAGAAACATCTGTACCCCTGGTACGGCCGTAGTCGGACTTCCAGCTGGTGCTGTACTCGCCTTTCCGGAGCCTGTGATCAGGGGGGATGCTATCAGCAAGTCCGAAAACTTGCTGGCTATGGAGTCTTCCACGATGGTAACCTGTGAGCTTCCACTGCAACCAGGGTCCTCCATTGCAGTCATACATGAGGTTGGGGCCTGCAGAATCCGAGCCCCTGCCGAGCTGAGCACGGGTGGATTTCCAGACTCAGTCTGGCTGCCACCTGCAGAGATAAAATCCTTGGGACTCATCCTCATGCTTACTACAGCCATCAGGCTGCAAATATACACATTTTACTGAGGATAGAGTTACCTCGTTACCTCAAACCCTCCTCCTTTCTCCGGGCTTGGGACCGGCATATCACAAGTTAGACTTGTGAGCGGCGGAGTTCAAGTGTGGTTGATTCGTATATTGCGACAAGTGTGGTTGATTCATATATTGCGAACTACAACTGGTGTAACCAGGGAGGTAACTTTCCGCGAGACAAATTATGTTCGCCAATGCTAATGCCACGAGAAGGCACGCGATCATCGAGAAATTAGCCCATTTTCCATATTCCTTTGTTTCACCGAAAACCAATCATGACGACATTGACAACGTACTCGAGTATAAAACACAGAAACCTCTTGGCTCCCACTTTTGCCTTATGGCACTCTAGGCTATACGCGAGTGCCTTCGTTTAAGTCGTCGTTTTGTTTGGCTCGATAGTGAGACAAGAACAAACAAGACCCAACCGAAATGGAGACTGAGACTTTGATGCTGCTCCGGGGACGCGATGTTGCTTTTAGTTGCGCACTACTTTACCTTCACTATGAAGCCAATATTGCTCGACGCAATCTTTTCACACTGCCTGCTTCCCGGATCTACAGGAGGTAACTAAGCAGTTGGACACAAACTGTTTACCTTGGCAATGGCCGCCCAGACCCGAGAATCCTATGAGAGCAGTCCTATGAAAAATCCTGAAGCCAGCGGCAATTACGATGGCCAGCCATGACTCCTCGGTGAATGATGTTGAGCAAACTCGTATCAAGGAAATTGGAACACGAGAAAACGACGAACCAAACGTGAATTAACACCAACTCAACATCATCGAACATTAGCGAAAATGAAAACACAGTTGACGTTTCGACTGCGTGACACTTGAGCAAGTGACAAGGGGAACGACGACAACAGACCACCAGATGGGGAACGGCCGAAACGATGGAAGCGAAAGGCATGGCCAGCTCAGACGCGCGTACACTGGAAAAGTGCAACGGCCGAGCAAATGTGCAGCCAAGTACAATCAACAGTTCGCTTGGCGAAGTCCCGCTGGCCGAAGTGGAAAACAAGGCCTGAAGCGAGTTGGCGCAGCGACCAGAGGGTCATTTCAAAAACTGAATGGTAAGGAGACGGTTGGCAGTGATTGGAGCTCTACTGAATTTCTTTTCTTGTTTTTCTGAAATCGGTCTAGCGGCGATTGGAGTCTGGCCATTGGACGACATTGGGCAACATTGAAGGCGACATTGAAGATTGGCGGTTAATTGATGGTGTACACGGAGGCCGAATTGGTTGAACTCGACAAGAAGCGGAACGCTGGTACAGGAAAAGGAATCGGTGAGAAAATTTAGACGTCGGGAAGCAGCTTCACGTCGGCCGAGCCGCGGCAGTTTTCGAGGAAGGGCCCCAACGTGGTTAAGTCGACTTAGACACGTAAGTTGTTGGAAATTTGTACCATTAGTCAGTAAGCAATAGTTAGATTATATCTCGGCCGAGCGAAGTGGAATTAATAGGATCAGAGCTTAATAAATAGAATTAATTATTGAAATCGCGGCGATATATCTTTGTGACCAGTTCACAGTGTATTGTAGTAAGTTGTGGCGAAGTGTATGAGTTGTAAGCCAACCCGTTCTTTCTTCTCGCTTCCGGTGACGGGAACGGCTTAGCTTCGGGGTGGAAGCGAGTGGCGCCTACCCACCCCATCTCCGACGAGTGACGCCCCCGAAGCTAACCTCTTTTGCTTCCCATAGGGAATCTAGAGGGTTTTTAACGCGGCAATTTATACCGGTAATAATGCTCTTCGGGCTCCACAATGCGGGAGCCACATGGCAACGGCTGATCGACCCGGTGCTCGGGCCTGCGTTGGAGCCTTTCGTGTTTACATACCTCGATGATGTGATAATCGTGACCGAGACATTTGAGCGACATATAGAGGTCCTGCGAGAAGTTTTTGTTCGACGGAGAGAGGCGGGTCTACGGTTTTCACGTGAAAAATGCCAGTTTTGTAGGGCACAATTGAGGTATTTGGGTTATCTGGTTGATGCTGAAAGTTTGCATGTAGGCCCTGAACAAGTAAAGGCAGTAAGCGAGTTTCCGCGTCCCAAAACAGTGAAACAGGTTAGACAACTCTTCGGTATGGTGTCTTGGTATAGATGTTTCATTCCGGACCATGAAACCATGGTGGCTCCCCTGAGTGATTTACTAAAAAATGGCGCAAGTTTGTGTGAAGCAATCAGTGCGCGCGCGCGTTTGCCTTGTGTAAACTGAGGCTCATGACGGCACCGGTACTGTCGTGCCCTGACTTTGACCTCCCGTTCAAAGTACAAACAGATGCGTCGGACGTGGGCATCGGGGCGGTGCTGAGCCAGGCACACTCGTCAGGAGAAAAAGTCGTGTGTTATCTCAGCAGGGCGCTCTCGGGTAGTAAGAGGAAATACTCAGCAACGGAAAAGAATGTTTAGGGGTGCTATGGGCAATCGAAAAGCTGCGCCCATATATTGAAGGCACCCATTTCATCGTCATTACTGACCACCACTCACTCTTTTGGTTAAATAGGCTGAAGGAGCCCACTGGTAGGCTGGCTAGATGGGCGGCTAGGCTCCAGCAGTTTGACTTCGAGGTGGTTCACCGAAAAGGGAAGGAGCACTTGGTGCCGGATGCACTCTCCCGGGCAATTAACCAGGTAGACAGTATAGACGCCTCACCGAGACTGGAGCAGTGGTACGAGAAGATGTTGGAGAACGTGCGAGGAGATCCAGTGAAATACTCAAACTGGAGAGCTGTGGATAACACCCTGTGGAAACAGTCAGAAGGAACCAGGTTAGAGGCAGGCATAGATATGAAAGAATATGGATACGAAATGGCAATCCCTGTACCCATACGTGAGTGTGGCTTTTTTAATACACGCACAGCATTACTCTCTCACCAAAAATTCCGCTCAGTGCGCCCCTTTCTATCGCATTCACGACCGAAAAGCCTTAATGCTGTGTCTTAATGCTGGGAACCCCAGCTCGGTGGAGAAGCGTGCAACGGGCAACACGGAAAGAAACGTCAATATCAGTTTGATTTGTGTCGGCAATTGAGAGAATTGACTTTCCGTGAAAATTTCTGAAATAAAATTCGTAAATTTTTCGGTAGATTTGGTGGAAACGTATATTTACGTTTATGCGCAAATCATTTGTGTCGCTTTCGCGGATTGGTTACCGGTAAAACATTATAAAACAGTGCGATAATGAAGTGCCGCGTTCCAGGCTGCAAAAGCAGCTATCGAAGTGCTTCGCAGGGGATATCGTATTTCGGGTGAGTAAAATTAACCTTTGGCTTTAATTTCGGATAGCTTTTTTTGTGAAATCATAGTTAATTTCATTAACAAAAATCGTTTTAATCTCCACTCGACGGTTTTGGTATAGAAATGCCAAACGACATGTTCAAAATGGCGATATCTTGTGGTTTTTACAGTGACGTTACCGCATGAACTGTGTAAGAAGCTTCATAGTACAGTGAATGTGTTACATTTGCATAAGTTTTTTATTTTTTGGTGAGGTTTTGAATTTTTTTATTCTTTTGTGCGTAGATTTACAAAAGAATGACATAATTTGTGTACATTAAGTATTGATAATGGAGTGTTTGCTAGATTTTAGCACTTGACATTCATACTTTTTTAGCTTTTTTTCTTAAATTTTTATTGCATCAGCAACGTTTTCAATTCATTTCAATTTAAAATTACAATTGAAGCCACAGAGACGGAAAATATTTCATTCAATGAAAAAAGTAACAATTTCAAACGCTAACATCTATTGAGTACTGAAACATTAATACTTGATGTATTCAAACAATAATCATGTCTTTTGTTTTGGCTATCAACGTAGAGTTGTATAAAAAATTATTTTAACATTATGAATACTTTAGAACATATCACAGTTTTAACATAACATCTTCAACATGCTGTGGTCAATCACGCAAACGGCTTATCTGTTCTTAATGTATTAACATTAAACTATTCAAGACTGAAATATTATATACATTATATACTTTTAGTGTTCCAAACGACGCAAGTTTGCAACAGAAATGGGAAGCAGCGTTGAAGTGCACACTACGACCGATACAGGATGCTGTGTGCTCTTTGCATTTCTTGGACGAAGAAATGATAACTTACGCCAGAGGCAGACGGTTGCATCCGGAAGCTGTACCTCATCTAGAAGATATGTCAGTTTCTCCCCTTGAAGAGGTGTTTTTTAAAATGTTTATTGCATACATAATATTTTCTCAATCAATTAAAATTTTGTACTTGTGCATACCTTAATATTTTTTATTTAAAAATTTTAATTTATTACTAATGTTCGAAGAACATTAGTATTAAAATCGATTCGGCCAAAAATTCATATTTCTATATATATATATATATATATATATATATATATATATATATATATATATATATATATGTACAAAAAATTTCAGTGAGATAATCTCGGGAACGCGCCATTCGATTGAGCTGAAACTTTCAGGATACATTGGTGTATATGCAGAATAGGTCCAGGTCTCTTTAAATGTCAGTTATTGTAAACCCTTTCGCGCCGGCGGGCATTTAAGTGATATTTTTAATATACCTATTATTTCGTGCACAAATGATTTTCGCAAAAATAAAGTTAATAATATAAATTTCTAACGTGTTTTACATATGAATCGGATAATACTTTGGAATTTTTTAACCCTATGTGTGCGCTGGTTGCCTAAAAAGAGGACGGGAAAATTTGAAAATTTTTAAATTTCGATAACTTTTGACAGAGCTATTCAATCATTACCAAATTTTCAGGACATATTGATATTATTTAGTTGTAGATTTGTGTGGCTTTTAATGAGCGTGCTGGCAACCCTGTAGCAAGGGCAGGTACTGAAAGTGAAAACCTCCAAATCATCGTCTCTCTTGAAAAAATGCCGTTTCTTCAAAAATAGACCTTTCATATGTAAATCTTGTGCTTTGTTTACATAACCAAAAAAAAAAAAAGATATGGTATAACGGGCACGCCTGGCAACCCTTGCCCAATTTACCTATATTTTTAGCATCAAAAACTTCTGTTCACGGAAACTCACGATCCGATGGGCAGAATTATTTGAAATTCACAGCATGTATTGACCTTAAATAGGACCAGGTCTGATAGAAGTGATTTTGAAATGCGGGCGATTCTGTGCCAGTGGTGCCATCTTGAAAAACCACTAAAAAAGATAACTGTTTTTAGCCCTATAAATTCTGATTGAATCGTTCGATTTTGACGAAACTTACACAATTGCTGGACCTTACTTTAAGCCACGTTTGGTAGAAATTTGGTCGAAAAATTCGGTTGGAGTTGCCAGCTATGATAATTTTGGTGTCTTCATTTTGAAAAAAAAAATTTGGAAGTGAAAACATTCAAACCATCGAATATTCAAAAAAATGTCCGTTTCTTACAATAAAACCAATCTGTATATAAATCTTATGTTTTATCTACACGTTCAAAATAAAACTTTGGAAATTTCATGTCGGACAAGAACGGTAACCCTCTCCCAGTTAACCTATATTTTTAGCATCAAAAACTTCTGTTCACGGAAACTCACGAACCAATAATCAGATACAGCTAAAATTTACAGAATGCATTGGACTTAAGTAAGACCAGATTTAATAGAAGCGATTTTGAATTGTGGGCAACTCTGTGCCAGTGGTGCCATCTTGAAAAATTACAAAGAAAAAAAACGGCTTTTTGCCCTATGAAATGTGAATAAGTTACCAGATTTTCATGAAATTGACACAGAAGCTAAACCTAACTCTAATCTCTGTTTGGTGGAAATTTGGTTGAAAAATTTGATTGGTGCTACCAGCTATGGTAATTTTTGTGTCTTTGGTTTTGAAAATTCGCTCAGGAAAATAAAACTTTTTGCACTATAACTTCCAGTGCAGTCATGAAATCAATACGAATTTCATACAATTAATGAAACCTGTCATAAGCATTATTCAGGCCAAATTTGGTTGAAAAAACACGATAGGGTTGCCAGCTATTGTTGGTTTTGTGTTTAATTGCAATATCTTTATTAAGCGGTTTTATCGTAGAATTTTCAAATGGTAATGATATTGTAGTGACAATAAACAGCAAATATTAAGCTTTCGATCATTTGAAAAAACTCGCTGCAGGTGACCCTAAATTTCTTTATACTCCTATAACTTCGAATGTAATTAAACAACGTGAAGCAGATTTGATATATTCTTGGCTTTGATACTGGCGAAAGGTTGCCAGCACGAGTCGGTTGTGCTACTTTTGTATCAATAAATGCTAACAGTTAGTATACATACCGGAAACATTTACAATGAAAATAAATAACCGATGTTACAATTCGCAAAGTTCTGCAAATTTTTCGGATCGCAGCCCCAAACACCAACTTCAGTTACAGTGCTGCAGGCACTGAGCATTTTCTTCATTGATGTTATATGAGATGCTGCTTTCAAAATTATGTGAAATAAGCAACTGATAACGAATATAATTAACCCGTGTTTTGCTCTCATGAACGTTGAAATTCATGCCAGTGGTAATATCTGAAACCTTGCACCATATGAGTTATAATGCATTCTTAAGACGAAAGTAAAACGTGGCATTTGAAACAGTTTGGCCGTAATAAGCAGCACATGTGGTGGAATATGCACTCAAAACCTGCACGATTCTTCTACTGTTCTTCGAACATTAGTGTTTCTAGCGGTTCAGGTGCGCTAGAGTTTTTTTTTATTTTAGGAGCAAATGGTGGTATCAGTTTCTGCATCTGCTACTCATGTTAGTAGTTCAGATGACGAATGTATGCCGGTAAGGATTTCTCAGAAAGACAATGTGAATATTTACTAATTTCATTTATGGTTTTACAGATCGATAAAGAAAACATGCAGAGGCTAGCGAATATCGAGGGAATGTCTTCCAGCAAACGTCAATTAAGCATGAAAATACATAATCTTATTTAATTCCTTGAGTTAGTCGAATTTAGGTAGTGGAGTACTGCCCTACTAAGTATAACGTTCTATCTTAATTTTTATATGTTAAAAGCAATATTGAAAAATGCCCTCTTCAGATATCTGCAGTACAAATCAAAACACAAATCATTGAATACTGCAATGTCGATATCATGTTTATGCTAAAAATCTATTAATTGAAGAGGCTAAGCACAATTTGAACCATCGGCTGCAAATACCACAAAATATTGCAGACTCATCAATAAGCTAAGCAAACTTAACACAACTGAACATGTGCTAATGAGTTAGTGGTAAATTGATAACAAATCTCGGCCTCTGAATGTATTATCGAAAAATTGATAAATTGCGTTCTTATAATTAAAGCCAGCATCACCTATTACCATCATTGGCAATATGATTGTAGAATGCCAAACAACTTCCTTAACATACGTTTAGAATCCGCTAAATCTAGCGAAAAGCAAAAATTATTCAAACCTCGAAAAAAGAAGATTGCCCCAGTCTCGGTAATTTGCCAATAGATACGCTCAATGTAAGTGAGCAATAAATGTTTAGCAAAATAAAAATCGGTTGTTTGTCCATGAGAGTTTTGAAATTGAAACTTTTTAGTCAAACATTTATTTAATATCTCATTGTAGATCGACAATAGAACTAAGCATGAATATAGCATTTATATGAAAAAAATATTATTGTAAATAACATAAATAATACTTCCAGCAGAGCATGTTTGTCGAATTTTATAATTTCGCATTTTCGAACTTTTAGTAGCTATATTTTTGTGGAACTCCACAGAAACCATAAGAGAGAAACACAACATCATATATGACAAAAATATCAACACCCATATTCTGTTAAGAGATCGTTCATGGAGCTTGTTCTTATAATTTTAAAATCAAAGTTATTTACATGATAATTTATATTGTTCAGCTTTGGTCAGATAGAAAATAAAGGTTTTAATAAAAACTTTCTATTTTCACGACTATCATGAGCGAAAAAAGGCCGATCTCTACCCAATTCTTTTTGGCAAATATTATCAGCAGACATTTAAAGGCTGGTTCTTTGTTAAAGTATTTTATGATATCGCGCTTAGCTAATTTTTAAAGACACGACTCTGCAATAAATACTCACTTAATATAATACATTAAATAAACATCGATCAGCACCTACTCAATATTGATTTCAAGATCCCATAGTAAAATATAAAAATACAAATAACGTACTAAAACTTGATATCACACGTTCAAAATACCAGACTGCTTTATGAATATAATACAGAAGTTTAAATTTACGACTTTTATACATGACAATGATCTTACTTCCCCTCAGTTATATCAATTGTTTGGGGAGATTTTATATGAACTAGTAAAAAAATTAATAGCTTTAGACTTCAACATAAATACGTTTGTTTTTTCTTGAAGCTGCATATATGTTAATTTCTGGACATATATCTATATTTTGAGAGTAATCTGGCCTCTTTCTATCAACCTTCTTGAAAGCTTTTGCCCTCAAATTATTGATATCTGTGAGGAAATTTAAGTATACATATGTAGCTCGTTAAAGAGAAATGATTTTTAATTCAAAGTCTTTGGGTTTGAAATGTTTTGGCTATGTTTTAATAAGTATGAAAAAGGAATTTCATATAATATTTCTTTCAGCAAATAGATTGATGTGAAAGGCGAGTTTTAAATTATTTTTCCAGCAAAGTGTGCTGTTAAACTTAATAATAAATTTAATAACTATTTTTGCTTCTAAGTATTTAACTCATGTGTTATGTTGTTAATTATTTTTAGGAGCAGAATATAGGTCCAATTAAAAGCGAAGAATCGAATCTGGGCTCGGATTTCATTCCGATACAACGACCATGCATTGCTGGACCATCTAAGCTGGTATGTTTATCATTTGTTTTAATCTTATGTTTTTCTTCAATATGTACATATTTCAGACCTTGAAAACTACTTTAAAAGAAGCCATGCAGTTGACCTCGAGTGGCTCATCAAGAGGGTCACCCAGAATAAGACGATGGCTTGGTAAGATAAGAACTTTTAAAAAAAATATTATCAAAAGAGATAGAAAATTACATCAAGTAAATGCGAAATTACGTAGGCATGCCAAAAAAATTAGCAGTTTGAATGCTTTGTTAACGCAAGCATTAAAAAAAATTTTCTATCGTAAGAAAATTTTGTTATTCTTACCAACCTTAACCAATCACAGAGGGAGTTCATTGAACGTGTTTGTGTTAAGGCGCAGGGTAAAAAGTTTCAAGGATGAGCTCTCCTGCATTGCGCTCTTTTGCTCAGGCTGTTCAGGTGTGCGATGAAACCTTGGTAGAGTGATCTGAAAAACTTTGAAGATTTTAATTACTTGTATGGGTAATTTGGTTGCTACTCTGAAGTACGCGAAATCTTCTTTGAAGTCTTTGGTAGCTTGTAAGAATAGTTCGGGAAGTTCTGGCAGCCTCACCAAGAATAGTTGAAAATAAAAGGCTTATATTCCCAATATTCTGAACGATAACTGACATTTATTGTACATATGCTTTGTCTTTTATACGTTATTTAGTTTGCTTACATGTTAATAATTGCAATACAATTTGTACATTTGCTGACTTAATATATGAACAAAGGTTAATTTACAATTATGATTGAATTGTTAAATTTGCTAAGTGCGAAAGAATATTCGAATGGTTTTTCATGAGTTTGGTGTACTTTGGTCACGTATCAAACATTTCCGGCCCCCAAGAGACATCCGGATCTTATAATTGATGAATATCATACCAAGTAGGCGGTGAAACGGTGTTAGCACGGTTTTCTTCTAGCCGGTGATGATGTTTAAACTTGCGCTGTATGTAGAAAAAAAACTCTAGCGCATCTGAACCGCTAGAAAACTAATTTTTGAAGAAATTGTCTTTGAGTGACAAAAAAATGTGGAAAGACGTAATACACTTTTTTGTACAACCATTCCTTATCCCAAGCATCAAAACTCAACTATAACACAAGTGATGAAAATGTTCAGTGCTGGCAACACTTTCCCAATGAAGCAGTAATAAGTTTACATTAACAAGCTCATACTTAAATCAACTTATCCTTTGAATTTCGTTCTCATCGCAGGATTTCATCGAAAGTTTCAGCGGTTAAACCTTGTTTGAGTCGAAAAATGTTCAAAACTCGGAAAATTTAAAAATTGGTTTCTTATTTTTATCGCAAATGCTTTGCATATGAGTACGTAATTTGAAGCATCTGTTGGTGCAATTTTTACGAAAATGGCTAATGCTGGTTAGCCTGTGTCAGCAGCAAGACAAAAAATATACCAAATCTGCTTCACGTTAAGTTAAACCCAACCAGTAAATTTCATTTCGATTGAATCACTGCGCTGGAAGATATACGGGTGAAAAGAATTTTAGGGTTACCACCCTCAAAACTTTTCAAATTTTTAAAACGTTAATATTTGTTGTTAATTTTCATTGCAGGATCATTCTCAATTGCAAATCTAATGACATAATCGCTCAGTAAAGAAATTCCACAAAATTACAAAAATTGTCATAGCTGGCAGCCCTTTCATTATTTTTGTACGAAATTCCTACGACATGTACTTCATATTAAGGACCATTTACTGCATGAACTTCGTTTTGATTTCTACACTGGACCGGAAGTTATAGGGGAAAAAGCTTTATTTTGCTGAGTAAATTTGCAAGATTTATGAGACAAAAACCACCACAGCTGCCAGCTTTCTACTAATTTTTCAACCATTTTTTACCAAATGTAGAGTAACATCCAAGTATTGCGTAAATTTTGTTAAAATCTGATGATTAAATCGGAAGTTATAGGCCAAAAAGATGTTTTTTCTGAGTTATTTTTCAAGATGGTACCAGTGCCACAGGATTGCCCGCATTTCAAAATCACTTCTATCAGATCTGGTCCTAGCTAACAGCAACATGTCCTGTAAATTTCATTATGATCGGATTATCCGGTCGTCAGTTCTCGTGAACAGAACTTTCGAGTGCTGAAAATAGAGGCAATTTAGTGATGGGCTACCGCTCTTGTGCAAATCGAAATTTTGAAAATTTTATCTTGAGATAAAGGACAATAGATAAAATTTATCAAAGATTTGAAATTTTTGTCAAAAATCAAAAAAATTTTCAGGAAGGTCAATGATTTGAAGGATTTTTTTTCAGCAGCCTGCCACAGCTACAGTGTTACCCGCATTATTCTGAAAATCTATATGTGTCAAATCTTAGTCAACATCAATACGCTCTGTAATTTTCACGATGATCCATTGTTTTTCTTACAAGTAATGACAAATCAAAATTAGAAAAAAAAAATCCTTGCCTACTTTTAGGCACCCTGCACCCACACATGGCTCAAAATTTCCAATTCTTTATCATAAACAAGCTAAGAACATAATTAGTTTTCATTCCTAATACTTTTCTTTAACAAAAATTTACACTGCTTGGAAATATAGGAGTTCCTCAAAATTCACTAAAACGCTCGCCGCCGCCAAAAGGTTTGAGACATCTGAATTTGAGAAAGTCATGGACCTACCTACTATATACATCTACATTCGCCAAAAATTTCAGCTCAATCGGATCGGCCACTCGAGAGATTATATCCCTTAATCATTTTGCTGATATATATATTTATATATATATATATATATATATATATATATATATATATATATATATATATATATATATATATATATATATATATATATATATATATATATATATATATATATATATATATATATATATATATATATATATATATATATATATATATATATATATATATATATATATATATATATATATATATATATATATATATATATATATATATATATATATATATAAAAAGAAATATGAATTTTTGGCGAAACGAGTTTAATACTATTGTTCTTCGAGCATTAGTAAAAAATGCTGATGAGAAGCAGAATTGATGGTATTGAAATTCCAGTTATCCAAGCATGGTGTTTATCTGTTTCCATTTGATCGTCTCGAGAGTTGACATGAACATTTCTTGATGTGATGATACAGAAGCAAATGTTTCTGTAGATTTGATGAACTTTGTTGTGTTTATGGGCAGGAGGTCTGTTGTTGCTAATGTCGAGTTGATGATTATTTCCATCGGTTTCATGTAACTAAGAAATTGATCATTGGTGTGAGTATGGTCTGTTACTAAGATGAATTCCTTGCTGAAGAGCGTGCAGTCTTGTGATAATAGTATTACACCTGTCCCGTTAAGTAATAAGTCAGATCTTGATCCATTACATAATGTCTGGACACCTGTTAGATTCGGGGAAATAAACATCCACGTGTTCCGATTGAGAAGCTGTTTCCAAATGAGACTCTGGAGATGAAATGCATGAGTTGTATAGGTTTCCGTCGAATGCGAATTATATAATTGGGTTATAATACTGTTTGGATGTTTCCTCAGGTCAAATAGTATAGACACTGGTAGTATGTACCGGCCGGAGATGATTTCCTTAGACTGCAGTACTGTCTGCTCATTTGTTTTGAAGTACAGTTGATTGTTGTAGTTGGCACCTAGTATAGAGGATTCGATGTCGATAGCTGTGCAGGTGTTATTCCTATGACATACAGGAACAGCGGTAATTTTTGAGAGCTCGTAGTCACGGGTTTCGATGATAAGTAGTTTCCCGTCGATATCCAAATATTGTTCAGCAGGAATAATTAGGAGATGATCTGTTGTTGTATGTAAGACAGACAGATGAGGTGGTAAAGCTGATTGAGTCTTATTAATAGTGGCTTCTAGTTCAGCTATTTTTATAAACTCCCAAAGGCCAGTTTTTATATACACTGAGTTTGAAAGTGTTGAATATCTGTTAAATAATTCTTGAATATAGTTAAGCGCTCATTGGTAAGTACTCAAACAATGTAAGTTTATTTTGTTGTGATCTGTTATTTTATACCAACGCGAATAGTCGTTAATACGATTTAATCCTTGGTTGAGCTGATCTGTAAATCTCTGTAGTTGTGCATCAACTCGAGCAGATGTTATTTTTAAGACTCTTGTTGCTTGCAGAATAATTTTCCCTTCATGAGACAGTGCCTTTTTCATTGTATTTTGATTTTCTTCGAGATTGTTCACATCTGCTATTATTTCATCATTGACTCCAAACACGGCAGTGAGCAAACGTCCTAATAATCCTCTTTTAGTACGAGTCTTCATCAATCGCAGTTTATTAATTTTTTGCTGAATGTCTCCGTTCAGTTCATGTATATGTGATACTAAACTTTCGCAATTGGTCTCCTTTGCTATACTTAAGCCTTTTTTACACATATCTGCTACACGGTTGGATACCTGTGTTAGTGTGGTTTGATCTTTATTTATTTGTTTCCAAGGCAATCTAATATGTAGATGCAGTGATCCACGTTCAATGTTGGCTAGGCCTGCGTGTTCGGTATACAAGCCTGCTGGTAACTGCGTCACGTTTACAGTAGCGTGTGACCCGATTCCGAATATCATCAAAGCGGTGAAGAGAGCCGTGATTACAGGGGCTCTGCTAGTTGGCATATGCGCTACTCTTCGTTTCTTGGTTTCTGGAGGAGTGATAATCTCAGCCGGGTCTGCCATTCTTTTAGCCTCTGGTTCAGTAAGGTCCACAATAACTTTGGTATCCGTGGAGTGCGTTGTTGGGTTGTCTTTTTCCTTTTGATGGTTGAATGGTAACGGACAAATTTTAGTAATTGGTCGTTTGGTGAATTTACCATTCATTTCCAGTGTGACAACTCTTACTAAACCGTCTGGACCTGGGTGAGTTGCCACCACTCTGGCTAGTGGCCATTTAAGTGATGGAAAGTTATCCATCTTTACTACTATTAAGTCTCTAATCTGAACGTTGGGTTGCTGTTTCAACTATTTAGGTCGTTCTTGTAACTTCTGGAGATATTGTTGGCTCCAACGCCGCCAAAAGGATTGTTTCATGAACTGGTTTAGTTTCCACCTGTTGATAACTGTGTGTTTCATTTCAGCGGAATCAGTGGTTATTTCGAACAAATTACTGCCAGTTAGTGTCCAGGTGTTAATGCGAGTGGATCTGAGGGATCAGTGCTGACGTCAGTTAAAGGTCGCGAGTTCAAACAAGCTTCTATTTGTGCTAATAGAGTGTAGAGTTCTTCTACATTTAAAATTTGACTTCCGATTGTCTTCAATAAGTGTTGTTTCATAGATTTTACACCTGCTTCCCAGAGTCCACCAAAATGAGGACTCCCGGGAGGTATGAAGTTCCACTGTATACCCTCGTTGACCAATTCAGAACTGCTTTCTTTTAATACTTTGCTGTATTCTTGTCTGAGCTGTTTATTTGCTCCAATAAAGTTTGTACCACAATCGATAAAAATTGTTCGACATTTACCTCGTCGAGCAATGAATCGCCTTATGGCTGCAATGCATGTTTTTGCGGATAGATCACTAGCAAGCTCTAAATGAAAAGCCTTGGTTGCCATGCAAACGAATACTACAATGTATGCTTTCGTCGTCTTGGCTCCTCGTCCATTGTTCCATTTCATGGTGATTGGGCCTGCGTAATCCAAACCGGTTTCCATGAATGGTTTTTCAAGTTGAACTCTTGAACGTGGCAGATTCCCAAAAAGTTGCTCTTTTGGTTTTGCTGTTAGTTTAAAGCATGTTAGACACTTACGGACTGTTTCTTTAGCTACGGAATGTCCACTGACGATCCAATACTGCAGTCGTGAAGTAGCAAGCGTTAACTGTGCTCCTCCATGTAATGTCTCCTTATGAGCTTTTTGCATGAGCAGCTTCCCTAATGTACCCTATGGAATTATGGCTGGATGTTCCATGGTTTCACCTACCATTGCAAGGTGAATTCTTCCTCCTACCCTAAGGATTCTCTCAGGACTGATCCATGGACAAAGTACACTGATGTTACTGTTTTGTAGAACTTCTTTATTTTTCCTTAATGTGTCTATTTCGGATGAAAACGCATGTTGCTGGCTCAATCGTATACATATTGTTTCAGCCAATTTTAATTCAGCTATTGCTAAAGGACCAGATAATTTTGGTCCTGCTTTCATCGTGCTATTAGCAAAGCGACGGCTATATGCAACGACTCGAAACAGTTTCGTTACGTTTGAAAATCTGCCGAGGATTTCAGGCTCCGGATCAGTAAAAAATGTGGTTAGCAAAATTTTCCGTTCCTCTTCTTCCAAATTCACATGTGTCGGGTATACGGGTAACTTCCAATCGCAAGTAGGTACTTTCAACCACTCTGGACCCTACCACCACAAGTTTGCCGATAGTAACTGAGTTGATGTAATTCCCCTCGTGGCTAAGTCTGTTGGATTAATGCGCGTGTCCACGTGATACCAGATACAGGGTGAACTTTCTTGCTGAATTGTACTCACTCGATTTGCGACGAATACCTTCCACTTTGACGGACTGCTGTGTAACCATGATAACACAATAGTGGAGTCCGTCCAATAATATTTCGGCACGTGCTGCCAATTATGTGCTTGAGCAATTTGTTTCATCAATTCGACCAGTAAAACAGCTCCACACAACTTCAACCTCGGTATCGATATCGTTTTAAGCGGATCAACTTTCGATTTCGCTGCCAATAATTGAACTTTAGTGTTGGTAGTGTTCCACACTTTTAAATAGACGACTGCAGCGTAAGCGTTACAGGAAGCATCGCAATATCCATGAAGCTCAATTTTATTGTTGTTGGAGTACCCAATCCACCTGGGAATGTTAAGTGTTTTCAATGATATTAAATCATTGCGTACCTCAAGCCAATTTTGTATAAGTGCTGGATCGAGAGGTTCATCCCAGTGGCATTTAGATAGCCAAAGTTTCTGCATTGTTATTTTGCCGAAAATGATACAGGGTTGCAGCCATCCTAGCGGGTCAAAAAGTTTGGCTTTTTGTGAAAGTATGCTCCTTTAGGTAAGAATTCCGTCAGTAGGAATGTTTTGAAGATCGAATGTGAATTCGTCCTTTGCTGGATTCCACTGAAGTCCTAATGTTTTGATATTCTCTGTTGTTGTTATATCAAGTGGCACATTAATTTCTTTATCTTCTATTTGGGATTGACGTTAAAAGGCGCGGATGATTAGAGGCCCACTTCCGTAGATGAAATCCACCTCCAGCTAACAGGTGTCGCAAATCTCTCTGGAGTTTTTCTAGGTCTATTAAATTATCAGACCCAGTTAAGACATCATCTACGTAGAAGTCGTTCAGCAAAACATTTACAGCCTCTGGATATAAACGTCTATCATCTAGTGCTTACTGATGGAGCGTCCTTATTGCCAAGAATGGAGCACTTGCAGTTCCATAAGTAACAGTTTTCAACTGGTAATGCCGGATAGGTTTGCGAGGATCGAATCTGCACAATATCCGTTGATGATTTTGATGAACATCAGCTATCCAGATTTGGCGATACATCTTTTCGATATCTGCCATCATTACGAATTTATGCTGCCTCCAACGCATTAGTATGTGTAAAATGTTGTTTTGAATACTAGGGTCAACCAGCAACAGGTCGTTTAATGACTCCCCTTGTGGTGTTTTTTGGGATACATTGAACACCACCCGAAGTTTTGTCGTTGAACTGCTATCTTTAAAAACGGCATGATGGGGTAGGTAATATGCTCCAGGCGTTTTAATGTTATGGTCAGGAACAAGTTGCATATGACCCAAATCAAGATACTCTTTCATGAAATTGGCATACTTCTCGTATGGGATTTTGTTCCTTTTGAAGTTGCTTCTCGAGTTGCTTAAACCTGATAAATGCGGCTTTTTCTGATTGACGCAAATTGGCTATATCAGCGTGGGGTTCAAATGGCAAGTTAACAATGTATTTGCCACTCATCTCCCGTGATACTGTTTGCTGGTACATTTCTTCTGCCAATTTCTCGTTGTGTGAAAATGATTTTTTGGATGACAGCTCTTCGATCCCCCAAAATTTTCGCAATAGCTCATCTAAATCTTCTGAGTACACGTGAGAAGATAATTGTGGATTTTTAGTAGTGCATTGTGCGGCATCAATTAAAACCTATCCTAGTTTTGTCTGCTGTGCACAGGGATGCCCTATTTTGGTGCCTGGTAGCATAAATAAATTATACGTATTAGCTCCAATAAGAACATCAATAGCTGAAGGTTGGTTGAACAGTGGATCAGCTAGATCCGATCGCGTCATGCCATCTGGTAGCTCTAGTTTGATGGGCTCCGACGGTAATGGAGCAGTAACCGTGGATAACACGTAAGGGTTTATTTCTATTATTTCTTTTTCGCCATCTAAATTTCTTACTGCCGCTTCTATTTTTACAATTCCTTTTGTCGTAGGTCTAGTTGTACTTCCGATCCCAATTATTTGAAATTTCGCATGTTTGCGAGGGATCTCTAGTAGCTGAACTGCAGATTCACTTATGAAGGAATTTTATGAGCCAGAGTCAAATAGCACGCGTAAAGAAATGAATACTCCAGATATGGACTTTACTATCATTAACGCCGTCGCCAGCAGTACTTGTTTTCAAGAGCTTTTTCCGTTGATGTGATGACTCAGAACGGCGGGATCCAAAATCTCTTCGTGTTGTGCTGTTTGTTGCATATTTTGAATTGTCGCTTCGATGGACATTGGTTCAATTTGTGATTTTTCTTATGCAATTGGAGCATAATTTATGTGTTGCCACTATAGTCCGCTTATCTTTCACTTTACGAAATTACTCGCATTGAACGAGACTATGTGGCCCCTGACACTAAACGCAACTCATATGTTTTGTTATATGAGAAGTGTGTGCTGACACTGATGGTCGCTTTTCGACCTTGCTCAGTTTATTTTTGCGAGTCATCGCTAACGCTTCTAGCATGACAAAACGCTGTTTAATGAATTCAAGAAATGAATCCAATGATGGTATATCGTTGTTGACGCTGAGCTTTTTTTGCCATTCTGAACGAGCGTCGTCATGAATCTAACGATTTAAAATGAAAATCGTCATGAGATCGAACTCATTTATTTCTAGTTGCTTGATACTTGCCAAGAATTGGTTCGTAGTATCAAGCAACTGTTTAAGTCCATGATGGTCGTTCGGTGCAATTGTGCGGATATCAAACAAGCGCTGGATTGCTTTTTGTGCAATGGCACGATCGTTGTCGTATCGTTCACTGAGCAAAGTCCACGCTACTTCGTAATTAGTGTCTGTGACACTAAGATGCCGGATTAATGCTTCCGCATCTTCCCGTAAGGCATTTCGTAAATACTGCATCTTCTGCACCGGCGCCAATTGGCTGTTCGTGTGAACTATACTCTGGTATAGATCCTGGAACGAACACCACTCCGAATAGTTTCCATCGAATGATGGAACCTTGATTCGCTCAAGCTTGAGAGAGTCATGGATTGCTGCAGACGTTGGCTGAACCGTAACTGGCTGGTATAACTCGTGTAATTTAGCTTTGAAGAACGTCACGTAATCCAAAACTAGCTCCTCCAACTTCGTGTAGTCTGCCATGTATGAGCTAAGAAGTTCTGTATTGTGGCTCCAGTGGCGATGCGTTTCAGCATGCTCGCATTCCTTCCATGCGTCTCGTAACTTCTCCAGACGAATCTCGAAATAGGCAACACTGTAGCGGCTTGCACTGTCTTTCTTGTGGTTGCCGATGATACGTTGAACAGCTTCCATGTTCAGTTTCTGCTTTACGTCTGCTGCATATGCCATGTTGAGCGATGATACAATCCAAAATCCGGCTCGACGGACCAATGTTCAGGTGTGCGATGAAATCTTGGCAGAGTGATATGAAAAACTTTGAAGATTTTAAGTACTTGTATGGGTAATTTGGTTGCTACTCTGAAGTACGTGGAATCTTCTTTGAAGGCTTTGGTAGCTTGTAAGAATAGTTCGGGAAGTTTCGGCAGCCTCACCAAGAACAGTCGAAAATAAAAGGCTTATATTCCCAATATTCTGGACGATAACTGACATTTATCGTACATATGCTTTGTCTTTTATACGTTATTTAGTTTGCTTACATGTAAATAATTGCAATACAATTTGTACATTTGCTGACTCAATATATGAACAAAGGTTAATTTACAATTATGATTGAATCGTTAAATTTGCTTAGTGCGAAAGAATATTCGAACGGTTTTTCATGAGTTTCGTGTACTTTGGTCACGTATCAAACACAGGCATTAAATTTGCTTTCGCCCAAAGTTTATAATTTTGTTCGTGAAACCTTCTCAAAGATTCTTCCCCATCAAAGAACAATTTCGAAATGGTATCGAACAGTAGACTGCCTACCAGGTTTCACCACTGAATCTTTCAATGCGATTCAGAAAGCGGTGGTGAAAATGAAGGAAACGGGTAAAACATTATACTTGAACATCGTTTTTGATGAAATGTTTATTCGACAGCAAGTCAAATGGGAAAAGAAACGGGTATGGGGCTATGCCGATCTTGGCGATTTCGGTGGCAGTCATGTTCTGGCTACTCAAATGTTAGTATTTATGGCAGTCTCTTTGATCCAAACATGGAAAATTCCTATTGGTTATTTCCCTATCAAATCGTTGTCAGCAGAACAAAAAAAAAATGATTTTTCATTGCATCGATGAGGTTATGAAGACTGGGGCTGAGATTATTAGGTTCACATTTGATGGATCGCCTGTGAACTTTTCATTTTTTAAACTCTTAGGATGCAATCTAATGAATATTGCAACTGAGCCAATTTTTCAAATTGACGATAATTCTCCGAAATTTTCTGTTATCCCTGATCCTGTGCACATGTTAAAATTAATAAGAAATGCCTTTGGTGAGATGAGAGTGTTTAAAAATGAGAATGGCCAAGAAATTCGATGGGAATATTTGGAACATTTACAGAACTTGCAAGAAAGGGAACAACTTCATTTGGGTAATAAGCTACGGAAAGCCCATATATTCTTCCGCAACCAAAAAATGAAACTACGCCTTGGGATTCAAACTCTTAGCAAATCCGTCGCGGACGCTATCGATTTTTGTAGGGAAGAATTTGTTGAAATCTAGTATTAGTATTGTTTACGTTGATACACTTTTGAATTTCGAGTCATTGTAATATTCATGTTCTAAAATTGAGTTTAGTACTTTTCAACTATAATTGAGCTAGTACAAAACAAGTGACATGTATTGTAGTCTTAAGCTAACCGTGCTCAAATAAAGACACTTGAATTAACCAACAGAATTGTCTCTTCTACTTTTTCAAGGCAGTAGTATTACTTCTGACTTTATTAGACGGTTTAATGACATTTTTACTAATGTTCGAAGAACATTAGTATTAAAATCGATTCGGCCAAAAATTCATATTTCCATATATATATATATATATATATATATATATATATATATATATATATATATATATATATATATATATATATATATATACGAGTATATATATATATATATATCATCAAAAAATTTCAGTGAGATAATCTCGGGAACGCGCCATCCGATTGAGCTGAAACTTTCAGGATACATTGGTGTATATGCAAAATAGGTCCAGATCTCTTTAAATGTCAGTTATTGTTAACCTTTTGGCGCCGGCGGCCATTTAAGTGATATTTTTAATATACCTATTATTTCGTGCACAAATGATTTTCGCAAAAATAAAGTTAACGAAATAAATTTCTAACGTGTTTTACATATGAATCGGATAATTCTTTGGAATTTTTTAACCCTATGTGTGCGCTGGGTGCCTAAAAAGAGGACGGGAAAATTTGAAAATTTTTAAATTTCGATAACTTTTGACAGAGCTCTACAATCATTACGAAATTTTTAGAACATATTGAAATTAATTAGTTGTAGATTTGTGTAGCTTTTAATGAGCGTGCTGGCAACTCTGTAGCTAGGGCAGGCACTGAAAGTGAAAACCTCCAAATCATCGTCTCTCTTGAAAAAATGCCGTTTCTCCAAAAAACAGCCACTCAAATGTAAATCTTGTGCTTTGTTTACATAACCCAAAAAAAAAAAAAGATATGGTATAACGGGCACGCCTGGTAACCCTTGCCCAATTTACCTATATTTTTAGCATCAAAAACTTCTGTTCACGGAAACTCACGATCCGATGAGCAGAATTATTTGAAATTCACAGAATGTATTGGCCTTATATAGGACCAGGTCTGGTAGAAGTGATTTTGAAATGCGGGCGATTCTGTGCCAGTGGTGCCATCTTGAAAAACCACTAAAAAAGATAACTGTTTTTAGCCCTATAAATTCTGATTGAATCGTTCGATTTTGACGAAACTCACACAATTGCTGGATCTTACTTTAAGCCACGTTTGGTAGAAATTTGGTCGAAAAATCCGGTTGGAGCTGCCAGCTATGATAATTTTGGTGTCTTCATTTTGAAAAAAAAAATTTGGAAGTGAAAACATTCAAACCATCGAATATTCAAAAAAATGTCCGTTTCTTACAATAAAACCAATCTGTATGTAAATCTTATGTTTTATCTACACGTTCAAAATAAAACTTTGGAAATTTCATGTCGGACAAGAACGGTAACCCTCTCCCAGTTAACCTATATTTTTAGCATCAAAAACTTCTGTTCACGGAAACTCACGAACCAATAATCAGATACAGCTAAAATTTACAGAATGCATTGGACTTAAGTAAGACCAGACTTGATAGAAGCGATTTTGAATTGTGGGTAAGTCTGTGCCAGTGGTGCCATCTTGAAAAATTACAAAGAAAAAAAACTGCTTTTTGCCCTATGAAATGTGAATAAGTTACCAAATTTTCATGAAATTGACACAGTAGCTGAACCTTACTCTAAACTCTGTTTGATGAAAATTTGGTTTAAAAATTCGATTGGTGCTGCCAGCTATGGTAATTTTTGTGTCTTTGGTTTGGAAAATTCGCTCAGGAAAATAAAACTTTTTGCCCTATAACTTCCAGTGCAGTCATGAAATCAATACGAATTTCATATAATTAATGAAACCTGTCATAAACATTATTCAGGCCAAATTTGGTTGAAAAGCCACGATAGGGTTGCCAGCTATTGTTGGTTTTGTGTTTAATTGCAATATCTTTATTAAGCGGTTTTATCGTAGAATTTTCAAATGATAATGATATTGTGGTGACAATAAACAGCAAATATTAAGCTTTCGTTCATTTGAAAAAACTCGCTGCAGGTGACCCTAAATTTCTTTATACTCCTATAACTTCGAATGTAATTTAACAACGTGAAGCAGATTTGATATATTCTTGGCTTTGATACTGGCGAAAGGTTGCCAGCACGAGTCGGTTGTGCTACTTTTGTATCAATAAATGCTAACAGTTAGTATACATACCGGAAACATTTACAATGAAAATAAATAACCGATGTTACAATTCGCAAAGTTCTGCAAATTTTTCGGATCGCAGCCCCAAACACCAACTTCAGTTACAGTGCTGCAGGCACTGAGCATTTTCTTCATTGATGTTATATGAGATGCTGCTTTCAAAATTATGTGAAATAAGCAACTGATAACGAATATAATTAACCCGTGTTTTGCTCTCATAAACGTTGAAATTCATGCCAGTGGTAATATCTGAAACCTTCCACCATATGAGTTATAATGCATTCTTAAGACGAAAGTAAAACGTGGCATTTGAAACAGTTTGGCCGTAATAAGCAGCACATGTGGTGGAATATGCACTCAAAACCTGCACGATTCTTCTACTGTTCTTCGAACATTAGTGTTTCTAGCGGTTCAGGTGCGCTAGAGTTTTTGATGTATTAAACTCAAGAAGGATGAACGAGTTTGGCTGTAAGCAAGCATTAAGTCACCGTAGCTTTGAGTTTTTGTCAAACACCGCTGAACTGGCGGTAGCCTATATATCACAGCTTTGCACAAGCTCAGGCACTTTATTAATTTCATCAACGCGTAGAACTGGGTTCGTTGGTATGATCGCTGCTTTGAAAAATGTGCCAATTCTTTATAGAAGATTCATTTTACCTGAAAAACTTTCATTTATACCTATGTATTAGCTTAATCAGGACCACATTGAGCTCTCTTTTTCCTCCATAAGAAGCGGACTGGGGTATAACAATAATCCATCAGCTAAACAATTTTCGGGCTGCTTTATGAAGTTAGTGATTCAATGCGAAATTAGAGATTCTGGTGCAGGGAACTGTTTACCCTTACAGAACATTCCTATTTTGGTTAGTAATTTTCCTATAAATTCTGTGGAAGAAATAAATAGTTCTTGCGAACGAAGTGCTATGTCTCTGTCTTGTTCAACTGAAAACAGCGAGACCACTGTTGAAGACAATATTAATTCTCAGCATAGCCATATTTTTGAATACCCGAATTTATCGACTTATACCGCTCACGTTGTTAACTATATTGCTGGTTTTATCGTCCATAAGCTGCGGTCAAAATTGAAATGTGAAACATGTTTGTCGGCTATTCATGGTGATTTCAATTCACATTCACTTATGGCTTACAAGACCAAAGGTTTTCTATGTTCACCTGCAAAGTCGGTTATCGAAATATGCCACACTGTTGAGAAGGAAATCAAATTTCAGGCATCGATTCAAAGTTGTGAAAACTTTAACACAAGTAAGAGAATTCATAGCCAGATTTGTGTGAATGTTTTACAAAAGCTGATGGATAAAGCACTCTTTTCCAACGTTGAAAGCCATATGCTAGACCGCAACCACTACTTATATTTAATTCGAGCTATAATCGAAATTTATTTGAATACCAGGTTCTTCTTTATATCTAAAACGATATCTGAAAAGGTTTCTCTTAGAAGTAGGCTCACAAAATCTATTCATTTTAGAGGCATGTGATGCCGTGGAACTGATTTTGGTTGGGGCTGATTAAGGGATTCAACCTTACTCAATTTTTTTCTGTGACCATTCAGCTATGAATCATGGCTATCTTGAAAACGTAGGTTTTGTTTGTTTGCAATTGGTTTGCATTAGTTAGCGATTTTTCTTTATGTCTCGTGTGAGGAGTATGTCTCGAGTAAGTGAAATCTGAGGATATTCATTGAAGCTTTGTCGTGTATATATTTGTGTACTGTTTCGATCCTAAAGTTATAATCTTTGTAAAGGTATTATCTTTGTATCTCGTTCTCGGTTGGTAAAATTTTCCGATATGCAATATTTTGGCAGGTTTGTAAGTTTTGTTTGCGTGTTTTTGAGGTGTCTCCAAATGCAATATTTCCATATAGTAATACTGGCCTTAGTGTTTGTAAGCTAGGGATTTGTTGGTTTTGTTTAGCTTTTGAGATCTAAGGAGAGCGATTTAGGTTCAAAGGAGTCTATTGCAGGTGCTGTGTTTGCTACCGTCCAAGTAAGTTGATCGTGGGAAGTGAGTCTTAAGTACTTCTGTACCCATTTATGAGTCAAGCTTTCGCTTGGTCCATTTCGTAAACGTGTGCTATTGTAGTGGGAACAAAACTGTCTCCGAGCCATAAAGTACGATTCATCTCTCTTCAAAAACGCTGCAGGTTGCGCCCGACCACTGTGACATGGAGACTGATAAATCCACAAGAAGAGTTTAATTCTAAACGTTTTTTACATATTCAAATTTAAAATCCAAACTCTGCCGTGAGGCACACTTTATTATACAATAGAGGCGGGATTATGGAGGTCGTTGGGGAACTCCAGCAAGGATGACCAAGTTTGTTAGCTGGAGGTACGTTTAGTGAAGTGTCTCGAAGGTAAACTGCGGTTCTCTTAAACTTTTTCGCTGAATCGAGAAAGGAGAACACGTTCGGCCAATTTAGCTATTGATCATAGGAGACTGCTTGATCCCTAGTTCTAGGGGAAAGTTAAACTTTCGATAGAACGATAATAATCGCTTCTTTCTATCATCACGATATGTCCTCAGACGAAGTATGGCGTGATTATGCCCGTTATGGTTTGTAGCATATTCCCTGGTAGGTGTGTCAATCAAATATCGTTAATGTTGTCAATCGTAGGTAATTTTCATCGTTTCAGTCCGTTCACGAAAATCTTCGCTTCTTCAAAATCGGCAGATATTAACGGTCCTACCTGCTGAAACTGAGAAGGCTTGCGGCTGCTTGTTTCTTGTATTCTTCATCCTTTAGGTGGCACTCGGATGAGATTTTCTCCTGGAATTGTATCTCCAAAGAATTTGCAAAGGCTTTAACCTTATCTGCACACTTGCGGCTCTGCGGCTTGATTGAGTCTCGAAGTATCAAGACAGTTGTCATAGGGAGTTATCTCCAAATTCGATGTTTTGCATCTAACTTTCTCACTATTCATTCAGGTGTTGGGATATTTGACAGAGAACCAATAACGTCCTCGTGCAGCAGCTATTTGAAACTCAAGTGTTAAAAAACAATAAATTGTTGTAAGAAATTTGAAAAAGTTTTAATGCAGATTTATTCATTAAACATTTTTATTAAATTAAGAAACAAAAACCAATCCATTAAAATTATGAATTACGAAGTTTTTAACTAGAAATAAAACAAAGTCGACAATTTGCCTTCAATAATGTCTTCGTGCATTTACGAAACAGTTTATGTAAAATCTTAAGAACTATAGAAACATTTTTTGTTAATATTTTGTTGGGTAGCCTTTGTTTTTAATCACGGCTTGAAGGTATGTTGTAGTTTGGTATCGATTCTAAACAATTTTTACTAATGTTCGAAGAACATTAGTATTAAAATCGATTCGGCTAAAAATTCATATTTCCATATATATATATATATATATATATATATATATATATATATATATATATATATATATATATATATATATATATATATATATATATATATATATATATATATATATATATATATATATATATATATATATATATATATATATATATATATATACATATATATATATATATATATATATATATATATATATATATATATACATATATATATCATCAAAAAATTTCAGTGAGATAATCTCGGGAACGCGCCATCCGATTGAGCTGAAACTTTCAGGATACATTGGTGTATATGCAGAATAGGTCCAGGTCTCACTAAATGTCAGTTATTGTTAACCTTTTGGCGCCGGCGGCCATTTAAGTGATATTTTTAATATACCTATTATTTCGTGCACAAATGATTTTCGCAAAAATAAAGTTAACGAAATAAATTTCTAACGGGTTTTACATATGAATCGGATAATGCTTTGGAATTTTTTAACCCTATGTGTGCACTGGGTGCCTAAAAAGAGGACGGGAAAATTTGAAAATTTTTAAATTTCGATAACTTTTGACAGAGCTATTCAATCATTACGAAATTTTCAGGACATATTGATATTGTTTAGTTGTAGATTTGTGTAGCTTTTAATGAGCGTGCTGGCAACCCTGTAGCTAGGGCAGGCACTGAAAATGAAAACCTCCAAATCATCGTCTCTCTTGAAAAAATGCCGTTTCTGCAAAAAAAAGCCACTCATATGTAAATCTTGTGCTTTGTTTACATAACCAAAAAAAAGAAAAGATATGGTATAACGGGCACGCCTGGTAACCCTTGCCCAATTTACCTATATATTTAGCATCAAAAACTTCTGTTCACGGAAACTCACGATCCGATGAGCAGAATTATTTGAAATTCACAGAATGTATTGGCCTTAGATAGGACCAGGTCTGATAGAAGTGATTTTGAAATGCGGGCGATTCTGTGCCAGTGGTGCCATCTTGAAAAACCACTAAATAAGATAACTGTTTTTAGCCCTATAAATTCTGATTGAATCGTTCGATTTTGACGAAACTCACACAATTGCTGGATCTTATTTTAAGCCACGTTTAGTAGAAATTTGGTCGAAAAATTCGGTTGGAGCTGCCAGCTATGATAATTTTGGTGTCTTAAATTTGAAAAAAAAAATTTGGAAGTGAAAACATTCAACCCATCGAATATTCAAAAAAAATGTCCGTTTCTTACAATAAAACCAATCTGTATATAAATCTTATGTTTTATCTACACGTTCAAAATAAAACTTTGGAAATTTCATGTCGGACAAGAACGATAACCCTCTCCCAGTTAACCTATATTTTTAGCATCAAAAACTTCTGTTCACGGAAACTCACGAACCAATAATCAGATGCAGCTAAAATTTACAGAATGCATTGGACTTAAAAAGGACCAGATCTGATAGAAGCGATTTTGAATTGTGGGCAAGTCTGTGCCAGTGGTGCCATCTTGAAAAATTACAAAGAAAAAAAACTGCTTTTTGCCCTATGAAATGTGAATAAGTTACCAGACTTTCATGAAATTGACACAGTAGCTGAACCTTACTCTAAACTCTGTTTGATGAAAATTTGGTTTAAAAATTCGATTGGTGCTGCCAGCTATGGTAATTTTTGTGTCTTTGGTTTTGAAAATTCGCTCAGGAAAATAAAACTTTTTGCCCTATAACTTCCAGTGCAGTCACGAAATCAATACGAATTTCATACAATTAATGAAACCTGTCATAAACATTATTCAGGCCAAATTTGGTTGGAAAGCCACGATAGGGTTGCCAGCTATTGTTGGTTTTGTGTTTAATTGCAATATCTTTATTAAGCGGTTTTATCGTAGAATTTTCAAATGGTAATGATATTGTAGTGACAATAAACAGCAAATATTAAGCTTTCGATCCTTTGAAAAAACTCGCCTCAGGTAACCCTAAATTTCTTTATACTCCTATAACTTCGAATGTAATTAAACAACGTGAAGCAGATTTGATATATTCTTGGCTTTGATACTGGCAAAAGGTTGCCAGCACGAGTCGGTTGTGCTACTTTTGTATCAATAAATGCTTACAGTTAGTATACATACCGGAAACATTTACAATGAAAATAAATAACCGATGTTACAATTCGCAAAGTTCTCCAAATTTTTCGGATCGCAGCCCCAAGCACCAACTTCAGTTACAGTGCTGCAGGCACTGAGCATTTTCTTCATTGATGTTATATGAGATGCTGCTTTCAAAATTATGTGAAATAAGCAACTGATAACGAATATAATTAACCCGTGTTTTGCTCTCATAAACGTTGAAATTCATGCCAGTGGTAATATCTGCAACCCTTCCACCATATGAGTTATAATGCATTCTTAAGATGAAAGTAAAACGTGGCATTTGAAACAGTTTGGCCGTAATAAGCAGCACATGTGGTGGAATATGCACTCAAAACCTGCACGATTCTTCTACTGTTCTTCGAACATTAGTGTTTCTAGCGGTTCAGGTGCGCTAGAGTTTTTTTTCTCTTAGTTTGGCTCTATTTGCGCCCATTCCTGCTGAATAGCTTGTTTCAAGCATGTTCCACATGTGCTCAATGAGGTTGAGGTCAATAATTTGCGGTGGTGTTTTAGGCAAATGTGGAGTATTATACGCCAAGAAAATTCTAATATAATAAGCCATGTGCTTAGGATCATTACCTTGCTGATAGTAAAAATCCTTTCATACACCCAATTTTTCAGTAATAGGTTCCAAATTTCTCTTGAGAATTTTAATATGAGGATCCCGATGATCCATGATCCTTTCAATCAATTTTATGTTTCCAACGCCAGTGGGAGCCATACAGCCCCATACCATTACACCGCCGCCGCCGTATTGTACAGTTTTGATTGTATTTATTTTGGTTTGTAAGCTTCCCCTGGCTTTCTCCACACTCTAAATCTCCCATGAGACCCAAAAATGTTCTGTTTGGACTCACCCGAAAATATAACATATCGCCAGAACTGGAGAGCTGCATTTTCGTATTAACGAGCGATGTTCAAACGTGTTTTTACTAATGTTCGAAGAACAATACCATCCTACCATCTTGAAAAATAACTCAGAACAAAACATCTTTTTGACCTATAACTTCCGATTCAGCCATCAGATTTTAACGAAATTTGCACAGTACTTGGATGTTACTCTATGTAACATTTGGTTGAAAAATTAGTATAGGGCTGGCAGCTGTGGTTGTTTTTGTCTCATAAATCTTGCAAATTTGCTCAGCAAAATAAAGCTTTTTTCCCTATAACTGCCGGTCCAGTGTGGAAATCAAAACGAAGTTCACGCAGTAAATGGACCTTAATGTGAATTACATTTATGACAATTTTTGTAATTTTGTGGAATTTCTTTACTGAGCGATTATGTCATTAGATTTGCAATTGAGAATGATCCTGCAATGAAAATTAACAACAAATATTAACGTTTTAAAAATTTGAAAAGTTTTGAGGGTGATAGCCCTAAAATTCTTTTCACCCGTATACCCTCCAGCGCAGTGATTCAATCGAAACGAAATTTACTGGTTGGGTTTAACTTAACGTGAAGCAGATTTGGTATATTTTTTGTCTTGCTGCTGACACAGGCTAACCAGCATTAGCCATTTTCGTAAAAATTGCACCAACAGATGCTTCAAATTACGTACTCATATGCAAAGCATTTGCGATAAAAATAAGAAACCAATTTATAGATTTTCCGAGTTTTGAACTTTTTTCGCCTCAAACAAGGTTTAACCGCTGAAACTTTCGATGAAATCCTGCGATGCGAACGAAAATCAAAGGATAAGTTTATTTAAGTATGAGCTTGTTAAGGTAAACTTATTGCTGCTTCATTGGGAACATTTAATTTCATCACGTAATTCACGTAATTCAAATACAAATTAATAAATTATGTTTTTTAAAGTCTTTAATATAATTTAAATAATGCATGTACTCCATGGTGGTTTCCTTGTCTGGCAGGAAACCCAAATTGTAATGTTAAATTTTTGATTTTGTGAAGAATGTCATTGAGCTTGTTAATATATTTTTAACTGTGGTGTGATTTTTATTAACGTTATAGCCAGATAAGTGTTTATCATTATAGAAACTTAGTTTCATTAATAATATTATGATTATATGAAATAAAATCTAAAAAAAAAAAAATTTGTGTTTTCACTTTTTATGTAGCCGGTTTACAATTTATTAAGTGCCCTTTATTTGACTCAATTTGATTGTCCTCATCCAAGAATATTATGCTGACTTAAGGGGTTACCCCCACTTGCAACTTTTAAGTTTTTCATTTTTTTTTTGTTGCATTTTTTTGAAGTTTAGCCATTTGAGAATACGTGTTTCAAATTTCAAGTCAATCCGAACAAAATTGACCGAGATATGAGCGTTGAAAGAGAAGAAACCGTTCCTTATACAACCGGCTAATTGCCGTCTGCCGCGCTAGATCCTCTCTCCGGTTTCTATAATTGTTCTATGAAAAGGTTCGCATACCTGCCATTCCTGGCATTCATATGATAGCCTGGAATTAGCCTAATTGCCGTCTGCCACGCTAGATCCTCTCTCCGGTTTCTATAATTGTTCTATGAAAAGGTTCGCGTACCTGCTATTCCTGGCATTCATATAATAGCCTGGAATTGGTAGAAACGAATTTTCTTCATCTTATTCGTCAGTGCAGCTCGAGCGTAAAACATTGTATTATTACCCATTGTATTATAACCGCAGTTTTTATTTATTATATATAAATAAATGGATGCCAAAAAAGGTTCGCGAAGATCAAGAAGCGAAGATGATTTTCGGAAATCCCGACCGAAAAAAAGGAAGAATATTTTCAACCCGAAAAAAGTCGAATCGGCGAGTGAAAGTTTCAGCACGTCTGTGAAGAAAATTAAGGATAATGTTGATATGATTGTGTGTCAGGATAGTAATGTTGAATATCGCATTTTAAACTTTTTGACTGTGTTTGCTGCGATTTCGAATTTAGTAAAGTGCAAAACGTGTGACGGGAATATTAGATTTGAAACTGCAAGTACAAGAGGACTAGGCTTCAAACTCGTTGTGAAATGTGGCTCGTGTGCAGATAACTTGATACCATCTTCTCCTTTTCTGGCGCATTCGTATGAAATAAATCGTCGATTTATATTCACTATGCGAGTTCTCGGCTTAGGATTGGCCGGAGCACAAAAATTTTGCGGACTTATGGACATGCCAAGTTTTCTTTCCGAAACTACGTATGCAATGATTTTAAAAAGCATTTATGAGTCCGTAAAAACAGCTGTTGATGTTATATTTAAAAAAGCCGTACGAGAAGAAGTTGAAAATACACCAAATGCGTCAGGCGATGCAACTTCAAAATTAACAATTTCCGGAGATGGATCCTGGAGGAAGCGAGGATATATGTCATTATTCGGAGTTTCATCTGTCATAGGATACTACAGTGGAAAAGTGCTTGATCTTGTGGTAAAAAGTTCGTACTGTAAAATGTGTGAATCGTGGAAACATAAGCTAAATGATGCGGAATTCGAAGAATGGTACGAAGAACACAAAAACGAATGCAGTTCAAATCACGAAGGCTCCGCGGGAAAAATGGAGGTAGACTCTATTGTCGAGATCTTCAACCGTTCAATATAAAAATATAATGTCCAGTACCGCTACTATATTGGAGACGGAGATTCAAAGACGTACACTGGGGTAGTAAATTCTCATCCTTATGGCGACGTAGAAATTATTAAAAAAGAATGCATCGGGCACGTACAGAAGCGTATGGGATCTCGCCTCCGTAATTTAGTGAAAGAAAATAAACAAATTGGTGGTAAAGGAAAGCTAACTGGAAAATTGATTGACAAGCTCACAGTGTACTACGGACTTGCTATTCGACGCCATTCTGATTCTGTTCATGATATGCATGAAGCAATATGGGCGACCTTCCATCATTATAGTTCAACCGATGCAAATCCACGCCACGAGAAATGTCCAACTGGTGAAGAATCGTGGTGTGCGTTTCAACGAGCTCAGGCGAAAAACGAGGCTTTCAAGCACGACTATAATCCTCTTCCATCAAGTGTTTTGGACGCCATCAGACCGATATATACTGATCTCAGTAAAGAAACTTTACTTGAAAGATGTGTTGGTGGCTTCAACCAAAATAACAATGAAAGTTACAATCAGCTTGTTTGGAAAATCAGCCCCAAAATTGTATCGAGTGGAGCATCTATCGTGAATTTAGCCGCCTACATTGCCGTTGGACTATTCAACGAAGGATCGATATCATTATTATTTTTCCTTAACGCCATCGGAGTGAGTTGTGGTCACAACGCGCACGCATACGTAAAAAAAATTGACGAAACCCGGATTGCAGCGGCAGAGAGGTTTGCAGCCGAGAGCACTCGGGAAGGCAGAATGCTGAGAAGGCAACAACAAATTGCATTTTTGGAAGCGGCATCGTCGGCGGAAGAGCTATTATATGGCCCCGAAGTGGATGACTCTATGTAAGTTAAAAAAAAAAATTGTCTCCTCCGTGTAAACTGATATTGAAACTTTAAACGCGTTTTTCTCGAAATGGCATTTTGAAAATCGGTGACCAAAATTACTCGAAAACTACTAAACCGATCTTTTTGAAACTTAGCAGGCTTATTTAGTACATAAAAATGTAGTTTTTGATCGTTCGATTTTTTTTTTTGATAAAAAATGGCCGTTTTATAGCCAAAAAACGACCATTTTTTTAAGTGAAAATCGAAATATTAACTTTGACTATCCGCCATTTTGTGAAAAATTGATATTGTGTTAAATCCTTCGATCAACCACTAGTTTATACTGTTATTTAACTAAATCCATCGCTATTTTTTGTTTCAGATGATCCAGTTCGACACAATTTTGGTCACCGCAAAAGGTGAAAATTAAAACTCCCTTGTTTTGACGGCCATTTGTACTTAAATCATGAAATATTTTTTCATAAAAAAATTACTAAAAGGTGTTCAGTGTATGTACTTTAAGAAAATATAATAGTCGTTGAAAAACATTTCGTAGTTTTGTCAAAAAAAATTCATGAAAATGACCTATTTTATTACGCTACAAGTGGGGGTAACCCCTTAAAATAAACTCTAAAAACTATGAGATGTCTTATCACTACACTCTTATGTACTAAATTTAAAATAAGTTCAGTGCCCTAGAATTTTATTTTTATTGCCCTCATTCATTTTGAGTTTATTATTGGCTCTAAATCTTAAGGGATGTACATATTATGACTAAAGAATATCCATTTAGACTAATTTTTGAGAATAATATAATATATTCTTCAATGTGAGACGAATAGACACTGAAGATCAGAACAGATTACTCTCGAAAATTAGCTTCAATGTTTATCCTTTACCCATAATATGTACATTCGTTAAGATTTAAAAGCAATAATGAACTCACAATGAATGAGAAGAATAAAATTCAATAAAATATAGCATACCCTCATCGACAATTATTAAGAAATTGAAACTTATACACAGAAATAGTTGATATATTGCTTAAATATTTCGGTAAATTTAACCAAAATATAAAAGATAACCTATACGCTGAATAATACAATAGTATGATTTTGACTCTGAGTTCCATATATTGACCAATGGTAAGATCGTATATTTTTTTGAGAAATACGTAAGTATTGAAAGCGATTTTTAACTTTTTTTAACTTTTTTTAACTTTTAACTTTTATATCAGTGCTAGGAGGTCCAGGAAGGTAAATAATGTTAGTGAAATATATTACTTCATCAATCTTTAGAACTATTGTGGTTTGAATTTTGGTAATCTTTTAGTATTCATTATTCATTTGTGTTGTTCATTTATCCATTTTATCCAAACATCAAATCCACCTTTTCGGTATCTCAAGGTCACACATAGAAATATGTTTGCACGTACAATCTTTCCGAAAGAATAGAGTCTGCAACTATTTAATGATCCTCCTTCCTTACCCGGACAATGGAAATGAGTGTATCAAAATATACTGAACTCAGCTTTATGTTCCAACTTTTCTTTCCGGAAAATAAATAAAGCAGCCAACAGATCCAACATCCATATTTTATATTCTTACTTTTCCTTCAGTTTCGAGGCTCAAAAATTCATAACGTGCAATATGAACCTAGCGTATTTATGTAGAAAATAACTTTGTGCAGAGCAGAATGTATAAGGAAAATAAGTATCCGTTGCAAAATAAAGTGCATACTTTCCAGTTCACAGCCATCTTGATTTTTATGTTCGTAAAATATTGATGTTTATAAAATATTTATCCTAAATATATAATACTCAAACATTTAAATCAGCTTGTGAAATTATTCATTATTCATATTTACTTATATATTTCCCATATCTATGATGCCCCATAAATTTGCTTTCACGGTTTCTAACGCCGTGTAACCAGTAAGCAGAAAGTCGAAAATTTGCACATTTCTCTCGGTCGATTTCTAATCCATTCTCTCTTATATCTGGGGAGGCCGGAAACAAGACCGTTTGGAAAAGAGTCGTGCCGAGAGCCAAGAGGGGAACCGTTCTCAACCGGTGCCATGACGATCCTACAGCGGGACATATGGGTACTGACCGGACGCTGTCCTGGGTGGCACAACCCTACTACTGGCCAGGAATGCGGACGGACATCTGGCGATACGTGGAGAAATGTAAAATTTGCCAGGCATGCAAAGTCGAGAGGAGGGCACCGATTGGGTTGATGACCACTAGGACCGGCGAGGCCAAAGGCCTCTGGGAAATGATCTGTGTGGATTTGGTGGGACCGCTGCCCAGGTCAAAGCGTGGCCACGTTTATATTAAAACAGTATTGGATTACGTCACGAAGTTCTTGATTTTACTGCCAATGCGAACAGCGACAGCTTCAAATGTCTTCCGCCTATTGGAAGAAAACGTTTTCCTGGTTTATGGTGTACCTAGGATCTTGGTATGCGACAACGGCGTGCAATTTCGGGGCAAGCAATTGAAGTGTCCGGTGGAAGAATATGGAGTACAGATTAGGTACACTGCGCTGTACCATCCCGAGGCCAACCCAGCCGAAAGACGCAACCAAGATGTGAAGAGCATGTTGCGTTGCTACGCATCAGATAATCAGCGCATGTGGGACGATTGCTTGGCAAAAGTTGCATGCGCGTTGCGAACTTATAAACACGAAGTCACCGGATTCTCTCCATATTTTCTATATTTCGGCCGAGAAATGGTGACGTTTCGAGAAAAACAGAGCCGCCCGAAAGCGGGGGTCGGAAAGTTAGCCCTCTACGGAACGCGAGATTGCTAGATAAAGTTCGGCAAGAAGTGGTCCAGAGGATGGAGGGGGCGGCTTCATCTAATAAAAGACGTTATGACCTCCGCCGGAGGACCGTGGATTTCCAGATAGGCAATTACGTTTGGAGAAGAAACTACGTATTGTCAGATGCCAGTAAGAATTTTTCCGCCAAACTTGCTCCCACTTTCGTTGGGCCGTATAGAATAAGGAAAAAGACGTCGGCATGGACCTTTGAGTAAGTTGATGAGAGGGGGAAGCCTGCATGCAAAAGACCTTAAGCGGTATGTCGAAGGAGTTCCAAACTTGAATATAACTAGAAGTCATATTCTAGGCGTCAGCGAAGACCTGTGGCCAAGTGCTGTGATTTAACCATAAGATGTCTGAATAGGTTACTCTTAATAGCAGTAGGATAATAGAGTAGGGGTCTCGTAAGTATGAGAATCTAGTACGAACGGTTGGTACTTGGACTTCAAACGATAAGGGTAATAATTTAGATAGCCCAATTGCATACTAAACTAATGAGCAGATTGTGAGATAAAATTTTTCAGCGAGACAGCTGTCACCTAGAGAGAAGGCTCAGTACAGATCAAAATTTAAAACAAAAAAATATATAGCGTAGGGGAGTTGGGATGAGAGAATTAATTATTAGGATAAGCTGGTGGTGGGTATTGAAGTAACTAATGGATTGGACAGGTGATTTTGATTAAAACCGCAGTTAGGATTAGATTTAGGGATAAGCTAAGAGGTTAGTTTTATGTAGTAGTACTATTGGGGTTATTAGGAATATGAAAATAATACCGTTCATTTGGTGGTGAGTCTGTATCTGTTCATCTTCTTTTCCTTTTTTCCTTTCTTTTAGCTTTTTTTTTAGCCTTTTGCTGTTGTCCTGTTTTTTTATTGGCGGTCGCAGGAGTAGATATCCTTAAAAGAAACAGTTTGTTTTGCTTTAGAATTTGATGTAGAATATAGGGTAGTTTTATGATATAATACTATGAGGCGTATTAGGGATATGAAAGTAATACCGATCATTTGGTGGTGGGTCCGTATCTGTTTTTATTTTATTTTATTCTTTTTTTCCTTTTTCCTCCTTCTTTTCTTTTAGTATTTTCCTTTTTACTCTTTTGCTATTGTTTTGTTTTTTCGTCGGTGGTGGTAAAAGTAGCCACCCTAAAAAGAAATAAGTGGTTCTGCTTTGCGATTTAATAAATATATACATATATCTATAGGGTAGACATATACACAAACCACGAGACGAAACTTACAACACAAAATCTAAAACTTAGCCCCTCTTTCGGAAGGAAGAATGTCTAGTGTAATTCTGGCGTGAACGTGTGTACTAGCATCAATGATCGTGTCGTACCATCTAGAATTCAAATAGGTAGGAGCACGATAATTGACTATTCAATACTAAGGCCGGGGCGTAGTTTGCGAGAATTTTAACGGAATACTTACCTTCGGCGTAAAATCGAATACAGAACTAAAAAAAGTCGGGAACTGGCGCGACAATCAGAGTCCGAAATGTACCGGGAGTCGTAGGGGTGCGCACAATTCGCGGTCGCATCGTCAATTAATGCCTCCGTAGGCGGAAATTCAGACAAGAATTACGTAGTGATTCTCTGGGGAAGGGGGAGATGTAACACCAGTAAGTAGGGAAAATTGTAACAGGAAGGTAAAAACATTCTAAACTAGCCTAGTTAGTGTAGTCAATTAGTTGTTGATTAGGGTCAGGAGCGGTATTCGGTTGCACGACGAATTTGATCTCCCTATCGATGAAATCGAGCAATCCCCGCCAAGCCAAGCCTTCGCCATCGATTCATATTAGACGATCGGTGAGTACCTGACCCGGAAGGGAGCAACCCATAGCGCTGCTAAGGAGCCAAGCGAAGATAATCATCGCGGCCATCGACAGCCATCCTCAACCGAATACCACTGTACGGCCGATTTTGGGCAACCTTTGACCTGACTGGTCGGCCATATCCGACACATACCGACATAGAATCATGGAGAACGACGTGGCTAAAAGTCATCGAGATTCGCGAGTATAAAGCTACAGGGTCATATTGTAACACCAAAATTATGAATCAAGATACTTATCTGCACGTATGACAGTCAGCAAACACACGAAGCAAAATTGACTGGGTAGCTGATGCGAGACCATTTGCCCGATTCCAGCGTGCGCTCGTAAGCTCTCAGCCTGTCCAGGACAAATTGCCACTTCTAAGGTTTCCTCATACACCATAAACTCCTGCAAATCCACTGCGGAGTTTGTTTGTAAGGAAAAATAACACGGTCCAAAACAAATTATTAGTACAAACACTCATCGAACGTGACAAGTCGAACCTAAACATGACAAGCACCATGAGGCGATCGAACCGCCACCAAGCGGCAAATGAAAAGGGTGCGTTCCGATCACCATCACTGCAGGAAAATGCACTTTTCGAATGCGCGTGCAACAAGTGCAATGGGCCAATGCACCCGCCTGCATATTCCAATAGTATAGTGGCGGCATCGGAATTTTAGATACCGGAGAAGCGGTAGCAGGATCTTTAAGCGAGGCCCAGTGGGAGTTGGACAGGTGATGAATCCTCCTATTTGGCCAGCGACCACGGTGAGGATAAGTCTCCATCAGCAGCAGCGCAGTAAAGTAATCCCATCTTCTATCTTTTTGCATATTTTGAGCGAGTACTGGAAAGCGTTGGACGAGGTTCGGCGAAGCTGGATGGTAAAGGGTTGTACTTGGGAGTTAGATGCGAGACGTTTTTTTCCGGAAAAACGATAAATACGAGCACAAGGGATCTGGCGACTTTTGATGCGATTGGAACCGGCGTGTGCGGCAAAATTGGTGGCGAGCGGAGCGCCGGGCATTGATAACTACAACGAGTAGCGGAAAGTCCTGCAGGCGAAACAATAGGAGAGGCGACTTCGTGGGGAATCCCCATATACGTGCGAATAACATCCAGGGAGACTCGGCGAGACGAACCCAACCAGGGTTAACTCCAGGTGATTGAGTAGTATCTTAGATGTAAGTGAATTAGTAGTAATTAGGTTCATCTGAGTTTGTGAGCATCAATAGTAGTGTAACGCGGCGCCGGTGATAGAGATTTTAGATTGTTTGAAATTTTAGACTGATTGAATATAATTGTGATATACTTTGTGATGCTGGCGTTATCATTGTGCATTAGTTACGTTTACTGAGATTCGTGATCGGGAGTGTAAGATAGATCGTCGACGATTTCTCGCTTCTAGGCGACGGTCGATAGGCAATTTCGGGGTAAATCAAAGCGAGTGGCGCCTGAAATTTTGACTCACCCTATTCTCTACGTGAGCTAAGCCACCTTAAATTGTCTCCTTTTGACTCCGACGGGAGGTAAAGGGAGCAGAAACGATTTTGTGATTAGTACGGTAACAACCCAAATAAAAAATTACCGAACTATCCATAAGAGCATCGGTTAGCTCAGCAGCCGAGTTTCTTCTTGTTTCAAAGTTCTGCCGGTGGCAATATTCTAAATCAAATTTAAGCTCAAGGAAAACGTTATAATTACTTACGCATGAATTCCCTTCAACCGTGCTAGGAACTGCATTAGCAAAAAGCCTTGTACGGTCACCTGCTCGAATGAGGCACTCGGTTTTAAAAAGCTCCGAGCAAATTACAGCAGATTTCTGTAGATGTAGTTCCGGCAAACCCAGCGCCTTTCCACACACATTGCTCGGGCTCGTTTTTCGGAAATTTAAAAGATATTGAAGGCAAAGTTAGTTTTATATCAACTTGCCCCCAAGCTCACAACATTTGCAACGCCTTTGATACGAAAGAGCATAAAGTGTCATGGCAACCACCAAATCGTTGACAAATTTACATTAATTGAAAAATGATTACATTCAACAGGAAAAATGGATATCAATAATTGAATTTGAGATTAAACCTTATATCTTACTTCAGAAAAGAAATCCCGAAAGGTTTACACTTCTTCCGATATTCGCAACTTGGAACAACGCACTTCATTTTCACTTTCGGCCTTATTTTTCTGCCTGTCACTGCAAAAAAATACACAAATATACGATCACTATTTACAACTGCACATATTTCAAACATTTTTACCTTGAATTCTTAATTTGCAAGTTCACAAAAATCACTTTAAACTTTGCGCACATAAAACCACTGCACAAACCACGTTTTTCACGCAGTGAGATAGTAGAAATGGAAAGGACACGGACGTTATAACTTTCCACCACCAGCCCCTTCGATCCTCTCGCGCACAAAGCATGTTGAAGCTGCCTCTCCGCCATTTTTCACTTAATGTTATATTGGAGGGGAATAGCTTGGATTTGGCAATACCTTCTAGAAGTACGGGCTGCCACGCTAAGTAATCGTTTTAGCTATGACGTCAATCAATCGGCTAATTTTGACATTTCTACCAGGCAGTGTAGGTATACACAAAGATTTCACGTCCGGATTCTTATTTTAAATATAAATAAGACGTTAGTTTTTTGTGCGCGGATAACTTGCATTTTGTGTCAATCAATTTTATCGACAGTGAATCGGCACATAACATCACATAATCTAACACAAGCCAATTTTTCCAATTATACCGCACGCACAGCCTTCAATTGTGTTTTAGCTGTTCACTAGCCCTATTCCTTATATCTCACCTTATTTTCATTTTACTCACTTTAAGGGGGGAGTAGGGTTTTTAAATTTTTTTTATTTAATCTTTTATTGTAAAGGGATGATTAATATCTTAAGAAGGTTGTGTCGAAATTTCAAGTCGATCAGAGCAAAATTGACGAAGCTATGACTATTTTTATACCTGTCGGATTTTTATGCCCACCTGACTCGAGCGCACTATTGTTACCAGGCAGCTGATTCAATTTTTATAGAATACCTTAAAAGCTACCCCTACCTTTCTTTATAGAAAGTTAAAAAAGAGTACAAACGTTTTAACTTTAGTTAATAATAACTTTATATTATATTATTTATAACTTTAGCCAATGTAGAGTATATAATTTAGTGTGGCAGTAAACGTTCTATCGAGCAGTACACGCACTTTCCGATTTTCGCATCATTTTAGCTTCATTTTCGTTCAGTTTTGTGCTAAAATATTGCTAAAATGCCGAAAAAAGTTACAAGATCTGATAGAGTAACAACTAATGCGAGATTATATCGACCTAAAAAATTTGTATTAGTCTTTTCAACAATTGCAACGGTAGTTAAATGCATAAAATGTGATGGAAAAATAAATTTTCATTCGACTAAAAAAGAAGGCCGACTAAAAGAGAAGCAAACAAAAGAAGGCAGGATTCATCGTAGACAGGAACAACAAAATGCTCTAGATATTGTGGATGATAGCAACATCCTTTATGGACGTGACACTGATGATTCAGAGTGAAGTAAGCCGATAGATCTCGCTTATGAACGTTTTATCCCAAATTTTTTAGTGCTCAAAACTTTAAAGCGTTTTTCCCACAACTCACGTTTTCAAAGTCGGTGCCCATCATAACTCCAAAACTACTGCACCGATCCTTTTGAAATTTTGAACCCTATTTTTCTATTAATTTACAAGGTAACGCTGGAGAGTTTTTTCAAATTTGTTTATATTTTTAACTTTATAATAACAAATTAACCGATTTTTTTTGCAAAAAATCGCGTTATTTCGTTTAAAGTGCTCCCAAAAAGTGAAAAATTTAAATTTCAAAAAACCCTCCCAGCGTTACCTGGAAAAAGCAATTATCTAACGAAATACGTTTGATTTTAGGATTTCAGATGATTCGGCACCGAGTTATGGTGGGCACCGCAATTAGCGAATCCAATCCCGGGATCCCGGGATCCCGGCTAATTTCTGGTCCTGAAAATCCCGGGATTGATGAGTTCTAATCCCGGGATTTTCGGGATCAGAAATTGGCCTGGATTCCCGGGGCCGGGATTCAAGCATAATCGGCAATCAAATTACGGCAAGACTCGAAAAGAGCAAATAGAATCCATATTTATGAAAAAGCAATTAGCATGCAGGTTCACATCAAAATGCGTAAAGAATATAGCAAAACAAACCGATGTAACAGTAACAAGAGAATACAAAGGGGTTTGTAAATCAATAAGTATGGACTGTTTCGCATTTAATGCATTCGTCACTTCGAATGATTTGAGGAAATTAATACTAGCGAATGCATACACAGATTTACCAAAATCCTCAATAACAATCAAAAAAAGGCTGTGGGCTTTGCAAGCAGGATAAAAAATAATAATAAAAAACTCTAGCGCACCTAAACCGCTAGAAAACTAATTTTCGAAGAAATTGTCTTTGAGTGACAATGTGGAAAGACGTAATACACTTTTTTGTAGAATCATATCAACCATTCCTTGTTCAAAGCAACAGAACTCAACTATAACTCAAATGATGAAAATGTTCAGTGCTGGCAACATTTTCCCAACGAAGCAGCAATAAGTTAACCTTCACAAGCTCATACTTAAATCAACTTATCCTTTGAATTTCGTTCTCATCGGAAGATTTCGTCGAAAGCTTTAGCGGGTAACGTTATTTGAAGCAGCCATCCAAAAAATGTTCAAAACTCGGAAAATTTAAAAATTGGTTTCTTAGTTTTATTGCAAATGTTTTGCATATGTGTATGTAATTTGAAGCATCTGTTGATGCAATAATTACGAAAATGGCTAAAACTCGTTACCCTGTGTCAGCAGCAAAGCAAAATATATATCAAATCTGCTTCACGTTAAACTAAACCCAACCAATAAATTTCGTTTCGATTGAATCGCTGCGCTAGAAGTTATACGGGTGAACAAAATTTTAGGGTTACCACCCTAAAAACTTTTCAAATTTTTAAAGCGTTAATATTTGTTTAATTTTCATTGCAGGATCGTTTCCATTTGACATAATCGCGCAGTAAAGAAATTCCAAAAAATTACAAAAATGGTCATAGCTGGCAGCCCTTACACGTTTTTTGTACGAAATTCCTATGACATTTGGCTAACATCAAAATCTATTTACTGCATAAACTTCATTTTGATATCATGACTGCACCGGAAGTTATAGGGAAAAAAGCTTTATTTTGCTGAGCAAATTTGCAAGATTTAGGAGACAAAAATCACCATAGCTGGCAACCCTACACTAATTTTTCAGCCAAATTTTCATCAAATGTTACCTTAAGGGGGCAAGATGGTTTCCGAGGCCGAAGAAAAGCCGATTTTTGCGATTTTTTTTCTCAGCTTTGAGTGAAAATAATTACTAATTTTTTATAACACATTAAAGAACTATATTTTGAGAGTATGTAGGAATTATTGTATAAAAAATATGAATTAGTTATCCCGTGGTGGCAGTAGATCAAAGGCGCTTCGAAAAAAAGGCGTCGTGCGGTGCGTAAAACCTGGCCTGACAGTATTATCTGAAATCAAAAAATCGAAGTGATTTACTTAATATGTTAGTTTTTTTCGCGGATGAACGAAAATATATTGAAAAATATGCGATTTCCGATTTTTGGTGCGATTTTTAATTTGGAGGTACCATTTTCACATAAAAATCAGCCTTTGATTGCCTGTAAAAAATAGTAAAAAAATTTTTTGAAAAAAAAACGATCGTTCATCCGCGAGTATTTATCATATTAAAGATGTCCGGCAAAGTTCATTGAGATCGGTGCATTATTACTAATGTTCGAAGAACATTAGTATTAAAATCGATTCGGCCAAAAATTCATATTTCTTTATATATATATATATATATGTACAAAAAATTTCAGTGAGATAATCTCGGGAACGCGCCATTCGATTGAGCTGAAACTTTCAGGATACATTGGTGTATATGCAGAATAGGTCCAGGTCTCTTTAAATGTCAGTTATTGTAAACCTTTTCGCGCCGGCGGGCATTTAAGTGATATTTTTAATATACCTATTATTTCGTGCACAAATGATTTTCGCAAAAATAAAGTTAATAAAATAAATTTCTAACGTGTTTTACATATGAATCGGATAATGCTTTGGAATATTTTAACCCTATGTGTGCGCTGGGTGCCTAAAAAGAGGACGGGAAAATTTGAAAATTTTTAAATTTCGATAACTTTTGACAGAGCTATTCAATCATTACCAAATTTTCAGGACATATTGATATTATTTAGTTGTAGATTAATGTGGCTTTTAATGAGCGTGCTGGCAACCCTGTAGCTAGGGCAGGCACTGAAAGTGAAAACCTCCAAATCATCGTCTCTCTTGAAAAAATGCAGTTTCTTCAAAAATAAGCCTTTCATATGTAAATCTTGTGCTTTGTTTACATAACCAAAAAAAAAAAAAAGATATGGTATAACGGGCACGCCTGGCAACCCTTGCCCAATTTACCTATATTTTTAGCATCAAAAACTTCTGTTCACGGAAACTCACGATCCGATGGGCAGAATTATTTGAAATTCACAGCATGTATTGACCTTAAATAGGACCAGGTCTGATAGAAGTGATTTTGAAATGCGGGCAATTCTGTGCCAGTGGTGCCATCTTGAAAAACCACTAAAAAAGATAACTGTTTTTAGCCCTATAAATTCTGATTGAATCGTTCGATTTTGACGAAACTTACACAATTGCTGGACCTTACTTTAAGCCACGTTTGGTAGAAATTTGGTCGAAAAATTCGATTGGAGCTGCCAGCTATGATAATTTTGGTGTCTTCATTTTGAAAAAAAAAATTTGGAAGTAAAAACATTCAAACCATCGAATATTCAAAAAAATGTCCGTTTCTTACAATAAAACCAATCTGTATATAAATCTTATGTTTTATCTACACGTTCAAAATAAAACTTTGGAAATTTCATGTCGGACAAGAACGGTAACCCTCTCCCAGTTAACCTATATTTTTAGCATCAAAAACTTCTGTTCACGGAAACTCACGAACCAATAATCAGATACAGCTAAAATTTACAGAATGCATTGGACTTAAGTAAGACCAGATTTGATAGAAGCGATTTTGAATTGTGGGCAACTCTGTGCCAGTGGTGCCATCTTGAAAAATTACAAAGAAAAAAAACTGCTTTTTGCCCTATGAAATGTGAATAAGTTACCAGATTTTCATGAAATTGACACAGAAGCTAAACCTAACTCTAATCTCTGTTTGGTGGAAATTTGGTTGAAAAATTTGATTGGTGCTACCTGCTATGGTAATTTTTGTGTCTTTGGTTTTGAAAATTCGCTCAGGAAAATAAAACTTTTTGTACTATAACTTCCAGTGCAGTCATGAAATCAATACGAATTTCATACAATTAATGAAACCTGTCATAAACATTATTCAGGCCAAATTTGGTTGAAAAGACACGATAGGGTTGCCAGCTATTGTTGGTTTTGTGTTTAATTGCAATATCTTTATTAAGCGGTTTTATCGTAGAATTTTCAAATGGTAATGATATTGTAGTGACAATAAACAGCAAATATTAAGCTTTCGATCATTTGAAAAAACTCGCTGCAGGTAACCCTAAATTTCTTTATACTCCTATAACTTCGAATGTAATTAAACAACGTGAAGCAGATTTGATATATTCTTGGATTTGATACTGGCGAAAGGTTGCCAGCACGAGTCGGTTGTGCTACTTTTGTATCAATAAATGCTTACAGTTAGTATACATACCGGAAACATTTACAATGAAAATAAATAACCGATGTTACAATTCGCAAAGTTCTGCAAATTTTTCGGATCGCAGCCCCAAACACCAACTTCAGTTACAGTGCTGCAGGCACTGAGCATTTTCTTCATTGATGTTATATGAGATGCTGCTTTCAAAATTATGTGAAATAAGCAACTGATAACGAATATAATTAACCCGTGTTTTGCTCTCATAAACGTTGAAATTCATGCCAGTGGTAATATCTGAAACCTTGCACCATATGAGTTATAATGCATTCTTAAGACGAAAGTAAAACGTGGCATTTGAAACAGTTTGGCCGTAATAAGCAGCACATGTGGTGGAATATGCACTCAAAACCTGCACGATTCTTCTACTGTTCTTCGAACATTAGTGTTTCTAGCGGTTCAGGTGCGCTAGAGTTTTTTTTTTAGTTATGTTACGCACCGACTTCAAAAATGTAGTTCGGAGTTTCGAGCTAGACTATTTCGGTTTCTCGTCGAAATATACCTGGCAACACGATCATAAAATAACCGGTATCTTTGCGAGTTTTCGTCCGATCGCCTCGAAATTTTCAAAGGATATTCCTGAGATGTACTTTCATGTAAAAAAATAATTGAACATTTTTTTTTTTAAGTCGGAAACCATCCTGCCCCTTTAAGTAAGGTCCAAATATTGTGTGAATTTTATTTAAATCTGATGGCTGTATCGGAAGTTATAGGCCAAAAAGCTGTTTTTTTTTCTCAGTGATTTTTCAAGATGGCACCACTGCCACAATATTGCCCGCATTTCAAAATCGGTTCTATCAAACCTGGTCCTAGTTAATATCAACATGTCCTGTGAATTTCATTATGATCGGATAATCCGGTCGTCAGTTCTCGTGAACAGAACTTTCGAGTGCTGAAAATAGGGGTAATTTAGTGATGGGTTGCCGTTCTTGTGCAAATCGGAATTTTAAAAATTTTAAATTGACATGATGCACAAACGTTAAAATTTATCAATGATTTGAATTTTTTGTCAAAAATCAAAAATTTTTCAGCAGGTTCAATGATTTGAAAGATTTTTTTTCAAGAGCCTGCCGCAGCTACAGGGTTACTCGCATTACCTAGGAAATCCATGTGTATTAAACTTTAGTCAACGTCAATACGCTCTGCAAATTTCACGATGATCCAATGTTTTTGTCAGAAGTAATGACAAATCAAAATTTGAAAAAAAATTCTTGCCTACTTTTAGGCACGCTGCACCCACACACGGCTCAAAATTTCCAATTCTTTACCATAAACAAGCTAAAAACATAATAAGTTTTCATTTCCAATACTGTTTTTGAACAAAAATTCACGCTGCTTCAAAATATAGGAGTACCTCAAAATTCACTAAAACGCTCGCCGCCGCCAAAAGGTTTAGGATATCTGAATTTTAGCAAATCGTGGACCTACCTACTAAATATATCTACGTTCTCCGAAAGTTTCAGCTTAATTGGATCGGCCACTCCAGAGATTATCTCCCTTAATCATTTTGATGATATATATATATATATATATATATATATATATATATATATATATATATATATATATATATATATATATATATATATATATATATATATATATATATATATATATATATATATATGTATATATATATATATATATATATATATATATATATATATATATATATATATATATATATATATATATATATATATATATATATATATATATATATATATATATATATATATATATATATATATATATATATATATATATATATATATATATATAAAGAAATGTGAATTTTCGGCGAAACGAGTTTAATACTACTTTTCTTCGAAAATTAGTAAAAATGAGATAAGACAGGCTAGTATCTCAGGTGAACGGTTCAGTTTGACGTTTGATTAGTGGACCTCGACAACAAATAGGCGCTACACAAATATTAACATCTACTTAGTGAATTCTTACTGGAGCTTGGTGCGAGTAAGGATATCAATGACAGTTGCAAACTACCTAGATATATTAAAAGAGCGTTTCGCTGAGTTTGATGTTTCTCTAGGAAAAGACATTGTTACCATCATAACTGATGGGTCAAATGAAATGCGAAAAGTAGGCAGACTAGTTAATACAGAGCAACATATTTGTTTCGCGCATAGCATCCTTTTGGCAGTTTGCGATGTTCTCTATAATAGGAGGTCCATTCTAGATCAAAGAGTTGATGAAGCAGCTGATAATCTGGACGAAGACTACGAAGATTTGGATGCTCCTGAATCAGCTTACTACGTTGAACCCGGTCGCCTGCAAGACACGCTAGATCTGACGAAGGACATCAGCGCATGCATAAAGAAAGTTCGTAAGGTAGTTTTATATTTTAAAAAAGCTCCAGCGAAAAATAATAACGATCTTCAAAACTATGTCAAATCCGAGCGAGGCATTTAATTATCTCACTTACTGGATTGTAAAACATGATGAAATAATCTCTGGACAATGTTTAAACGGTTTTCCATTTTGAAAAATAGTTTACATTAATAGGCCTGCAATATCCAGAGCGATTAAAAGGAACTGAGTTTGATTGGATTCAGAAACTTATTGAAGTTTTGCTCCTTGTAAAATTGACTGTGGAGGCCTTAAATCGCAAAGATCCAAATTTATGCACTGCTAATACTTCATCAAAGTTTTTATTTAGGCTGCTAGGAGAAAAACGGTCCATTCTTGTAAATGCTATGAAAATTGAAATATTGGACCGAATAAAAGAGAGTCCATGTACTGAGCTATCTGGTTAGCTAAACTATCTCCAGAATCTACATTGTACCAGCAAAAAATTTACCTAGTGAAATAGAATCTCTATTTTGGAAACCAAGTGACACAAATATTAAAAAACAAATACTTCAATGATCTAGATGCTGAATTGCTTGCTAGCCAAAGAAATGAGGAGAACCCAGTAGATACCCATATTGAATCAGAACAAGGTAGTCGTCAATTAACGCTACAAGAAGAGCTGCAAAAGTATGAAAATAATCAATCATGAAATGCCGCAAGAAACTAATCTAATTAAAACTATTGCAAAAGAAATGAAACTTTTCGAAGGTGGTGGAACTCGCATAGTTTGGAGCAGGCTTACCAATATTTATCGACCGTTTCCGCGGCGTCCAACATCGGGAATAAATTTAGAAGCAGGCTTGGAGACGATTCTTTGGATACTTTGCTATTGCTCCGAAAAAACCAATGAACTTTGGCAGAATTTTTTTGTGTTGAATATTTTATATGCTAAGAGTTGTGATTTATTGTTGTGCTTTTTGTCGTGATTTGTTGTTGTAATTTGTAATAGTTGTAATTTTAAATATTTGTTTTTATACTGCCAACGTCTCGGATGATTAAAATTATTGTTTTTATTCGCAGAAATTAAATACAATAGTAATAATTACATATTTTTTATACAGTTTTCAGCTTACTTATTGCTGTAGTTTTGAAATGATGGCACATAATATACTCTGTTTATTAAAAACTTGACTTATTTTGTTGTGTTATATTTTGAACCTCGAATCCCGGGATCCCGGGATTTGAGATTTTTTAATCCCGTAATCCCGGGATTGAAAAAATGTTTCGGGATTGGAATCCCTAACCGCAATTCACCTTTTTTCCGAGACGCTCCAGAAGAATTGCTGCCATTGTCGTATTTTTTAATATTTTTCCCTGAAAATTTCGCAAAATATTCTTCAAGTGTTATACTATAATATACCATTGGTTTTAATAAATAGATTTTAACTGTTTCAACTAAAAAAAATCACAAAAATGTGCCTTTTTTTACACGAATTAACCCTACTCACCCCTTAACGCAACCTGTACAATTAACAGTTCCCCGCAGACGTCCCTTAAGACTTCGTGTGTTTTTTGCGACATTTTTCGCGCAAACTGTGACGTCATCATTCTGCATGACGGGCCGTTCTTCCAGAAGGCATTGGATTATACCAGATTTGACATTTAGTTGACAAAAAATTACTACCATCCCCTTCAATGTAATTCTTATGGGCATGTCCACGCAAAGATATAGAAGAAGTGGATTGGAACTGCAGATTTCCGTGCGGCACCAGTTTCTATTAGTATGCGACATTAGGTCTGTTTCCGTACTTGAATCTATTATAATATATTAAAATAAATTCGCAGCAAGTCGTTTCCGTACTTTTGCTGCAAGCCAAATGCAAGCCAAATTTTGCAGCAATAAGAAGCCAGCTGCCAAATTCTGTTACTGCTGCAGTTTGCTGAAAGTACGAAAACCAGCCCCTGGACACGGACGGTAGAACTTTCCACCATTAACCCCTTCAATCCCCTCGCGCACAAAGCATGTTAAAGCTGCCTTTACGCCATTTCGCTCTCATTGTCAAATTGGAGGGGAACTACTTGGATTTGACCCGATTTGACAATGAGTAGACAAAAAATTACTACCATCCCCTTCAATGTAAATCCTATGGGCATGTCCACTCCATTTCTACTATCTCACTGACGGAAACATACCTATTCTCTCATGCAAACATATATAGCAAAGGTCGTAGGTGATTTGAAATTTGCAATTAATCTGGGGGCAGGCAATTGGCGCGCAAGTTTGAATTGCCATTTTTATGATGAATCAATTTGATATATAATAGGTCTGTTCACGTACCTGAATCTATTATAATATATTAAAAAAAAATTCGCAGCAAGTCGTTTTTGTATTCTTGCTGTAAGCCAAATTTTGCCACAAAACGAAGCCAGGTGCAAAAATCTGTTGTGTGGACAACACTTCACTGCACACTTCATGTCTAGTTTTTAAATATTTGTCTTATAATCATCATTATTAGCGCTCTTGAATGTGTAATACCATCTCTAAGCTCACGTGGGTAAGACAGGACTAAATAACCAGGGTAAAATTAAAATGTACAATATGTATTTCATACATAATGATTACAATTCATATAAATACCACACGTTTAAATTAAAATTCACTTGAGTGGTTATACTGTCTTTTCGTACAAAATTGTTACAAATAGCGCTAAACTTATCGAAATAGATCACGCAGTTACTTGCACAGATAGCTTGTATGATTGGACAACAGCCGAAAAATGAAACAAGCAGGGTGGAGGTAGATTAAACACGTAAATTGTGGAGGGGCACATGTTCGCCGTGCGAATAGGAATGAAACTAATTGTTGATATGCTATTTGGAAATTCGTACTTTTTGCAATCTTGCGTATTTTATTCTTGTAAAATTCGTAATATTTGAGAAAAACAAGAAATTATTGAAGTTTCTTAAATTTTGTGTTTAAGTATCACAAGAGAGCGTTTTGCAAGTGTTTTCTTAAAAACCGCTTCCTTAAAAACCGGGCTTTGGACTGGCTTCGGTGGAATTAAAGCCCTAACTTGAAAACCCATCGTATTGCTTGGGGTCATAGAGACGCAAAGATATACAAGTAGACGTGCTATGATTGTTTTCATATAATGATACATTTTTAATGCACCTCTTTCCTTCCACACTCTGCGTTCAAATTATATATCACAATTATATTCTCGTAATCTGTTTTCATTTTCACCCACAACCATGTAATCATCTTAATGTGGAAAAAAATATTCAAAAATATTTGTGACTCCCAACAACCAAACTAATTGGTCCGCCTTTGACGCTCCCAACTCATAAAAATTTAAGAAAACTCAGGTTGTCAAACTTGGTTGTCAGTGATCGCGCGTGTAGTAGGGTATCCGCAAAAGATTACCAATTGCGGCGGTAATTTTAAATCTATGGATTTACTGGCTCACTAGTCCTATGCTTAGTTTAATTTTTAGTGTTGTTAATTCGTTTTTCGACCGAACATCGCTAATCCGATGGTATGAGAGCCGATTGTAGTTGCACAACTCTCTACCATCCAGTTCATTTCCCAGTTTTGGTTAGATTTTTTCGATACCGTTTTACTTCTTGCCCAATAAAGTAAGTAATCATGGTCAAACTTTATCATGAACCACTTTTAAGGCATAAGAATGTTATTAATGGGCCGCAATTCGAATAGATTCATTCGGCCATCATATGTAATCGGACTTTGTTTACATTTATTTGACAACATGAGTTTTGCAAAAGGGGAGAGGGGATAGCATTCTGCAAGAAGAGCTGGTGCCATACACGTACGCTCATTAACGTGTATACCGCCCATCCATATCTTCTATAGCTTTGTGTCCACGCCATATCTGCTACCCAGTGAAGCATAGTACTGAGTTCGATTTCACGTGAAATTTTCATACAAAATTTCACGTCAAATCTGTTTCGGCGAAAATTTAGCTTGAAAATAAGCAAGTTTGGTACTGTGTTCTAAGCATGAAAAGTTGCTTTGAAGTTGCTTTCGCGTCGAAAACGTAGATGGCACTGAAACATGTCTCCAATCATTTCACGCCAATTTAGTTTGTGCAGTTCATTCTTTCGAGCGAAAAAGTGACATTTGGTGTTTCAATTTAAAAATGGAGCAGTGCAAATGGCTTTCCAATAAGAAAATCGATCGAAAAGTGAAATTCTTGACATTTTATACGTCAGAAATGAGCATTGTCTCTGCTTTTCTCCATTGCCAAAATTTTCGCTCGAAAGAATGACCAGATAATGGAGACATGTCAAAATTTCACGTGAACTCGAACTCAGTACCAGCCTTGAGGTAGTAGAAATGGAGTGGACATGCCCATAAGATTTACATTGAAGGGGATGGTATTAATTTTTTAGCTACTCATTGTCAAATCGGGTCAAATCCTAGTTCCCCACCAATTTGATATTGAGTCCAAGGTATTTTTAACATGCTTTGTGCGCGAGAGGATTCAAGGGGCTAATGGCGGAAAGTTTTACCGTCCGTGTCCAAGGGCTGCTACTACCTGACTGGTTTCACCGTACTTGTCAGATTGACATTCAGAGCGAAATGGTGGAACATTGTGGGGAAATGCTTGGATTCGACATATAGCGGACATAAAATCACTACCATCCCCTCCAATGTAAATCAGAAGGGCATGTTCTATCCCTTTCTACTACCTCACTAGGAGGAGTAGAAACAATAGAGGTATAAGACTTTAGAGTGGCGGTATCCGTGTAAACGCCTGTAGGTGTGTGTCTCGAGCATTCTTCTCCCCCTCGCCTCCACCTCTCAAGCTTTACGGAGTGCTGTCAAGTACCCAGGAGTCAATGTCAAATCGCACACACAAACAAACCAAACAATTTTCAAGTATGCTATTGATTTGAGATGAAATTAGCTTGAACAAGCTGTGTTTTCAAACCAAATTTCGTGACGCGAGTGCTGAAAAGTGTAGAAAGTCATTAGAAGTATAAGATACGGTTAAAAGTGGCAGTGACACCTTCAGTTTCTATCCAAACACCGGCAACGAAATGTGAAGTGAAGTGTTGTTCAAAAATACGGGCTCCTGCCTGTCTGGGTGAACTTTCTACAGGTAAGTACTTACCATTTACCTTATGGTAAAGTCTTTAATCCAAATTAATTAGATTTGAGTACTTGGCGTGGCTGAAAACCAGTAATTTTAGTGCAATTGTGTGATGCCGACTCAAGTGCTCGTCTGCTGGCCCACGTATCTGACACCTGGGTACCTGACAGTTTCTCTTGGATTCCAAAATGGCGGAAATGCCAATGAAGTAGGCTTAGAAGCTCATTCACAGGGGCAATTGATTTTAGTTTCAAGAATTAAAAAAAATGTCGGTCGACCTAAATGAAATTCGAACAGAAAAAATATACGATTATTATTAGCGTACAATTACAAGGAAAAAATTATAATTTTTGGAAAAATTTGTGCTGTTTACTTTTATAACATATGCTAAAATAAGAAACTTATTAAAATGGTATGGTTTCGACTATCATATTTTCAGGTTAATTTTAGAAGAATGAATTCATGTAAATAAAAAGAGCCTAGAAAATCTGCGTTTTGCCTTAATTCCGCCGAAGCCGGTCCCAAGCCCGGTTAAAAAGGAAGAGGGAGGTAGTAGAAAATTTGGCACCTCATTTGCATACAAAAGTTCAGATTTATCATTGTAAGCAAACGTAATGAAATGATAATAATTTTCTCATTAACCTGCGCACAGTGGTCAAATAGCGTTAATGCAATCAATGAAAATGTTGCAAGATAATAATATATAGTTCTTCAACAATTCAACATTAAGATTCGTTTCGTTCTACTTTTTAGAAGCAAATATTTTAATTTAATGACTAATTTTTACTTTAGAAGCCATATATTTCAATTTATTGAAAAATATTAATACTGAAGAACAATGACCGGCCACAATGTAGAGTGCAGATTACCTTCAAATTTTAAATATACGCATATTGTTCCTTGAATTTTAATATTTTCCTATTTTTTCAAATAAGCGCGCCAAGTAACTGCCCCCAAAACGAGCAACTGATTGAAATAATTTGTGGATATGGGTGACCTCGAGACAGAATGCTTCTTTACCACCACTCTTAATAGCCCTAACCAAAGATGAGTCTGCGGCCGGAATCGTCTGTCAAAACCGACCGGTTTTAGAGCGTTTAGAGCAAAAAAGGCACTTTTTGACGTACGCAAACATGAGTGAATTTAAGTGCCCATACAACGCATTAGCGAAAGTATGTCAAGTCGTATCTCATTACCACTTTACGTACGGACAGCTCATAGTAAAAATTGAGCAAAAGGTTGCTTAAGGAGCATGCCACTTTTCTGGCTGTTCGGTAAGTTATGTTTGGGTGCAACATATGCTTTGCGTGGTTTACTTCGGCGCATACGTCAACGTACGGACGCCGACTCATCACTAGTTGGACCTAATGTCTTATGCTTGAGTTACAATCAATGCAACCAACATTCCCTGCCAAGTTGTGTTGGTGGAACGAGTTACAATCAATGTAACACAACATTTACTGTCATCTGTCACTGGCTATATTAAAGAAATTGCTGTTCGATAATTTGGATCCTTTAAAGTCTCGGAAAGAGATATCAGTGAATATTTTATCCTCTAAAAGCTGCGGAGTGCAATAAAAAGCAAAATGAGACAAAATAATACAAATTCTGATTGTCATTTACATATGACAGTTCCGATATCCCGAACGCTCATAGGAACAGGTGGAATTGGGTATTTTGTTGCCATGCCAAGTTTAAGGTATGAGCAAACTCTGCTGCCAAGCAAAGTTGTGTTGCATCATTGTAACTGCTCTCATACGTTCTCCTGTGTTCAAACTCATATTGTTGTGCAACAAATGTTGGTAGCATTGATTGTAACTCTAGCTTTATACCTCTATGGTAGAAACAGAGCAGCCGTATCCCATGGGCCACTCTACTATTTTCTTTCTATGATGGTGTTGCCCGAAATCCCATAGTTCCAGTCCACTTCTTCTATATCTTTGATGTCAGTAAGCCAAAACAGCTGCAGATTCCGAACAGATTGCATAATGTCGGGCAGGTATTCTCTAGCAAAAACGGGGTTGTGGCAAGCGTTGTGTCTTAGGTAAATATTTTTATAATTTAGTTGCGTAATAACTCT
>OX376372.1:106469467-106545147 GCA_947369275.1 Nemotelus nigrinus
TATATCTAATAATATATATTTATGTATGTATATATATATATATATATATATATATATATATATATATATATATATATATATATATATATATATATATATATATATATATATATATATATATATATATATGTATATATATATATATATAAATATATATATATGAATATATATATATATATATATATATATATATATATATATATATATATATATATATATATATATATATATATATATATATAAATATAAATATATATATATCAATATATATATATATATATATATATATATATATATATATATATATATATAAATATATATATATATATATATATATATATATATATATATATATATATATATATATATATATATATATATATATATATATATATATATATATATATATATATATATATAATCACCTTGACCCAGAAGCGTACCAGCTGTGAGAGGATCAATGTATCTATATGACCATTACCTGACTATCATCTTCCATGTCTGAAGTCGAAGGGCGGAAGACACCCGATCGGGAACGTTTCCTATTTTTCCACTCGGGAAGTGCCATTTTCAACACTGGAGAATGGCGTCCAATCGATCTAGCGCCCCTTGCTACACTACAAGTAAACACTTCGTCACACGGAATTGCGGAATTGGAAAGTGCCATGATCAACACTGGATTCAGGCGTCCAATCGATCTAGCGCCGCTTGCTACACTACAAGTAAACACTTCGTCACACGGAATTGCGTACACTTACCTCAATAGTCCGTGCCATTGGCTTGCTTAAGTAGGCCAAACCACGGCCATGTACTGGCATTGAGACTACAACGCGCGGAAATGACAGCATCTGATAGCGCAGCGGACTCGAAAAAGAAAACAATATTGGCAGCGACGAATACATAGTCCCATAAAACACCATGTGGTGCCGCGGCTATAACATGCTCTTGAAAGATGAGGATATTGTTATTTAGATAGCCTTTTTCTGGGTCCACGATTTCGTTCCATGGAAGAAAGTATGAGAATCCCCAATCGTTTTCCGTCACATTAAACACTCAAACGAAACTCGTTAAGCTAACATCGGTGGTGATCGGTATCGACCCAGCGATTAACATACAGGAAGTTTTCAGACCGAAACAATCACAATCACGCTCAAGTAAAATTATTATTAAATTTGCAAATAAAACTGATAGAGATTCTTTCCTTGGCGGATACAAATCAGCTGTGAGAAGGCGAAATGACGGTGCAGGGCTTCCAGCTAAGTTAATTCATAAAAGTTTAGACAACAGTAGAGTGTTCATAAGAGATAAACTCCGACAACTCCGGTATAGTGATGTTTAACCTGGAACTGAAGCGTAGATTCAAAATTTTTAGAAATATCCTTAACAAAACAATTAAACAAGCGAAATCAAATTATTACATGTCAAAAACTAATAAATACAAAAGCGACCCGAAAAAATTATGGGAAATGATTAACGAGATAATAGCGAAGAATAAAAAAGAGAATCAATCCATAACTGAAATCTTAGCTAGAGACGGAACTTTGCTGAAATCTGGCAGTGATATTGCTAACGAATTCAACTACTACTTTTCAACAATTGGTGAAAGTATATCTAATTCGGTCCCTCAAACTACTCTACCTCCACCTCCAATAGCAGACCAGCTCGAACCATTTGATTTCAAAGCATTAACCAAGGAAGAAATACTGTATCATATTAATTCTATGAATGAGAATAAATCACCTGGAGAAGATTTAATAACGACAAAAGTGATTAAAAAATTAGCAGGAACAATTTTAACACCTCTCCAACATATCTATAATGCCTGCCTACAGGCTGGTCAGTTTCCGGACCGTTTCAAAACGGCTGTCATTATTCTAATTTTCAAAACACAGGACAAAAAGCATCTGAATAACTACAGACCGATATCATTGATTTCAATTTTGGCTAAAATCTTTGAGAAGTGCCTAAAGGCTAGACTAGGTGAACTCCTAGCTGTGCGCCATAAAATTGCACCAAACCAATTTGGTTTCCGTGAGGGTACTAGTACTGTCGACGCTCTTTACTGTGTAACCTACTTTATTAACCAATCTATCGACAGTAATTATAAAACAATCGCAGTTTTTCTAGACCTAAAAAAGGCTTTTGATACAGTCAACTATTTTATATTGCTACGTAAAATTCGGGAACTTGGGCTCTCGGATAATGTATACAGTCTCTTCCATTCTTATATCTATGGTCGTAAACAAAAAGTTAAAATAGGGCCAGATGTCAGCGGTACTTTGGAGATTAAATGCGGTATTCCTCAAGAATCTGTACTTTTTGCCCAAAGTTTTTTCAACTTATGCATAAATGATCTTTGTAACCTACATTTGAGTAATCCAGACTTTAATGGCCAGATAATTGCATACGCGGATGACACTGTTTTAATCTTTAGGGGTACTACTTGGAATAGGGTCTTCTTTCAAGCAAATAAAGGCTGTCAAACAATTTACAACTGGCTAAGCGCACACAAACTTGTGTTAAACATCGAAAAAACTTGTTTTTTAGCATTCGGGTCCAAAAATAATTTGAGCGATCTGAATTTAAATATTTCGATAAATAATGCTAAGATAAAGCAGCTCAAAGAAATAAATTATTTAGGCGTTATAATTGACGAAGATCTCAGCTGGAAAAGCCACATTCATAATATCATACGTAAGGTACGTCGAACACTTTATGCGTTTATGAGGCTTAGATATAACACCAATCTTAACACAATAAAGCTAGTTTATTTTGCAATCGCTCAGAGTGTCATCCAGTACGCTATCATTGTTTGGGGTGCAGCGCTATCATCCCATACTGCCCCTCTACAAAGTTTGCAGAGTAAAATTGTTAAGATATGTTTGAAAAAATCAATATTCTCATCAACAACTAAAGCATACGAGGAATTTTGTGCAATGAATATTCGTCAGCTTTACTTATATGCGGCTTTAAAATTTATGTATCTGAACGTCAGCCATTTCAATATCCATACTACTGGCTACGGAACAAGAAGGCAATTGACAATTCCCATCTTAACAACTCGATGTAGAAAATCTAAAACTGCAAGGCACCTAAGTGTCTTAGGACCTAAACTGTTCAACAAACTCCCTCAAGAGATAAAACTTTCGCTAAATGATCTTAATTTCAAGTTAATTTTAAAACGGTTTGTTCAAAGTGGAAGCCAATGCTTCCATTCTGTGTTTAACTTTTAAACCATTAAGATTTAAAATATTCATTCTAGTCTTAATGTTTTCGTTTCGCCTTACACTTTGTATGCTATCTTCAACCTTTGTCAGCTTTTCGATATAATGCATTTACCGTTTTGTCCAATTTTAGTTTTTAGATCGTAGTTTTTAATGCAAGCTTGTATTATTGTTATTTTGTTTTTTTTTTTTTAATTTGAATTTGAATTTGAATTTTATGTAAACGTTTAATATAGTTGATCACAGCTTCTCATATATTTGAATGCAGTAGTTCGTATTAGGTCCCCGCACTCGCGCACAAGTACTCTAACTTTTGCGAGGAGCGAGCTATGTATGTCTCATATTGAATATTTGTATCACGTTTGTAAAATGAATAGCTGCAATAAATTAATTAATTTGTAAACGTCGAATCATGATGACAGGAACGATGATCGGCGACAGGGACGCCGCCAAGCGGCTGGAAGCGTCGATAATTCCAGCGGACTGGAAGGATCCAGAAGGCTGCGTTCGGGCCGCTACATCTGGGCATTGCACCCAGACTCGGAATACATGGGAAGAAGAGGAAAACGGTTCCCATGAATTCCGCTTAAGCGGGAGATTCATCGTCCACCGAGGCTAGGTGGACAATGTATAGCCAATGTTGTCTGGAAATTGGGTGCGACGACGGTCAAAAAGACGATAGCGTTGATCGCCATAATCGATTCATCGTCCGAATCTGTTGAAGACGACGGGATAGAAGACGACAGCGTCGATCTCCATAAACGATTCATCGTTCGAAATTGTGAAGACGACGAGCGAAGCAACAGCGGCGAATTGGTTTCATTTTCATCCGCATTCCGAATATTCCAAGTCGACAGACGAGACGGCGGTGGCGACTGCGTAATCAATGAATCGAAGTTGCGGTGTGCAGTGGCTCCAGCGAACACGCACTTAGTGGGGGAAGCCCCAAAAATCTGAGGAGGTATGTGAGATTGTAATCTGATTAGTATAAGAGAGTAGTCACAATTAGCAGAGGAGATTGGGGTCGCAATATATAAGCATTGTATCGGTAGGGATTGGCGTCGCGATAAATTAGATTTTCTTTCCAAGTGAAGACCGAGAAATAAAAATTGTGATATTTACTGTGAGCGCTGGTGTGTCTCTAAATTAAATCGTTAGTGGATAGTGGAACGTGTGCCTGCCCGAATTCTCGTTTCGCGGAGACGGGCTTGGAGACACTCTGGGCCAGAAACGAGTGGCGCCTGAACTCACCCCATCTCGACGTGAGTAAGCCACCCGCGGCTGTCGCCCCTTCCTCAGTAGAGGGAGAAGGGGGTCGTATCACCGTCCAGTGAGGTCGGTAGCATTTTGGCGTCCAACGTTTTAGGGGTGTTTGGTCGAAAGTAATAGTTTGAATAGTACAGAGAAAACTGTTTTGGTGAATTGTTACAGAGAAAACGATTCCGGTTCACAGTGGTTGGAATAAAAAAGCGTTTTTTTTTCTCGTTCGCATGGAAGCTTCTATTGATTTACCTACGAATAGTAAAGTTGAATGGTTGAATTAATGCAGAGAAACGTGTGATAGAGTTATTATAGAAGCGTGGAGTCTGTGTGAATTGGAATAGGTTGGGAAGTTTAACATGAAGTGTTGAAATGGTGTAGCTAAAAACAAATTGAAACGGAAATTTTCTAGCGTGGATAGGGCTCGGAAATTGTAGAATTCGTATAGTTTTACGTCGATTTCACTAAGCAACCATCATTTTCTCATCAGTTTTGAAGCAAGTGAAGAATTTTGGAGTTACTGCTGCACATTTACCGCACAGCACAGGCAGCAAATATTCCGGCAGTACGAGAGACGCTTGGGTTCTGGTGGCAGTGAGAATTTTCTGGTGGTGTTCGGTAGGGCGTTTGCGACTTGACAGCTAGTTGCCTTAGTTTTATTGAGTATATTGTGGTGAGGGTGTATATCAGAAGATGGCTAGCAGGAGCGGGGTAGGGAAGATCTCGGTCGATCGGCTAAGTAAGGATGAACTCGCGTATGAGCTAGCCATTCGGGGTCTGGCTGAAGACCGAGAGGCGATAAGCACAAAAATAGCAGAGATTTGTTGGTGACTTTGATTCGCCGCCCATTTGTTGGTGACTTTAATTCGCCGGAATTTCTAAAACACAAGGGGAAAATATGCTTCGCTCTGCGCCGCTTGGGTAAAATGAAGGGGGGAACGGTTGAAGAAAGGGATTTCGCAAGGCAGGCCAAGGGCCAACTAATGATTGCTATGGGTGACCTGCTCTTCAAGGCAGTTGGCGCAGAGAGCGAGGAGTCTGATGAAGTATGGACTCTTGACAGTACAACATTGTCAGCCTCGAGTACTCCGATGTTTCAACCCCAGAAGCCACTAGATCTTCAAAAGTGGGGGTTAAAATTAAGTGGAGAATCGCCATATTGGGTAGGCGCATTCCTCGAACGAGTGGAAGAACTTAGGGAGGCGAAGGGAATATCAAAAGCGCAGCTATTCCGGTCGGCCGTGGACCTCTTTGAGGGGAAGGCTCCGGCAAACCGCGCAATCTGCCAGAGTTGGGAAGGTTTGCCGAATTCCTCCCCGCAGACTACGATGATAGGCTGTTAGAGGAAATTAGACGTCGTACTCAGTCAATCGGGGTATAGGTGGCTGTGATGGAGGGTTTGTTCCGTCGATGAGTGAACAACCGAGCGAAGTGGAGAAATTGAAAATACTCCATAAAAATATTGCCCCCTTTTACCAGACTCAGCTGGCTCTTGTGCAGATTGAATCGATCGGAGAACTGGTGATGCTGGGGCGTTCACTGGAGGCGATGAGAGTGTCTGTGGTACACCGTACCACCTACCCCAAGAAGAACTCCGAGGTTACTAGAACCGGACCTGGAGTCTCAAAATCTAGCCACAGTGGAAATATCGGGCGTATGGAGGAACATCACTTGCTGGAATTATAGGAAGTCCTGACATACGTCGAGGGAGTGTCAGGATCCTATTAAGTGTTTCGGTAGCGGAAGAGTGGGAATGTTTAGGGCGAGTTGTGTGGATTGTAGGGAGGGAAGACGTGGAAATGAGGTTCAAGCGAGGACCTCCCAATATAACCGGAATTCGACTTCTGGGGGTTGTCACCAGGGAAACGGCAATCGGGCCTAGTGGGCGATAAACTAGGTCCTCTTTCGATTTTGAACGTCGCAAGAAATGTTCAAGTGGGGTATATGCTGCACAGCGCAGAGGAGAATAGCCGCCCTTACTTAGAGGTAGTAATCCAGGGTCAGAGATTTCTGGGGCTAGTGGATTCAAGAGCGTTGAAATGAGTGATTGGTGGGAAGGAATGGGAGCTGATACGGAGTCTAGGTGTCCAACTACAGCAAAGCGGTCGGAGAGACATACGACTGGCAAACGGAGTGAGTTGTGGTGTGGAAGGAGTAGCTTATTGTACAATCAGGGCGTAGGAGAAAGAGATATGGCTGGGAGTCTTGGTAGCACCTGCGATGCTTCATCTCATACTGGGGGTTCCTGAAACTTTTCAGCATAGTGCTTAATGTAGCTAAATGTAGCAGTGGGAGATGGTCGCATCGGTAGAGGGTCTTAAGCCGGAGCAGCTGGTAAGCAGAACGGAAGCGGACAGTTGGAAGCGCTACTCGAGGAGGAGTTTGGGTTGATAGGCGAGGGGATTGGCTGTACTAATAGAGTAGAGCACATAATCAAGACCTATTCCCAACCAATCCATAAGCGGTATTACCCCGTCTCACCAGCGGTGCAGAAACATATTGATGCGGAAATTAGTGAGATGCTTTAGGCTGGGATAGTGGAACCGTCGTGCAGCCCGTGGGCTTCGCCGATTGTTTTAATTAAAAAGAAGGACGGGTCGTTCCGGTTTTGTGTGGACTATCGGAAGCTCAACAAGGTGCCGAAAAGAGACGCCTACGCACTGCCCTTCGTCACAGCAATTTTGGATAAATTAAAGGACGTGAAACGTTTCTCTTCACTCGACATTAAATCCGCGTATTGGCAGGTGCCGATGGCTGAAAATTCTAAGGTACTCACTGCCTTCACTGTTCCTCACAGAGGACTGTTCCAATTCCGTTGGATGTCTTTTGGGCTACAAAATGCACAGGCAACTTGGCAACGACTCATTGACAGGGTCTTGGGACCAGATGTGGAGCCATTCGTCTTCACTTATCTGTAGTCACCCAGGATTTTCCCAAACATCGGGAGATTTCGAAGGACGTTTTTAGACGGTTACGCTAGGCGGGATTGAGGGTCTCTAGAGAGAATTATGAGTTCTGCCGTTCTCGTCTTCGTTATTTGGGCTACGTAGCGGATGAAAATGGTTTGAGTGTGGACCCAGACAAAGTCAAAGCAGTAATGGACATTCCTCGTCCAAGCAGTGTGAAGGAAGTCAGACAATTCTTGGCGATGTATTCGTGATATCGGAGATTTATTCCGGAGTTTGCGACGCTAATGTTGCAACTTACGAACCTCCTCAAGAAACAAAGGAAATTTCTTTGGACTGAGGAATGCGAGATGCCATTCGCCCAGGTTAAGACCAAACTGGCATCTGCACCCAGTCTGACGTGTCCAGACTACAGTCTGCCGTTTATTGTACAGACAGACGCTTCAAATACGGGGGTGAGAGCGGTGTTGACGCAAGAGCATCCCGAAGGCGAGAAAGTGATTAGTTATCTGAGTCAAGCCTTGACTAGTGCGTGAAGAAATATTCGATGACAGAGCGGGAGTGCTTGGCCGTGTTATGGGCCATTGAAAAACAAAGACCATACTTGGAGGGAACCAAGATCAGGGTGATAACTGACCACCATTCTCTGGTTTGGTTAAATAACTTCAAGGACCCCAGCGGATGGTAGGCACGGTGGGCAGTGAGGCTTCAACAATATGATTTTGAAGTGGTTCACCGTTAGGGGAAAGAGCCCTTAGTGCCCGATGCCTTGTCAAGGTCTACGGAATTAGCGGAGCTGGATGGAGGGGAAGTCAAAGAAAACGGGTGGGTCGAGCGAATGAAGAAGAAACTGGAAAAGGATCCAGATCTGTTCCTGAATTGGCGGATTAGTGATGGCCATGTGTGGAAACATGCGGGAACGCGCTATCCAAGGCTCCAGGAAGAGAGGGTGTGGAAAAAGGTGGTTTCGGATGCCGAAAGACCAGAGATGTTAAGGCAGTGCCATGACGAACCTACTGCAGGTCATATGGGGGTCCGGAAGACACTAGAACGATTAGCCCAGACCTATTGTTGGCCGAATATGGCTGCAGATGTACGTTAATACGTACAGAGGTTTCAGGTCTGCCAGTCAGTGAAGGTGGAACGGAGATCTCCAATAGGTCAAATATTTTCAAGAGTGGGTGAGGTTAAATCCCCCTGGAAACAATCCGCATCGATCAAGTGGGACCCCTACCGCGGTCCACGCAGGGTCATTCGTATATTCTGACGGTGGTGGATTATGCCACCAAATTCCCTATAATATTTCCGCTGAGAAAGGCAATAGGCACCGCCGTGGTTCGTATTCTGGAGGAAAACGTATTATTTTTATTTAGAGTTCCTAGGACGATCGTGTGCGATAACGGGGTCCAATTCCGTTCAAAAAAATTAGCAAAGATGGCGGAGACGCATGGAATAAGGTTGAAAGTCACCGTGCTTTACCATCCACAGGCGAATCCCGCAGAGCATGTTAATCAAAATATTAAGCGGTTGCTACGATCGTACGCATCAGAGAACCATAGGAAATGGGACGCGGAATTACCCAAAATTGGCTGCGCTCTGAGAACCTGCATCCATAAGACCATGAAGGTTACGCCGTACTTTTTGAACTTTGGAAGGGAAATGGTGATTCATCCTGGAATTCTCAACAGCCCGGATGCAAGCGGCAATGTGGACACGGACAAAAATGGGGCTCAGAAGGCACAAAGCCTGCAGGTGGTCCTGAAAGAAGTGCGAGAGCGATTGAGAAAAGTGGCGGGTAAAGCGAAGTCAAGGTACGATCTCCGCCGGCGAGACGAGAAGTTCCTACCGCAAGACCGGGTGTGGCGACGTAATTTCGTCCTATCTGATGCGGCACGTTATATCTCGGCCAAACTGGCCCCGGAATTTGTAGGACCGTCCACAGTACGAAAGCAAGTGTCTGGTTGCACCTATGAGTTGGAAGACTCCAATGGAAAGAGTATGGGGGTGTGACACTCCAAAGACCTGAAACGATATGTGGTGTAAATGGTCGACACCCGGATAAATCACTGAAATTGGAAGACGGTATCGCCCTGGCAGAACTTAGGAATATAGTATTAGGAATTAGTTGTAGTCGAGATGGAAAACAGGTCAATAATTTGAATTAGGAAAATCAAGGGGAGGGTAAACAGACAGTTAGCTGGATAATAGAAAAACAAAGGTAACGGCAGGAATTAATGAACGATTAACACGTTAATCATGTATAAACATAGTAATAGTAGATAGGAAGGTGGAAAAGCATTCTAGTAAATACGAAGGTGGTGGGTGTTGAAGCAACCTAAAAAGAAATAGATTAGTCGTGGTTTCCAATGTTGTTTATTCACCTGATTGTTCGATGACAGCGGACTGACTGTCAGCATGATATCGCCCTACCAATCCAGTGAAATCGGCAAAATTCCAGTCAGCTGACGTATTGAAAGTTAATGGTGTATTCCATTTTGAAAATTTGACCAAGTTAAGAGTAATAGTTATCGTTTCTGATGCTTGTAGTTTGGATTTAATAAAAATAAAAATCCGTAGTTTCTCCTACTACAAAATTGTTTATTTGCGTATATACGTATTTCGGGAGCTATTTACTCCCTTCTTCAGTACTTTAGCTACTAAATCATTTGCAAGGTCACATGGGCTTAAATACGAAATCGGTACAAAGATACAGGTAAAAATTATAAAAGTTACATTAAAAGTGTAAAAGTAATTAGAGAAATATTAATAGTAGTGAGTGTAACACGCCCATTAAAAAGCAATTAGTGTAAAATGCTCATTAAAAAGTAATTAGTGTGACACGGGATTTGTCCATCTTTTGGCGAGCAGTTTTATTAATTTGGATGAACAATTTCCTTCGTCTGTGTTCATCAACTTTTCCGCATCCTTCCGCAATATTTCTAAACTCTCCCAGGCGTCCAAAGTATAGGGTTTGTTTACGTGTCGTAACAATTCCAGGTTTTCTTTCGTCACAGAATGTCCTTCTTCGATAATATGCATTGCCACCGCTGATCGAACCGAATTTATTCCTCGTCTTTCCCCGCTTGCTACTTCCTTTATGTGCTCTTGGAACCTCGTCGTGATGAGCCGTTTCGTCTGGCCAATGTAATATTTATCGCAATCACCGCAGCTTATTTGATATATACCGCTTTTTTCTCCGTCCGTTAGTGGGTCCTTCTCGCTTCCTAATCGTCTTTTCAGCGTAGCGTCTCTACTGGATCCGACAACTTTGATGTTGAACTTTTCGATAAATGATTTGATTTTGTAGAAATTACTGGACATCGGTATACTAATCCATTTTGTTTCTTCTCTGGCGTTGGCTTGTTCGAATAATGTTGTATGCTGGTTTTTCCATGTTTGGTGTTCTTTCTTCCTCATTAGTTTTTTAATTGCTTCGATGCAGTACCCGTTCTTTGTTGCTGTATCGAGGATGTATGCCCTTTCTTTTTGAAAACCTGCTTTTGTTAAGGGGTATGTGAACAGCCGATGTACCATTGAGTTATATGCCGCCAGTTAAAAAAGTACCGAAATTGCCATTGCTATATAAGAAATTGACCAGTTAGTTGAAGCCTTCTTCTTTGTTAGTAAAATTTTGGTTTGAGTCGCTACCTTTCGCATTTAGTTTGGTTTTTTCGTATCTTTTTTCGATTTTTTTTTCGCATTATACTTTCGCATTTTTTCGTACATTTGAATTGTTTTACATAAATGAAATTAAGAATAAACGTTGAAAAATTTTCCTCGCGTTTTTCTTTCTTGAAATTGTAAGTGAAACACAAAATAGTAGGTTTACTTAATGACACTCTATTAAAACGTGGTGCAGGTTAGATGTAATTGAATAAGATTGAATAAATAAGTATTGGAATAAATAAGTAGATATACTCTAACATAAAGTGGTGGAGGGTAAATTTAATTGGAATATTTTGGAAGAAATAGACAGACATACTCTAACAGAACGTGGTGGAGGGTAAATTTAATTCCATTGGTAGGATAAGTAACAATATTAGGTATCTAATTCATATAGTTCGTAATCGAAAGATGTTAACCTTCAAGCGGTGGTGTACTTAAGCCAATGTTGGCAAAAAGATGAATGCCACTATTTCTCTGTGTTCTGTTTGTACGTGTTCTTTCCAGTCAGCTGTGCGGTTTTTTTTTGTTTTTTTTTCCTTTTCTTCCTTTTCTTTACTTTTTCTTCTTTCATCCGGCAAGTTCCTAAAACATTAAGAGCATGTATCAGTTATTAGCTTGAGTAGCCTAGTGGGAAGAGCACTGGCTTCTTGCGTGTGGGTCCCTGGTTCGAATCCAGGGTCGGACGAGGGTCTGCGCTTTGAGTGCACCTAGCTCTGATAAGGTACCTGATTTAAAATCAGGGGTAAAGTGAGTCGTGGAACTAATCACTCCACACTCGTATCCACAATGATTAGAAAAAATTGTAATGAAGCTCTCTACCAGCTTCAACCCCTAGACCCGTACGAGGGTTGTCGTGGGATTGCTTTACTTTATCAGGCAGCGTCTGGACAAAAAGAAAAGGAAAGGGGAAAACGAAACAGTGCAGAAGTAGAAGTTGCATGTAAGATAAAAAGAGGCAGAAATAGTGTATCTAAAAATGGCAGGAGTGTGAGTGATCGTATGTTGTCGATGGAGATAGTTGTGAATTATAATCGAAGGTAGAACATGATGCTAACGCGCATAAAATATGGGGCTTAAATCCGATCGGCGGTATAAGACCTGTGATCTTGAACTCACTAGCTAACGAAGAACGATTCGCGCGAACACGGACGAGAATCACTTCGTGATTCTCTGAGGAAGGGGGTGATATTGCACGTTAAAAGTTCGCAAAGAAAAAAAAACTCTGAAACAAAAATATTTAGGAGACACAACAGCGAATAGAGTAGTGCAAATTGTAATTGAAAAAAAAAAGAAATAGTACGTTAGTTAGATTTTGACCCTCCCGACGATGCAGCCGTACACCATCAAGCCCCAACAATTGCGATCAATTACTACCACACGACCGCAATCACCTTGACCCAGAAGCTAACCAGCCGTGAGAGAATCAATGTATCTAGATGACCATTGCCTGACTATCATCTTCCATGTCTGACGTCGAAGGGCGGAAGGCACCCGATCGGGAACGTTTCCTATTCTTCCACTCGGGAAGTGCCATGATCAACACTGGAGAATGGCGTCCAATCGATCTACCGCCGCTTGCTACACTACAAGTAAACACTTCGTCACACGGAATTGCGGAATTGGAAAGTGCCATGATCAACAATGGATTCAGGTGTTCAATTGATTTAATGCCGCTTGCTAGTTGTTCAATTGATTTAGTGCCGCTTGCTAAACACTTCGTCAATACGAATTACGTACACTTACCTCAATAGTCCGTGCCATTGGCTTGCCTAAGTAGGTCAGACCACGGCCATGTACTGGCATTGAGACTACAACGCGCGGAAATGACAGCCTCTGATAGACCGCTTTTTGCATCGCATTCAAAAAAGAAAACAATATTGGCAGCGAAAACAATATTGGTGAATACATAGTCCCATAAAACACCATGTGGTGCCGCGGCTATAACATGCTCTTGAAAGATGAGGATATTGATATTTAGATAACCTTTTTCTGGGTCCACGATTTCGGTCCATGGAAGAAAGTATGAGAATCCCCAATCGTTTTCCGTCTCATTAAACACTCAGACAAAACCAGTGAGGTAGTAGAAATGGAGTTGACATGCCCTTAAGATTTACATTGAAGGGAATGGTGGTAATTTTTTAGCTACTCATTGTCAAATCGGGTCAAATCCAAGTAGTTCCCCTCCAATTTGACAATGAGTCCGAGGTATTTTTAACATGCTTTGTGCGCGAGAGGATGGAAGGAGCTAATGGTGGAAAGTTATGTCCAGGGGCTGGACGAAACGTCAAACCATGATGACAGGAACGATGATCGGCGACAGGGACGCCGCCAAGCGGTTGGAAGCGTCGATAATTCCAGTCGACTGGAAGGACCCGGAAGGCTGCGTTCGGGCCGCCGAGCGAGAAATTGTGATCGAAAGCTTCCCATTCGATGCACCAAAGTGCGTCTGGGCATTACACCCAGACTCGGAATACATGGGAAGAAGAGGAAAACGGTTCCCATGAATTCCGCTAAAGCGGGAGATTCATCGGCCATGGAGGCTAGGTGGAAAATATTAAGCCATGAGAGGCCCTCTTGGATTCCTGGCCATGGTAAGAATCAGTAGGTTAAAGGCACGACAGGTTTTGAATTTTATTCTTTTCCTCTCACGGTGTGTATGATCTACGCGACAATTGGATAGGACGTGAGGCAGGGAGACGACAGCGTTTGCGTTGGTAATTGATTCCTCCCTCGAATTGATAAGTCGACGAGTAGTTTCGACCACGAACCGTTTTCAAAGACGTAAAGCTATTGGTTGTCTGGAAATTGGGTGCGACGACGGTCAAAAAGACGATAGCGTTGATCGCCATAATCGATTCATCGTCCGACTCTGTTGAAGACGACGGGATAGAAGACGACAGCGTCGATCTCCATAAACGATTCATCGTTCGTAATTGTGAAGACGACGAACGAAGCAGCAGCGGTGAATTGGTTTCATTTTCATCCGCATTCCCAATGTTCCAAGTTGACGGACGAGACGGCGGCGGTGACTGCGTAACCAACGATTCGAATTTGTAGTATGCAGTGGCTCCAGCGACGACGCGCTAATTGGGGGAAACTCCGAAAATCTGAGGAGGTATGTGAGATTGTAATCTGATTAGTATGAGAGAGAAGTCATAATTAGCAGAGGAGATTAGGGTCGCAATATATTAACATTGTATCGGTAGGGATTGGCGTTGCGATAGATTAGATTTTCTTTCCAAGTGAAGTGTTATAACCCTAAAATCGAGGCGCAATTCCATAAATGAATTACGCAATAATGATGAAATTTACGCGCTTAGCCTTGAATCAGAAGAAACGATATTCTAAAATAATCAATCACCATTTGAAATCAAAAAATTCGCGGCTGTATGAATCAATCATCAGAAATCAATAATAGCTACTCGATACAGATCCACTCATTGTAAACAATTGACATTCGATACATTTACCATAAACAAGAACCATCGATCGATAAACATTCGATCTCATCTAACGCGTGACAATTCCGAAATAAGATAAACATTAAAAGCTCGATGCGTGGATATCGGTCCTCCAACGCATAAACAATTTCGGCATGATACATAAACACTAAAAGATAAAGTATAAACAATAACCGTTCGATTTGTGACCAATAGTTCTAATTAATCCCGAATTCAATTGAAATTTTTAATGACCAAATTTGTGATATTGCCACGTGGAGTAAATTAAACAAATGTACGTGCGCAAAAATATGCAAATCAAAAATACTATAAAAGGGCTTGCATCTTTGAAAGATCATCATTATTATTTTTCACACAGTCACAGTCACATTTTTTCAAAGTGTAAAAACAGTCAAATTTTTTCAAAGTGTACAACAGCCAAATTTTTTCAAAGTTGTAAAACAGTCAAATTCGTTAAAAAGTGTTTCAAAGAAATCGAAAATATAATGAAAATAAAATACAATAAAAAACTCTAGCGCACCTGAACCGCTAGAAACACTAATGTTCGAAGAACAGTAGAAGAATCGTGCAGGCTTTGAGTGCATAATCCACCACATGAGCTGCTTATTACGGCCAAACTGTTTCAAACGCCACGTTCTACTTTGGTCTCAAGAATGCATTATAACTCATATGGTAGAAGGTTTCAGATATTACCACTGGCATGAATTTCAACGTTTATGAGAGCAAAACACGGGTTAATTATATTCGTTATCAGTTGCTTATTTCACAAAATTTTGAAAGTAGCATCTCATATAACATCAATGAAGAAAATGCTCAGTGCCTGCAGCACTGTAACTGTTGTTGGTGTTGGTGTTGGTGTTGTTGGTGTTTGGGGCTGCGATCCGAAAAATTTGCAGAACTTTGTGAATTGAAACATCGGTTATTTATTTTCATTGTAAATGTTTCCGGTATGAATACTAACTGTAAGCATTTATTGATACAAAAGTAGCACAACCGACTCGTGCTGGCAACCTTTCGCCAGTATCAAAGCCAAAAATATATCACATCTGCTTCACGTTGTTATATTACATTCGAAGTTATAGGAGTATAAAGAAATTTAGGATTACCTGCAGCGAGTTTTTTCAAATAATCGAAAGCTTAATATTTGCTGTTTATTGTCACTACAATATCATTACCAATTGAAAATTCTACGATAAAACCGCTTAGTAAAGATATTGCAAACTAACACAAAACCAACAATAGCTGGCAACCCTATCGTGGCTTTTCAACCAAATTTGGCCTGAATAATGTTGATGACAGGTTTCATTAATTGTATGAAATTCGTATTGATTTCATGACTGCACTGGAAGTTATAGGGCAAAAAGTTTTATTTTCCTGAGCGAATTTTCAAATCCAAAGACACAAAAATTACCATAGCTGGCAGCACCAATCGAATTTTTCAACCAAATTTCTATCAAACAGAGTTTAATGTGAGGTTCAGCTACTGCGTCAATTTCATGAAAATCTGGTACCTTATTCACTTTACATAGGGCAAAAAGCAGTTTTTTTTCTTTGTAATTTTTCAACATGGCACCACTGGCACAGAGTTGCCCACAATACAAAATCGCTTCTGTCAGACCTGGCCCTACTTAAGTCCAATGCATTCTGTAAATTTCAATTCTATCTGATTATTGATTCGTGAGTTCCCGTGAACAGAGGTTTTTGAAGCTAAAAATATAGGTTAACTGAGAAAGGGTTACCGTTCTTGTCCGACATGAAATTTCCAAAGTTTTACTTTGACTGTGTGGATTAAGCATAAGATTTGTATACAGATTGGTTGTATTGTAAGAAACGGACAGTTTTTGGAAATTCGATGGTTTAATGTTTTCACTTCCAAATTTTTATTTTTGCAAATTTCAGACACCAAAATTATCATAGCTGGCAGCTCCAACCGAATTTTTCAACCAAATTTCTACCAAACGTGGTTTGAGGTAAGGTCCAGGTACTGTGTGAATTTCGTCAAAATCGAACGATTCAATCAGAATTTATAGGGCTAAAAGCAGTTATCTTTTTTAGTGATTTTTCAAGATGACACCACTGGCACAGAATCACCCGCATTTCAAAATCACTTCTATCAGACCTGGTCCTATATAGGACCAATGCATTCTGCAAATTTCAATTAATTCTGTTCATTGGATCGTGAGTTTCCGTGAACAGAAGTTTTTGATGCTTAAAATATAGGTAAATTGGGCAAGGGTTACCAGGCGTGCCCGTTATACCATATCAAATTTTTTTTTGTTTATGTAAACAAAGCGCAAGATTGACATATGAGTGGCTTTTTTTTGAAGAAGCGGCAGTTTTTCAAGAGAGACGATGATTTGAAGGTTTTCACTTTCAGTACCTGCCCTAGCTACAGGGTTACCAGCACGCTCATCAAAAGCTACAAACATCTACAACTAAATAATACCAATATGTCCTAAAAATTTCGTAATGATTGATTAACTCTGTCAAAAGTTATCGCCATTTAAAAATTTTCAAGTTTTCCCGTTCTGTTTTTAGGCACCCAGCGCACACATGGGGTTAAAAAATTCCAAAAAATTATCCGATTCACATGTAAAACACGTTTATTTCGTCAACTTTATTTTTGCAAAACTTATTTGTGTACGGAATAATAGGTATATTAAAAATATCACTAAAATGGCCGCCGACACCAAAGGGTTAAAGATTATTAACTTTTTGAGAGACTTGGCACTATTCTGCATATACACCAATGTGTCCTGAAAATTTCAGCTCAATCGGATGGCGCGTTCCTGAGATTTTTTCACTGAAATTTTTTGATGATATATATATATATATAGAAAAATGAATTTTTGGCCAAAGTGATTTTAATACTAATGTTCTTCTTCGAACATTAGTAAAAAAAGTGAGATTAAGAGATAAAGAAGGAATTACCATAAATTTAAAAGTGAGAAGGTTCCATATTATAATCAACTATTTTGGAAAGCTTCTCATATTGTATAAAACTTGCTATTTTTATGACAATGAACAATTTTTATATACCAAGGAATAAAGTGGAAACAAAAAAAAATCAAAAGTGGTGCTTTAGTGTGTTCGAATTTAAAATTAATTAACAAACGTATAATTGGCGCAGTCGGTAGGATGTGTCAAGTGAAGTTCAATAGTGAATAAACTTTGAATTAGTGACACTAAAAATAAAAGTGAAACACCGATAAAGGTTTTCGCGAAAATACTTTCTTATCCGGTCTTACTTACGTGCATAAGTGAAAATTATCCGCGGTAAATTCCGGAGAAAGACACAAACATTTTTTTTAAAGGTTTCAAATCCGATCAAGGAAATTAAAACCGATATTTGAAACACACTTTCGAAACACACTTATAATAAAATAATAACAATAATAATACAACATCACTATACCAATAAAACTAAACTTAAAAAGTGCAAAAAGCATCCAGTGCTCTAGAGTTCCTGTGTTCCAGTACTCCAGCCAAAATGACAGAACCAAAGGTACCAGGTAATTCATTATCGTTACCCAAATTAACTGTTACTTTGGACCCGGTGAAACATGCCTCTCGAATACCAACATTTGATGACAGTTGAGACCAACTTAAAAGTTTTATTGATATGGTTGGCATCATGGTCCCGACATTGCAGACATACGATGCCGTTTCACAACATATTTTTAGCAGCATAATTAAGAGTAGAATAGTTGGGAGAGCCAAATTAATTTTAGATGCTAGCCCTCACATTGTAAAGTGGGACGACCTAAAAAAAATACATTATGCAAACTTTTCCGATCAAAGATATAGTTCACAACTGTTAAATGAATTGCGTTCAACTGAATATAGAGGTTCAATGATGGACTTCATAAATATTATTCAAAAACGATTAACAAATTTAAACCTAAAAGTAGAACAGGAAAATAATTCAAATTATACTCAAATCATACTTGATAACCAGAAAATTGCATTAGATGTTTTAAAGAAAAATACTCCCGAACCAGTCAGAACAATTTTATTTTGTAGAAATTCTGACACAATTGATGCAGCAATTTTCATATTAACAGAAACCGGTTACCTCTATCATAAAAGAGAGCAAAAATACAATAAACACAAAAATAAAAATAAACCATTTAAAACTAATCAGCAGAATCATCCACAACAAAACCAACACCAAAATAATCCCTATCAAAACAATCCCAATCAAAATAACCCTTATCAGAATTACCAATACCAATATAATCAACCCCAAAGTTTTAATCCTTTCCAACAACAGTATCAATATAATAAAAACCCATATTACCGAAACTCAGTCCAGAGTCGCATTCGCAAATACGGAGCCCCTCAACCTATGGAAGTAGACCAATCAGCCCAAGTAATTCATAATAACCAAGATGAAAATTTTCAACAAATAGCCTCGGAACCACAAGAACAACCCCCGGTTTGCCCTATATCCGAGTAGATTCCTATGGAGATCATTTCCGATTTCTAATTGATACCGGAGCAGCAATGAGCATAATTAAACCTGGATTATGCGATCCAAAGTTAAGAGTATCAAACCCTAATACAAATATATTTACTTTAAATTCTCATGTACCATTTACATATACAGTTCAAATTAAACCTTTCAAAGAAATTGGAGGAAACGATAAGTTTACCTTTATTGAACATAAGTTTAGTAATTTCTTTAATGGAATCATTGGGAATAATATTTTTGATAAGTATAATGCTATAATTGACTTAAATAATAAGTTTATAAAATTTAATGATAAGCAATTGAAAATCTTCTTCTCAAAAGACGAAGAAGAAATTGAAGAATATATTAATCATATATACATACCCGATATATGTCGAAAAACCGATCCACTCCAATCATTGAGAACGGATCATTTAAATGAAGAAGAGGAAAAACCCTCAAAACTCTATTAAAAAATTATAGAGACATATTTTTTCAAGAAGGCGAAAATTTGACCTTCACACATAAAATAAAACATGAAATAAAAACTACTAATAATACAGCCGTATATACAAAGTCCTACAGGTATCCATTTATACATCGAGATGAGGTGGAAACGCAAATTAATGAAATGCTTATACAGGGGATTATACGACCAAGTAAATCTCCATATTCATCACCTATTTGGGTTGTGCCGAAAAAGGCCGACGCTTCAGGGAAAATGAAGTGGCGAATAGTGGTGGATTATCGCAAATTAAACAGCATTACATTGATGACAAGTTCTCTATACCTAACATTGATGATATATTGGATAAGCTGGGGAAATGTAGGTATTTTACCACCCTAGGTTTAGCAAAAGGATTTCATCAGATTGAAATCGAAGAAGAAGATATTCCTAAGGCCGCTTTTTCTACAGACAAGGGACATTACGAGTTTTTAAGAATGCTCTTTGGTTTAAAAAATGCACCCGCAACTTTTCAAAGACTAATGAATAATATTTTACAATACATTGGCAAAATCTGTTACGTTTACATGGACGATATTCAGTACCTCATTACAAGAACACATACTTTCACTCAGAAAAATACTTGATACTCTAAAAAAGGCAAATCTAAAAATCCAAATAGATATAAGCGAATTTCTCAAAAAAAAAACAGAATTTCTAGGACACATAATAACAATTGATGGTATCAAACCTAACCCAAAAAAAATAAAAGCAGTTCGAAATTTTCCAATTGCAAAAACTACTAAGCAGATCAAATCATTTTTAGGTCTAACAGGATTCTATAGAAAATTCATCAAAGACTTTTCTAAAGTTGCAAAGCCACTAACTCTTCGTTTAAAGAAAAATGCAAAATTAAATCCCACAGATAAAGACAACGTCGACGCATTTGAGAAACTAAAACAACTAATAATATCAGATCCTATACTCATATATCCTGATTACAATAAAAAATTCACTTTAACTACTTCGCACTCGGAGCAGTTTTATCTCAAGAAAACCATCCAATTTGTTTCGCATCACGTACCCTAAACGAACATGAGCTAAATTACTCCACAATAGAAAAAGATTTATTAGCCATAGTATGGGCAACAAAATATTTCAGACCATACCTATACGGCAGGAAATTCACCATTAAATCTGATCATAAACCTTTATCCTGGATAGCGAACCTAAAAGAACCAAATTCTAAACTACAACGTTGGAAATCAAAATTAGAAGAGTTTAACAACGATATTGAATATGTAAAAGGAAAAGATAACCTCGTAGCGGACGCGTTGTCTCGACCATATGTAAATGTTAACCAAACTGATAATGAAAATGATAATAATGAAAATTTCAATGAAAATGATTCAATCGCCACATGTCATAGTGCAACTGAAGATAATATCGAGTACATACCAATTTCTGAAAGCCCTTTAAATATATTTAAAAATCAATTAATAATCAAATAAGGTAGAGAAAATAAAATAGAAAAGAAAAAATACTTCGGTAAAACTAGAACAATCTGCATATCAAAACAACTTGATGATAAATACTTTCAATATATACTCAATAAAAACACACCTCGAAAAGAATTAATCGCAGTATATATGTCAGACCTTAGATCATATGTAGAATTTCAAAATGAATATGTAAAATGGAGAAACCCACATACAAAAATTAAATTTATTAAATGTAATCACATATTATTTGACTGTACCAAAAAAGGAAATATACAAGAAGAAATTTTGAAAATACATAAACAAAACAACCACAGAGGGATCGATGAAGTTTATAAAGAAATCAAACCAAAATATTATTATCCTAACTTAAAAACAGAAGTAGCTAAAGTTATTAACAACTGCAACATTTGTCACCTAAGTAAATATGAACGAAACCCAACTAAACTACCATTTCGAAAACCTACAATTCCAGATAATCCTCATGAAATAACACATATGGATATTTGGTTCCTAGACAAAACTCATTTCTATCTAACCCTAATAGATAAACTCTCAAAATTTGCAGAAGCTATAGTTCTACAATCTAGAAACTGGATGGATATCAAATCCGCTTTAAATCAATATTTTGCAAACTGTGGTAAACCTAAACTCATTATAACTGATAATGAAACTGCATTAACTAATAACCTAGAAAATTTCCTTAATAATGAAGGAGTTAATTTACACTTTACTACTCCCGGAATAAAAACCGGTAACTCAGACATTGAAAGATCCCAAAATACCCTAAATGAACATATTCGTTTAAAAATTACCGAATCTAAACTACCCCCAACAGCTATTGACATACAGGAAATAATGAAATATTATAATAACACTATTCACTCATCCACAAATCAAAAACCCATTGAAATCCATATAGGAATAATACCATCTACAGAGTATCCTAAAATTAAAACCCTACTCATAAAAAACCAAGAAAGAAGCATAAAACACCAAAACAAACACCGTAAAGAAGAAGAAATAAACCCGAAATATATGAAAAATATACGGAAACATAAAAAAACTAGATAAACCATTCATCATATCACGAAAAAATAAATCACAGAACAAAAAACTTTTTATGAAATTAAAACATTTTCAAAAACCAACTATCCTGCAGGTATCCTCATCCTCATCACCATAATAATAACAATTATATCCGGACAACATATAGAAGTGACCGAAGTTCCCCAAGGAAATGGATACACACTCATACGTCAAGAACAAATACCAATAATTCATAACTATTCACAAGTATTACATATAATCGATCTGCAGATATACGAAAATATGGTAGCCACCATCGAAAATACACCTCTCCCGAATTATTCAAAAAATTTCATAATGTTAACGCACTAATACAAAAAATAAAACGAAGATTATTTGCCCTAGAACCTCATAGATTCAGACGAACAATTTTTAGTCCTTAAGGTTCATTCTTAAAATGGTTTGGCGGGGTTATGGATGATACTGGCAGATAATACATAGAACGAAATTTTAATAAAATAGAAACAAATATGAAATCTTTCATTGATAACAATGAAAAACAAATAAAAATTAATAATCAAATAAACGAAAACATTCAAAATTAAGCAAAACATGTTAACAAACAACAAAAAATAGTATAATCAAAAGCAAATCAATTAAATGCAGAAAATAACGCAATCAAAAAACAACTTCTACATCTTGAATGTTACCAAATGATAAAAGAAAATTTACAAACCATTCTAGAATCTTTAACAGATGAAGAAGAAATAGTTTTATTAGCAAGACTCGAAATTTTAAGCAGAGATATTCTTACCGTTGACGAAATAAAAAATTATAAAATTGACATTGAAAAATTAAAAAACATTAGAATTTCAATAGCTCGAAAAGCCAAAACAATACTGATTGTCATATTAATTGCTAACTTTTCAGAAAAACAATTTTATAAAACAAGTATCGTTCCCATTTCCTAACAAAAACAATTTAGAATTAGTCACACCATACTCAGAAATTTTATCAACAACCGACAAAGTATTCTTATATAATAAGATAAATGAAGAAAATAAATTAATACCAATAAAAGATATATGTATAAATAAAATTTTAAGCGAACCAGTAAATTGTACAATGCGTAAAAGTGAAAAAATAAGTATCGAAAGAATAACTGAAAATATTATTATTACAAAGAATTTACAAAATACAAAAATTTTTCATAATTGTAATGATCAAAACATATACATACAAAACCATAATATTATTAAATTTGCAGATTGCAAAATAACTATAAGCAACAAAACTTTTATCAATAAGCAAGATATAATTAGAAATAGTCTAGTTTTACCAAACGTAATCAAAAACATTACTTATAAAGAAGAAAATAATTTGACTCTGGAAGAGGTACAAGCCCAAAATATTGGAAACTTAGATCACATAAAATATTTAGAATTGGAACATCTTAAAAACACGTAGACAAGTATTACGACCGATATTTTGATAATCATTATCATACTTACCGTTGGAATAATAATTTACTGTACATTTTTCTCACAAAATACTAGAATTAAAGTTAAAATTAATTCAATGCGCGAGGACACGCATCTTAAGGGGGAAGTGTTATACTCTTAAAATCGAGGCGCAATTCCATAAATGAATTACGCAATAATGATGAAATTAATGCGCATTACCTTGAATCAGAAGAAACGATATTCTAAAATAGTCAATCACCATTTGAAATCAAAAAATTCGCAGCTGTATGAATCAATCATCAGAAATCAATAATAGCTACTCGATACAGATCCACTCATTGTAAACAATTGACATTCGATATATTTACCATAAACAAGAACCATCGATCGATAAACATTCGATCTTATCTAACGCGTGACAATTCCGAAATAAGATAAACATTAAAAGCTCGATGCGTGGATATCGGTCCTCCAACGCATAAACAATTTCGGCATGATACATAAACACTAAAAGATAAAGTATAAACAATAACCGTTCGATTTGTGACCAATAGTTCTAATTAATCGCGAACTTACTTAGAACTGTGTTATACTGGAGCTAGTGCTTTCGGCACTTTGACTCCCCTCTTCTGGGTGGGCGACTCCTCGGCCCAACTCACTTCTCTCCCAAAGCAATTATGTCACTTAGTGCAGTTGTTCCGCACTATTCCGTTAGCTGTCTGAGGCTTGGATATCTCTCGTTAGGACGGGCTATGGTGTTTTTCAGATGTTCCATGGTACTGTTAGGATGTTGTTCTAGTCTGTCAAATAGTTTTAACGTTTTGTCCCGTATGTATATGTCTATTGTCTCAACCCTTAGTTGTCTGTGTATGTCCGTATTCCTAACATACCATGGAACTCTGAATATTTTTCTAAGAGCGAGGTTTTGGCATATCTGCAGTTGTTGTTTGTTAGTCTTGCACGTCTGGTAGTAGGCAGTGCTACCATATGTCAGTATGGGTCGTATGATTTGTTTGTAGAGGAGCGTTTTGTTGGTCATATTCAGTTTGTCTGGTCTGGTCATGGGTTGTAGTCTGCTCAGTACTCCGTTTATGGCTTGTCTCTTGTTTTTTATGTGTGTAGTCCACGTTAGTCTGTTGTCAAATGTAAGTCCCAAGTATTTGGCTGTCCGTTGCCATTCTATTGTCTGAATGTCAACTGTAAGTTGGGGTGGTTGTTGTCTTCGTCGTCTCGTTACGAAGATAGCTTGCGTCTTCTCGGCGTTTATTTGAATTTTCCATTTCTGGAAATATTCCAATAACATGTTTATGTAGGATTGCAGCTTTGAAGATATAGCTTCTGCATGCTTCGAGGTATAAAAGATGCATGTGTCGTCTGCGTACAAGGCTACTTTTGTGTTGGGCATATTGGGGATGTCTGAGGTGTATAAGCTATACAATATCGGGGAGAGTGGTGAACCTTGTGGGACTCCAGCTTCTATTGAACGCATTGTGGAGAGGTGGTTGTCAATTCTGACACAAAAAGTTCTGCCCTGGAGAAAGGAGGCAATAAGCTATATGAAAGGTAATGGAATTTGAAATGTATGCATTTTGAAGATTAGTCCTGCATGCCAGACTTTGTCAAATGCTTTGGCCACTTCAAACATGACCAGGCCCGTTGACTTTTTTTTGTTGAACCCTGTACGTATGTGCTGCACCACTCTTGCAAGCTGGAGCTCAGTAGAATGTAGTGGCTTAAAGCCAAATTGTTCCTCTGGGATAATGGATTTTTCCTCTATGATTTCATTAAGCCGGTCGAGAAGAAGACGCTCAGCGATTTTTCCTACGGAGGATAGGAGACTTATTGGTCTCCAATTTTGTGGGAAGTGGAGGTCTTTACCTGGTTTAGGTACAACTGTTATAATCGCTGTTTTCCAGACCTCAGGGAAGCTCTTCGTTCGAAATATAGCGTTAATAATGTCAGTAACTGTTGTCAGTGTATTGTCAGGAAGTTGTGTCAACCATAAGTTCCCTATTGAATCAGGTCCAGGTGATTTCCGCTTATTAAGTCCGCTAATGAGTTGTTTGATCTCTTCGAAGTTTGTTGGTCTGATTTGATAGTTTTCTGTTGGTGCAGAGGCAAGAATTTGATCTACAGACTCACAAACCTCTTCTTCCTCGTCAATATCATCCTCCGGGGAGCGGTTTTCCTGAAATTGAAGCTCTAGTACCTCAGCGAAGGCCTCCGCCTTGCCAGCGCCGTCAAATTTCAGTCCATTTGGTCCATGGATTGGGGGCACCGCTATTCTGTTTTTGTGCCGAAAATATTTAGTCATGCGCCAGTAGTTGTTATCACCAGGTTCCATGCTATGCAAAAAGTCACCCCACTTTTCGTTGCGGAACAATGCGATCTGACAGCTGATGGTATTTGTGAGCCGGTTTGCTTCCGTTCTTATGCTAGGGTCACCCGTACGCCTAGCTCTTCTCCGAACTCTGTTCCTCCTCCTTATGAGATCTTTTATGTTTCTTGGGAGTTCGTAAGGGTTATGTCCCTTTGTCGGAGTTTGAATCGTGTTGTCCTCTTTTGCCTGCTTTATTTTTTCCGTCAGTGTGTTAATAGCTCTGTTAATATCGCTGGTGGTTTCGAGTGTTTCTTCGAAATATTCGTTCGCCATTGCGTCACGGAAAGCGTTCCAATTTGTTCTCTTCATCATTCGAAGAGGCTCGTCAATATACACATCTTCTATGATGAATAGTACCGGCTTGTGGTCAGATGACAGTTCATCGAGGACAGTCAGTCGCAAGTTATGGTGGAAATTTCGCGAGAGTCCAATATCTAGGACATGACTATGAACTGTACCAAAGTGTGTGGGCTCATCGGGGAGATGCAGGCTTATGCAGTTATCCGTGATGAATCTTTGTAGCTCGATTCCAGCTTGATTGCTTCTCACGTCTCCCCAGTGGCGGTGATAAGCGTTTAAGTCTCCTGCCACAAAGACAGGACCTTCACTTTCGAATAGTTTATTTAAGTCCGGGCCAAAGTTGGTGTTTCTAGGAGGGATGTACACAGAAGTCACCACGAATTCAAAGGAATCCGTGTGCACTTTGATGGCAGTCGCTTCCATTTGTTGGAGGGTGGGAATTTGGAGGTGAAGGTGGTTTATGCCCCTTCTCACCAGGATTGCAGTGCCTCCACCTCTACCTGACAATCTATCACTACGGTATAGGTTGTAGTTAGAGATGTGGAGGCGATCAGCTGGTTTAAGAAAAGTTTCCTGGATGAGCATGATATCAACTCTATAATCATATAGAAATTGCCTCAGCTCTCCAGTCTTGCTGATGATGGAATTTGCGTTCCAGGTGAGAATGGTCATGTGGTTGGGGAATGACATTAATGTTTTTTGTTAGATTTTGGGGCTGGAAATGTCGCGAGCATTCCCTGCACCATTTTCTCCATCATGTCCTTCATCATGGCTTGAAACTGCTCTTGCATATTGGAAAACATTTGAGCCATGATAGCCGGCTGTGGGACGTTGGGCAGAGTCTGCTGCGCTGCAATCTTGTTAAATTTGGGTTTGGGGGGCTGGTTTGTGGGTGAGGGTAATGGGGATGGGAGGCTCGTTTTTGCCACCTGTGCAAACGTCTTCCTCAGGTTCTTGGGATTCCTAGGACAGCCCCCATAGCTGGCCGGGTGATCACCGCCACAGTTCACACACTTGGCAATTTCTTCGCGTTGTTTTTTGCATTGGGAGAAGTGGTGTTCCCCTTCGCATTTGACACATTTCGCCTGTGCGTGACAGTTATTGGCTGCATGACCAAACTGCTGGCAATTGTGGCACTGCGATTGCCCTCCCCTTGGTCGCTGAGCTTCAACTTTGCAGATGAGGTGACATACTGCTTTTATATTATAGATATTAGTTTCCGCCCTCGGGAGAAGGATCTTGACCAGCTTTGATGTCCCATTCCTCAATTTGAGGAAGAAGACCTCTAGCGGGTGGAAGCCCTGAGTCTGCAGATCCTCCTTGATTTCCTCTGGTGTGAGGCCATGAAGACCTCCACCTCCATCACCACGTTCAGATTCTTTTCCTCTGGGAGAAAGTACGTGTGGTACTGTACTTTCTCACCTGTGAGGAACTTCGTCAGTTTTTTATGGTCTAGTGGTGTAGAGGGAATCACCTGGATACCTAAAAATACTCTCTTAGCAGATTCATAATTTATTTTTAGATCTTTCAGAGACCTACTTATTTGTGTCCACTTGTTTGGTTCTCGTATAATTACAGGTACTGTCGTCTTCTTTTGTTCGGGGTTATTTGTCTGTGCTTGGTCTGTTTTGTCTTTTGTTTTTGTTTTTTGTGAGGTCGTGGCTGTGTTGTGTGTCGTCAGCGGTTTCATTGCCTTGACAGGTTTTGGAAGTGGAAGTGCTGGATACTCTTCTTCAGACCTTAATTCACTGGTTGATGGGAGAGCATCCTCAACCTCCATATCTACTGAACATAAGCTATTATTTTCATCTTCCGTGTCTTCCGCCGCTGATGACATTGAAGTTTGTACTATACCCTTGGTTTTTGTCTTCTTTTTGTCCATGTTAGTTGAAAGTGTCGGTGATGTTGCAAGTTTTCTTTTCAGTTGTGTCTTTTCCGTATTATCAGTCATATTGAAAATTCTGTCTGTGAGCTCTTTGTTTTGTCTGATGAGCTCTTCGTTTTGTCTACGCTGCGCGAGGAGTTCTGCCTGAGTGTCCTCCAGCTGCTTAATTATTCTATTTAAAGTTTCGTTGGATCGCTTGATCTGTTCAAGTAGTTGTGCTGTCTGGTCGTCTCTGTCAGAGCTCATTTCTTCTTCTTCTTCTTCTTCCTCGTCTGTGTTGTCTATAGCGTCTTCTGGTTCTATCTCAGAGATAGTTCCGTCGTCCGCCATATTTTGTTTCGTCTTCCTCGCTCTTTTGTTTAATTAATATATATATATATATATCACGTAGCTACCAAGAAAACCAGCAATCCTCGGCAGCTCGGATTTGTGAACAATCTTTTGCTTTGGGTTAGAATCTATTATTGAGCCAAATTGCCACTCACCTGTTGGAAGAGAGCTTTGTGCTTCCAGACACGTAGCTCCAAACTCTGTTTTTACAGTTTTTACAGTTTTCTTTTAATTTTTATTATTAATTGTTATTTCACACAACTGTATTTATATTCACAATTTTTTAATTTTGTTTAATTGTCACAATGTTTATATTTTATTTATTACACACTTTCACTGTCACCCTATTTTGTGTTTTCACTTTCACCCTGTTTTTGTTTAGTTTTTTAATGTCACATTCACTTGCGTTGAATGTCCCTTAACGGGTCTTTCCAATTGTTTCAATAATTATTTTCACAAAATTTTGTTTTTCTTCGTCACATTCACTGAACCCGGATATGACCTAACGGGTCTTTATTTTTGCACGATCGAACAAAACACGCCCGATTCTTCCTGCGTCTTCTCTCTTGTGTTCTAATTAATCGCGAATTCAATTGAAATTTTTAATAAACAAATTTGTGATATTGCCACCTGGACTAAATGAAACAAATGCACGTGCGCAAAAATACGCAAATCAAAAATACTATAAAAGGGCTTGCATCTTTGAAAGATTATCATTATTATTTTTCACACAGTCTCAGTCACATTTTTTCAAAGTGTAAAAACAGTCAAATTTTTTCAAAGTGTAAAACAGTCAAATTTTTTCAAAGCTGTAAAACAGTCAAACTCGTTAAAAAGTGTTTCAAAGAAATCGAAAATATAATGAAAATAAAATACAATAAAAAAAAAAGTGAGATTAAGAGGTAAAGAAGGAAATACCATAAATTTAAAAAATTTAAAAGTGAGAAGGTTCCATATTATAATCAACTATTTTGGAAAGCTTCTCATATTGTATAAAACTTGCTATTTTTATGACAATGAACAATTTTTATATACCAAGGAATAAAGTGGAAACAAAAAAAATCAAAAGTGGTGCTTTAGTGTGTTCGAATTTAAAATTAATTAACAAACGTATAATTGGCGCAGTCGGTAGGATGTGTCAAGTGAAGTTCAATAGTGAATAAACTTTGAATTAGTGACACTAAAAATAAAAGTGAAACACCGATAAAGGTTTTCGCGAAAATACTTTCTTATCCGGTCTTACTTACGTGCATAAGTGAAAATTATCCGCGGTAAATTCCGGAGAAAGACACAAACATTTTTTTTAAAGGTTTCAAATCCGATCAAGGAAATTAAAACCGATATTTGAAACACACTTTCGAAACACACTTATAATAAAATAATAACAATAATAATACAACATCACTATACCAATAAAACTAAACTTAAAAAGTGCAAAAAGCATCCAGTGTTCTAGAGCTCCTGTGTTCCAGTACTCCAGCCAAAATGACAGAACCAAAGGTACCAGGTAATTCATTATCGTTACCCAAATTAAATGTTACTTTGGACCCGGTGAAACATGCCTCTCGAATACCAACATTTGATGACAGTTGAGACCAACTTAAAAGTTTTACGGATATGGTTGGCCTCATGGTCCCGACATTGCAGACATACGATGCCGTTTCACAACATATTTTTAGCAGCATAATTAAGAGTAGAATAGTTGGGAGAGCCAAATTAATTTTAGATGCTAGCCCTCACATTGTAAAGTGGGACGACCTAAAAAAAATACATTATGCAAACTTTTCCGATCAAAGATATAGTTCACAACTGTTAAATGAATTGCGTTCAACCGAATATAGAGGTTCAATGATGGACTTCATAAATATTATTCAAAAACGATTAACAAATTTAAACCTAAGAGTAGAACAGGAAAATAATTCAAATTATACTCAAATCATACTTGATAACCAGAAAATTGCATTAGATGTTTTAAAGAAAAATACTCCCGAACCAGTCAGAACAATTTTATTTTGTAGAAATTCTGACACAATTGATGCAGCAATTTTCATATTAACAGAAACCGGTTACCTCTATCATAAAAGAGAGCAAAAATACAATAAACACAAAAATAAAAATAAACCATTTAAAACTAATCAGCAGAATCATCCACAACAAAACCAACACCAAAATAATCCCTATCAAAACAATCCCAATCAAAATAACCCTTATCAGAATTACCAATACCAATATAATCAACCCCAAAGTTTTAATCCTTTCCAACAACAGTATCAATATAATAAAAACCCATATTACCGAAACTCAGTCCAGAGTCGCATTCGCAAATACGGAGCCCCTCAACCTATGGAAGTAGACCAATCAGCCCAAGTAATTCATGATAACCAAGATGAAAATTTTCAACAAATAGCCTCGGAACCACAAGAACAACCCCCGGTTTGCCCTATATCCGAGTAGATTCCTATGGAGATCATTTCCGATTTCTAATTGATACCGGAGCAGCAATGAGCATAATTAAACCTGGATTATGCGATCCAAAGTTAAGAGTATCAAACCCTAATACAAATATATTTACTTTAAATTCTCATGTACCATTTACATATACAGTTCAAATTAAACCTTTCAAAGAAATTGGAGGAAACGATAAGTTTACCTTTATTGAACATAAGTTTAGTAATTTCTTTAATGGAATCATTGGGAATAATATTTTTGATAAGTATAATGTTATAATTGACTTAAATAATAAGTTTATAAAATTTAATGATAAGCAATTGAAAATCTTCTTCTCAAAAGACGAAGAAGAAATTGAAGAATATATTAATCATATATACATACCCGATATATGTCGAAAAACCGATCCACTCCAATCATTGAGAACGGATCATTTAAATGAAGAAGAGGAAAAAACCCTCAAAACTCTATTAAAAAATTATAGAGACATATTTTTTCAAGAAGGCGAAAATTTGACCTTCACACATAAAATAAAACATGAAATAAAAACTACTAATAATACAGCCGTATATACAAAGTCCTACAGGTATCCATTTATACATCGAGATGAGGTGGAAACGCAAATTAATGAAATGCTTATACAGGGGATTATACGACCAAGTAAATCTCCATATTCATCACCTATTTGGGTTGTGCCGAAAAAGGCCGACGCTTCAGGGAAAATGAAGTGGCGAATAGTGGTGGATTATCGCAAATTAAACAGCATTACATTGATGACAAGTTCTCTATACCTAACATTGATGATATATTGGATAAGCTGGGGAAATGTAGATATTTTACCACCCTAGGTTTAGCAAAAGGATTTCATCAGATTGAAATCGAAGAAGAAGATATTCCTAAGACCGCTTTTTCTACAGACAAGGGACATTACGAGTTTACAAGAATGCTCTTTGGTTTAAAAAATGCACCCGCAACTTTTCAAAGACTAATGAATAATATTTTACAATACATTGGCAAAATCTGTTACGTTTACATGGACGATATTCAGTACCTCATTACAAGAACACATACTTTCACTCAGAAAAATACTTGATACTCTAAAAAAGGCAAATCTAAAAATCTAAATAGATAAAAGCGAATTTCTCAAAAAAGAAACAGAATTTCTAGGACACATAATAACAATTGATGGTATCAAACCTTACCCAAAAAAGATAAAAGCAGTTCGAAATTTTCCAATTGCAAAAACTACTAAGCAGATCAAATCATTTTTAGGTCTAACAGGATTCTATAGAAAATTCATCAAAGACTTTTCTAAAGTTGCAAAGCCACTAACTCTTCGTTTAAAGAAAAATGCAAAATTAAATCCCACAGATAAAGACAACGTCGACGCATTTGAGAAACTAAAACAACTAATAATATCAGATCCTATACTCATATATCCTGATTACAATAAAAAATTCACTTTAACTACTTCGCACTCGGAGCAGTTTTATCTCAAGAAAACCATCCAATTTGTTTCGCATCACGTACCCTAAACGAACATGAGCTAAATTACTCCACAATAGAAAAAGATTTATTAGCCATAGTATGGGCAACAAAATATTTCAGACCATACCTATACGGCAGGAAATTCACCATTAAATCTGATCATAAACCTTTATCCTGGATAGCGAACCTAAAAGAACCAAATTCTAAACTACAACGTTGGAAATCAAAATTAGAAGAGTTTAACAACGATATTGAATATGTAAAAGGAAAAGATAACCTCGTAGCGGACGCGTTGTCTCGACCATATGTAAATGTTAACCAAACTGATAATGAAAATGATAATAATGAAAATTTCAATGAAAATGATTCAATCGCCACATGTCATAGTGCAACTGAAGATAATATCGAGTACATACCAATTTCTGAAAGCCCTTTAAATATATTTAAAAATCAATTAATAATCAAATAAGGTAGAGAAAATAAAATAGAAAAGGAAAAATACTTCGGTAAAACTAGAACAATCTGCATATCAAAACAACTTGATGATAAATACTTTCAATATATACTCAATAAAAACACACCTCGAAAAGAATTAATCGCAGTATATATGTCAGACCTTAGATCATATGTAGAATTTCAAAATGAATATGTAAAATGGAGAAACCCACATACAAAAATTAAATTTATTAAATGTAATCACATATTATTTGACTGTACCAAAAAAGGACATATACAAGAAGAAATTTTGAAAATACATAAACAAAACAACCACAGAGGGATCGATGAAGTTTATAAAGAAATCAAACCAAAATATTATTATCCTAACTTAAAAACAGAAGTAGCTAAAGTTATTAACAACTGCAACATTTGTCACCTAAGTAAATATGAACGAAACCCAACTAAACTACCATTTCGAAAACCTACAATTCCAGATAATCCTCATGAAATAACACATATGGATATTTGGTTCCTAGACAAAACTCATTTCTATCTAACCCTAATAGATAAACTCTCAAAATTTGCAGAAGCTATAGTTCTACAATCTAGAAACTGGATGGATATCAAATCCGCTTTAAATCAATATTTTGCAAACTGTGGTAAACCTAAACTCATTATAACTGATAATGAAACTGCATTAACTAATAACCTAGAAAATTTCCTTAATAATGAAGGAGTTAATTTACACTTTACTACTCCCGGAATAAAAACCGGTAACTCAGACATTGAAAGATCCCAAAATACCCTAAATGAACATATTCGTTTAAAAATTACCGAATCTAAACTACCCCCAACAGCTATTGACATACAGGAAATAATGAAATATTATAATAACACTATTCACTCATCCACAAATCAAAAACCCATTGAAATCCATATAGGAATAATACCATCTACAGAGTATCCTAAAATTAAAACCCTACTCATAAAAAACCAAGAAAGAAGCATAAAACACCAAAACAAACACCGTAAAGAAGAAGAAATAAACCCGAAATATATGAAAAATATACGGAAACATAAAAAAACTAGATAAACCATTCATCATATCACGAAAAAATAAATCACAGAACAAAAAACTTTTTATGAAATTAAAACATTTTCAAAAACCAACTATCCTGCAGGTATCCTCATCCTCATCACCATAATAATAACAATTATATCCGGACAACATATAGAAGTGACCGAAGTTCCCCAAGGAAATGGATACACACTCATACGTCAAGAACAAATACCAATAATTCATAACTATTCACAAGTATTACATATAATCGATCTGCAGATATACGAAAATATGGTAGCCACCATCGAAAATACACCTCTCCCGAATTATTCAAAAAATTTCATAATGTTAACGCACTAATACAAAAAATAAAACGAAGATTATTTGCCCTAGAACCTCATAGATTCAGACGAACAATTTTTAGTCCTTAAGGTTCATTCTTAAAATGGTTTGGCGGGGTTATGGATGATACTGGCAGAGAATACATAGAACGAAATTTTAATAAAATAGAAACAAATATGAAATCTTTCATTGATAACAGTGAAAAACAAATAAAAATTAATAATCAAATAAACGAAAACATTCAAAATTTAGCAAAACATGTTAACAAACAACAAAAAATAGTATTATCAAAAGCAAATCAATTAAATGCAGAAAATAACGCAATCAAAAAACAACTTCTAGATCTTGAATGTTACCAAATGATAAAAGAAAATTTACAAACCATTCTAGAATCTTTAACAGATGAAGAAGAAATAGTTTTATTAGCAAGACTCGAAATTTTAAGCAGAGATATTCTTACCGTTGACGATATAAAAAATTATAAAATTGACATTGAAAAATTAAAAAACATTAGAATTTCAATAGCTCGAAAAGCCAAAACAATACTGATTGTCATATTAATTGCTAACTTTTCAGAAAAACAATTTTATAAAACAAGTATCGTTCCCATTCCTAACAAAAACAATTTAGAATTAGTCACACCATACTCAGAAATTTTATCAACAACCGACAAAGTATTCTTATATAATAAGATACATGAAGAAAATAAATTAATACCAATAAAAGATATATATATAAATAAAATTTTAAGCGAACCAGTAAATTGTACAATGCGTAAAAGTGAAAAAATAAGTATCGAAAGAATAACTGAAAATATTATTACAAAGAATTTACAAAAAACCAAATTTTTTCATAATTGTAATGATCAAAACATATACATACAAAACCATAATATTATTAAATTTGCAGATTGCAAAATAACTATAAGCAACAAAACTTTTATCAATAAGCAAGATATAATTAGAAATAATCTAGTATTACCAAACGTAATCAAAAACATTACTTATAAAGAAGAAAATAATTTGACTCTGGAAGAGGTACAAGCCCAAAATATTGGAAACTTAGATCACATAAAATATTTAGAATTGGAACATCTTAAAAACACGTGGACAAGTATTACGACCGATATTTTGATAATCATTATCATACTTACCGTTGGAATAATAATTTACTGTAAATTTTTCTCACAAAATACTAGAATTAAAGTTAAAATTAATTCAATGCGCGAGGACACGCATCTTAAGGGGGGAAGTGTTATACTCTTAAAATCGAGGCGCAATTCCATAAATGAATTACGCAATAATGATGAAATTAATGCGCATTAACTTGAATCAGAAGAAACGATATTCTAAAATAGTCAATCACCATTTGAAATCAAAAAAACTCTAGCGCACCTGAACCGCTAGAAACACTAATGTTCGAAGAGCAGTAGAAGAATCGTGCAGGTTTTGAGTGCATATTCCACCACATGTGCTGCTTATTACGGCCAAACTGTTTCAAATGCCACGTTTTACTTTCGTCTTAAGAATGCATTATAACTCATATGGTGCAAGGTTTCAGATATTACCACTGGCATGAATTTCAACGTTTATGAGAGCAAAACACGGGTTAATTATATTCGTTATCAGTTGCTTATTTCACATAATTTTGAAAGCAGCATCTCATATAACATCAATGAAGAAAATGCTCAGTGCCTGCAGCACTGTAACTGAAGTTGGTGTTTGGGGCTGCGATCCGAAAAATTTGCAGAACTTTGCGAATTGTAACATCGGTTATTTATTTTCATTGTAAATGTTTCCGTTATGTATACTAACTGTAAGCATTTATTGATACAAAAGTAGCACAACCGACTCGTGCTGGCAACCTTTCGCCAGTATCAAAGCCAAGAATATATCAAATCTGCTTCACGTTGTTTAATTACATTCGAAGTTATAGGAGTATAAAGAAATTTAGGGTTACCTGCAGCTAGTTTTTTCAAATGATCGAAAGCTTAATATTTGCTGTTTATTGTCACTACAATATCATTACCATTTGAAAATTCTACGATAAAACCGCTTAATAAAGATATTGCAATTAAACACAAAACCAACAATAGCTGGCAACCCTATCGTGTCTTTTCAACCAAATTTGGCCTGAATAATGCTTATGACAGGTTTCATTAATTGTATGAAATTCGTATTGATTTCATGACTGCACTGGAAGTTATAGTGCAAAAAGTTTTATTTTCCTGAGCGAATTTTCAAAACCAAAGACACAAAAATTACCATAGCTGGTAGCACCAATCAAATTTTTCAACAAAATTTCCACCAAACAGAGATTAGAGTTAGGTTTAGCTTCTGTGTCAATTTCATGAAAATCTGGTAACTTATTCACATTTCATAGGGCAAAAAGCAGTTTTTTTTCTTTGTAATTTTTTAAGATGGCACCACTGGCACAGAGTTGCCCACAATTCAAAATCGCTTCTACCAAATCTGGTCTTACTTAAGTCCAATGCATTCTGTAAATTTTAGCTGTATCTGATTATTGGTTCGTGAGTTTCCGTGAACAGAAGTTTTTGATGCTAAAAATATAGGTTAACTGGGAGAGGGTTACCGTTCTTGTCCGACATGAAATTTCCAAAGTTTTATTTTGAACGTGTAGATAAAACATAAGATTTATATACAGATTGGTTTTATTGTAAGAAACGGACATTTTTTTGAATATTCGATGGTTTGAATGTTTTCACTTCCAAATTTTTTTTTTCAAAATGAAGACACCAAAATTATCACAGCTGGCAGCTCCAACCGAATTTTTCGACCAAATTTCTACCAAACGTGGCTTAAAGTAAGGTCCAGCAATTGTGTAAGTTTCGTCAAAATCGAACGATTCAATCAGAATTTATAGGGCTAAAAACAGTTATCTTTTTTAGTGGTTTTTCAAGATGGCACCACTGGCACAGAATCGCCCGCATTTCAAAATCACTTCTATCAGACCTGGTCCTATTTAAGGTCAATACATGCTGTGAATTTCAAATAATTCTGTTCATCGGATCGTGAGTTTCCGTGAACAGAAGTTTTTGATGCTAAAAATATAGGTAAATTGGGCAAGGGTTGCCAGGCGTGCCCGTAATACCATATCTTTTTTTTTTTTTTGGTTTTGTAAACAAAGCACAAGATTTACATATGAAAGGCTTATTTTTGAAGAAACGGCATTTTTTCAAGAGAGACGATGATTTGGAGGTTTTCACTTTCAGTACCTACCCTTGCTACAGGGTTGCCAGCACGCTCATTAAAAGCCACTAAAATCTACAACCAAATAATATCAATATGTCCTGAAAATTTGGTAATGATTGAATAGCTCTGTCAAAAGTTATCGAAATTTAAAAATTTTCAAATTTTCCCGTCCTCTTTTTAGGCACCCAGCGCACACATAGGGTTAAAAAATTCCAAAGCATTATCCGATTCATATGTAAAACACGTTAGAAATTTATTTTATTAACTTTATTTTTGTGAAAATCATTTGTGCACGAAATAATAGGTATATTAAAAATATCACTTAAATGCCCGCCGGCGCGAAAAGGTTTACAATAACTGACATTTAAAGAGACCTGGACCTATTCTGCATATACACCAATGTATCCTGAAAGTTTCAGCTCAATCGAATGGCGCGTTCCCGAGATTATCTCACTGAAATTTTTTGTACATATATATATATATATATAGAAATATGAATTTTTGGCCGAATCGATTTTAATACTAATGTTCTTCGAACATTAGTAAAAATTCGCAGCTGTATGAATCAATCATCAGAAATCAATAATAGCTACTCGATACAGATCCACTCATTGTAAACAATTGACATTCGATATATTTACCATAAACAAGAACCATCGATCGATAAACATTCGATCTCATCTAAAGCATAGTACTGAGTTCGATTTCACGTGAAATTTTCATACAAAATTTCACGTGAAATTGGTTTCGGCGAAAATTTAGCTTGAAAATAAGCAAGTTTGGTATTGTGTTCTTAGCATGAAAAGTTGCTTTGAAGTTGCTTTCGCTTTGAAAACATATATGGCACTGAAACATGTTGTCAATCATTTCACGCCAATTTAGTTTGTGCAGTGCATTCTTTCGAGCGAAAAACTGACATTTAGTGTTTATATTTGAAAATTGATCAGTGCACATGACTTTCCAATAAGAAAATCGATCGAAAAGTGAAATTCTTGACATTTTATCCGTCAAGAATGAGCAGTGTCTCTGCTTTTCTCCGTTGTCAAAATTTTCGCTCGAAAGAATGACCAGATAATGGAAACATGTCAAAATTTCACGTGAACTCGAACTCAGTACCAGCCTTAACGCGTGACAATTCCGAAATAAGATAAACATTAAAAGCTCGATGTGTGGATATCGGTCCTCCAACGCATAAACAATTTCGGCATGATACATAAACACTAAAAGATAAAGTATAAACAATAACCGTTCGATTTGTGACCAATAGTTCTAATTAATCGCGAATTCAATTGAAATTTTTAATAAACAAATTTGTGATATTGCCACCTGGAGTAAATTAAACAAATGCACGTGCGCAAAAATACGCAAATCAAAAATACTATAAAAGGGCTTGCATCTTTGAAAGATCATCATTATTATTTTTCACACAGTCTCAGTCACATTTTTTCAAAGTGTAAAAACAGTCAAATTTTTTCAAAGTGTAAAACAGTCAAATTTTTTCAAAGCTGTAAAACAGTCAAACTCGTTAAAAAGTGTTTCAAAGAAATCGAAAATATAATGAAAATAAAATAAATAAAAAAAAAACTCTAGCGCACCTGAACCGCTAGAAACACTAATGTTCGAAGAACAGTAGAAGAATCGTGCAGGTTTTGAGTGCATATTCCACCACATGTGCTGCTTATTACGGCCAAACTGTTTCAAATGCCACATTTTACTTTGGTCTCAAGAATGCATTATAACTCATATGGTGGAAGGTTTCAGATATTACCACTGGCATGAATTTCAACATTTATGAGAGCAAAACACGGGTTAATTATGTTCGTTATCAGTTGCTTATTTCACATAATTTTTAAAGCAGCATCTCATATAACATCAATGAAGAAAATGCTCAGTGCCTGCAGCACTGTAACTGAAGTTGGTGTTTGGGGCTGCGATCCGAAAAATTTGCAGAACTTTGGGAATTGAAACATTGGTTATTTATTTTCATTGTAAATGTTTCGGGTATGAATACTAACTGTAAGCATTTATTGATACAAAAGTAGCACAACTGACTCGTGCTGGCAACCTTCTGCCAGAATCAAAGCCAAGAATATATCACATCTGCATCAAGTTGTAATATTACATTCGAAGTTATAGGAGTATAACGAAATTAAGGGTTACCTGCAGCGAGTTTTTCCAAATAATCGAAAACCTAATATTTGCTATTTATTGTCACTACAATATCATTACCATTTGAAAATTCTATGAAAAAACCGCTTAATAAAGATATTGCAATTAAAGACAAAACCAACAATAGCTGGCAGCCCTATCATGGCTTTTCAACCAAATTTATCCTGAATAATGTTTATGGTAGGTTTCATTAATTGTATTTCATCATTAATCGTATTGATTTCATGACTGCACTGGAAGTTATAGGACAAAACGTTTTATTTTACTGAGCGTATTTTCAAAACCAAACACACAAAAATTACCATAGCTGGCAGCACCAATCTAATTTTTCAACCAAATTTCCACCAAACAGAGTTTAGAGTAAGGTTCAGCTACTGTGTCAATTTCATGAAAATCTGGTAACTAATTCACATTTCATAGGGCAAAAAGCAAATTTTTTTTCTTTGTAATTTTTCAAGATGGCACCACTGGCATAGAGTTGCCCACAATTCAAAATCGCTTCTATCAGATCTGGTCCTACTTAAGTCCAATGCAATCTGTAAATTTCACTTGTATCTGATTATTGGTTCGTGAGTTCTCGTGAACAGAAGTTTTTGATGCTAAAAATATAGGTTAACTGGGAGAGGGTTACCGTTCTTGTCCGACATTCAATTTTCAAAACTTTACTTTGAACGTGTGGATAAAACACAAGATTTGTATACAGATTGGTTTTATTGTAAGAAACGGACATTTTTTACTAATGTTCGAAGAACATTAGTATTAAAATCGATTCGGCCAAAAATTCATATTTCCATATATATATATATATATATATGTATATATATATATATATATATATATATATATATATATATATATATATATATATATATATATATATATATATATATATATATATATATATATATATATATATATATATATATATATATATATATATATCTATATATATCTATATATATATATATATATATATATATATATATATATATATATATATATCTATATATATATATATATATATATATATATATATATATATATATATATCATCATCAAAAAATTTCAGTGAGATAATCTCGGGAACGCGCCATCCGATTGAGCTGAAACTTTCAGGATACATTGGTGTATATGCAGAATAGGTCCAGGTCTCTTTAAATGTCAGTTATTGTTAACCTTTTGGCACCGGCGGCCATTTAAGTGATATTTTTAATATACCTATTATTTCGTGCACAAATAATTTTCGCAAAAATAAAGTAAACGAAATAAATTTCTAACGTGTTTTACATATGAATCGGATAATGCTTTGGAATTTTTAAACCCTATGTGTGCGCTGGGTGCCTAAAAAGAGGACGGGAAAATTTGAAAATTTTTAAATTTCGATAACTTTTGACAGAGCTATTCAATCATTACGAAATTTTCAGAACGTATTGATATTAATTAGTTGTAGATTTGTGTAGCTTTTCATGAGCGTGCTGGCAACCCTGTAGCTAGGACAGGCACTGAAAGTGAAAACCTCCAAATCATCGACTCTCTTGAAAAAATGCCGTTTCTTCAAAAATAAGCCACTCATATGTAAATCTTGTGCTTTGTTTACATAACCAAAAAAAAAAAAAAAAGATATGGTATAACGGGCACGTCTGGTAACCCTTGCCCAATTTACCTATATTTTTACCATCAAACATTTCTGTTCACGGAAACTCACGATCCGATGAGCAGAATTATTTGAAATTCACAGAATGTATTGGTTTTAGACAGGACCAGGTCTGATAGAAGTGATTTTGAAATACGGGCGATTCTGTGCCAGTGGTGCCATCTTGAAAAACCACTAAAAAAGATAACTGTTTTTAGCCCTATAAATTCTGATTGAATCGTTCGATTTTGACAAAACTCACACAATTGCTGGACCTTACTTTAAGCCACGTTTGGTAAAATTCGGTTGGAGCTGCCAGCTATGATAATTTTGGTGTCTTCATTTTGAAAAAAAAAATTTGGAAGTGAAAACATTCACACCATCGAATATTCAAAAAAATGTCCGTTTCTTACAATAAAACCAATCTGTATATAAATCTTATGTTTTATCTACACGTTCAAAATAAAACTTTGGAAATTTGGATCGTGAGTTTCCGTGAACAGAAGTTTTTGATGCTAAAAATATAGATAAATTGGGCAAGGGTTACCAGGCGTGCCCGTTATACCATATCAAATTTTATCTTTTGTCTATGTAAACAAAGCACAAGATTGACATATGAAAGGCTTTTTTTTTGAAGAAGCGGCATTTTTTCAGGAGAGACGATGATTTGGAGGTTTTCACTTTCAGTGCCTGCTCACATAGAAATTTTCACATAGAAATTTTTCAAGTCCATTGTCACGGTACAGTTGAATTTGAATCAATCTTGGAATCAGTCAAATAGTGTTGGACAGTTTGCAATAGAATTTTTCCTTTAAATTGAATTAATCGAAAATTAATAAAATTGAAATTGAATAGAAATAAAGTATCTTGAATTGATTTTTAAACGTGAGTTTTGAATTGAAGTAATATCGAACATAATATGGTCCTTCGAACCGGATTCATCGCGTTCATAATTAAGTGAAGTGGTGAACAAAGAAATTGAAGAAAATTGAAATTTTGAATCTCTAGATTTTGATTGCACTCTTGAAAACTTTTGAATAGATACGTTAAAAGTAGTCAATATGTGTGGCTGAGTATTGTTTGGGATTAGTGGCGTGCAAAAATCACTGTTTGCTAATAGTGATATGCGCATATGGTGCGGTATGTACAAATCATATTATCCTACATTGTATTAACATACATATTATCCTACATTACAACATATTATCCTACATTATATTTACATAGTATCCTATATTTTATTGACATGTTGATTTCCCATATAATTCCATTTCGTATATGTATGTCCATTAAATTTGAATCTACTAGTGCTGATCAAATTGATACATTTAACTCGGAACTGGTATAGTTGGAGAATCGACCAGAAAATCAGTCCATTAGAAAAGTGGAACTTTAATTTGAAGTTGTGAGATCGAGTCAGGCGTGAAAGTAGATAACGTGTATGTACGTCAATTGAAAATAGAATTGATTTTAATTACTTGAGTTTAAATTTGGTTGGATAATTGAAAGATCATGGTGTCGATTACAAAGTTGACCTTGCAGCAAGGTCTGACCTATGATCAGTTGGTGCGAATGCACACTAATTACAAGAAAGATCCAAAGGCACCCAAAGATGGCATATTTGACATGTGAAAAAAGAGCACTAGGTCTTAAACTCAGTGAAGCGCGCATCGGTTAACCTACGCAGTGGTGGATAATCAAAATCAAATCATCAACAAATTTGTATTTATTGCTGCCGTTATCATGAATACTTGCAATTGCGCATAGGCCGGAGTCAAAGGAGTAACCAAACCAATGAGCTCCGGGCGTACTATATTAATCTAAAAAAACTAGAAACACTAATGTTCGAAGAACAGTAGAAGAATCGTGCAGGTTTTGAGTGCATATTCCACCACATGTGCTGCTTATTACGGCCAAACTGTTTCAAATGCCACGTTTTACTTTGGTCTCTAGAATGCATTATAACTCATATGGTGCAAGGTTTCAGATATTACCACTGGCATGAATTTCAACGTTTATGAGAGCAAAACACGGGTTAATTATATTCGTTATCAGTTGCTTATTTCACATAATTTTGAAAGCAGCATCTCATATAACATCAATGAAGAAAATGCTCAGTGCCTGCAGCACTGTAACTGAAGTTGGTGTTTGGGGCTGCGATCCGAAAAATTTGCAGAACTTTACGAATTGTAACATCGGTTATTTATTTTCATTGTAAATGTTTCCGGTATGTATACTAACTGTAAGCATTTATTGATACAAAAGTAGCACAACCGACTCGTGCTGGCAACCTTTCGCCAGTATCAAATCCAAGAATATATCAAATCTGCTTCACGTTGTTTAATTACATTCGAAGTTATAGGAGTATAAAGAAATTTAGGGTTACGTGCAGCGAGTTTTTTCAAATGATCGAAAGCTTAATATTTGCTGTTTATTGTCACTACAATATCATTACCATTTGAAAATTCTACGATAAAACCGCTTAATAAAGATATTGCAATTAAACACAAAACCAACAATAGCTGGCAACCCTATCGTGTCTTTTCAACCAAATTTGGCCTGAATAATGTTTATGACAGGTTTCATTAATTGTATGAAATTCGTATTGATTTCATGACTGCACTGGAAGTTATAGTGCAAAAAGTTTTATTTTCCTGAGCGAATTTTCAAAACCAAAGACACAAAAATTACCATAGCTGGTAGCACCAATCAAATTTTTCAACCAAATTTCCACCAAACAGAGATTAGAGTTAGGTTTAGCTTCTGTGTCAATTTCATGAAAATCTGGTAACTTATTCACATTTCATAGGGCAAAAAGCAGTTTTTATTCTTTGTAATTTTTCAAGATGGCACCACTGGCACAGAGTTGCCCACAATTCAAAATCGCTTCTACCAAATCTGGTCTTACTTAAGTCCAATGCATTCTGTAAATTTTAGCTGTATCTGATTATTGGTTCGTGAGTTTCCGTGAACAGAAGTTTTTGATGCTAAAAATATAGGTTAACTGGGAGAGGGTTACCGTTCTTGTCCGACATGAAATTTCCAAAGTTTTATTTTGAACGTGTAGATAAAACATAAGATTTATATACAGATTGGTTTTATTGTAAGAAACGGACATTTTTTTTAATATTCGAAGGTTTGAATGTTTTCACTTCCAAATTTTTTTTTTCAAAATGAAGACACCAAAATTATCATAGCTGGCAGCTCCAACCGAAATTTTCGACCAAATTTCTACCAAACGTGGCTTAAAGTAAGGTCCAGCAATTGTGTAAGTTTCGTCAAAATCGAACGATTCAATCAGAATTTATAGGGCTAAAAACAGTTATCTTTTTTAGTGGTTTTTCAAGATGGCACCACTGGCACAGAATCGCCCGCATTTCAAAATCACTTCTATCAGACCTGGTCCTATTTAAGGTCAATACATGCTGTGAATTTCAAATAATTCTGCTCATCGGATCGTGAGTTTCCGTGAACAGAAGTTTTTGATGCTAAAAATATAGGTAAATTGGGCAAGGGTTGCCAGGCGTGCCCGTTATACCATATCTTTTTTTTTTTTTGGTTATATAAATAAAGCACAAGATTTACATATGAAAGGCTTATTTTTGAAGAAACGGCATTTTTTCAAGAGAGACGATGATTTGGAGGTTTTCACTTTCAGTGCCTGCCCTAGCTACAGGGTTGCCAGCACGCTCATGAAAAGCCACACAAATCTACAACTAAATAATATTAATATGTCCTGAAAATTTGGTAATGATTGAATAGCTCTGTCAAAAGTTATCGAAATTTAAAAATTTTCAAATTTTCCCGTCCTCTTTTTAGGCACCCAGCGCACACATAGGGTTAAAAAATTCCAAAGCATTATCCGATTCATATGTAAAACACGTTAGAAATTTATCTTATTAACTTTATTTTTGCGAAAATTTTTTGTGCACGAAATGATAGGTATATTAAAAATATCACTTAAATGCCCGGCGGCGCGAAAAGGTTTACAATAACTGACATTTAAAGAGACCTGGACCTATTCTGCATATACACCAATGTATCCTGAAAGTTTCAGCTCAATCGAATGGCGCGTTCCCGAGATTATCTCACTGAAATTTTTTGTACATATATATATATATATATATATAGAAATATGAATTTTTGGCCGAATCGATTTTAATACTAATGTTCTTCGAACATTAGTAAAAAAGTGAGATTAAGAGGTAAAGAAGGAAATACCATAAATTTAAAAAATTTAAAAGTGAGAAGGTTCCATATTATAATCAACTATTTTGGAAAGCTTCTCATATTGTATAAAACTTGCTATTTTTATGACAATGAACAATATTTATATACCGAGGAATAAAGTGGAAACAAAAAAATCAAAAGTGGTGTTTTAGTGTGTAAGAATTTAAAATTAATTAATAAACATATATGTTTACTGTGAGCGCTGGTGTGTCTCTAAATCAAATCGTTTGTGGATAGTGGAACGTGTGCCCGCCCGAATTCACGTTTCGCGGAGACGGGCTTGGAGATTCCTCGGGCCAGAAACGAGTGGCGCCTGAACTCACCCCATCTCGACGTGAGTAAGCCACCCGCGGCTGTTGCCCCTTCCTCAGAAGAGAGAGAATGGGGTCGTATTACCGTCCAGTGAGGCCGGTAGCATTTTGGCGCCCAACGTTTTAGGGGTGTTTGGTCGAAAGTAATAGTTTGAATAGTACAGAGAAAAAGGTTTTGGTTAATTGTTACAGAGAAAACGATTCCGGTTCACAGTGTTTGGAATATAAAAGCGTTTTTTTTTTCTCATTCGCATGGAAGCTTCTATTGATTTATACTACTTATATTATTTTATATTATTTTACATATAATATTTCTTAATATACATACAAGTAAGATACATAGATGGATATTTGTAAATAAGTGGCAAGTTATTGTGTTCTAGTTACGACTAGTAAAGTTGAATGGTTGAATTGTTGCAGGGAATTGTGTGATAGAGTTATTGTAGAAGCGTGGAGTCTGTGTGAATCGGAATAGGTTGGGAAGTTTAACATGAAGTGTTGAAATGGTGTAGCTAAAAACAAATTGAAACAGAAATTTTCTAGCGTGGATAGGGCTCGGAAATTGTAGAATTCGTATGTTTTTACGTCGATTTCATTTAGCAACCATCATTTTCTCATCAGTTTTCAAGCAAGTGAAGAATTTTGGAGTTACTGCTGCACATTTACCGCCCCACAGCATAGGCAACAGATATTCCGGCAGTACGAGAGGCGCTTGGGTTCTGGTGGCAGTGGGAATTTTCTGGTGGTGTTCGGTAGGGCGTTGGCGACTTGACAGCTAGTTCCCTTAGTTTTATTGAGTAGATTGTGGTGAGGGTGTATATCAGAAGATGGCTAGCAGGAGCGGTGTTGGAAAGATCTCGGTATAGAGTGTAGGAAAGATCTCGGCTGGAAGATCTCGAATAAGTAAGGATGAACTCGCGTATTAGCTAGTCATTCGGGTTCTGGCTGGTAACACGTTGAAGACCATGCGGAAACTTCTGACGGGGCGTTAAGGAGCGAAGTAGCCTTGGGTGAATCCGTTACAATGGCAACGTACCCATTCACGTTCTCAGAAGATCGAGAGGCGATAAGCGCAAAAATAGCAGAGATTTGTTGGTGACTTTGATTCGCCGCCCATTTGTTGGTGACTTTAATTCGCCGGAATTTCTTAAACTCAAGGGGAAAATATGCTTCGCTCTGCGCCGCTTGGGTCAAATGAAGGGGGGAACGGTTAAAGAAAGGGATTTCGCAAGGCAGGCCAAGGGCCAACTAATGATTGCTATGGGCGACCTGCTCTTGAAGGCAGGTGGCGCAGAGAGCGAGGAGTCTGACGAAGTATGGACTCTTGACAGTCCAACATTGTCAGCCCCGAGTACTCCGATGTTTCAACCCCAGAAGCCGCTAGATCTTCAAAAGTGGGAGTTGAAATTAAGTGGAGGATCGCCATATTCGGTAAGCGCATTCCTTGAACGAGTGGAAGAGCTTAGGGAGGCGAAGGCCGTGGACCTCTTTGAGGGGAAGGCTCGGGCAAACTGTGCAATCTGCCAGAGTTGGGTGGGTTTGGTGAAGGAGTTACGAGCCGAATTCCTCCCCGCAGACTACGATGATAGGCTGTTAGAGGAAATTAGACGTCGTACTCATGGCAACACGGAGTCAATCGGGGTATATGTGGCTGTGATGGAGGGTTTGTTCCATCGATTGAGTGACCAACCGAGCCAAGTGGAGAAATTGAGAATACTCAGTAAAAGCATTGCCCCCTTTTACCAGACTCAGCTGGCTCTTGTGCAGATTGAATCGATCGGAGAACTGGTGATGCTGGGGCGTTCACTGGAGGCGATAAGAGTGTCTGTGGTTCACCGTACCACCTACCCCAAGAAGAACTCCGAGGTTACTAGAACCGGACCTGGAGTCTCAAAATCTAGCCACAGTGGAAATATCGGGCGTGTGGAGGAACATCACTTGCTGGAATTATAGGAAGTCCTAACATACGTCGAGGGAGTGTCAGGATCCTATTAAGTGTTTCGGTAGCGGAAGAGTGGGAATGTTTAGGGCGAGTTGCGTGGATTGTAGGGAGGGAAGACGTGGAAATGAGGTTCAAGCGAGGACCTCCCAATATAACCGGAACTCGACTTCTGGGGGTTGTCGCCAGGGAAACGGCAATCGGGCCTAGTGGGTGACAAACTAGGTCCTCTTTCGATTTTGAACGTCGCAAGAAATGTCCAAGTGGGGTATATGCTGCACAGCGCAGAGGACGATACCCGCCCTTACTTAGAGGTAGTAATTCAGGGTCAGAGATTTCTGGGGCTAGTGGATTCAAGAGCGTCGAAATTAGTGATTGGTGGGAAGGGGTGGGAGCTGATACGGAGTCTAGGTGTCAAACTACAGCAAAGCGGTCGGAGAAACATACGACTGGCAAACGGAGTGAGTTGTGGTGTGGAAGGAGTAGCTTATTGTACAATCAGGGCGTAGGAGAAACAGAAATGGCTGGGGGTCTTGGTAGCACCTGCGATCCCTCATCTCATACTGAGGGTAGGCTTCCTGAAACTTTTCGGCATAGTGCTAAATGTAGCTAAGGAGCAATGGGAGATGGTCGCATCGGTAGAGGGTCTTAAGCCGGAGCAGCTGGTAAGCAGAACGCATTTAACGGAAGAAGAAAAAGGACAGCTGGAAGCGCTACTCGAGGAGGAGTTTGGGTTGATAGGCGAGGGGATTGGCTGTACTAATAGAGTAGAGCACATAATCAAGACCTATTCCCAACCAATCCAACAGCGGTATTACCCTGTCTCACCGGCGGTGCAGAAACATATCGATGCGGAACTTAATGAGATGCTTTAGGCTGAGATAGTTGAACCATTGTTCAGCTCGTGGGCTTCGCCGATTGTTTTAATTAAAAAGAAAGACGGGTTTTTCCTGTTTTGTGTGGACTATCGGAAGCTCAAAAAGGTGTTGGAAAGAGACGCCTACCCACTGCCCTTCGTCACAGCAATTTTGGATAAATTAAGAGACGCGAAATATTTATCTTCAATGGACATTAAATCCGCGTATTGGCAGGTGCCGATGGCGGAAAATTCAAAAGAGCTCACCGCCTTCACTGTTCCCCACAGAGGACTGTTCCAATGCAAATGCCCAGGCAACTTGGCAAAGACTCATTGACAGGGCCTTGGGATCAGATCTGGAGCCATTCGTCTTCACTTATCTGGATGAAATAGTGGTCGTCTCTCAGGATTTTCCCAAACATCGGGAGATATTGAAGGAGTTTTTAGACGTTTACACGGGGCGGGATTGAGGGTCTCTAGAGAGAAGTATGAGTTCTGCCGTTCTCGTCTTAGTTATTTGGGCTATGTAGTGGATGAAAATGGTTTGAGTGTGGACCCGGACAAAGTCAAAGCAGTAATGGACATTCCTCGTCCAAGCAGTGTGAAGGAAGTCAGATAATTCTTGGCGATGGTTTCGTGATATCGGAGATTTATTCCGGAGTTTGCGACGCTAATGTTGCAACTTACGAACCTCCTCAAGAAACAAAGGAAATTTCTTTGGACTGAGAAATGCGAGATGGCATTCGCCCAGGCTAAGATCACACAGGCATCTGCACCTGTTCTGACGTGTCCAGACTACAGTCTGCCGTTTATTGTACAGACCGAAGCTTCAAAGACGGGTGTGGGAGCGGTGTTGACGCAAGAGCATCCCGAAGGCGAGAAAATGATTAGTTATCTGAGTCGAGCCCTAACTAGTGTGTGAAGAAATATTCGACGACAGAGCGGGAGTGCCTGGCCGTGTTATGGGCCATTGAAAAACTAAGACCATACGTAGAGGGAACCAAGATCAGGGTGATAACTGACCACCTTTCTCTGGTTTGGTTAAATAATTTAAAGGACCCCAGCAGACGGTTGGCACGGTGGGCAGTGAAGCTTCAACAGTATGATTTTGAAGTGGTTCACCGAAAAGGGAAAGAGCCCTTAGTGCCCGATGCCTTGTCAAAGTCTACGGAATTAGCGGAGCTGGATGGAGGGGAAGTCAAGGAAAACGAGCGAATGAAGAAGAAACTAGAAAAGGATCCAGATCGGTTCCCGAATTGGCGGATTAGTGATGGCCATGTGTGGAAACATGCGGGAGCGCGTTATCCAGGGCTCCAGGAAAGGAGGGCGTGGAAAAAGGTGGTTTCGGATGCCGAAAGACCAAGGGTGTTAAGACAGTGCCATGATGAACCTACTGCAGGTCATATGGGGGTCCGGAAGACACTAGAACGATTAGCCCAGACCTATTGTTGGCCGAATATGGCTGCAGATGTACGTTAATACGTACAGAGGTTTCAGGTCTGCCAGTCAGTGAAGGTGGAACGGAGATCTCCAAAAGGTCAAATGTTGTCAAGGTTGGGTGAGGTAAAATCCCCCTGGAAACAATCTGCATCGATCTAGTGGGACCCCTACCGTGATCCACGCAGGGTTATTCGTATATTCTGACGGTGGTGGATTATGCCACCAAATTCCCTATAATATTTCCGCTGAGAATGGTAACGGGCACCGCCGTGGTTCGTACTCTGGAGGAAAGCGTATTATTTTTATTTGGAGTTCCAAGGACGATCGTGGGCGATAACGGGGTCCAATTCCGTTCAAAAGAATAAGCAAAGATGGCGGAGACGCATAGGACAAGGTTGAAATTCACCGCGCTTTACCATCCACAGGCGAATCCCGCAGAGCGTGTTAATCAAAATATTAAGCGATTTCTACGGTCGTACGCGTCAGAGAACCATAGGAAATGGAACGCGGAGTTACCAAAAATTGGCTGTGCTCTGAGAAGCTGCATCCATGAGACCATGAAGGTTACGCCGTACTTTTTGAACTTTGGAAGGGAAATGGTGATTCATCCTGGAATTCTAAACAGCCCGGATGCAAGCGGCAATGTGGACACCGACGAAAATGGGGCTCAGAAGGCAGAAAGCCTGCAGGTGGTCCTGCGAGAGCGATTGAGAAAAGTGGCGGGTAAAGCGAAGTCAAGGTACGATCTCCGCCGGCGAGACGAGAAGTTCCTAGCGCAAAACCGAATGTGGCGACGTAATTTCGTCCTATCTGATGCGGCACGTTATATCTCGGCCAAACTGGCCCCGGAATTTTTAGAACCGTCCACAGTGCGAAAGCAAGTGTCTGGTTGGACCTATGAGTTGGAAGACTCCAATGGAAAGAGTATGGGGGTGTGACACTCCAAAGACCTGAAACGATATGTGGTGTAAATGGTCAACACCCGGATAAATCACTGAAATTGGAAGACGGTATCGCCCTGGCAGAACTTAGGAATATAGTATTAGGAATTAGTTGTAGTCGAGATGGAAAACAGGTCAATAGTTTGAATTAGGAAAATCAAGGGGAGGGTAGACAGACAGTTAGCTGGATAATAGTAAAACAAAGGTAACGGCAGGAATTAACGAACGATTAACACGTTTATCACGTATAAATATAGTAATAGTAGATCGGAAGGTGAAAAAGCATTCTAGTAAATACTTAGGTGGTGGGTTTACTTAATGACACTCTATTAAGGCCCCCACTCACGAGCAGTCTAAATGGCCTGAGTCCATTTGGCTTAAGTCCGTTTGGTTTAAGTCCAATTTAGCTCGCCACTCACGATAGAGCCTCGATCCAGGCAGTCCATTTCAATTTCTGTCATTAATTAAGAAAAAAAATGAAGATAAATTTGAAGAAAAAAATATTTTAAACCTATCAATGGATCAGAAGCATGTGGAGGAGTTTTTTGCTTTTGCAACTTGCATTTATATAAAGTAACGATAGCCAAAAAGGAAGTGGTAAAAATTGTAGATTTGGTAAAAGAACTCACACTTGAGCCTTCTGATTGTAAAAATTGTTTAAGAATGGATGATACAACATATAAAACGTTGCTATAGTTGGTCACTCCAATTATCAAACGGAAGGATACAAATATGACGCAAACTATTACTCCTCACGAAAAATTGACCGCTACTTTGCGGTACTTAGCAAGCGGTTGCAGGCTTTGGGTCAAATAATATAATACACATTCATGTGACCTATATTATTTGATGACTTCCAAAAACAAATCATGGCCACCACTATCCATTATGCTGAATTTTTCGATTAAATAAAATAATCACAGAAACAGTCAAAGGTCCGCGTACAAAGCCAGACTGCCACGTTGTTTGGACTGAGGCTTCAACACACACGACTAGTCCATTTAATCGATTGTTCAAATTCGCCCTACTATATTAACCCACTAACGGTCGAGCCAAAAAATGGCCCGATGGCCTGAGTCCATGCACTTTGGATTGATTGGAAATCTAATTTGGTTCCATGAGTCCATGAGTCCTTCCGAGTTCTCCCACACACGGTGAGACTTTGGCCTGGCCTCAGGCCATTTGGACTGATGGACTGCTCGTGAGTGGGAACCTTCATAACGTGGTGGAGGTTGAATGTAATTGAATAAGATTGAATTTGGAATAAATAGGTAGATATACTCTAACATAAAGTGGTGCAGGGTAGATTTCATTGGAATATTTTGGAAGAAATAGACAGACATACTCTAACATAACGTGGTGGAGGGTAAATTTAATTCCATTGTTAGGATTAGTAACAATATTAAGTATCTAATTCATATAGTTCGTAATTGAAAGATGTTACCCTTCAAGCGGTGGTGTACTTAAGCCAATGTCAGCAAAAAGATGAATGCCACTTTTCCTCTGTGATCTGTTTGTACGTGTTCTTTCCAGTCAGCTGTGCGGTTTTTTTTTGTTTTTTTTCCATTTCTTCCTTTTCTTTACTTTTTCTTCTTCCATCCGGCAAGATCCTAAAACATTAAGAGCATGTATCAGTCCGGGTCTGGACAAAAAGAAAAGGAGAGAGGAAAACGAAACATTGCAGAAGTAGAGGTTGCATGCAGGATAAAAAGAGGCAGAAATAGTGTATGTAAAAATGGCAGGAGTGTGAGTGATCGTATGTTGTCGATGGAGATAGTTGTGAATTATAACCGAAATTAGAACATGACGCTAACGCGCATAAAATATGGTGCCCTAATCCGATCGGCGGTACGAGACCTATGATCTTGAACTCACTAACTCACGTAGAACGATTCCCGCGAATAATGACGAGAATCACTTCGTGATTCTCTGGGGAAGGGGGTGATATTACGCGTTAAAAGTACGCAAGGAAAAAAAAACTCTGAAACAAAAATAATAAGGAGACACAACAGCGAATAGGGTAGTGCAAATTGTAATTGGAAAAAAAAAGAAATAGTACGTAAGTTAGATTTTGACCTTCCGACGATGCAGCTGTACGCCATCAAGCCCCAACAATTGCGATCAATTACTACCACACGACCGCAATGACCTTGACCCAGACTCATTGACTGTTTCTGTGATTATTTTATTTAATCGAAACCTTGACCCAGAAGCGTACCAGCCGTGAAATGATCAATGTATCTAGATGACCATTGCCTGACTATCATCTACCATGTCTGACGTCGAAGGGCGGAAGACAACCGATCGGGAACGTTTCCTATTCTTCCACTCGGGAAGTGCCATGGTCAGCACTGGAGAGTGGCGTCCAATCGATCTACCGCCGCTTGCTACACTACAAGTAAACACTTCGTCACACGGAATTGCAGAATTGAAAAGTGCCATGATCAACACTGGATTCAGGCGTCCAATCGATCTAGCGCCGCTTGCTACACTACTAGTAAACACTTCGTCAATACGAATTACGTACACTTACCTCAATAGTCTGTGCCATTGGCTTGCCTAAGTAGGTCAGACCACGGCCATGTACTGGCATTGAGACTACAATGCGCGGAAACGACAGCATCTGATAGACTGCTTCTTGCAGCGCATTCGGAAAAGAAAACAATATTGGCAGCGAAAACAATATTGGTGAATACATAGTCCCATAAAACCCCATGTGGTGCCGCGGCTATAACATGCTCTTGAAAGATGAGGATATTGATATTTAGATAGCCTTTTTCTGGGTCCACGATTTCGGTCCATGGAAGAAAGTAAGAGAATCCCCAATCGTTTTCCGTCTCATTAAACACCCAGACAAAACCAGTGAGGTAGTAGAAATGGAGTTGACATGCCATTAAGATTTACATTGAAGGGAATGGTGGTAATTTTGAAGCTACTCATTGTCAAATCGGTTCAAATCCAAGTAGTTCCCCTCCAATTTGACAATGAGTCCGAGGTATTTTTAACATGCTTTGTGCGCGAGAGGATGGAAGGGGCTAATGGTGGAAAGTTATGTCCAGGGGCTGGACGAAACGTCAAACCATGATGACAGGAACGATGATCGGTGACGGGGACGCCGCCAAGCGGCTGGAAGCGTTGATAATTCCAGCTGACTGGAAGGACCCGGAAGGCTGCGATCGGGCCGCCGAGCGAGAAATTGTGATCGAAAGCTTCCCGTTCGATGCACCAAAGTACATCTAGGCATTGCACCCAGATTCGGAATACATGGGAAGAAGAGGAAAACGGTTCCCATGAATTCCGCTTAAGCGGGAGATTCATCGGCCACGGAGGCTAGGTGGAAAATATAAGGCCATGAGAGGCCCTCTTGGATTCCTGGCCGTGGTAAGAATCAGTAGTGTAAAGAGACGACAGATTTTGAATTTTATTCTTTTCCTTTCACGGTGTGTATGATCTACGCGACAATTGGATAGGGCGTGAGGCAGGGAGACAACAGCGTTTGCGTTGGTAATTGATTCCTCCCTCAAATTGATAAGTCGACGAGTAGTTTCGACGACGAACCGTTTTCAAAGACGTATAGCTATTGGTACTGGAAATTGGGTGCGACGACGGTCAAAAAGACGATAGCGTTGATCGCCATAATCGATTCATCGTCCGACTCTGTTGAAGACGACGGGATAGAAGACGACAGCGTCGATCTCCATAAACAATTCCTCGTTCGTAATTGTGAAGACACGAGCGAAGCAGCAGCGGCGAATTAGTTTCATTTTCATCCGCATTCCGAATGTTTCAGGTTGACGGACGAGACGGCGGTGGTGACTGCGTAACCAACGAATCGAATTTGTGGTGTGCAGTGGCTCCAGCGACTAATTGGGGGAAAACCCGAAAATCTGAGGAGGTATGTGAGATTGTAATCTGATTAGTATGAGAGAGTAGTCATAATTAGCAGAGGAGATTAGGGCTGCAATATATTAGCATTGTATCGGTTGGAATCGGCGTCGCGATAAATTAGATTTTCTTTCGAAGTGAAGACCGAGAAATAAAAATTGTGATATTTACTGTGAGCGCTGGTGTGTCTCTAAATCAAATTGTTTGTGGATAGTAGAACGTGTGCCCGCCCGAATTCTCATTTCGCGGAGACGGGCTTGGAGACAGCGCGGGCCAGAAACGAGTAGCGCTTGAACTTACCCCATCTCGACGTGAGTAAGCCACCCGCGGCTGTCGCCCCTTCCTCAGTAGAGGGAGAAGGGGGTCGTATTACCATCCAGTGAGGTCGGTAGCATTTTGGCGCCCAACGTTTTAGGGGTGTTTGGTCGAAAGTAATAGTTTGAATAGTACAGAGGAAACGGTTTTGGTTAATAGTTACAGAGAAAACGGTTCCGGTTCACGGTGGTTGGAATAAAAAAGCGTTTTTTTCTCGTTCGCATGGAAGCTTTTATTGATTTATATTACTTGTATTATTTTATATTATTTTCTGTATAATATTTCTTAATATACATACAAGTAAGATACATACATGGATATTTGCAAATAAGTGGCAAGTTCTTGTGTTCTACCTATGACTAGTAAAGTTGAATGGTTGAATTGTTGCAGGGAATTGTGTGAAAGAGTTATTGTAGAAGCGTGGAGTCTGTGTGAATTGGAATAGGTTGGGAAGTTTAGCATGAAGTGTTGAAATGGTGTAGCTAAAAACAAATTGAAACAGAAATTTTCTAGCGTGGATAGGGCTCGGAAATAGTGGAATTCACATATTTTTACGTCGATTTCATTGTGCAACCATCATTTTCTCATCAGCTTTGAAGCAAGTGAGGAATTTCGGAGTTACTGCTGCACGTTTACCGCCCCACAGCATAGGCAACAGATATTCCGGCAGTACGAGAGGTGCTTGGGTTCTGGTGGCAGTGGGAATTTTCTGGTGGTGTTCGGTAGGGCGTTGGTGACTTGACAGCTAGTTGCCTTAGTTTTAATGAGTAGATTGTGGTGAGGGTGTATATCAGAAGATGGCTAGCAGGAGCGGTGTAGGAAAGATCTCGTTCGATCGGCTAAGTGAAGATGAACACGCGTATGAGCTAGCAATTAGGGGACACGGTGGAGACCATGCAGAAACTTCTGAGTGGGCGTTAAGGAGCGAAGTAGCCTTGGGTGAATCCGTTGCAATGGCAACGTACCCATTCACGTTCTCAGAGGACCGTGAGGCGATAAGCGCAAAAATAGAAGATATCGCAATGTTGGTGGACCCATTTGTTGGTGAGTTTAATTCGCCGGAATTTTTAAAACTCAGGGGGAAAATATGCTTCGCTCTGCGCCACTTGGGTAAAACGAAGGATGGAACGGTTGAACAAAGAGATTTCGCAAGGCAGGCCAAGGGCCAACTTATGATTGCTATGAGCGATCTGCTCTTCTAGGCAAGCAGCGAAGAGAGCGAGGAGTCTGACGAAGTATGGACTTTTGACAGTCCAACATTGTCAGCCCCGTATAATCCGATGTTTCAGCCCCGAAAGCCGCTAGATCTTTAAAAGTGGGGGTTGAAATTTAGTGGAGAATCGCCATATTCGGTAAGCACATTCCTCAAATGAGTGGAAGAGCTTAGGGAGGCGAAGGGAATATCAAGAACGCAGCTTTTCCGGTCGGTCGTGGACCTCTTTGAGGGGAAGGCTCTAATTTGGTTTCAGGCAAACCGCGTAATCTGCCAGAGTGGGGAGGGCCTGGTGAAGGATTTACGAGCCGAATGCCTCCCCGCAGACTACGATTAAAGGCTGTTAGAGGAAATTAGACGTCGTGCTCAGGGCAACACGGAGTCTATCGGGGTGTATGTGGCTGTCATGGAGGGTTTGTTCCGTCGATTGAGTGACCAACCGAGCCAAGTGGAGAATTTGAAAATACTCCGTAAAAATATTGCCCCCTTTTTCCAGACTCAGCTGACTCTGGTGCAGATTGAATCTCTCTAGTCTCTAGAGAGAAGTATGAGTTCTGCCATTCTCGTCTTTGTTATTTGGGCTATGTAGTGGATGAAAATGGTTTGAGTGTGGACCCGGACAAAGTCAAAGCAGTAATGGACATTCTTCGTCCAAGAAGTGTGATTGAAGTCAGACAATTCTTGGCGATGGTTTCGTGGTATCGGAGATTTGTTCTGGAGTTTGTGACGCTTATGTTGCAACTTACGAACCTCTTCAAGAAAAAAAGGAAATTTCTTTGGACTGAGAAATGCGAGATGGCATTCGCCCAGGCTAAGATCACACAGGCATCTGCACGCTTTCTGACGTGTCCAGACTACAGTCTGCCGTTTATTGTACAGACAGACGCTTCAATGACGGGGGTGGGAGCGGTGTTGACGCAAGAGCATCCCGAAGGCGAGAAAGTGATTAGTTATCTGAGTCGAGCCCTAACTAGTGTGTGAAGAAATATTCGACGACAGAGCGGGAGTGCCTGGCCGTGTTATGGGCCATTGAAAAACTAAGACTATACGTGGAGGGAACCAAGTTCAGGGTGATAACTGACCACCATTCTCTGGTTTGGTTAAATAACTTAAAGGACCCCAGCAGACGGTTGGCACGGTGGGCAGTGAAGCTTCAACAGTATGATTTTGAAGTGGTTCACCGAAAAGGGAAAGAGCCCTTAGTGCCCGATGCCTTGTCAAAGTCTACGGAATTAGCAGAGCTGGATGGAGGGGAAGTCAAGGAAAACGGGTGGGTCGAGCGAATGAAGAAGAAACTATAAAAGGATCCAGATCGGTTCCCGAATTGGCGGATTAGTGATGGCCATGTGTGGAAACATGCGGGAACGCGCTATCCAGGGCTCCAGGAAGAGAGGGCGTGGAAAGAGGTGGTTTCGGATGCCGAAAGACCAGGGGTGTTAAGACAGTGCCATGATGAACCTACTGCAGGTCATATGGGAGTTCAGAAGACACTAGAACGATTAGCCCAGACCTATTGTTGGCCGAATATGGCTGCAGATGTACGCTAATACGTACAGAGGTTTCAGGTCTGCCAGTCAGTGAAGGTGGAACGGAGATCTCCAATAGGTCAAATGTTGTCAAGGGTGGGTGGGGTAAAATCCCCCTGGAAACAATCTGCATCGATCTAGTGGGACCACTACCGCGATGCACGCAGGGTCATTCGTATATTCTGACGGTGGTGGATTATGCCACCTAATTCCCTCTAATATTTCCGCTGAGAAAGGCAACGGGCACCGCCGTGGTTCGTACTCTGGAGGAAAACGTATTATTTTTATTTGGAGTTCCAAGGACGATCGTGGGCGATAATGGGGTCCAATTCCAGTCAAAAGAATTAGCAAAGATGGCGGAGGTCTCCGCCGGCGAGACGAGAAGTTCCTAGCGCAAAACCGAATGTGGTGACGTAATTTCGTCCTATCTGATGCGGCACGTTATTTCTCGGCCAAACTGGCTCCGGAATTTTTAGGACCGTTCACAGTACGAAAGCAAGTGTCTGGTTGGACCTATGAGTTGGAAGACTCCAATGGAAAGAGTATAGGGGTGCGACACTCCAAAGACCTGAAACGATATGTGGCGTAAATGGTCGACACCCGGATAAATCACTGAAATTGGAAGATGGTATCGCCCTGGTGGAACTTAGGAATATAGTAGTAGGAATTAGTTGTAGCCGAGATGGAAAACAGGTCAATAATTTGAATAAGGAAAATTAAGGGGAGGGTAGACAGACAGTTAGCTGGATAATACTTTATGAACTTTTCTTTGCAGAGCTCTCATCTTATCTCCTGTGCCGTTTTCCTACTGCTCACTTAATGCTATGTGGTGACTTCAACATGCCTTCCATCGAGTGGAATACCTCTTTTTCAACCATCACTTCCAGAAACAGTCTTTCGCTTACTTTATCTTCTTTCATTTCTTTATGTTCTCTTTCCCAATTGAACTCGGTACCTTATAAAAATGGCAGGATATTGGGTCTAATATTTTCAAATATCCCAGTGTCTTCTGTTGATTTGGATTCCGATGCTCTACCCTATGTCCCTCCCGACCCTTACCACCCTCCTGTTCTTTTAGAAATTCCTTTCAATCTTCCTCTTAGATCCACAGTTTCTTGCTACAGGCGCTTCAACTTCTTTAAAGCCAACTTTGTTGGAATGGCGAACGAAATCAATCATATCAACTGGTACTCATTTCTTCGCTGTTCTGACGTTAATGATGCTCTTTATAAGCTTTACGTCTTTCTCGCTAATCTCATTCCTCGCTTCACTCCCACATGTCGTCCCAAGAGACCAAATGATGCTCCCTGGTTCACCTCTGAAGTTGCTGCTGGCCTTAGGGCAAAGGATGTTGCTCGTGCCAAATTCAAACGTTCAGCTTTGCGTGATGACCTGCTTGAGTTTCAAAAGCAACGCTCTCATGCAAAGAGGGTTGCTAAAGAAGCCATGCGTGCCTACGTTGCCAGAGTTGAGGCTTCTATTAGTTCCAACAATTCTAAGCCATTCTGGTCATTTATTCACTCACTGAAAAAATCCCCCGCCATTCCTCAAAATGTGTTTCTTGATGAAACTTCTGCCGCAACAACTGAAGAGACCTGTGAGCTCTTTGCTCGTTTTTTCTCGTCATTTTCTTCCCCACAAAACCCTCTTTCTCCTCCACATGTTTTTTTCACCTCTCTCTTGTCGTTTCGCGCTAACCTTAGAGCGCTCTCTTCGTTTCGTACAAACCCTTTAGAAGTTGAATATTTAATGAGTTGTCTCGATTCTAACGCTTGTTCTGGTTCTGATGGTATTCCTAATATACTAACTAAGTCACTATCTTCTTCACTTTGTGTACCCCTGTCCATTATTTTCAACCTAAGTATCGCCTCTGGTGTTTTTTCTTCCATATGGAAATCAGTCAACATTTTTCCGATACTTAAGGCAGGTGACCCCGCTTGTATCTCCAATTACCGTCCAATATCGCTTCTACCTTGCTTTAGCAAGCTACTTGAGAGAGTTGTCTACAACAGAATTTATCCTCTACTCGAGCCTTTCCTTGCAAACGAGCAACATGGATTTGTCAAAGGTAAATCCACTGTTACAAACTTGTTATCTTTCAGCAATACTGTTGCTTCTGCCATCGATCAGCAAAGACAGGTGGATGTTCTTTACACTGATTTCTCTAAGGCATTCGACTCTGTCAATCACGTGCTTCTTCTCTTGAAATAAGAGAAATATGGCTTTTATGGACCGCTGCTCTCCTGGTTTTCTTCTTACATTTATGAACGTGCTTGTGTTATTACTGTGAACTCCTGCTCCTCTGCTCCCTTCTATCCCACCTCTGGTGTTCCGCCAGGATCGATACTTGGCCCCTTGTTGTTCTTAATCTTCATTAACGATCTGCCAGGTCTCCTAAGCTCCTTCTCCCTTCTTTACGCAGACGATCTTAAAATATTCAGAGTAATCGATACAATTGATGACTGCTTTCAGTTACAAAATGATTTGCACACTCTGGACAACTGGTGTAGTGCAAATTATCTTACTCTGAATGTCTTAAAATGTCGCCAAATGTCGTTCACGCGTAAAACTAACCCTTTAGTGTTTTCTTATTGCGTTTCCGGTACCTCTCTCGATGCTGTATTCTGTTTTAAAGACCTGGGAGTAATTTTCGACACTAAACTCTTATTTGACCAACACATATTGCATATAACTGCCAAAGCGTCCAGGCTCTCGGGGTTTATACTTAGATCTTCCAAGCATTTTACTGATATCTCTACCTATGTACACCTGTTTTGCTCTTTTGTCCGCAGTATCCTTGAATATTGTTGTCAAATATGGTGCCCACATTTTCAGTACTTAATAGATGCCGTTGAATCTGTACAACGCAGGTTCACCCGCTCTCTGCTTTTCAAATTCAATTTGACTTACTGTGAGTATAGTGCGAGACTTACCATGCTACAAATTCCATCCCTGAAATCTCGTAGGCTGTTCTTCGATGAATGCCTTCTATTCAAACTACACCATCGACTTGTCCCATCTGACCTCTGCAACCTGGTTTCCGTCCGTGTATTGGATCGGTAATGTAGATCAACTTTAACATTTAATGTTCCATTTGCACGGGCTGATACATATTACTTTTCACCGCTGCTACGTTTACCTAGGCAGCATAACGAACTCAGACTTGGTTCCCTGCCACCGACCTTGAATCTTTTCAAAAACATGTTAAAAGATAAAGTAATCACTTATTCTGTGTAATGCATGATCATCTTGGCTAATTGCATATTTAAATTTTGGATTCTTATTTTCTATTGAATTATATTACTCTTGTTTGTTTTATAGATATTTTTATTTTTATTTTTATTTTTATTTTTAATTATCTTTGAATTATGATACTCTTGTTCGTTTCCTATATATTTTTATTTTCATTTATCATTGTCTATTGCGTAATTGGACTTGATCTGTTGTTATAGACATTAAATCAATAAATAAATAAATAAATAGAAAAACAAAGGTAACGGCAGGAATTAATGAACGATTAACACGTTTATCGCGTATAAACATAGTGTTTAATCAATAAGAAACACTCCGCTTTCAAACTTGAAATATATTTATTTTCGACTATTCGACTTGTACAACAATTCAAGATTTAATAATTTCTATTACACGAGTTCAAATTATCAAATTACACGTTAACGAGCACGACCGGTTCAATTCATTCCTTTTGGTTTGATACCACGATAGAGAGTGAAAATTGCGGTAAATTGGTTTTATCATATTGTCTTCTAACGTTATTTTTTGTTACTATGAACTTGGTTGAGAATGGTGATTTCGAATTTAGAATAGGATCTTAATATACACATTTTCTACTTTCAATTTCATTATTTACATTTTCTACAATCTTATTTTTGATGGTACGTGTCGAATTCAATTTGATTTTTACAAATTATCATATTTCATATAAAATGTTATGCTTTTATTCGGCAAGTTGGAAGCAGGATGCAGGTTCGCTGGGAGCCGATTCTTTAGGCCTTTATTTTGTAGGTCTGGAACACCGGCGTGGCCCGAACATACTCCCCCCCGATGAGATGTGGAACGTCTCAGTACATCATGAGTAATTTATGTATGGTAATATAAAGATAGATAATCAATAAAGAATTTGGTATACCATATTACCGAGAGTTTTTACTAATGTTCGAAGAAGAACATTAGTATTAAAATCACTTTGGCCAAAAATTCATATTTCTATATATATATATATATATCATCAAAAAATTTCAGTGAAAAAATCTCAGGAATGCGCCATCCGATTGAACTGAAATTTTTAGGACACATTGGTGTATATGCAGAATAGTGCCAGGTCTCAGAAAAAGTTAAAAATCTTTAACCCTTCGGCGCCGGCGGCCATTTTAGTGATATTTTTAATATACCTATTATTCCGTACACAAATAAGTTTTGCAAAAATAAAGTTAACAAAATAAATTTCGAACGTGTTTTACATGTGAATCAGATAATGTTTTGGAATTTTTTAACCCCATGTGTGCGCTGGGTGCCTAAAAAGAGAACGGGAAAAATTGAAAATTTTTAAATTGCGATAACTTTTGACAGAGCTATTCAATCATTACGAAATTTGGAGGACATATTGGTATTATTTAGTTGTACATTTGCTGGCAACTCGGAAGCTAGGGCCAGCACTGAAAGTGAAAACCTCCAAATTATCGTCTCTCTTGAAAAAATGCCGTTTCTTCACAAAAAAGCCATTCATATGTAAATTTCGTGCTTTTTTTACATAGACCAAAAAAAAAATTTGATATGGTATTACGGGCACGCCTGGTAACCCTTGCCCAATTTACCTATATTTTTAGCATCAAAAACTTCTGTTCACGGAAACTCACGATCCGATGAGCAGAATTATTTGAAATTTGCAGACTGTATCGGTCTTAAATAGGACCAGGTCTGATAGGAGTAATTTTGAAATGCGGGCGATTCTGTGCCAGTGGTGCCATCTTGAAAAATCACTAAAAAAGATAACTGCTTTTAGCCCTATAAATTCTGATTGAATCGTTCGATTTTGACGAAATTCACACAGTAGCTGGACCTTTTGATAGAAATTTGGTTGAAAAATTCGCTTGGAGCTGCCAGCTATGATAATTTTGGTGTCTTAAATTTGAAAAAATAAAAATTTGGAAGTGAAAACATTCAAATTATCGAATATCCTAAAAATGTCCGTTTCTTACAATAAAACCAATCTGTATACAAATCTTATGCTTTATCTACACGTTCAAAGTAAAATTTTGGAAATTTCATGTCGGACAAGAACGGTAACCCTGTCCCAGTTAACCTATATTTTTAGCATCAAAAACTTCTGTTCACGGGAATTCACGAACCAATAATCAGATTCCATTGAAATTTACAGAATGCATTGGACTTAAGTTGAACCAGGTCTGGTAGAAGCGATTTTGAATTGTGGGCAACTCTGTGCCAGTGGTGCCATCTTGAAAAATTACAAAGAAAAAAAAACTGCTTTTTGCCCTATGAAATGTGAATAAGTAACCAGATTTTCATGAAATTGACACAGTAGCTGCATCTTACTCTAAACTCTGTTTGATAGAAATTTGGTTGAAAAATTCGATTGGTGCTGCCAGCTATGGTAATTTTTGTGTCTTTGGTTTTGAAAATTCTCTCAGGAAAATAAAACTTTTTGCCCTATAGGTTCCAGTGCAGTCATGAAATCAATACGAATTTCATACAATGAATGAAACCTACCATAAGCATTATTCAGGCCAAATTTGGTTGAAAAGCCGTTATAGGGTTGCCAGCTATTGTTAGTTTTGTGTTTGTTTGCAATATCTTTATTAAGCGGTTTTATCGTAGAATTTTCAAATGGTAATGATATTGTAGTGACAATAAACAGCAAATATTAAGCTTTCCATTATTTGAAAAAACTCGCTGCAGGTAACTCTCAATTTCTTTATAATCCTATAACTTCGAATGTAATATAACAACGTGAAGCAGATGTGATATATTCTTGGCTTTGATACTGGCGAAAGGTTGCCAGCACGAGTCGGTTGTGCTACTTTTGTATCAATAAATGCTTACAGTTAGTATTCATACCAGAAACATTTACGATGAAAATAAATAACCGATGTTTCAATTCCCTAAGTTCTGCAAATTTTTCGGATCGCAGCCCCAAACACCAACTTCAGTTACAGTGCTGCAGGCACTGAGCATATTCTTCATTGATGTTATATGAGATGCTGCTTTCAAAGTTTGGTGAAATAAGCAACTGATAACGAATATAATTAACAAGTGTTTTTCTTTCATAAGCTGTGAAACCCATGCCAGTGGTAATATCTGAAACCTTCTACCATATGAGTTATAATGCATTCTTGAGACAAAAGTAAAACGTGGCATTTGAAACAATTTGGCTGTAATAAGCAGCGCATGTGGTGGAATATGCACTTAAAACCTGCACGATTCTTCTACTGTTCTTCGAACATTAGTGTTTCCAGCGGTTCAGGTGCGCTAGAGTTTTTTTTTTTTTTTAGCTTCTTCCGAGGTCGTTGTCTTGCGATTTGTGCGGTTGTTCTTTCATTGAATGTGGCGGGTTGGAGGTGATTGTCGCTGGCTACTGAAGTCATCATTAAGTGCTAGAGTGAATGTTATGTTCAATGTTTGTTCATTAATTGTTTAATGTTCACTTTTTTAAGTTATTCAAAGTCCACTTTTTATGTTATTAATATTCATTTTCATTATCGATTGGTCAGGTTTGGATGGGTAGGACAAGATTGGAGTTGGGATTTGGCGCTATCACATAATCTCAATTCGTTATTTCTTGAGTTGGTAAAAGTGCGATGTTTGATATTGCTCGTTTGTACAATTTTCCGCGTGATTGTACTGTTACTACTCGTACTAATGAGTCTTTTCCAGGATGGATTTCAGTTATCCTGGCTAACGCCCATCAATATGATGGTATTTTTTCGTCTTTTAATAGGCACAAGTCACCGATTTTGATGTTTGTCTCTTTGTTTAGCCATTTTGGTCTTCGTTGTAGTCTGTTTAAATATTCCCGTTGCCACCTTTTCCAAAAGTCTTGTGTTAGTTTTTGTGTTAATTGCCATCTGTCCAGCCGATTGATATTCGTATCAAGTAGGTCTAATTCGGGTGGTGCTAACATCGTATCTCCGATGAGAAAGTGGGCTGGTGTTAACGCCGTGGTGTCAGAAGGATCATCAGTCAGGGGGCACAAAGGGCGAGAATTTAAACAAGCTTCAATCCGGATTAGCACAGTGGACAATTCCTCGTACGTTAAGGGTGTGCTTCCTACAATGCGGCGTAAGTGGGATTTGATAGACTTGACACCAGCTTCCCAAAGTCCCCCGAAATGTGGCGATGCCGGAGGGTTGAAGTGCCATTGAATTCCATCATTGGTGAAGACTTTCGCAGCGTACCAGTTAATTTCTTCTATCTTCTTTATCACAGCATTTGCTCCTACAAAATTCGTCCCACAATCCGAGAAAAAATGTGCGCTGAATCTGCGTCTTCCCATAAATCGACGAACTGCAGCTAAGAACTCCTGGGTTGAAAGCTCACTGACGACTTCAATGTGTATAGCTTTGGTGGTTAAGCAGATGAATATCGCGACGTAGCCCTTAGATATTTTGCATCCTCTGCCTCGCCTGTCTTTTATATCGAAAGGGCCGCAGAAATCGATACCCGTATGGGTGAATGGTCAAAAAATGTTCACTCTAGCCGTTGGCAAGCTCCCCATAAGCTGAGTTGAACCCTTTGCTTTGTTTCGAAAGCAGCGAATGCATCGATGTATGAAGTGCTTAATGCCATTTCTTCCGTCGATGACCCAGAATCTTTTTCGAAGTGTGTTCAACATGAGCTGTGTTTGTCCATGTAATGTTACCATTTGGGTTTGGTTAATAATAGCTGAGTAAATTTTCCATTCTTTGGTATGATTATAGGATGTTTTTCATCAAAATGTACCCTTGCGTTGTGTAGGCGTCCTCCTACTCGCAGTATGCCATGACCATCTATAAATGGGTTCAAATCTAATAGTTTGCTCTTCTTATCAATTCTTTTGCCAGTCTGTAAGCAGCACATTTCATGTGAAAATTCTTTCCTTTGAGCATATTTTATCCAGAAATCAAAGGAATGTTTTAGTTCTATTGTAGTTAAATATGGTTCAATTTTTCCTTGTTTTGTTTTCATTCGAAGAAAGCGAAAGCAATACGAAGTAATCCTAATCAATTTATGTAATGACGAATATTTTTCAACCAATTCATCAGGTAGAGTTCTCACGACTAATCCAACGCTAACTGTTTTTTGGGGTTTCCTTTCCAAATCGATTACTTGTACTTCCTTTATTTTAGGCCATGCATCAGAACACTCCTTCAACCAGTTGGGACCATCCCACCACAACTCATTGTTGACTAGATCTTGTGGTTTGATTCCCCTTGATGCTAAGTCGGCTGGATTTTCTTTCGAAGGAACGTGCCGCCATGATATGCCACCAGTTGATTCGATGATGTATGAGGTGCGATTTGCAACAAATGATTTCCAGCGTGTCGGGTGTCCTTTGATCCAGGCTTAAACTATTTCAGAATCAGTCCATAACCATGTAGGTATTTTATCTAATTTCAAAGACCGTTTCACTTCTTTTAAGACCCGTGCTAACAAAACAGCTCCACATAATTCCAGACGTGGAATAGTCGTTGGTTTTGTTGGAGCAACCTTAGTTTTAGACATAATGAGATAGGAGCTAGTTCCTGCTTGCGAACGCGTCACCAAATAGAGTACTGACGCATATGCTCGTTGTGAAGCATCACAAAACCCGTGGATTTCTATGAGCCGGTTTAGACGAGCGATTTTGTGCTTTGCCAGCACAGAGTTTGCTGGCCGATGGTGCTCGTTGCAAGTTTTCACGAGCGATTTCTGGCTGTGCGAGCACACAGTTTTTTATATTCGTATAGATATACGTATAGTAGTCCGAGGAAATCTAACATGTTGCTTCGGAAAAATTAGGGGAAAGCTGAATTTTGGTGTGAACCTTGGTACTGGCGTGTTGAACAAAATGTCAAAAGTCCCCATAGATCCGAGCGCTGTGTCACTTTTTATACGGGGTCAAAGGTCACCAAAAGTGACCTTTCCAAAATATCTCAGTAACGGTTACGTCTTCAGAAAAACAATGTATGACAAATTTTTAGCTTAAAAAATTCCCAACAAAAAAGATTGTATAACTTTTTCCTGTAACCATAACCGTTTTCGAGATATATTGGTCTAAACATTTGTAACTAACAGCATCCTCTTTTCGGAGCACCCTTTTCCACCTATCCTGGAGTATGGTAGATAAGTTTGTTTACTTGTTTTTTTCATGCGCCTCTTGAACATAAAATAACAAACTCACAAACTTTCCAAGTCGTAATCAAAATCGGATAATATTTACATGCCCTGAGAAAGAGGATGCTGCTAGTATCAAATGTTTAGATCAAAATATCTCAAAAACGGTTATGATCACAAGAAAAAGTTATATAATCTTTTTTGTTGGAAATTTTTTAAGCTACAAATTCGTCATACATTGTTTTTCAAAAGAATTGACCGTTACTGAGATATTTAGGAAAGGTCACTTTTGGTGACCTTTGACCCCGTATAAAAAGTGACGCAGCACTCGGATCGATGGAGACTTTTGACATTTTGTTCAACACACCAGTACCAAGCTTCATACCAAAATTCAGCTTTCCTCTAATTTTTCCGAAGTTTCGCCTTTTTTATGTAGGATTTCACTGGGCTATAGATATACAGACTGCTTTCTACAAAAAAATTTCTGTGCCTCAAATTTTTTCTAAGAAAATGACAGAAAAATCGCTGCCGTGCTCGATGGCCAACTATATCAGTCGTGCTCGCTGTTCCGTTCCGTCCTTCACTTCTCTTGCCTGAAAGCTCGTGCTGGATCCAGCAAAAAACCGCTCGTCTAAACCGGCTCTATGTTAGTTTCTAGTTTATACGCTACCCATCTCGGGATTTTTATTTTTTCTATTTTGAAGGGTAATCGGACTTGATATCGACCATCTGGTTTTCTAACCACGTTACGTTTATAGTGTTCCTCACATTCTGTCTCTTCTTGTGTCCAAATTTTGCTATTTTCTACTTCTTCGATTTCTAAAAAATTGGTTGCTAATATCAATGTCTTCATAAATTTCAATTTTCAATGTTTGTACGGTGTGCGCACCTTCAATATTAATTTTGCCTGAGATAATCCAACCTAATTTTGTAAGTTGCATTATTGGACCTGATGGCAGTTTTCTAGTTTGACCGAGTATGAGTTGAGCATAAGTGTCGGCTCCCAAAATCAAGTCTATTTTGCTCGGTTGATCGAAGTACGGATCTGCCATTTCTAGGTTTTCTAGTTGTCTCCAAATCGATGTAGGAACGACTTGAGATGGTATTATGTTTGTAAGTTTATTCAAAATCAATGCTTCGATATTCAAATTTTCGTTGTTGTTCAATAGTAATCGAATTTTTAAAACCCCACTGGGTGTCAATTCTTCTGTCTTTCCCATTCCTGATATCGTGATGTTAGTTGATGTTCTTTTGAGTCCTAATCTCTGGGTTGCAGATTCAGTTATTAGTGATGTCTGCGATCCCTGGTCCAGCAAAGCACGCAGCACTACGGGTCCGTTTGTTGCTTCAATCGTCACTAATGCAGTAGCAAGTAATACCTCTTTCCTATTGTTTGCTTTTATCGATTTGATATCCATATTAGCAGAGAGCGAAGTCAATGGTCTAGGTTCAAAGGAAGGAGCATTCAAAGATTGACGATTTAATGCATGCTGGGTAGAAGTTGATGGTTGAGAGTGAAATGCTGTCGACGTCGAGGGTCGATTTTGTGTCTCTGAAGACGAAGTTACGGGCTGTTGGACATGCGAATTTGAGTCATATTTGTGTAGCAAGGTATGGTGTGCTCTTTTGCACTTCAAACATCTGGATTTGCTGGGACAATTCCCAACTAAGTGTCCTTTAACTAAACAATTAAGACACAATCCATTTTTCTTTACTACATTGAATTTTTCTGTATGGTCGTATCGCAAAAACGTAGGACATTGCCTAACATGATGACGGTCTTTACATAAGATGCAATGTGGAAAGAATTCACTTTGTGCGACGTGTACATTTTGAGAAACACGTAATGGTTTGCTCCTATCAGTCCCAGCCGCCTCCAAAGCTCTAAATCTTTGATGCAAAAATTCTTTCAAATGCTGAAATGAAGATTTCTCCGGCTCACTTGATCTTTGTAATTCCCATATTTGTCGAGTTTCAGATGGTAATCGCTGCGTGGTCAGATGGATTAGGATAGCTTCCCACAGATTTTCCAATTTCAAGCTTTCTATGGCTTGAATAATTTCGGTGGTTCTATCCATGAGCATCTTGATCGATGACGCCGATTCGTCTGCGTTGTTGACGGTAAGCAACCTTTTAAATTGTGTGTTCAGAAGCACTTGCTTGTTATCATATCGTTTCATGAGTGTGTCCCAAGCCACTTCGTAATTGGCTTCCGTAGTAGAGTAGTGCCGCAATAACTGTTCAGCATCACCTGTTAGACTACAGTTAAGATAATGCAATTTTTGCACACATGACAAAGAGGACTTATTGTGGATGAGTGAGGTGAATAAGTCTTTAAAAGACGTCCATTCACTATAGTTTCCACTAAATCTGGGAAGTTCTATTCTTGGCAATCGAACATCTAATTCTTCGGATGGTCGTAATGACGGATCCGAATTCAATTTGGACGTGGGCGATGCCTGTGCCCTTTGGACCGATTGCAATTCTTCCAGATCAGTTTCAAAATTCAAACTAATCTCTTCGAATACATTATAGCATTGATTCACGAAGTAGGCATGCTCTAGATCTTTTTCTCCGGTAATTAAGTTCATGATTTGAGAATGTGTCTCCATGAAGGATCTTCTTATGTCTTGGACTCTTTGGAGCCATTTTGTGGCATACGCCAAAGTTTTTCTGGCTTTGGAGTCCTTTTTGAAATTGCTATATAATCTCGTGATTTGCTCTACGAGTATGGTCTGTTGCGCTGTAAGACCTTCCATATTAAAGTTTGAATTGAATTAATCACGAAATTTAGACTGTTATTAAGGTGGTGATTTCTTAGTGGTTTGCTGCTTAACCGCTATTCACAACTGCCTGGCTAAACTAATTTTGCAGCACAGAATCAAAAAACTAATGCCTATCTTTGAATTCACGGGATATATTTGAGTTCGCGCACTAAACCACAACCACTTTCGACTTAGTGTGATGGACTCATGTATGCACTTTGTTTTGCACGTGGTCAATTTGTGATGATGCATATGATATTATATGAAAACGTCATCAATGTATCTAGTGTAATTCACTAGTTTCAAAATATGTATGTACATATGTGTATATGATGTGATGTGTAAATGAAATTAATACGTGTAGTGTAATGTAGTGCAATAGTGTTCAATATGCGGTATGCAAATATGTATACTCTGTGTAATGTTCAATTCTTCGCCTTCGCATGTGTTTAAATATGTGATATTTAATTTTCTATATTTAATTTATGTGATCATTTAATTTTGGACCAGGATATGGGAAGAAAATATCATAAATATAAAGGAAAGAAAAGGAACGGACGCACCAAACCAAATTTTGCTGCAACCATTCAATTTATGGTTTCGTTATTTGTCTAATTTTACTCGACCGCGCTCACCCGTTTCAATGTTTATTATTCTTTCACTGTAATTAATCACTACTTTTGAAGTTCACAAAACTCTAGTTTGCACAGACGTAGCCTGATCAAAATTACAAATCCAAATTATCCGTACGTATCCGGCTCGAAGGACCATAAAATATGTTTAATCAATAAGAAACACTCCGCTTTCAAACTTGAAATATATTTATTTTCGACTATTCGACTTGTACAACAATTCAAGATTTAATAATTTCTATTACACGAGTTCAAATTATCAAATTACACGTTAACGAGCACGACCGGTTCAATTCATTCCTTTTGGTTTGATACCACGATAGAGAGTGAAAATTGCGGTAAATTGGTTTTATCATATTGTCTTCTAACGTTATTTTTTGTTACTATGAACTTGGTTGAGAATGGTGATTTCGAATTTAGAATAGGATCTTAATATACACATTTTCTACTTTCAATTTCATTATTTACATTTTCTACAATCTTATTTTTGATGGTACGTGTCGAATTCAATTTGATTTTTACAAATTATCATATTTCATATAAAATGTTATGCTTTTATTCGGCAAGTTGGAAGCAGGATGCAGGTTCGCTGGGAGCCGATTCTTTAGGCCTTTATTTTGTAGGTCTGGAACACCGGCGTGGCCCGAACACATAGTAATAGTAGATTGGAAGGTGGAAAAGCATTCTAGTAAATACTAAGGTGGTGGGTTTACTTAATGACACTCTATTATAACGTGGTGGAGGTTTATGCCGCGTTTCCAATGCTGGCTTGGAGTGAAATGTGTTTGCGTACACTTTTGCTCTCATGAACTTTCACATATCTTCCTCTCTCTCTAATCAATCTCTAAAATCTGTGGTTGAACTCTAGAGTGGGACCTATTTCAACTACAGCGTGAAGCTTTTCGGACATTTTCGAATTTTTAAATTCACTACTTTTCAATAGAAGGCGTTGCTGAAAGCTCTGTTTAAAATGAAGTGTAAAGTGTTGTTTTCCGCGTTAAAAAATAGATAATGTCATAGAAAATACAGTTGGATGAATGATTTGTGCATTGAAATCAATAAAGAAACAAATTCATAACCCATCTGTGATAAAAATAGTTATTGAAAATTAAATTCAAATATGTTTTACGACAGATGTCGTTGTACCTTCGAAATTCAAATTCGAATGATTTCATGTGTTCAAAGTTGTGAGGTTGGAGTAGGCATTGCCGGCAAATGGACAAACCAAAGGCGTATGCGATTTCGATTTGCCTTTTTTCTCCTGGGGGTCAAGAATAAAATGCCTCATCAAAATTTCGAGTGAAATATTGTAATTATTACGTTTTATTAACGTTACCATAGTTTTTGATATTTAAAGGTGAAGCAATATAGTCCTTGATAAAGACAATGATGCTGCTGAAAATTAAATTCACGGAATAAATGAGAATAGTTTGCCTTTATAAAGCACAATCAATAACACATCGATTGAAAAAAATTGTTATACATGATTATCCCATATTAGAATTTTGTATTACTTTTATATATCATAAAAGTACATACCATAAACATATATTATTACGTGCCTTTCGAAGAAAATCAAATCTATCTGCTACAGACCTACTAAATGTTCAGCATCAATGATAATTTGAAAATCTGCTAAAGTATTCCTTGCAAACTACAGCACATTGCACATACCTAAATGGTAAATGATTCGGCTTCTCTTGATCGAATTGTAATAAAGTCGTTGGCCATGGTGTCATGTGCATTCCAGCCAAGTAATCTGGGCATGGTTTAATTTTTTTTCATCTAAAGTAATTCGCATCATTTAAGCGCCATTGTCAGCTAAATGTTGGATTCAAAGTGACATAGTGTGCTTTTTGCTCACCAAAAATACTGGAAATTAGTAAATGGCCAAGAGTAATTTTCCATGACATTAATACGCTCAGCTCAGTTACCTCCATCTGCACATTCAACTCCAAACGTACTTTTACCTTCACCCAAACCTGTCCCAAAATCATTGCTTCGAATTAATGAAGAATGGCAGCACCGATTACTGTCCACTCATTTTATTCCTACAGAAATTCCTGATACAAAATCTCGCTGGATAAGTTCAGTCGATATCGAACGATCAACAAGTAAAGAAATCTAAAAAGGGTAACTTTAGTTCATGATAGCTAATGCGTACGCAGATACATTACACTTCAAGCCAGCATTGGAAACACGGCCTAGTTCTAAAAGTGAATTTATCGTTTTTAAACTCCAAGCGAACATTCAAATTATTAATTTACATAACATCTAAATTTATTATTTACATAACATATATATTAAAAATTATTATAGATGTTATACAAATTACTAGGTAATTTGATAGATTTAATCGCTTGTTTTCAAGTAATCTAGAAAAAAATCCGATTATATTAGTTTTTCATAAAATGCCCCCAAACTAGCAATGAGTGCTACAGCTTTGAGTTTTCAAAGCACAAAATGTCATCACAATTTTCGAATTTCGAAAATCTATCATTGGGAACAGGCCAGCTCTACTCTGAGATTCGGCGAAAGCTCACTCCATCATTGGAAACGCCGCCTTAATGTAATTGAATAAGATTGAATTTGGAATAAATAGGTAGATATACTCTAACATAAAGTGGTGGAGGGTAAATTTAATTGGGATATTTTGGAAGAAATAGACAGACATACTCTAACATAACGTGGTGGAGGGTAAATTTAATTCCATTGGTAGGATTAATAACCATATTAAGTATCTAATTCATATAGTTCGTAATCGAAAGATGTAACCCTTCAAGCGGTGGTGTACTTAAGCCAATGTCAGCAAAAAGATGAATGCCACTTTTCCTCTGTGTTCTGTTTGTACGTGTTCTTTCCAGTCAGCTGTGTGGTTTTTTTTTGTTTTTTTTTTCCTTTTCTTCCTTTTCTTTACTTTTTCTTCTTCCATCCGGCAAGATCCTAAAACATTAAGAGCGTGTATCAGTCAGGGTCTGGACAAAAAGAAAAGGAAAGGGGAAAACGAAACATTGCAGAAGTAGAGGTTGCATGTACGATAAAAAGAGGCAGAAATAGTGTACGTAGAAATGGCAGGAGTGTGAGTGATCGTATGTTGTCGATGGAGGTAGTTGTGAATTATAATCGAAGGTAGAACATGATGCTAACGCGCATAAAATATGGGGCTCTAATCCGATCGGTGGTACGAGACCTATGATCTCGAACTCACTAGCTAACGTAGAACGATTAGCGCGAATAATGACAAGAATCAATTCGTAATTCTCTGGGGAAGGGGGTGAAATTACGCGTTAAAAGTACGCAAGGAAAAAACAAACTCTGAAACAAAAATAATTAGGAGACACAACAGCGAATAGGGTAGTGCAAATTGTAATTGGAAAGAAAGGAAACAGTACATAAGTTAGATTTTGACCCTCCTGACGATGCAGCCGTACACCATCTAGCCCCGACAATTGCGATCAATTACTTCCACACGACCACAATCACCTTGACCCAGAAGCGTACCAGCCTTGAAAGGATCAATGTATCTAGATGACCATTGCCTGACTATCATCTTCCATTTCTGACGTCGAAGGGCGGATGACACCCGATCGGGAACGTTTCCTATTCTTCCACTTGAGAAGTGTCATGATCAACACTGGAGAATGGCGTCCAATCGATCTAGCACCGCTTGCTACACTTCAAGCTAACACTTCGTCACACGGAATTGCGGAGTTGGAAAGTGCCATGATCAACACTGGATTCAGGCGTCCAATCGATCTAGCGCCGCTTGTTAACTACAAGTTAACACTTCGTCACACAACGTGCACTTACCTCAATAGTCCGTGCCATTGGCTTGCCTTAGTAGGTAAGACCACGGCCATGTACTGGCATTGAGACTACAATGCGCGGAAACGACAGCATCTGATAGACCGCTTTTTGCAGCGGATTCGGAATAGAAAACACTATTGGCAGCGACGAATACATAGTCCCATAAAACACAATGTGGTGCCATGGCTATAACATGCACTTGAAAGATGAGGATATTGTTATTTAGATAGCCACGATTTCGTTCCATGGAAGAAAGTATGAGAATCCTCAATCGTTTTCGGTCACATTAAACACTCAGACGAAACGTCAAACCATGATGACAGGAACGATGATCAGTGACAGGGACGCCGCCAAGCGGCTGGAAGCGTTGATAATTCCAGCCGACTGGAAGGGCCCGAAAGGCTGCGTTCGGGCCGCCGAGCGAGAAATTGTGATCGAAAGCTTCCCGTTCGATGCACCAAAGTACATCCGGGCATTGCACCCAGATTCGGAATACATGGGAAGAAGAGGAAAACGGTTCCCATGAATTCCGCTTAAGCGGGAGATTCATCGGCCACGGAGGCTAGGTGGAAAATATAAGGCCATGAGAGGCCCTCTTGGATTCCTGGCCATGGTAAGAATCAGTAGTGTAAAGTGACGACAGATTTTGAATTTTATTCTTTTTTTTTCACGGTGTGTATGATCTACGCGACAATTGTATAGGACGTGAGGCAGGGAGACGACAACGTTTGCGTTGGTAATTGATTCCTTCCTCGAATTGATAAGTCGACGAGTAGTTTCGACCACGAACCGTTTTCGAAGATGTATAGCTATTGGTTGTCTAGAAATTGGGTGCGACGACGTCCGAATCTGTTGAAGACGACGGGACAGAAGACGGCAGCGTCGATCTCCATAAACGATTCATCGTTCAAAACTGTGAAGACGACGAGCGAAGCAGCAGTGGCGAATTGGTTTCATTTTCATCCGCCTTCCGAATGTTCCAAGCCGACGGACAAGACGGCGGTGGTGACTGCGTAATCAACGAATCGAAGTTGCGGTGTGCAGTGCCTCAAGCGACGACGCACTAATTAAGGGAAGCCCCGAAAATCTGAGGAGGTATATGAAATTGTAATCTGATTAGTATAAGAGAGTAGTCATAATTAGCATAGGATATAAGCAATGGGATCGGCACCGCCATAAATTAAACTTTCTTTCCGAGTGAAGACCGAGAAATAAAAATTGTGATATTTACTGTGAGCGCTGGTGTGTCTCTAAATCAAATCGTTTGTGAATAGTGTAACGTGTGCCCGCTCGAATTCTTGTTTCGCGGAGACGGGCTTGGAGACAGCGCGGGCCAGAAACGAGTGGCGCATGAACTCACCCCATCTCGACGTGAGTTAGCCACCCGCGCCTGTCGCCCCTT
>OX376372.1:106545347-106818766 GCA_947369275.1 Nemotelus nigrinus
AAAATAGTTATTTATTTATTTATTTATTTGGTACGTATTCAATACAACAGGCAAGACTGCCCAATTACAGATTGGATACCATGAACAAAATAAAATAACAAGAACTAAATGATAATATATAAATATAAGTATATAAAATAATTAAAGTTAAAATAAAATAAAGTAATAAAAAATAAAAGTAAAAAATTCAGTAAAGTAAAAAAGAAAGAGAAAAAAAAATCCATTGCAAACACGAAAGTTCAATTCTACAATAATCGACCTAATAAAAACTAGTAAGTAAATGAGTAAATATAAATATAAGTATGTAAAAAAAAAACAAATAATTAAAGTGGTAAATTAAATAAAGTAAAATTAAGTAGAAAAAAAGAAGACAATTAAGAAAATAGAAAATAAAACTAATTAGAAAAATATATAACTATATACAAAAATAAAAATATACAAAAAAATCAAGTAATAAATAAGAAAGTAAAGTTAAGTAGAGCAAAAAAGAAAAGAAAGATCCATTATAAACAAGAAAATTAAACTATTTAAATAATACCAAAAATTTTACTACGAACCATATTTTTGAAAATGGCAATAGATTGTGGAAGAGGACCAAGTTGAAGACTATTGTGAGTACGTAAGAGTCGCAAAACGGGAGAGTAGAAGAAAGTGTCAGTACGAGCATACGGCACTTGAAATAAAATAGAGGACCTGATTGGCCTTACGGAGTCCCGCTCAATGAACAAAAATGCTAATGAGGATGAAAGGTAGCCGCGACAGATTTTGAACAGGAAACACTCATCCAAGTAAACTCTGCGCTGCTCAAGGAGAGGAATGTTGAGATGAGATAGACGCTCACTATAAGGTAAATACGGCAGACTATATTTAAAAAGTAAAGTACGTGTAAACCTGCGCTGAACTGATTCAACAGCGTCAGCGAGGTATTTGAAACGAGGACACCACACTTGACTGCAGTATTCAAGTACAGAACGGACTAGGGTAATAAACAGGTGGACACAAGTAGAAATACTAAATGAATTGTGGTAGGAACGAACCACGAAATCAGCAATTCGAGAAGCTTTTCTAGTAATAGTAAGGACATGAACGTCGAATTTCAGTTTACGATCAAACGTGACCCCAAGATCTGAGAAATGATCGACACAAGAAAGGAAAGTACCATCAATAGCATAAGGAAAGACATGAGTGTGAAGCTTATGGGAGAAAGACATAGAAAAACACTTGGAAACATTAAGCGACAAACAGTTAATGTTACACCAACCAGAGAGAGCATGCAAATCATCCTGAAGAAGGAGAGAGTCATCAGTATTTTTGATTACCCGGAAGATTTTTAAATCATCTGCATATAGAAGACATGAAGACTTAAAAACCGTGGGAAAGTCATTGATGAATAGATTGAACAAAAGTGGTCCTAAGATGAAACCTTGAGGAACACCAGAAGAAGGAGAGAAAGGTGAGGACGAGAAGCCAAAGAGGGAGACAATACAAGTGCGATCAGTTAAAAATAAAGAGATCCAGGAAAGCAAAGGTTCACGAATACCATAATGCTTCAGTTTGATAAGAAGCAGCTTATGATTGACAGTGTCAAAAGCTTTGGCAAAATCATTGTAAATGACATCAACTTGATTATTGCTGTCAATTGCAGAAGCGACTACATGAGTAAACTCAAGAAGGTTCGTAGAGGTGCTCCGGCCTTTTACAAAACCATGTTGTTCCGCTGCAAAGACACAAAAGAGGGAATCATAGATACGATTGTAAACAAGGCGTTCCAAAATTTTGGAAAGGCAAGGAAGAATGGAGATAGGGCGATAGTTAGAGGCAAGGTTCTGATCACCCGATTTGAAAATGGGAAGAATGTTAGAGAGCTTCTAAGAGGATGGAAATTGACCAGCACAGAGACTGACATTGAATAAGATTGCTAAAGGGACGCAAAGTGAAGAAGCAAGATTTTTTACAAAGAAATTGGGAATTCCATCCGGGCCCGGGGAACAGTTTGAGTCAAGAGAGGACAAAAGCAGTTCAACCTCTACTGGGTTAGTTACGATTGAGGAGAGGCAAGCAGGGAAATCAAAGGAAAAGCAGTCAGTAGCAGGAATCAATGGAATAGTGTAAACAGAAGAAAAAAATAAAGCAAAGAGATTGCAAATGTCAGGAGGGTTGGAAGCAGTAAAGGCATTAAACACTAAGGAGTCAGGAAGAGAGGAAGAAGCTTTTAAGGAGCGTACAAAAGACCAGAAAGATTTAGGGTTGTTTGAGTTTAAAGAAGATTCAACAGACGAGGAATAGTTGAGTAGTGCTACTCTAATTTCTTTCTTGGCAGAGGAACGTAAACGGGAGAAGATAGCATAATCTTCACCCGACCGAGAAATCAAAAAATTCAAACGCGCTGAATTTTTGTCTCTAAGAGCACACTTTACCCTCGCAGTAAACCAAGGAGGGTCACGGGAGCGACGAGAACTGAAGACAGGAGTATGCGACGAGATCACATCATTAAGAATACTGTAAAATTTGGATACAGCAGAGTCAACATCGAGACTACGGAAGCAATCAAACCAATTAATTGAATTCAGGCCATTAGACAAGCAGTCAAAATTAGTTTTTTTAAAGTTAAACCGGCGCGCAGTGGATGATTTAATACGATTCGAAAAGCTAACAGACAAATTAATTGAAACGGGAGGATGATGGGGATCTGGGTGCGTGTAGGGTATTGGAACAGAAGATAGAGAAATCAAAGAGGACTCAACATTAGAAAGGATGAGGTCAAGGATCTTGTTATTAGCATAAGGGAAACAGTTAAATTGAGAAAGAGAACAGGAAGAAAGAAAAGAAGATAAGGCGATAGAAAGGTTGTTGGTGGACATAATACGAAGAAAAGAAGAGTCCCATTGAACAGAAGGTATATTAAAGTCGCCACAGATAATGATTGAGGACGAGGGATAGTTGATATTAAGGTAAGTGGAAACTTCAGAAAAGAACTTATCATAAGTCGAGAACGACAAGTTACAGGGAATATATAAGGACGCAACAAACAAAGAGGATGTAGGCGACAAATAGATGGAAACAGCAACACATTCAACAGGTGGACTAGGGATAAAATCAGCGCAAAGTTTACTGATATGAGCCCTAAGCACAGCAATAAGCACGCCACCACGATCAGCCTTATTAGATACCAAACGATTGCGATCACAACGGTAAACATTGTATGCAGGGAAGAACTCGGAGCTAAAAATGTCGTCAGTCAGCCAAGTTTCCGACAAGCAAATCAGGTGATCATTTTCAAGAATAGCAGCAGTTTTAAAGCCATCAAGTTTGGTCATCATACCACGAACATTTTGGTAAAACAGAGATAATTGTTTACGCTTAAGAACTAGGTTCGAGCTCTCCGGTTGTTTGATGATCGAAAATTTCGCCGGTTTCCAAAAATTTTGACTAACGTCCCGGGAGGCCAAAATTTGGAGTCAGCGACAATATCGAGGTTGGCAGGCAATGTTATTTTGAAAGAAGCCACATATCTTCTAGCCTGGCTATCTTTCGTAAATTTGAAGCAATCTAAAATATGAGGAGTGAAGCCAAGCTTCTTGCAGATGTAGCGTTTGACTGCAGCCACAGAAGTTTCAGAAGCAAATCGCGATACAAAAATTTGGAGAGGAGGCGTGACTACATGCAAACCGAGATCAACAACGGAGTCGTTAACAGCAACATGTAATTGAGATGTAGGTAGACTCGATTGCAAAGAAGCAATAGATGAGGCAGCACAAGCAGCATCAATGTTCCTAGCAGATACGTCGAGATGAGGGACTGGTGAGGCACGAGGAGACCGAAGACGTTCCGGGGGTCCCCTTGAAGATCCAGGAAGATCATGTGCCGGAGGAAGAAACGGCTGAAGTGAGCCAACAGTCGAGGTAACAGAAGAAGCAGGCTCGGTACACGAAGCAGCCTGTGCGCGAGCCTTTTATTTACTCCGCGTTGTAACACCGACCAAAGAAACATCAGCTACACCAAAACACATGACGTAGGAGCAGCGGCAGGCATCGCAGAATCCAGTCGAGGATTAATAGCGTTGAGTAAGAGTTTTACTTTTTCCTCGGAAGCAGCTAAGACCTTTGCAACGTCTTTGAGGCACGTTTTGGAATTTTGTAATTTAGATACATAATGAGCCATTGACGAAGGACGGCAGCAGTTGCAAAACCAGTACAGCCCTAAGGCACTATTGAGTGAGTCGCCAATACGGCCATTTAGGCTTACACGTCCAGCGTGAAATGTTTTTTCACAAAAACCCGAGCAAACCACGAAAGAAGTGTTATCGGACTTGTTGTCACACGCGGAGGCACAGCACTGGGCCATTATAAAAAGTTATAAAAATAAATTTAAAAATTCAAAAATAATGAAAAACAATAATTCACGCAAAAAGAAAAATAATTGTCAAAATATGCGCAATGGCAGCACTCCGGCAAGCTTATGGTAAGAGTCCGGACTATACACCACAGTGCTGTTGTGTTTCAGATTCAAAGTGAACTAACAAGCTTGGAAGCTGCAGAAGTTTACGAAGCTTAATTGTTAAATAAACCACAGTTTAATCAAAGTTTCACACCACTTCAGTTTAATGTATACAGCACCAGTTCACGCAAGCTCAAATATATCACCACACTAAAACGATAGCAGTAACACTAGCGATAATAAAGAACCAAACCCGCACTGCACAATCTATGGGTTAATGAATTAACGAAAGGTGCACTGCATAGTCTAGTGGTAAGGTAATAAGAGTTACGCTGCACTATCCAAGAGGTAAATGTAATTAAGTAGTAACCGAAGCCGCACTGCACTATCTATGGGTTGATGTATTTACCAAAGGTGCACTGCACTATCTAGTGGTAAAGGTAATACACGTTACACTGTACTATCCAGAGGTAAATGTCTTGGAGTATAAAAATAGACTGTTATTTTCACTTAACAGTTTTCAGTTTTCAGGGAAAAAAAAGTTGTCAGGAAACACTAAATGTAAATCGCTACGCGGAGAAACCGATTGATTTCAAGCGAAAAATCGTGAAAGGGGGAACTCGCGCGAAGATGAGAGGGCTATACCAAGCCAAAGTCGTACAAAACGAAAAGGTATCAGAGAGCAAGTTAACGCACGTCAGAACACGATTGATGCTGTGATTCCAACTAGCGTTGGATTAGCCGTGAGAACTCTTCTTGATGACATGATTGAAAAATGTTCGTCATTACATAAATTGTGTAGGATTACTGCGTATTGCTTTCGTTTTCTTCGAATGAAAACAAAACAAGAGAGAAATGAACCATGTTTAACTACAACAGAACTACAACATTCCTTTGATTTTAGGATAATATATGCCCAAAGGAAAGAATTCTCACGTGAAATGTGCTGTTTTCAGACTGGCAAAACAATTAACAAGAAGAGCAAACTATTAAATTTGAACCAATCTATAGACGGTCATGGCATACTGCGAGTAGGAGGACTACTAAACAACGCAAGGCTACATTTTGATGAAAAACATCCTATAACTATCCAGAGGAATGGAAAATTTACGCAGCTGTTACTGCACCAATTCCATCAAGCAATATTACATGGACAAACACAGCTAATGTTGAACACACTTAGAAAAATATTCTGGATCATCGACGGAAGAAATGGCATTAAGCACTTCATACATCGATGCATTCGCTGCTTATGAACCAAAGCAAAGGCTTCAACGCAGCTTATGGGAAGTTTGCCAACTAGACTGAAAATTTTTCAAAAGACAGGCGAGGCAGAGGATGAAAAATATCTAAGGGCTACGTCGCAATATTCATTTGCTTAACCACCAAAGCTATGCACATTGAAGTCGTCAGTGACCTTTCAACCCAGGCATTCCTAGCTGCAGTTCGTCGATTTATGGGAAGACGTGGATTCAGTACTCATATAACTCAGATTGTGGGACGAACTTTGCAGGATCAAATGCAGTGATGAAGAAGATAGAAGAAATTAACCAGTAAGCTGCGAAAGTCTTCACCAATGATGGAATCCAATGGCACGTCCACCCTCTGGCATCGCCACATTTCGATGGTTTACGAGAGGCTGGTGTCAAGTCTATCAAATCGCACTTACGCCGCATTGTTGGGAGCACATCCCTGACGTAGGAGGAATTGTCTACTGTGCTAATCCGGATTGAAGATTTTTTAAACTCTTGCCCTTTGTGCTCCCTGACTGAGACCCTTCTGACACCACGGCATTAACACCAGCCCACTTCCTTATTCGAGAGCCAATGCTAGCACCACCCGAAATAGTCATATTTGATGTTGACATCAATCGGCTGGACAGATGGCAATTAAAGGCTGGTGCTGAGTTAATCGTGAAGCTACATTTCGACAAGTCTCATTATCTTGTCATTCTTTCGAGTAAAAATTTTTGAACGTCGAAAAGCGAAGACAATACTCATTTCCGACGGATGAGATGTCAAGAATTTCAATTTTCGATCGAATTACTTATAGGAAAGACATTTGCACTATTCAATTTTCAAACTCAAACACTAAATGTTACTTTTTAGCTCGAAAGAATGAACTGTACATATTAAATTGGCGTGAAATGATTAGAGACATGTGTCTTTGCCATCTACATTTTCAAAGCGAAACCAGCTTTAAAGCGACTTTTCATGCTATAAACTGAGTACAACACCTGCTTATTTTCGAGCTAAATTTTCGCCGAAACAGATTTCACTTGAAATTTTGTATGGAAATTTTACGTGAAATCGAACACAGTACTAAGCTTAACACAAAAACTAACAGAAGATTTTTGGAAAAGGTGGCAAAATGAATATTAAAACAGACTACAATAGTAATAATACCACTTTCATTGATTTTTGCACTAGGTCCGATAGGGACAGACTATGGCCAGTTCAAAGCATGAAGTGGGATAGTTTCTGGAGGCTAAAGATGCTGAAAGTGGGCTAGAAAATCAGCTATTTTTGTACGAGGAGCCGGTTTGGCGGCCGACGGTCGGTTTTTGCACTAGTGTGGGTGTGTGTGCAGATAGGCTGGAGGCTTGGAGCAGCTTTCTGTAGGCGCTGATTGGGTGGTGTCTGGTAGGGGTATGTGGTGAAGGGCGCTGATTGGTCGGGAGTTGGTTGTGACATGCGATGAGGAGCTGAAAGTAAAGAGTTCGAGTATTGTGTTTGGATAGACATAAATATACGTGAACGTGTCGCACTGGATAAGCGAACACCATGTGTTTACATTCAAAGTGTATCAAGAAAATCACTATAAAAAGCATGTGTTCGCGAGAATAAAAATAACAAGACTGGTGTATTTCTGGTTTTTATTTCTGGTCTCATAACTGACCTGTGTCGGGTATGCATGAATAGGTTTACGAGGGATTTTACTTTTGTTAGTATTGTTTATCGTATCATTCGCCATGTGCGTTTCAGGTTTCGAACTCAATCATTGCATTTGGTTGATAGAACCTTGAACTTGATTATACCTGTATCGCAAGCATATGCAGATGCAATGTCTTGTTTTCTTATTTTATCTTTCCTCGTTCGCAATGTGCGATTCTGGTCTCAAACACGATCAATGGATTAAGCGTATCGTATGCATGTGCGATATATTGATAATGATGGATCTGAGTAATTTGGTCTGTCGTAAATACAAGATGTAGACCGGTTGTAAGAACGTGGTGTGTCATAACTGATCCATGCTAAGTGTGGATGAATGGTGATTTTACGCGCTGCAGAGATTATGTCAGAATTGGATGAATGATTTTGTGATGTTTCCGAGTGGCTATATTTAGAGGAAAACAGAGACGTTATTCGCTGATTGGAGAAGAGTAGGTCAATGTTCAGGTGTTGTACTTTCTTTGTGGTAATTAGATGGTAACTTTATTGTTTTTTAATTTGTACAAATTTATATTGATATAAAAATTACAAAGTTTTTATTTTTTATGGAATCTTATTTTGAGAAATTCACCCTGTGAGTCATCCACGCCATCAAATGTTAAGAATTGATCTGTCGCCTGGTTCAGCTCTTCCACTTGACGCTGAGTTTTAATCTTGTCCGAAAATCGAGTTGGCAGAAAGCAAAAAATCTCTCCATCTAGATGTACCGCCAGTCGAAGACCGTATTTTGTCTTCAGCATGCGGAAGAATTTAATATGGTACTCCTCTCCAACTTCTAAAGAACTAACCAGAGTCATGATATCTCCATCTCCACCAACAGCTGAAGTCAACAGTTCAAAAGTGTTCTGTAAAATAGAAAAACAATTGGTAAAATTTTTCACAAATATATTGCGATCTGCAGTAGAAGAATACTTACCATATTGGTTGTAGGCTTTCAAGTACGTTCTGATTTTCTTACGGAATCTCACATTCTTATATACCAGCCGAATGCTAGTTAAAATTCTTAAGACGATCTTGGAAAATTACACCATATCATTCAATCATCGAAAGATTTCTAAGTGTTAGATAGTATGACACTAGATATGCAAAGTAATAATGAAACACACATTTTTCAAAAGATAGGCTCTACAAAAGAAAAATATACATATCAATTACCAGAACTCAAATTCAAGGCTTGGAAAATTACACCAGTAAAGGTAATCAAACAAAAATGTCTAAGTGTCAGATAGTATGACACTTGAAATGCAAAGTATTAACGAAACACACATTTTCCAAAAGATAGGCTCTACAAAAGAGAAATATACATATCAATTACCAGAACTCAAGTTGAAGCCTTGGAAAATTACACCATTAAAGGTAATCATACAAAAATGTCTAAGTGTCAGATAGTATGACACTTGAAATTCAAAGTATTAACGAAACGTACATTTTTCAAAAGATAGGATCTACAGAGGAAAAAATATACATATCCATTACCAGAACTCAAGTTTGTCTTTTTATAATTTAATACAAAGTTGCTAACGGTAGAGAGGTGTATAAATGTTTTACACATTATGCATATCAACTATCAGCACAGAAATTCAAGACTATTTGCCAATTAATACAAAGTTTCAAAAAGATAGAGAGCAGCATACATGTTTTATGATAAGTCAGATCTTATTCAGAAAAATCCGATGATATGTTGAATTATTTCTTGTAGAGATCATCAGTCTTCACTTAAGATGGGAAAATATGACAAAGTTGCTAAAACTAGAACCTGTATACATATTTCATGCCATGTTAAATCCGTCTCATAGAAAAATCAGATGGTATGTTGTTATAGAGATCGCTAATCTTAGCTCAAAACAGGAATATGCAACCATGCAGGTGCGCGATTTGCATGATATGATGTCAATATCATAACGATGATTTTGGACAGTTCTCTCGTAAGCCGGAAAGATCTGCAAGGAAGACAGGTCAGGAGAATCGTCCAAATTACCTTGATAATAAGTATAGAAGCCTCATTTAAAGATGGTAGAGACATTAGAATTTCAGGCAAGTGCTCTGAAGGAGGTCGTTTTGCTGCCGAAGCATTTTTATGGATAAGGTAAAAAGGCGAAATAAGATATAACCATCAAAAATACCGTTTTATCTTTTTCAGACTACAGAGATAACATAGTCATCTTAAATGCATTAAGAAGGATATGCCAAAATATAGCCGCAATTTCCAAGTTGTTGGAGACAACCTCACAGGGAAAAGCAGAAGAGCTCGAGCAGTCTATTGTCGGGACTCCGTGTAAAAAGCAGACAGGCAGCGTTGGATCTTTACCTGCAAAGCGGGCTTGTGGGTCCATCGTAAAAAAAGAAGAAGGCGAGAATTCACCCAATTAGTCCCTACATGCTCACCAGCGAATTTTTGAAAAAGAAGCATTAAAATTAATATTAACCGCTGCATTTCATTTTTTAATTTTTCAAAAACAAAAACAAAAATGAATAGTTTAAATGTAATTAACCATTTAAGAAGTTTTTTAAGTTTAGGATATAATTTATTTGTTACTACTTTAAGTATTTTGGTGAAGGAGATGAAAAAAAAGAATTATTTTCAGCTTTTCTGAAAAAGTTCAAATCTTCGAACTTTTAACGCAATTCTCAGCCATACATAGTGTTCCTTTTTCAGACGAGACATTAAAAGTGCAAGTTTTTTTCCTAAATGATCAACAGGGACCAAGTAACTCCCACCCCCCAGAACTTGAAGCAGAAAAAGCTCTCTCTAAAAATTTGGCAGGCAGAGCTGCAGATACAAACGGCGGAATCTTACAAGAGATAGCGCAGGATGTAGGTCCAGTTCAGACTGGTGGTGGTGAGATTGAAATCTTATCAAGAAGGGATACTTTTTACGAAAATTTCAAACTTAAAGGCGTTAAGATGGTCTTCCGCCTAAAAGATTTCAGAGAAAACGCAGAGGACCCTGTCAAAGAGCTTGAGAGCATGTTTGATAGGGTGATAAAGGAGTTAGTTTCCAGTTTTACGCAGGGAAGTAAAATAAGCTTAGCTATCGAACTTCCAGATTCGCCTCAAGTTAAACCCTTTTTGGCTAGTTTAAGACCTGTAAGTGAGCTGTATGGGTCTTATATTATTGGATTAATTTTGAATGTAAATCAATCCAATACAGCTTTTCTCTCTGATGGGGCTATGCAGATAAAAGCAGATATTGTAAATTTTCCTTTTGTCGGAGGTAGGGTAACTTCCAGATTTTTGTCAGAAAAGACGATTCTGGCTAGGAAGTATAGTGTGGTGGATGTTGGAAAAGACAATGATTTTCACTGTCTCCCTAGAAGTTTATGTTACGCTTTTGAGATGGTTTCGGGAAGACTCATGGATAAAGGTCAGGCTGCGATTTTCAGAGTTCTAGACAAAATGTCGAAGAAGCTATGTCGAGATACAAAAGTGGTGGTGGGCTGTATTCTACCCGATCTCTACAAATTTCAAAAGTTTTAAAAAGATTATAAAATAGTTGTTTTTGATGATCCGAAAAACTCAGAATCTTTTATGTTTAACCCTCCGTACGAAGACAACTCTGTAAAAAAACTGTAATTTTACTATTCCAAAGAATTGGAACACTTTTATGTGATAAAGTCCCTTACCGGCTTTTTCAACAATAAATACGCATGCACTCTTTGCGATAAAGTGCTGCATGCGAAGCAACACAAATGTGATCGAAAATGTCCATACTGTCTTTCATTTCCACCATGTACCTTTGTAGAAAAGGTTAGGGAATGTGGAGACTGTAATCGCATGTTCCGAGGTGACATCTGTTTTGCAAACCATTTAACATATGAAAAAAGAAATATATGTGAAAGCTTGAGAATATGTGAGCATTGTGGAAAGTTTATAGTCCTCGACAAAAGGCGAAGTGGTAATCATACCTGCGATGAATTTGTTTGTCAGAACTGCTGGAAAATTATACCATCAGATCATCTTTGTTATATTAAGGCTCCGAAGAGAAAATCTGATTCCGAATTTATGATAATATTCTTTGACTGTGAAAGTACTCAGAATACTTCCTACGGCAATAGTTCAAAAATTTTTCTTCATGTTGTCAACTTAATTGTCGCCCAGCAGGTCTGCTATAACTGCTACGAAAATTCCGATATATTGGAAGAATGCAATGTTTGTGGAGTGAGGAATCATATTTTTCAGTATCAAGAAAATGAGAACGTCGTAGGAAAGTTTCTAAATTACTGTTTCAGAGCTCGAGCCTCTATCTCAAACATATTCTGTATAGCACATAATTTGCAGGGCTATGACGGGCATTTTATAATTTCAGAGTAAATGAGCAGAAAGATGAATATAGAACCTATGATGAATGGTACCAAGATAATGAAACTAACCTGCGACAGAGTATCTTTTACTGACTCTTTAAATTTTCTGGCATTACCACTTGCACGTTTCCCGAAGGTTTTCGGAATTAAAGATCATGCAAAGGGTTACTATCCATATTACTTTAATACAATGGAAAATATTGACTATGTAGGCAAAGTTCCATCACCGGATTTGTATGGGTATACAGCAATGAAGAAAGAGGAAAAAGACAAGTTCTTCGACTGGTATAATGCAAATTCATCAGGAATTTTTGATAACCGAAAGGAGATGTTGAGGTATTGTGTGAGCGATGTCAATATTTTACGTTTGGGATGCGTTCGTTTCATGGGGGAATTTCTTAGCATTACTAATGTAAATCCTTTTACAGAAGCCTTAACTATAGCTTCAGCATGTATGCTTGTGTTTAGAAGAAAAAAAACGGAAGGAGAACACCATAGGTATAATGCCAAAACACGGCTATTACAAATTTCAAAATCAGTCGTTAATTGCCTCTAAATGGCTTGCTTGGGAATCGAGCAAAATACAGGATGAGATCCTATCGGCTAATAATAAAGGTGAGGTAAAGTTAGAGAAAGGCGGCATGTATGTAGATGGCTTCAATCCAAAGACAAATACGGTATATTAATTCTTTGGTTGCTTTTACCACGGATTTACAAGCTGTTTTAAAGTGCAGAACGTGTCCGCTAATAATAGGGGAGTTCGCGAGACCTTAGCTCAAAAGAATGAGGCAACGCTTAGGAGAATATAGATGACAGGACGTAATGGATATCATTTGATTTACATGTGGAAGTGTGAATTAAACAATTTTTTAAAGTCACATCCAGAAGTAAAAAAGGAATTAGAACGACTTACTAGTAACATCACGAAACCACTAAACCCACTTGATGCCATTGTTTAAATTAGAAGTGTTTAAATTATTCCATAATTGCAGAGAAAATGAATTAATAAGATATCTTGACTTTACAAGTCTACAATTGCAGAGAAAATGAATTAATAAGATATCTTGACTTTACAAGTCTATACCCGTACATTAATAAATATGCTCCAGAAGTAAAAAAGGACTTAGAAAGACTTACTAGTAACATCACGAAAACACTAAACCCACTTGATGCCATTGTTGGCGGACGTACAGAAGTGTTTAAATTATTCCATAATTGCAGAGAAAAATCCGGAAATATAAAGAAATAAGAACATACCCGTGAAGGCTGAAATACTCTCAATGCATGGTTTTATCACCTGCACCATATTACCCCCAAATAATTTATTTCTACCCGTATTACCCTTCAAGAAAAATCACAAACTGTACTTTGTACTATGTAGAACTTGTGCATCTGAAAACAAAGTATCAGGATGTCAACATCATGACAGTGAGCGGAAAATTACGGGTACATGGGTTATACCTGAGGTAGCCTTAGCTGTAAAGAAAGGCTATGAAATTAAAATCGTGTATGCGGTTTGGAAATATAATCATACCGTGTACGACCCCGGTTCAAAAACAGGTGGCTTATTTGCGGAATACGTGAACACATTCCTGAAGATTAAGCAGGAAGCTAGTGGGTGGGGTAGTGAATGTTTTCTTATACTTAAGACCGAGTACAGAAATCTTCAGATTCCCCTGTACAACTTCTATTGATTCACATACACTTTTGAAATTCGTAATATTCTTTATTAATAATTCTTGGTTTGAACAACAATTCAGAATTCGTGCACGCCAATCGCAGTTCACGTGATAATCAAAACCCAAATTTTTAGTGAGGCGAAAAAATAACTGTAAAAATGAAAACAATTACATTCCAAAAAAACCGTAAAAGTAAAAATTCCATTGGAATATCTTCGTCAAAAAACTGGAATTTGTGTGCATTCAATCCCGATCTTTCACGATAAATATGCCATCTATGGGCTAGCATCAGCGGGCTATTTTGAACCTATCCAACAAGCGATGACATTCTCCCGGACCTTGAAACGTTTCTACGTTTCTAAATGAACTGGGGGCTGTACTGCAACCGTTGACGATGATCATCCTGAAATCTAGGATGAAAAGGCGCCACGTCGACGTATTAACATGAAATGAAAAGTAGATTACTATTTGGTTAATAAAATTAGTTGATACTTGGGGAACATCCGTTCAGATTTGTTCCAGCTGCATTCTCGGCGGTTGTATTGATCAAATAGCTTGTGGTGGCTGATGTGTATGTTGCTCGTGGCATTTCCTCCTGACGAGCAATGCAACATCCCGCTACGAGGGGTTATTGTTAATGTGGCGCCCCGACTCGCCACCTCGAACATTAAGGAAAGTAAAAAGGAATGAGACATTTCGAGAGAAATAGTGAATTCAGTGTCTGATCATGATATGGTTACCATAATGTTCTTATATGTTAGGTTTTATATATGTAGATTATGTATCTTTGCATGTATGTTTGTTTTTCGTATGAGTTGTACTTATTGTTGGTTTTGCTCTTTTGTGTTGACAGTGTCCTTTTGTTCGGGTAGTAGGCAAACCTTGTGTATCGGCCGTCGTAGTGTGGAAGCGGCGGTTTTAATGTCCACTACTCGGACCAGGCCATCTGGCCGTGGATGGGTTTCGTTGATTCGGCCCATCAACCATTTAAGTGGGGGAAGACGTTCGTCTTTGATGGTTACTAGCTGTCCGACCTGTAGATTTGTTTGTGTTTGTTGCCATTTCGTACGCTGTTGTAGCGTGTGTAAGTATTCTGTCTGCCAGCGTTTCCAAAAGTCTTGTTGTAATTTTTGTACCAGAAGCCATCGTCGCAGACCAATTGCATTAACTTCCAGTAAATCATTCTGTGGAGAGGCGGTGATTGCGCGTCCGATCAAAAAATGACCTGGTGTAAGTGGAGTTAGCACTGTTGGGTCATCGGATAATGGACTTAGCGGTCTTGAGTTAAGGCAGGCTTCGATCTGTGTCAACACGGTTGCGAACTCCTGATAAGTGAGGATGACATTGCCTACTACTCTTTTCAAGTGATGTTTTACCGAACAAACTCCGGTTTCCCATAAGCCTCCAAAGTGTGGTGACGCAGGAGGGATAAACGACCATGTTATCCCATCCGTAGCTAACAATTCAGCAACTTCTGATCGAATTCTTTTCTGACTTGCCACAAATGTTTTCTCTAATATCGTTTTTGCTCCTATGAAATTTGTGCCACAGTCGGAATATATATTCTTGCAGAGCCCTCTGCTTGCAATGAACTGGCGAAGAGCGGCTAAGAGAGCCTCCGAGGTAAGATCACTTACCACTTCCAAGTGGATTGCTTTGGTCGCCAAACAGACGAATAGTGTGATGTAGCCCTTGTACGTCTTCGTACCACGGCCCTTTGACATGCGTAGTGAAAAGGGTCCTGCGTAATCGATCCCTGTGTTTGTAAATGCAGGAGCTGGATTAATTCGTTCCTTGGGTAAGTTGCCCATCATTTGAGTGGAAATCGTCTTAGACAATCGGAAACATTTCACGCAATTATGTATGTAGGCCTTGACAGAGTTGCGTAATTTTCGGGGCCCAATACGTTTTTCGAATGCTATTAAGTGTGGCGATTAGTCCTCCATGAAAGGTTTTGAGATGGTGATGTGCGATGATCAACCTTAAAAAATGACTTCCGTGTGGGAGAATTACCGGGTGCTGTTCGTCAAAGGTGATTTGGGCCTTTTGTAATCGACCGCCAACTCTTAGTGTCCCATATTGCTCCAAAAACGGTTTGAGAGCCTTGATTTTGCCATGCTTGTTGATTGTGCCATTTAATTTTAGAGCTGCAATCTCGTCGGTGTAGTTTTCTTGCTGTCCGTCTGGTACCAATATGTTGAAGCAAATTTCAGCTCGTGAGTTGTGAGATATGAGCAGCTATTGTTGGTCTTGTCTCGGGTGGAGTTATAAATAAAGCGGAGGCAGTATGCGGTTATTCGTATAAGACGGTTATATGAAGAGAACTTGGTGAGATCCAGTAGTTGCTTTGGACTTTGAATTTGTGTTGTTAACGCAGTTGGCTTTCGCATTTCTTGTGTCGTTTCATAAAGTTGTTCAGTGGGATCTTGCTGTGTGAATGTTTGTAGCCACATCAGTCCGTTCCACCACAGTATAGATGTTCCACCACAGTAAATTGTCTGGAGTCATGCCTCTGATTGCAAGATCGGCTGGGTTGTCGGAAGAGGTAACATGGTGCCATATAGCAGTTGGAATTAGTCCATGTATTTGGCTTGACCGATTTGCCACAAAAGTCTTCCAGTGGCAGGGGTGTTTGGATAGCCATGCTAAAACTATTGTAGAATCCGACCAACAGTGAATTGGAAACTCTTGCAACTGCAGAATCGATACAATTCTGGCCATTAGTTTTGCCAATAACGAGGCGCCACATAATTCCAAACGGGGGCAAGAGACCGTTTTGATAGGTGCAACCTTGGTTTTGCTCATTACAATACTCATTCTCGGTTTTAACGAGCTTCCAGTGACTACTCTTAAGTACACCACTGCAGCATATGCCCGTTCTGAGGCGTCACAGAAGCCATGCAATTCGATCTGCGTACTCTTTGTAGTATATAGCCAACGAGGAACTTTTACGTGTTCTAGCTGTGGTATATTGCTTCGGAATTGTTCCCACTTCAATTGAATCTGATTTGGAAGAATCTGATCCCATTTTATGTTTTGAAGCCAGAGCTTTTGTAAAAGTAGCTTCGCTGTAATTAAGACTGGAGCATACCAACCTAGAGGGTCGAATAATCTCACGATGGTTGAGAGCATGACTCGTTTAGTAGGTGTTTCGTTGCGGGGCCCCGCGTCGGGCACCAGTAAGAACTTAATTGATAGTTCGTCACGTATCCGATGCCATTTTAATCCCAGAGCATTTACTGTTGAGGTGGCTGTGTCGCTTATTTCAATCGTCTCTGACTCGAATCGGTCCCTTTCGGGTACGTTTTGGATCACTGTTGGGTCGTTGGACGTCCATTGCCGCAGGCAAAAACCACATTGACTAAGCAACTTGATGAGTTCTTGTTGCAGCTGCGTGGCTTGAGTGAAGTCTTCTCCACCACTTAGCACATTATCGACGTACAATTCTCGGGATAATGCTTTGGATGCGAGTGGAAAATTTGAGCCGTCATCTTCCACCAATTGTTGGACTGCTCGCAAGGCCAAGAAGGGAGCTGAATCTACCCCGAATGTGACGGTATTGAGTCGATAGTGTTGAATCGGCTCTGAAGGGCTGTGTCGCCATAGGATTCTTTGATAGTCTCGATCCGTGGGAGTAATTAACACTTGTCTATACATCTTCTCCATGTCAGCTGAAAAGGCAACTCGATATATTCTCCACCGTGAGATGATATCTGGAAGATCCTATTGTAGCCTGGTGCCAACGTAAAGCTGTTCGTTCAGAGAGTTTTCTTTGTCGGTCTTACAGGACGCGTTGAAGACGACTCGCACTTTTGTGGTGAGGCTCGTTTCTTTCACTACGCCATGATGAGGCATATAATAATTGGGCATCAAGTTCATTTCGTCTTCTGGTATCTTATCTATATGTTTTAGCATAAGGTATTTATTCAAACATTGATCGTAATCTGCATGCAGTTGAGGATTTCTGTTTAATTTTCGTTCGAGAGTAATTAGTTGCGAACAGGCCGATGCATAGGATGTGTTACGCTTACAAGGGAAAGGAAAAAAAAAACAAAACAAAACAAAACAAATCACCACAGTGAACAGGGACAATAATTGTATGTATAACATCAGATATTGTATGTATAACATCAGATTGACAGACATCAATAATTGTATGTATAACATCAGATTGACAGACATCAATAATTGTATGTATAACATCAGATTGGCATATTATAGCCTTACATTTAATCAGCGGAAAACCTAAAGCAAACAGGTCACTTCTATGCTCGATATTTCTTACAACTTACCGCAGAAGATCTCCAGAATGACGAACAGACTACAATCGCGGAAAAGTTCAGCCACTACACGGCGCCTTGTCGAACGCAGCACCTGCAAACTGCGCTCGCAGACATCTCCCGAACAGATCTTCACCTAGAGAATGGCATGCAATTAAAGCCAAAATGCTGAAAATCCGTGTCAACATCTCGCCAAAACAATAATCAATAGTAACTGACATGGTTATGTCGATGACATCTCGCGTCTGACAGATCGACCAGGCAATGGGTAGATCGGCTGCAAAGGTGTGCAGTGTGCAGGCTGTAAATGAAACGCCGGCGATGTGGACAAACATCGCAAGCAGCAAGTTGAATTCATGCCATCGCAACGAAAGGTGAATGCCCGGCGGTAAGGTGCATTCACCCTCAACGCATGAAAAGAGGTATCCATGAGAGCCGCGACGGACCTAGAGGGACCCCGTAGATTGACGGGACCAAATGAAGCTTCGAGCGAAGTGGCAGGGCGATGCCGTGCTTCTTTTCGAGCTAGGAACGACACGGTGAGGATCTGAGTTACGAGCAATACCAGCGGAAAAGTCTGTGTTCTTCTTTTTCTTCTTTTTTTCTTGCTATCTGGCGCCTGGTTGGAGGACAAAGAACGCTTGAGGCGGTGGGAAAACGAAAGATAACAAGTCAAGATCGAGGCACCGGCGAACGAACAAAATTGCGTAGTGGAGAATTTTGAAGCGTTGAGGCGGCGGCAGCGACTTACAGAACCGAAATCACGGGAATCCCCAGCTTAACAAGTCAAGATCGAGAGCGACGATCGAGGCATCGGCGAACGGAAAAACTGCGTAGTGGAGAACTTTGAAGGATTGAGGCAGTGGCAGCGACTTACAGAACCGAAATCGCGGGAGTCCCCAACTTAACCCCTTAACGCAGACGAGAAAATTCACCACGGTTCCTGTCAAGGCTGATACAGGTACGTGCCACACGAGTCATTTAGTTCACCCAATAAATTAATACGAAAGAGCGGAAATTAGAATTAAATTTGTAAGTTAGTAGTAAGAGTAACGTAGAAAAATAAAATTCGTGCCCACACGAATAGTTTGCGTGTAGACGTAAGTTTCGGAAGCTTGATCGCGGCGCCGTCGTATGTAGTAGCCCTCATAATATTTTTTTTAAAAGTTGCCTTAGATATCGTAGGGGAAAAGTTCTCGCTCATGTTATTGAATACCCTGCAGCACCTATTTATTGGCTCGTTTGCTGCATATGTTGTGTTGTGTTGGTATTCAATAAGAAATCGTCGGGATCTAGTGACTCTCAAGGGCTGATTGAGTACAAACTTTTCTTTCAAGTAGACGACATTAATCACGTCTCTGATGACATCGAAGCTGAAGCAGGCAGATAACATTAATCTTCTTGATGCAAGCGGTAACAAGTTAATACATTTAAGGCGATATCCGTATGGTGGTAGATTACTGAAATCATAAGGGTTAAAAGGATCTCTCAGAGCGAATAGTAAAAACTGCTTCTGAACAGACTCAAATCTTTGGCTGTGAATTTCGAAAGCCGGGTTCCAGATAGTGCACGCATATTCGAGAAGAGGACGCACGAGTGAAATATATAAGGATTTAGTAACCCAAAGATTCTTTAACTCTTTGGCCCGTCGCTTAATGAAACCAAATTGTTTATTTGCTCGGGAAAGCACTCTATCGTAATGTAGATTGAAGCGGAGCTTTTCATCCAGGGTGACACCGAGATCTTATATGTTGTCAACCCTGCTGAGTGCCGTGTTGTTGAGGCTGTACGTATAATGAACGCGTGCAGTTTTGCGAGAGAAGCTGATTGCGCGGCATTTGGTAATGTTAAGAGGGAGTTTGTTCGCCGAGCACCAATGGTCTGGAGAATACAGTTTAGACTGAAAAAAGGCCGCGTCAGATTGTGACCTGATGACATGGTAGATTTTGATGTCGTCCGCATATAGTAAGTGAGGAATATCAGATAAAACCTCCGATATGTCAGATATAAAGATATTAAAAAGAAGAGGGCTAAGATGACTTCCTTGAGGTACACCGGATTTAACGACGACTTTCTTAGAAATGAGACCTTGGAATTTCACGAATTGCAAGCGGTCGTGGAGGTAGGAGCCAAGCCACTTTAGTAAGGATCCTGCGATTCCGAATTGTTTCAGTTTGGAGATCAAAATGGAGTGATCAACTCGGTCGAATGCTTTGCTGAAGTCTGTATAGACTGCGTCAATTTGATCATCTTTCTCCATTTTGCACAAAACATCAGAAACAAGCACCATAAGATTAGTTGTAGTAGAACGACCTTTCCTAAATCCATGCTGCTGCTCGTTCAGTCGAGCGTCGACCATAGGAGAAATTTGGCAGTAGATGATTTTTTCAAATAGTTTGGGAATAGCAGATAGAATGGCGATGCCTCTATAATTTTGAATAAGACGCCTATCGCCACTTTTATAAATAGGTGTAATATAAGAAGATTTCCAATACGAAAGAAATAGTCCAGAGGAGAGAGAATTATTGAATATAGTATGAAGGGGAGCGATCAGTTGTTTTACACACATGATCAGAAAAATAGGAGGGAGGAGGTCAGGTCCAGCACCCTTGTTATTGTCAAGCTCCATAATGGCAGTAAATATTTCACTCCTCGATATGGTCATATCCTCAGCAAAAATTGTTTGAGTCGCACCCGGGAATCAATACAATGTTGGGATGCTAACTGGACTAAAAACTTCTTGAAAATGGTCAGCAAAAAAGTTGCATATCTCCTGAGAAGAAGAAGACAACATAGAATTTTCAGTGGACATTGAAGAGGGGTAGCCGCTTGTTTTCCGCTTCATATTAACAAAATAAAAAAAAATTTTAGGGTCGCGGATTATATTCTCCCCAGTAGTTCTAAGGTATCTGTCATACGCTTCGTGAGATTTGGTATAGAATTCCTGAGCCATTAAATCGTATTCTTCTTTAATACGATGGTTAATTTCGACTTGATTCTTCATTAGCCTGTAAAGTTTATTTCTGTGGTTTCTCAGACGTCTAAGGGTCTTGTCAAGCCAAGGTTAAAGAGTTTATCTTTTTTCCTAATCTTGGGTACACACTTATCTACCGCGTCAAATACTATTCTATAGAACATGGCTACATCATCATCAAGGGAATGGCATATAAACACATTTGTCACATTGTCAAGGAAATTGTGAATCCTATCATAATCAGCATTATGGAAATCATATACAATCGTATTATTGTACGTACTTAACATGTTCCAATCAGTAGTGGAAAGTTCAACTATAAGAGCGGAATGGTGAAGACTATTAGAAAAGAGATTCTCTGCGTCATTAGCTGGGCTAACCACTACATCGTCGTAAACATTTGTAAAGATTAAGTCTAACTAATTACCATTTTGGTTGGGAGTCGGAACAACCTGCTGCAATCATGGCCATACAACGTACTCACAAGGTTAAAATCAGAAGACTCAAGTAGGTTTACTGGTATTAAACCATCATCAGACTTATCATAAACAAAACGCAAATTCGGGCGATTAAAATCACCCAAGAATATTACTTTATCCTCAGCACTACGAGAAGCCACAAAAGAAGATATTTGCTCACATATATTATTGTACATTGATTCGTCAGATCTCGGTGGGACGTAAAATAAACCAATATAAACCGAGGTTTTGTCAATTGAAACGCGGATAAATATGTGCTGGAACAATTTGTGCGAGGCAGAGTTTACAAGTTCACTTGAGTGAGTGTTCTTAACTGCGAGTAAGACACAACCACCTCTTGATTGACCAGTGGAAACATAGTCTCGGTCATTTCTAAAGATTGTCCAGGTACTGTCAAGGATTTTTTCATTGATATGCGAGTCATTACGTGTTGAAATCGTCATGAATTAAATCGCAGCTTTTGATTTTTGAGATACGTCTCAGCCAATCATCTTCCGACCAGTAAGTGCCAAATTTAAAAATTTTTGTATGAGAATCGTTCTTGGGAGGTTCAGATAGTTGTTTTTGTTCAATGAACAATTTCTTGATAGGAGAGGCTGCGACATCTTTGGTAGACTTCATCGGCATTAACAAGTTAGAAGAATTGTTGTTATGTGCACTCAGTAGTTCCTCGTGAAGTGATATTTCCATCAGATGTGCACAAGGATTGGATGGCTCTACTTCTGCCGATGGTTTTGTGTCAGACTTAACTATACTCTCTTATTTATTAACAATTGAATTTTGGTTGGAGAGTAAGTGGGTAGAGATGGTATTTGACAACTGATCAATCTTGGTAGTTAATGTTGCCGTTATTTTATGTTCAAGCATTTTAAACAGATCGCTATCATTTGCTTGGCATTTTGATTTGTATGTGCTTAATGTGTTGATAGATGAATTAAATTGAGCTAAGATGTCGTTAAGCTCAGCTGATCTGTCTGAATTTCTTTTGCTGGTATTAGAAACAGCATCTTGAGTAGCCGTAAAACTTTCGATGTGCCTTGTGATTTCGGTAAGAATTTCATCGTTGAGTTTTGTTTGCGCGTGTAGTTTCGAAAGCATATGATCTTTTTCCCCATTAAGGTTACCGATGTAGTTTGCTAAGTTGTTATACATACTCTGCATGAGTTTTTCTGTATGCTGGCAGTCGGAGCAAATAAAATGGGACTCCAAGTAGGGATTAAACCAATCTCAAAATGCCTTGCATATTACAGATTTTAGCGTATTGTCGAAGGCTATGCAATTATCAAGGTTACACTTGTAACTCATATTAATTAGTTGAATTCAAGTCAACAAGAAAGACGCTCGAAGAAAGCTACCAAAAGTCGTACGAGTCGAGGATCGAACTCAGGACGCTAGTATGCTGGTCCAGAGACCTTCACACTATACTGCAGGTATTTTGAAAATTTGCTCAATAAAAGCGATGAAATCAGCATTAACACCCTGTTGACAATTCCAATTATCAAAAAATTCCAATTATAGAATAGCCGGAACTATATATTAAATTCAAATTTTGTTATTTTGATTTTTCAATGGGTCATGCCTCGGATGTGGAATGTGTTAGCCAAGCACAAGTGTCCGAAGTTGGCGGCCAGGTGGCGCTGCGAGCCTTTATTCCACGTAATACAATTGTTTTGATTTTAACTTAAGAATTTTATTTGGGTATTATTTTGGAATTTGATTTGTGAATTTTATTTATGTGATTGAAATTTATTTTAGAATTTTTAAAATCCGAACAACACTTAACAAAAACTAAAGCGGTGCTGATGGTAGACGAACCGACAGCTTTTGTATCAGAGAGCCGACAGCTTTTGTATCAGAGAGCTGAGAGTTGGTGGTTCAGTGGTGAGGCTGAGTCGTTGCTCCCATTGTAATCGCGTATCTGCTGGAAGACGCTGTGTTTGGATACAAATGATTGTGAGGTCCCAATTTTTCACATCTACTTTCAACGATTGAAGTGATGCCAGACTTTCGTTTGTGGCGTCATAGAGGTTTCGGATCGATGACGCGGTATTTTGTGTGATTGGTTTACTATTAAATAATATCCCCATTTGCGCGCTGATTAGCAACCGTCTGTTCTCGTAGCGTTTTCGGAGTGCTTCCCATGCAGGAACGTAATTTAACTCGCATATTGAGTATGTCCGAAGCAATTGATCGGCTTCTCCAGAAACTGTACTTCGTAGATAAGGCAGTTTCTGGACGTTAGATAACGATTGATTGTCACCAAACAAAGCTATAAACATATCCCGGAACGGCTGCCATTCAGAGTATTGGTCGCTGAAATTAGGCAACTGAACCGGGTGCAATTGAACCGGCGTTAGTGATGTAGCTGATGCACCGACAAAGCTGCAGTTTTCGGAGATGCGAGACGAAATGTTCGCTTCAGAAACCTGCTCGGATTTTATATTGCTAATCATATCCCGGAATCTATCAAGGTATTCATAATGTAACTCTTCGTATTAAGAATATATGTCATTTGAAAAATACGGAAGAGCTTGGTTGGTCGAGTCTGCGCTGACCATGATTTTCTGGTGGTTTTCGTAGAATTCTTTCCAGATATTGGTTATTCCATCTAGTCACCCGTTCAAATAACCCAAAGTGCAATTCGCTTTAGAGCATTTCTTAAAGTTATGATGAATCGGTCAAAAGTCGATCGTAACCATTTGGATTTTCAACAGCGTTTCGATTGAGGTGGTCATAGATAATGAACAAATTAATCATCAAATGCTTCGCGACAATGAAATCGACCTTGGGTCCACTTGGCGAGTTTAGGCGCAAAGCATAGTGGTTAATTTAATCCGTGGGAACTTTCCTCGTTGGATTTAAGATTAACGCGCTACTTTTATCACCGTTATAGGAAACCACAATGAGCTATATTTTCAGTGTATCAGTGTGTACTGACTTCTAGACCCTTCTGTCGGACAAATTACCTTTCAATCACAAACTAAATCACTTCGAATTTCACCAAATCACTTCGAAATACAAGTATGGTAAGCGAAACTGGAACATAATTGAATAGGATGGAAAGAAATAAAGCATCCACTCACCAAAATCCGGTTCGAAGGACCATAATGTTCTTATACTTAAGACCGAGTACAGAAATCTTCAGATTTCTCTGCACCACTTCTATTGATTCACATACACTTTTGAAATTCGTAATATTCTTTTTTAATAATTCTTGGTTTGAACAACAATTCAGAATTCGCGCACGCCAATCGCAGTTCACGTGATAATCAAAACCCAAATTTTTAGTGAGGCGAAAAAATAACTGTCAAAATGAAAACAATTACATTAAAAAAATAAACCGTAAAAGTAAAAATTCCATTGGAATATCTTCGTCAAAAAACTGGTATTTGTGTGCATTCAATCCCGATCTTTCACGATAAATATGCCATCTATGGGCTAGCATCAGCGGGCTATTTTGAACCTATCCAACAAGTGATGACAGAATGTGTACCAGAACTAGAAAAAGATGATTTTATAAAGTCATATCACATTAAGGAGGACATACTTTTAGACAAAAATGAAATCCATGCAAATCCTGGTAGACGTAACACTGCAAAAATATGTCTAAATTCCCTTTGGGGCAAATTCGCACAGAGAGAAAATCGCACTAGCACCAAACTGGTAAACAATTTTTTTAGATTTTTGTAATTTTATACATACACCCGGTATAGAGATCTGCTCCTTATTACCAGTTTTTGAAGATACCTTGTGGATCACTTGGAAAAATATAGAAGAAAATTTAAATTTGCTGCCAAACGTAAACATACAAATAGCGGCCTAAACTACAGCATACGCCAGACTTAAACTGTATGACGCTTTAGAAAGACTCGGTAGAAGATTACTTTATTTTGACACTGACAGTTTGATTTTTGTTGATTATAAAACATCTCCTACCCCGTTCACAATATCAAATTTTCTAGGTGATTTGACTAACGAGATTGAAGGTTATGGTCCTGATGCTTTCATAACAATGTTTGCGAGCACAGCCTCGAAGAGTTATAGTATAAAAATTAAGACTAGAGATAAATACGAGTATATTACCAAATGTAAAGGTATAACCATAAATTTTGCAAATTCTCAGCTAATTAATTTTGAACGTTTTGTATCAATGGTTATCGGGGGTACAGAAGACGATGAAATTTATGTAAAGAATGAAAGAAAAATTAAGTGAAAACAACGAGGGGTTGTTATTTCTGCACCAGAAAAAAAAACATTTCAATCTACTTACGATAAGAGAATTGTGGAAGACGATTATTCATCCCATCCTTATGGATTCAAAAAAATTAAATTAGGAAAATAAGATACACACAATATACCTGTTAAGTATTCAAAGCTACTTTAAGAACTTTCAAAATACATTGCAAACATAACATAGTAAAATAATTATAAGCTACTTTTGTAAAAGATAGAAAAAATAAAAATGTCAGTTAAAACGAAAAATGTTGCTTATTTCATCACTAATCATCTTGCTAAAAGCATGTCAGAGTTCATTTTTGACATCCAATTCGTTTCTGAAAATCAGGGGCACAATTTCGCGAAAGAGCTAGCCATACTCCCGTACGATTCGACTGTACCTACAATTTACTACTTTAGACCTCCCTATCCTTACCAGGAGTTGAGCGGAAAGGCACGGAGGCAAAACGTGTTCGAGGCAAAGAACGTCAACGGCTTGTGATGGGATGACGGGGAGGTTAGCTACCACAATCTTCCAAACATTCTAAAGCCATTCAGCGAATCGACGATTTACGTAAAAGGCGATGCAAAAGTCAAATTTCTGAAGAGATATCTACCCTCCGCAAATATAGCTCATCTGGAGATACCAAAACTACGAGGTCTCATAAATTTCAAGACCATCTGTAAAATGCATGATGCACTTCTGAGGACACGATGTGCTGCGCAAAACTGTATAAATCTTTATATGTATTATCTTATGAATACTAAATATTATTGAAATACAAACATATTTTTTCTTATTACGTCAATTTATTTCATTACATTAAAAATAAGGTTACAGCTACACAGTATTGGAATTTCATAAAAAAGCCAAGAATAATTAATATGCATATAAGATGTACACAGTGCTGCCATTTATTTTTTTGGAATAATGCTAGATTCAATTTTATTTAATGCTAAATAGTGCTAGATCTTGTAAAATTATAATGCTAAATAATGCTTTCTTATTTAATTGAAATAAATATGGTTCAATATGAAAAAAATATGTATATTTATATGAGGGTTGATCAATAAATAATGATAATAGGTTATTTCCAGTTCGCATAAAATTTAAAAAAAAAAATTTTTACTACTACATATACTCACTAAGTCAGCATGAAAAAACATATGAATAGGCTACGATTCGAAGGAGCTACATTCATTTGAATACGAACAGTTGAAGAGAGAATGTGAAGAGAAATGTGGAAAAACAAAATTAAAGCTGTCATTAAGTACCTCTGTTTGAAAAAACTGTCTACCAGAGGCATACACGGCGACATAGTGGAAACATTAGGAGACTTTGTTCCTCCATATTCCACCGTTGCACACTACGCCAAGGAGTTTAAGCTGGGAAGAACATCCACTAAATATGAGCACCGCGAAGGATGTCCATCCACATCCCTCACTGAAGACAACGTAAAAAAACTCTAGCGTCTTTGTCTGTCTTTGAGTGACAAAAAAGTGTGGAAAGACGTAATACACTGTTTTTTAGAATCATATCAACCATTCCTTATCCAAAGCAACAAAACTCAACTATAACACATATAATTCAGTGCTGGCAACACTTTCCGAACGAAGTAGCAATAAGTTTACCATAACAAGCTCATACTCAAATAAACGTATCCTTTGAATTTCGTTCTCTTCGCAGGATTTCATCGAAAGTTTCAGCGGTTAAACGTTGTTTGAGGCTGCCATCCAAAAAATGTTCAAAACTCGAAAAATTTAAAAAAGCATTTTTTATTTTTATTGCAAATGCTTTGCATATGAGAACGTTGTTTGAAGCATCTGTTGGTGCAATATTTACGGAAATGGCTAATGCTGGTTAGCCTGTGTCAACAGCAAAGCATAATACATACCAAATCTGCTTCACGTTAAGTTAAACCCAACCAGTAAATTTCGATTCGATTGAATCACTGCGCTGGAAGTTATACGGGTGAAAAGAATTTTAGGGTTACCACCCTCAAAACTTATCAAACTTTTAAAGCGTTAATATTTCTTGGTAATTTTCATTGCAGGATCATTTCCATTTGGAAATCTAATGACATAATCGCTCAGTAAAGAAATTAAACAAAATTACAAAAATGGTCATAGCTGGCAGCCCTATCATGATATTTGTACGAAATTTCTACGACATTTGGTTCACATTAAAGTCCATTTACTGCGTGAACTTCGTTCTGATTTCTACACTGGACCGGAAGTTATAGGGAAAAAAGCTTTATTTTGCTGAGCAAATTTGCAAGATTTAGGGGACAAAAATCACCATAGCTGGCAACTCTATTCTAACTTTTCAGCCAAATTTTCATCAAATGTTATATAGAGTAAGATCCAAGTACTGGATGAATCTTGTCAAAATCTGATGGCTGAATCGGAAGTTATAGGCCAAAAACCGGTTTTTTTTCTCAGTGATTTTTCAAGATGGTACCACTGGCACAGGGTTGCCCGCATTTCAAAATCACTTCTATCAGACCTGGTGCTAGCTAATACCAACATGTTCTGTAAATTTCACTATGATCGAATAATCCGGGCGTCAGTTCTCGTGAACAGAACTTTCGAGGGCTGAAAATAGAGGTAATTTGGTGATGGGTTGCCGTTCTTGTGCAAATCGGAATTTTCAAAATTTCAATTTGACATGATGGATAAAGGTTAAAATTTATCAGTGATTTGATTTTTTTGTCAAAAATCAAAAATTTTTCAGGAAGGTCAATGATTTGAAGGTTTTTTTTTCAAGAGCCTGCCGTAGCTGCAGGGATACCCGCATTATCTTTAAAATCAACGTGCGCTAAATTTTAGTCAACATAAATACGCTCTGCAAATTTCACGACGATCCATTGCTTTTCTTAGAAGTAATGACAAAATAAAATTTAAAAAAAAATACTTGCCTACTTTTAGGCACCCTGCACCCACACACGGCTCAAAATTTCCAGTTCTTTATCATAGACGAGCTTAGAGCATAATTAGGTTTCATTCCCAATACATTTCTTTAACAAAAATTTACACTGCTTGGATATATAGGAGTACCTCAAAATTCACTAAAACGCTCGCCGCCGCCAAAAGGTTTAGAGTATCTGAATTTGAGAAAATTGTGGACCTACCTATTTTATACATCTACGTTCTCCGAAAATTTCAGCTCAATCGGATCATCCACTCCAGAGATTACTTCTATTAACCAATTGGCTGATATATATATATATATATATATATATATATATATATATATATATATATATATATATATATATATGTATATATATATATATATATATATATATATATATATATATATATATATATATATATATATATATATATATATATATATATATATATATATATATATATATATATATATATATATATATATATATATATATATATATATAAATAAAGAAATATAAATTTTCGGCGAAACGAGTTTAATACTATTGTTCTTCGAACATTAGTAAAAAGTCGAAGATTTCGTATTGGCAGATCAAAGGGTGACCCGCAGGCATGTAGCTGAGGTCACAGGGATCTCATATGGTAGTGTTTGGAAAATCTTTGCGAACAAATTACATATGAAGAAGGTATCTGCGCGTTGGGTACCGAGAATGTTAACGGACGAGCATAAGAAGAAACGAGTCGACATTTCAAGGCTGAATCTCAAAAAGTTCTTGGCAAATCAGGAGAATTTTTGTCACATTTCGTGACTATGGACAAGATTTGGATCCACCATTTTGATCCAGAAACCAAAGTGCAATCGATGACCTGGAAGTGACCCTCTTCATCGACGCCGAAAAAATTCAAAGTGTCAAGTTCGGCCGGAAAGGTTATGGAATCAGTTGAAGACGCTGAAGAAATTATTATGGTGGAATATTTAAAAAAGGAAGCCATCATATCAGGCTCTTAATAAAGGAGAAAAGACGCGGCAAACTGCGAGCCGGAATTCTGTTTCTTCAAAATAACGCACCGGTTCACTAGGCTGCAGTTGCCATGGATACAATTCAACAAACAGGATTCGAACAGATTGAACACCCACCCTATTCGCCAGATCTAGCATTCAGTGGCTTTTACCTCTTTCCTCGGCTCAAACAACACCCTCGAAGTAAGAAATTTGAAGATGATAGGGAAGTGATGGCCGCTGTTAAGGCATTTTGGGAGAGTCAAGATGAAGAATTTTTTTTCTAAGGTACCCTGGTTTTGGAAAAAAGATGGACTAAATGTATTAACTTGTTAGAAGACTATGTTGAAAAATAAATATATTTTTTAAATTTAATCACCTTAAAAACAAATAAGAAGTTTAAAATTTACATCTCAAAATGATTCCGTATCTATTACAGACATATCAGTTATACTTAAATCTCCTTCTCTTGTGTAAAGTTCATTTCTACCGATATTTTTCAAAACATCGTTTGGAATCCCACAATCAAAACAGCAACAATCATTTATTTTTAAGTGAAAAAAAACTCTAGCGCACCTGAACCGCTAGAAACACTAATGTTCGAAGAACAGTAGAAGAATCGTGCAGGTTTTGAGTGCATATTCCACCACATGAGCTGCTTATTACGGCCAAACTGTTTCAAATGCCACGTTTTACTTTGGTCTGAATGCGTTATAACTCATATGGTAGAAGGTTTCAGATATTACCACTGGCATGAATTTCAACGTTTATGAGAGCCAAACACGGGTTAATTATATTTGTTATCAGTTGCTTATTTCACAAAATTTTGAAAGCAGCATTTCATACAACATCAATGAAGAAAATGCTCAGTGCCTGCAGCACTGTAACTGGAGTTGGTGTATGGGGCTGCGATCCGAAAAATTTGCAGAACTGGGAATTGAAACATCGGTTATTGATTTTCATTGTAAATGTTTCCGGTATGAATACTAACTGTAAGCATTTATTGATACAAAAGTAGCACAACCGACTCGTGCTGGCAACCTTTCGCCAGTATCAAAGCCAAGAATATATCGCATCTGCTTCACGTTGTTTAATTACATTCGAAGTTATAGGAGTATAAAGAAATTTAGGGTTACCTACAGCGAGTTTTTTCAAATAATCGAAAGATTAATATTTGCTGTTTATTGTCACTACAATATCACTACCAAATGAAAATTCTACGATAAAACCGCTTAATAAAGATATTGCAATTAAACACAAAACCAACAATAGCTGGTAACCCTATCGTGGCTTTTCAATCAAATTTGGCCCGAATTATGTTTAAAATAGGTTCCATTACTTGTATGAAATTTGTATTGATTTCATGACTGCACTGGAAGTAATAGGGCAAAAGTTTTATTTTCCTGAATAAATCTTCAAAACCAAAGACACAAAAATTACTATAGCTGGCAGCACCAATCGAAGTTTTCAACCAAACTTCTATCAAACAGATTTTAGAGTAAGGTTCAGCTACTGTGTCAATGTCATGAAAATTTGGTAACTTATTCACATTTCATAGGGCAAAAAGCAGTTTTTTTTCTTTGTAATTTTTCAAGATAGCACCACTGGCACAGAGTTGCCCACAATTCAAAATCGCTTCTATCAGACCTGGTCCTACTTAAGTCCAATGCATTCTGTAAATTTTAGCTGTATCTGATTATTGATTTTTGAGTTCCCGTGAAGTTTTTGATGCTAAAAATATAGGTTAACTGGGAGAGGGTTACCGTTCTTGTCCGACATGAAATTTCCAAAGTTTTACTTTGAACGTGTAGATAAAGCATAAGATTTGTATACAAATTGGTTTTGTTGTAAGAAACGGACATTTTTAAGGATATTCGATGGTTTGAATGTTTTCACTTCCAAATTTTTATTTTTTTCAAAATTAAGACACCAAAATTATCATAGCTGGCAGCTCCAACCGAATTTTTCAACCAAATTTCTACCAAATGTGGTTTAAAGTACTACTGTGTGAATTTTGTAAAAATCGAACGGTTAAATCAGAATTTATAGGGCTAAAAGCAGTTATCTTTTTTTAGTGATTTTTCAATATGGCACCACTGGCGCAGAATTGCCTGCATTTCAAAATCACTTCTATCAGACCTGGTTCTATTTAAGACCAATACATTCTGTGAATTTCAATTAATTCTGCTCATTGGATCGTGAGTTTTCGTGAACATAAGTTTTTGATGCTAAAAATATAGGTAAATTGGGCAAGGGTTACCAGGCGTGCCCGTTATACCATATCAAATTTTTTTTATTGTCTATATAAAGAAAGCACAAGATTTACATATGGGTGGCTTTTTTTGAAGAAACGGCATTTTTTCAAGAGAGACGATGATTTGGAGGCTTTCAATTTCAGTGCCTGCCCTAGCTACAGAGTTGCCAGCACGCTCATTAAAAGCTACACAAATCTACAACTAAATAATACCAATATATCCTAAAAATTTCGTAATGACTGAATAGCTGTGTCAAAAGTTATCACAATTGAAAAATTTTCAAGTTTTCCCGCTCTCTTTTTAGGCACCCAGCGCACACATGGGGTTAAAAAATTTCAAAACATTATCTGATTTACATGTAAAACGCGTTTGAAATTTATTTTGTCAACTTTATTTTTGCAAAAATTAATTGTGTACGGAATAATCGGTATATTAAAAATATCACTAAAATGGCCGCCGGCGCCAAAGGGTTAAAGATTTTTAGCTTTTTCTGAGACCTGGCACTATTCTTCATATACATCAATGTGTCCTGAAAATTTCAGTTCAATCGGATGGCGCGTTCCTGAGATTTTTTCACTGAAATTTTTTGATGATATATCTATATATATATATATATATATATATATATATATATATATATAGATATATATATTTATATATATATATATATATATATATATATATATATATATATATATATATATATATATAGATATATATATGTATGTATATATAAATATATATATATATATATATATATATATATATATATATATATATATATATATATATATATATATATATATATATATATATATATATATATATATATATAGAAATATGAATTTTTGGCTTAAGTGATTTTAATACTAATGTTCTTCTTCGAACATTAGTAAAAATATTATTTTTGGATAACGAAGATTTTTCTCCAGCGTTATCCGTGCGATTGTTTGCATTTGAAGCCATAACAAAACAATTGATTCACATTATTCAGGAAAAAATTTCTAACTGGAATACACATACTTTGATAAACTTGAACTTGTAGATGTCCGAGGCTCCTGGGAATGTGAAGTGGATGGGACCATATCACTGATTTTTAGCATCATCACGATTTAATGGAAAGTAACCATATTTAAAGCAATATAGATAACTTTATGGTCTTTATATTTTAGACTCTATAATCACTATCACTATTTCAAAATCAAACAATTGTCACTTCTGGTTGCTACTTCGAAGACACTGACATGATCGCGTTTTTGTATTTTTCATGAATTTCCGCTACCACATGATTCAGGAAGTTTCTTTTCATGCACGCGACTGAAAGTATACGAACAGAGCTATTATTGAGAAAAATTTGATGGTTGAGATTGTAAATAGATGAGTGCCAGATTATTCCGAAATCTAAATTTAAATGCTAAACATAATGCTCCGAAATCTAAATTTAAATGCTAAACTTCGAATTTCGAATGCCGTCTTGGAAAAAAAAATGCTAGATCTAGCATTCAAAATGCTAAAATGGCAGCACTGGTTGTACGTGGTGGTATAAAAAAGTCCTCATTTTTCAGTTTCAATAGATCCTTCTCCCTGCATCTATTACAGTACTGCTCGTAATATTTCTTCACATATTCTTCACATAGCCAAATTGTTGTGGTGCATGACAATATTAAAAAATTCCATCATGTCGAACAGTTTGAATAGCTCCAGATGTTTGAGTGTTATGTTGCCATCGCCTACAGGAATCTAATACCGTTTTAAAAGACCCAATTGATTTTCCGGATATTCATCGCCTGCTGAAGTCTTCAAATCGTTGAGGTAATTCATTGCACGGAACTTGGGATTTGGGAATCATTTTCGTTCTTGACTTCTTCTCCTTGCAGTTTGATATGATGTTCTCAAAGCTGGTAGAAGGTTCGACTTGGGATGATTTCACAACTTTTTTCTTCTTCTGAACAACGCGGACGGCTCGCTTAGAGGTTTGTGTTTGGTTATTAGTGGACTTTTTAGCAACTGACGACATCCTTTTAAATTGTAAAAGACACAACTATGGTTTCGATGGCTTGATCACGATGCTTTTATATCTCCGATCTTCTGTCTACAGGCCTGATTGAAACACTCCCCACCATTTTGCAAAGAGGTCTTCAAACAAATTTTCCGGAATAGATCAACTATTTCACCATCATTGAAACTATAATCTGTAGAGGAGAACCGGTTCAGAAATGTTTTGAAGCTCCTGCCACTGCAGCGAAAATAAAGAAAAACACCGCAATACTGTCCGCATGTGATTTAAAAACGCACTCTGTAACCTCAGCTTATTATTTACGAAAACTTTACCATTGTGCCGAAGAAATCTTTTGAAGTTCTTGTTAGTAGGATATTTACCGAAAGAGTCAAAGTACTCGATTGGACCTTTTCTAGGAATGTAAAAGACCACTCAATACGTTCCACTTTTGTGAGCTGGATCTGTTTTTGCAATAATATAATAATAAATTTCTTTAGTTCACGGGGTAAGTGATCGCACGGAAAAACGCCCTTGAAAAATCTTTTAGTCACATGATTTTGCTTTAAAGAACTACCAAGTTCGATCGTGTTCATTCCTATTCTTTAGAGGTGACTGCTTCAAGGTTAATGATCCTAGTACGAGGTGTAACGTAGCTCTGGAGGAATTCCTTTGCCACATGTAGCCACATGTACGAAAATAGTTGAAAACTTTGCGAGGGTTTTTATAAGATCCTCATCCAGACGCTTAGGTTCAAGGTTTCCAGACATGCCAGTATGATCTGTAGTGCTAACTGTTGATGTAGGATATCTGTAAACGATCTCCTTTGTATACACTTTATCTGGTGAAATAAAGCCTGCAAACGCAATTTTTTTAAAGAAGGTAAAGAGCCCCTCTGAAAAATATTCGGTATTTACTAGACAGTGAGTCATGGTACTGTACTTATCTCCAGCCAAGGCACAGATAAATAATAAATACAGAAGTGTTGAACCTCTTTATATACTTTTTTATAGACTCGAGTAAACGTTTCGATTTTTATCGATTTCAATATTCGTATCGTACTCTGCATATACAATGCATGTCACACTATTCTTTAAGGCCTCTTTGAATCTACCTTCAATTCGCACAACACCTTGATTCAATAAACTGCCACAAGTTGATTCGTATGAATTATCTGCTGTCAAGTCAAATGCTAGCAAAAAGCAACCATTGTCGAAGAATTGTTCGGATATCTGATGGCCTTTATCGAAATAATTGATACCAGTACCCTTGAAAAGGCTCAAGTACCCCCGGGTGCTCAGTGGTTTTTCTTTTGAATAATCAAATTCTATAGGTTGATTTGGTACTTGTACGCCATTAACTGACAAATTAAATCTCGTGATGTTATTGTGTTTGAAGTTATATGGATTTTTAGTACGTTTGCCGGTATAGGCGTCGTTGTCTAATATCTCAAAAATGAGCAAGTTCGGTAATTGGCCAACCACTATATTGTCCAGCGATAGTGTGAATGCATATGTTGGCAACGTGTATGTTTTCACTTCGGCGCGTTTGTACGGGTATACTGCATTTGAACGTTGCAGTACTGTTTCATGTGCCAGGAGAATATTGGGATTGACGCTTACGTGATTCATGTACATTGTTGCTTCCAGTATTTTAATTCCAGGCGTGAATTTATTATCTTTCGAGTACAGGTAGAATTCAAATTTCTCTAAGGATAACATGACGCGCAAATCCACACCATTAATCAATAGTTTTTCTTGGTTAAATATGTCGCTATGGATCTTTCCCATTAACTCGACGACATTACTTTTCTCTAATAGCGCTGATCTACTAAGATAACCTTTATTCTCAGACTTTGGACCAGCGCCTTCAATCATTTCCATTTCATTCTGGTCAAGATACCATCCAACCGATTCGAGATGAGCTGTTGCTGCATCTTTCCCGTAATTCAATAGATTTTGAATGTATGCGCTTTACTGGTAGTTGTTGTCTGTTTGAGCTATATTCTTCCCATTCAACTGAACTGTATACTGCCTAAAAAGCGAATGCATTAAATTATATGCGACGCCGATTGGATCAACTTCGACTTCTCTTCCATCAGCACCCTTAATTGTATCAGTCCTTGTGAAAAACTCCTCTTTACCATCCTTTATTTTAACCATCTGCACTTTGAGCCGTAGATATATGCTGGATAAATCGCGATACGTATCACCATGGCCGAGAGAGATGAATTCCAGTACAGATACATTATCAAATGATATGTCTGCTACTATACTTGTATTATTTGTATAATATATTATTATTCTTAGCAAAACTATAATTCTAAACAGGCTTGTATGCAACTTCTTCGGTTTTTACAAATGTTCGAAGAACGATAGTATTAAACTCGTTTCGCCGAAAATTCATATTTCTTTATATATATATATATATATATATATATATATATATATATATATATATATATATATATATATATATATATATATATATATATATATATATATATATATATATATATATATATATACATATATATATATATATATATATATATACATATATATATATATATATATATATATATATATATATATATATATATATATATATATATATATATATATATCTATATTTATATACATATAAATATATATATATATATATATATATATATATATATATATATATATATATATATAAATATATATATATATATATATATATATATATATATATATATATATATATATATATATATATATATATATATATATATATATATATATATATACATATCAGCAAATTGATGAAGGGAGATAATCTCTGGAGTGGCCGATCCGATTGAGCTGAAATTTTCGGAGAACGTACATGTATAAAGTAGTCCATGACAAATTCAGATATCCTAAATTTTTTGGCGGCAGTGAGCGTTTTAGTGAATTTTGAGGAACTCCTATATTTCCAAGCAGAACTCCCATATTTCCAAGAAAAGTATTGGGAATGAAAACTTTTTATGTTCTAAGCTTGTTTATGATAAAGAATTGGAAATTTTGAGCCGTGTTTGGGTGCAGGGTGCCTAAAAGTAGGCAAGGATATTTTTTCAAATTTTGATTTGTCATTACTTGTAAGAGAAACAATGGATCATCGTGAAAATTACAGAGCGTATTGATGTTGACTAAAATTTGGCACATATAGATTTTCAGCATAAAGCGGGTAACCCTGTAGCTGTGGCAGGCTGCTGAAAAAAATCCTTCAAATCATTGAAAATCGTGAAAAATTTTTGATTTTTGGCAAAAATTTCAAACTGTTGATAAATTTTATCCTGTGTCCTTCATCTCAAGATAAAATTTTCAAAATTCCGATTTGCATAAGAACGGCAACCCATCACCAAATTACCTCTATTTTCAGCACTCGAAAGTTCTGTTCACGAGAACTGACGACCGGATAATCCGATCATAATGAAATTTACAGGACATGTTGATATTAACTAGGACCAGGTCTGATAGAAATGCGGGCAACCCTGTGGCAGTGATACCATCTTGAAAAATAACTGAGAAAAAAAACAGCTTTTTGGCCTATAAGGTTTTAACAAAATTTACACTGTACTTGGATGTTACTCTATGTAACTTTTAGTGAAAATTTGGTTGAAAAATTAGAATAGGGCTGGCAGCTGTGGTAATTTTTGTCTCATAAATCTTGCAAATATGCTCAGCAAAATAAAGCTTTTTTTTCCTATAACTTCCGGTCCAGTGTAGAAATCAAAACGAAGTTTATGCAGTAAATGGACCTTAATGTAGACCAAAATCATGAAAGGGCTGCCAGCTATGACCATTTTGGTAATTGTGTGGAATTTCTTCACTGAGTGCCATTTTCGTAAATATTGCACCAACAGATGCTTCAAATTACGTACTCATTTGCAAAGCATTTGCGATAAAAATAAGAAACCAATTTTTAAATTTTCCGAATTTTGAACATTTTTCGGATGGCAGCCTCAAACATCGTTTAACCGCTGAAACTTTCGAAGAAATCCTGCGATGAGAACGAAATTCAAAGAATAAGTTGATTTAAGTATGAGCTTATTGTAGTAAACTTATTGCTGCTTCGTTGGAAAAGTATTGCCAGCACTGAACATTTTCATCATTTGTGTTATAGTTGAGTTTTGTTGCTTGGGATAAGGAATGGTTGTATAAAAAAGTGTATTACGTCTTCCCACATTTTTTTGTCACTCAAAGACAATTTCTTCGAAAAATAGTTTTTAAAATGTTGCTTTGAATCGGTGATGTGGAGAAAATGTCCAATTCGGATTTCATGCATTCTTTGTAAGAGGACATGTTAATTACTTATCAAATATGTCCAAGACACGCTTGTTGATAACTTTTCGTTTACTTTTCACCCTTTTAATCTTTTTACGTGACACTCTTTTTACACTTTTTCAATTTACCAGCTTAAAGTCGCTTAGGAGAAGACTTGAATTGAATTGTTGTGAGCGCGTTAGCTCTTTTTATAGCCATTTGATTACCAGCACCATCCATCTTATCAAAAAGTTTGTTTATACCTTTCAGAGCTAACTCCTGTGCGGCAGTTTGTCCGTGTTCTCTTAAGAGTTCTTTAAGAGGTTTATTACCAACTGCCTATATAATAGCCTTTCCAGTCTTGACCGCTTGTCATTTTATAGCTTTTACACTTGACGCAGCCAAAGGTTTTAGATAACGTAAGAGGCCACTGAAAAAAACTTCCAATACCTCTACAGCGCTGATAGATAATTGGTGCTCGATAGAGGTCCCCAATATCTGATAAATTTCCACCACTCTGGACCAAATAATAGCGTGTGTAGTGCGAGTTCATGTCGTTAACATCGGTATTGAATATTAACACTATAACCTTTAGATTGGTGTTTGTGAATATTTATAGTTTTTCCTACCGGCGCTTAAAGTGAAGCATTATATGTGTGGGAGTAAAACTTGGTTCAAAGTCTGCTGGTTCACCTTGTTGATCTGTGACTTTAATAGATATGCTTTCGAAAAAAGTTTTTTCCACAGCACAGTACTCTACATGTTTGAATCTGAAAATACTGTCGCAATCTTGCGAAGGAATCGTACGAAGTTTTTGCACCAATTTATCAGCTAATATTCTAGGTTTGATAATGTCTGTGTAAACGTGAATTAAATTGGGGCTCTCACAATCGCTAACCGTATTGGATGTCGTAGCACGACGTGTTCTTGTATCAAGCTCAAGTACGTTTTTTTCCAACCGACTTAGACTATCAAGAAATATTGACTTATCGAAAGATTCTTTTATCGAGACATCAATCAGATCTGGATCGCGTTTATCAACAGGTGTTTTTAAAATGCATCAATGAATAGACCAGCAATATTTTCAGTTTTAGACACTTCAATCGGTACTGGTGTTGTACCCGTTGTTCCATCACTCCTTTTGTATGGAATGTTTAGTATTGTATCTGATTCTGTTTTTGCCCATTCACCAGGTAATATATCGGTATCGGATTCTTTAGCCGCAGCACTTATGGATTGAAGAATTGATTGACCAATTCGGTAAAATAATTGTTTTCGTACCTGGTACACTGTTCTACCGGAAATTTTAGCTTTCTTTTTTAAATCTTTGTCTGAACACTATTCCACTCAGCAAAAGTGACACAAAATCCGTAATGTTAATCGGCGAAGGTATTGGCAGTTCCACATTTATTTCCACACCATAGTCTTTTAGATGAAACGTATGCGATGTAGGCTTGATCCCCGCTTTTCTTTCCCGCTCTCGCCTTAAGCTATGTGCAGGATATATGCATTCGTCAATCATTTTTAAAAGCTCTAGATGATTTCTTTTCGACCTCGGAATCTGTCCAATTATATAATCAATAAAGTCTTGAAGCGAGTTAAACTTTTTGTTTGATTTTAAATATACTTTTTCGGTGATTTTTTCGCCTTAGTAAACATGTAAGCAGAAATCTTCAATTTTCTTAGAATCACTGATGTCGGGAATATTTCCTCCATCTCGATCTTTTTCGATATGTTTGAAAATCAGTGCCTGAATCGATGCCAAATAGTAGTTATAGTAGTCAGGTTTAGTAACCAAGAAAAGTGACGATAGGAATGTTGAAAAATTGATATCGTTTTTTTCATAGCAAAGTCTACGTAAAGTAGCATCACTCCATCTTAAGAGAACAAGATTTTTTTTCAAAGACATGATTTTTACAACTATTTCTGATACTTCAGGCTTGCTGGACTCTGCTGCAGTTGATCGTCGACTTTTTTTCATCATACTAGTGTTTTCTTCGGTACTGCCTATGGAACGTAAAAAAACACTGCTGGTTGACACAGGTTTTTCTCTTCCCCGCTTTGGTAGCACTATCTCTGTTATTCCAACACGCCAGTCACTTTCAAGCTTGCAGGACGTTGACAGTTTATTTTCGAAAGATGATAGTGTGTTTTCAGGGTAAATGCTCAGGGAACTATTGCTCAAAAGGCATACGTAGAATTCATCATCTGTTACTGTTACAGGCATTTCAAATTCTTTCCCAAGCCAGATCTGGTACACTCGAGCTACGCACTTTTACTAATGTTCGAAGAACAATATTATTAAACTCGTTTCGCCGAAAATTCATATTTCTTTATTTATTTATAAATATATATATATTTACATATATATATATATATATATATATATATATATATATATATATATATATATATATATATATATATATATATATATATATATATATATCAGCAAATCGGTTAATATAAGTAATCTTTGGAGTGGCCGATCCGATTGAGCTAAAATTTTCGGATGTCGTAGACGTATATAGTAGGTAGGTCCATGACTTTTTCAAATTCAGTTATCTTTAACCTTTTGGCGGCGGCGGGCATTTTAGTGAATTTTCAGGTACTCCTATGTTTCCAAGCAGTGTAAAATTTTTGTAACATAAAGTATTGGAAATAAAAACTTATTATGTTTTAGGTTTGCCCATGACATAGAATTGGAAATTTTGAGCCATGTGTGGGTGCTGAGTGCCTAAAAGTCGGCAAGGAATTTTTCTCAAATTTTGATTTGTCATAACTTCTGACAGGAACATTCGATCATCGTGAAATTGATAGAGCGTATTGATGTAGACTAAAACTTAGCACACATGGATTTTAAAGACAGTGTGGGTAACCCTGTAGCTATGGCAGGCTCTTAAAAAAAAATTCTTCAAATCATCGACCTTCCTGAAAAATTTTTGCTTTTTGCCAAAAAAACTCAAATCATTGATAAATCTAAATCTTTTTCCATCACGTCAGATTAAAATTTTTCAAATTCCGATTCGCACAAGAACGGCAACCCATCACCAAACTTCCTCTATTCTCAGCACTCGAAAGTTCTGTTCACGAGAACTGACGACCAGGTTATCCGATCATAGTGAAATTTACAGCACAGGTTAATATTAGCTAGGACCAGGTCTGATAGAAGTGATTTTGAAATGCGGGCAATCCTGTGCCAGTGGTACCATCTTGAAAAATCACTGAGAAAAAAAAACCGGTTTTTGGCCTATAACTTCCGATTCAGCCATCAGATTTTGATACAATACTTGGATCTTACTCTATGTAACATTTGATGAAAATTTGGCTGAACAATTAGAATAGAGCTGCCAGCTATGGTGATTTTTGTCTCCTAAATCTTGCGAATTTGCTCAGCAAAATAAAGCTTTTTTCCCTATAACTTCCGGTCCAGTGTAGAAATCAGAACGAACTTCATGCAGTAAATGAACCTTAGTATGAACCAAATGTCGTAGAAATTTCGTACGAAAATCATGAAAGGGCTGCCAGCTATGACCATTTTGTAATTTTGTTTAATTTCTTTACTGAGCGATTATGTCATTAGATTTGCAAATGGAAATGATCCTGCAATGAAAATTAACAACAAATATTAACGCTTTAAAAACTTGAAAAGTTTTGAGGGTGGTTAGTCTAAAATTCTTTTCACCCGTATAACGTCCAGCGCAGTGATTCAATTGAAACGAAATTTACTGGTTGGGTTTAACTTCACGTGAAGCATATTTGGTATGTGCTTTGCTTTGCTGCTTACACAGGGTAACCAGCATTAGCCATTTCCGTAAATATTGCACCAACAGATGCTTCAAATTACGTTCTCATATGCAAAAACTTTGCAATAAAAATAAGAAACCAATTTCGAAATTTTCCGAGTTTTGAACATTTTTGGGATGGCATTTAACCGCTGAAAATTTCGATAAAATCCTGCGATGAGAACGAAATTCAGAGGATAAGTTGATTTGAGTATGAGTTTGTTATGGTAAACTTATTGCTGCTTCGTTCGGACTGCCGAACGGACGCTTCGTTCGGACTACTTCGTTCGTGTTGCCAGCACTGAACATTTTCATCATTTGTGTTATAGTTGAGTTTTGTTGCTTCGGATAAGGAATGGTTGATATGATTCTACAAAACAGTGTTTTACGTCTTTCCACACTTTTTTGTCACTCAAAGAAAATTTCTTCGAAAATTAATTTTCCAGCGGTTCAGGTGCGCTAGAGTTTTTTTTTTCTTTTAGTCTCTCACTCTGTCGAATAGGATGTTTTCTGACGGGTTTATCAAACGTGTATTAGGATCGAACCGAGAGGGCCTTAATATAGAGTGACTAGGCAACTCCTGCATTTCCACATCCACGATACTTTCAGAATCTTCTTCACCTTCTTTCTCCATTTTAATGACATTGGCCCCCTCATCATCAAGATTGTTTATTTCACGTAGAACGTCTTCTACCTCATCAGGGCTCATGTCAGCTGGTACTGTGTATTGTGTTATTCCATCATCACCTATTATTATCCTATAATCTTTGTCAGTTGAAGTTTTCCTAAATTTCGATGGTGGCTTCAGACTTTTCGCTATTCCACTTGCCGATAGACGATGCTTAGCTGCAGCCGATAATACACTCCTTGGAGGTGTGATTTTACCTAATGACTCAAACAATTTTTCCACTCGTACAGGTGTAGTTTGCGTAGGTTTCTCATCTCTAAAAACATATTTAGTTTGTGTCCTGTTGTCTCGCAAGCTTTTCTGTTGCTAGCGTACATGCTCGCTCGATGAAGGCAATTGAGTTTTTCTTTCTAGAAATCCTTTACTTCTACGACGGGTGTTTAAAAATTTTATAAGTTCGTTTCGATAATGATACCATTTGTCTTTATCGCTGAATTTTTCTCTTTTCAATATCTTATTCATTGCCTTATCGAACAAACTCTGGTTATTGGAACTTTCAATAGTGTCTTTCAAATTTGCATATACTTCAGGACACAGAAGAAGCATTTGATTCAGATTACTGTTCCTATACATATTTCTCAATCAGTGAACCAATCACCCCTTAAAGTACACTTTCCAGCAGTATGGGTAAAAATCCGCCTTGTTGAATTAATACTTTACGTTGTCGCGGAACTGACCGTTTAGGATCGACAAGCTTACGCATAAACTTTTTATATTTACAGAGACGGTTATATAACTTTCCACGAGGTCTGTGGTTTCCATTCAGCGTATTCAATGTGATATCGCAAAGTGTTTTAATTACCTCTATGTCAGTATTCTTGAGTATAGCGTTTCTCAAACCCGGTCGAGCATGTCTAAGCACGTATAACATATGCTTTTTGTCCTTTAATCGCTTCATTCGTGACACCATTCTCTTGGTTTAAGCTATCCTTTGAGCAATAACACGTTACAAAGTTTTTGTTAAATAAATCAGTACGGAAACGTAATATATAATTCGTATTCTGAGTCAGGTCTATTAATAAACAGCTGTGTGGTGCCTGAGTGATTTCTTTATATATTCTCACAAGCTCCTTGCTATTTTCAGGGTAAATTTGTTTAGCAAGATGATGAAATTGACTTTTATCACGCGAATTCTTGAAGCATACCAGATATTTACAGGTCAATGATATGTCACGGCAAAATTTGCCCTGAGAAATCCATTTTGTGTTACTAATATAACCGAAAAATTCCTATGATGTGATCCTTCGGTAAAAAGTTCGCAAACTTATCTTGAAAACTCATTTAACATCATATCGTCCAAAACAATCAGTGTTGGCTCATTCGCATTATTCACAAACTCTTCTGGAATCGTAATTAAGTATTCGATATTTTTAAAACCTGCTTTTGTTGGAACAGCTTGAGTTTCAGCATTACACCAAATAACCTTCTTCACCCGAGGCTGTATCATAGAGTCATTTCTAAGAAGTGTATATAAAACTCGTCTTCCCACATCCAGATGGACCGGCAACCATCATTGTGAAGGGGTGAATAAAGTGCGTCATTTTTGCAAATTTTCACAGATTTTAACATAAAAACAAGTATATGGCCTATATTTATACATTTAATCGTTATGAGTAGAAGGCAAAATATCAACGAGTTACACAAACCTGCTCGTAAAAATTTTAAACGACAACGGGTCACTATCAGAGGTATTGATGATTTATGGCAGGCGGATTTGGTTGATATGATATTCTCACAATAGTTGACGCTTTTTCCAAGTACGCTTGGGCATTACCAGTCAAAAATAAAAGTGCTAATGAAGTGACGAAGGCAATGGAAACAATTCTCGAGTAAAGACGTATTCCCAGAAATCTGCAAACAGATGACGGAAAGGAATTTTTCAATAAAAGATTTCAACATATTATGAAAAAGTATGAAATTAACCACTATTCAACATTTAGTGCATTGAAAGCATCGATTGTAGAGCGCTTCAACAGAACTCTATAGGGTATCATGTGGAAGAACTTTATCATGAATGGAAATTACCGCTGGTTCGATTCCTTACATAAGCTAGTTGCCCGATACAACAAAACAAAACATCGAGCTATTAATATGGGCCCAATAGATGCTAATACATCGAACGAAGTGCAATTACTCTCGGACATTTACAGGAAAGTTAAGGTAACATCACAACCCAAATTTAAAGTTGGTGAGCATGTGCGCATAAGTAAGCATAAGAAGATTTTTGAAAAGGGTTACACCCCTAACTGGTCTACGGAAATATTTAAAATAAAAGAAGTCAGAACAACACAACCCCGTACGTACACATTGGAAGACTTTCAGGGAAATTGGATACAAGGAGGGTTCAACGATCCTGAGTTAACTACAGTGAAACACCCTGATGCATACTTTGTTGAGAAAATTATAAGAAGAAGGGGTTATCGTGTTTTTGTCAAATGGCTTGATTTTCCGTCTCATCATCATTCCTGGATAAATATAAAAGACGTGCTCTAAAAGTGAACAACATTCATTCAAGATATTATGTTTAAAGCGAGAATATGATCGCGTCAAGACGTTTAAAAGTATGAGCTTGAGTAGCCTAGTGGGTAGAGCACTGGCTTTGCCGTTTTCCAATCTAAAAAATTGATGAAAGAAAAATACTTAAACTTGCGCGTAGTGGATTTTTTTACACAAACATAAAAGACCAGGTCAGATGTTACTTCTGCTCGGTCACCATGGATGCATTCAACGCACCTACCGATGTCGAGAGCGAGCACTTGCGATTGTCACCGGAATGTTTCTACGCCAACGGAAAAGACGTTTGTGGACCTTACGATACACCTATTACAACAAAAAAATGTTCCAGAACAGAGCACTGCCTCTACAATCTATTAAAATGTGTTGGTCTTGGATTTTTGTTGGTGGATTTATATGTGAAGCTGTTTCAATATACAATTATTTTTCGAAGTAAAATGTCAACAATTTTATTTCAATATAAATTTGTATTAATAAAAACACAATAAAGTTTATTGCCACTTATACAAACAAATGTTTTCATTTACCTAAAATTCCCAGCCCCACGTACCATCTAATTACCACAAAGAAAATACAACACCCGAGCATTGACCTACTCCTTTGCAACCAGCGAATAACGTCTCTGTTTTATCTAAACATAGCCACTCGGAAACATCATAAAATCATTCATCCAGTTATGACATAATCTCTGCAGTGCGTAAAATCACCATTCATCCACACTTAGCATGGATCAGTTATGACACACCAGGTTCGTACAACCGGTCTACATCTTGTATTTACGACAGACCAAATTATTCAGATCCATCATTATCAATATATCGCACATGCATACGATACGCTTAATCCATTGATCGTGTTTGAGACCAGAATCGCACATTGCGAACGAAGAAAGATAAAACAGGAAAACAAGACATTGCATCTGCATATGCTTGCGATACAGGTATAATCAAGTTCAAGGTTCTATCAACCAAATGCAATGATTGAGTTCGAAACCTGAAACGCACATGGCGAATGATACGATAAACAATACTAACAAAAGTAAAATCCCTCGTAAACCTATTCATGCATACCCGACACAGGTCAGTTATGAGACCAGAAATAAAAACCAGAAATACACCAGTCTTGTTATTTTTATTCTCGCAAACATATGCTTTTTATACTGATACACTTTGAATGTAAACACATGGTGTTCGCTTATCCAGTGCGACAAGTTCACGTATATTTATGTCTACCCCTACACAATACTCGAACTCTTTACTTTCAGCTCCTCATCGCATGTCACAACCAGCTCCCGACCAATCAGCGCCCTTCACCACATACCCCTACCAGCCACCACCCAATCAGCGCCTACAGAAAGCTGCTCCAAGCCTCCAGCCTATCTGCACACACACCCACACTAGTGCAAAAACCGACCGTCGGCCGCCAAACCGGCTCCCCGTACAAAAATAGCTGATTTTCTAGCCCACTTTGAGCCCCTTGAACCCACTTTCAGCATCTTTAGCCTCCAGAAACTATCCCACTCTATGCATGTATTGGCCATAGTCTGTCCCTATCGGACCTAGTGCAAAAATCAATGAAAGTGGTATTATTACTACTGACTACGACGAGGATCAAAATGGCTAAACAAAGAACTAAATATTAAAACTGGTGACCTGTGCCTATTAAAAGACGAAGTATTGCCATCATATCAATGGGCGTTAGCCAGGATCACTGAAGTTTATCCTGGAAAGGACTCATTAGTACGAGTCGTAACAGTTCAACCACGCGAAAAGTTGTACAAGCGAGCAAGATAATAATTACGAATGAGACTCACGTGATAGCACCAAATTTTTACTCCAATTCTTTCCTATCCACCCAGACCTTGCCAATAGGCGATAAAAATGAACATTGAATAACATAAAAAGTGGACATTGCGCAATTTATGAATAAAAAATTAGTAAAAACTCTAGCGCACCTGAACCGCTAGAAACACTAATGTTCGAAGAACAGTATAAGAATCGTGCAGGTTTTGAGTGCATATTTCACCACATGAGCTGCTTATTACGGCCAAACTGTTTCAAACGCCGCATTTTACTTTGGTCTCAAGAATGCATTATAACTCATATGGTGAATGCATTATAACTCATATGGGTACCACTGGCATGAATTTCCACGTTTATGAGAGCAAAACACAAGTTAATTATATTCGTTACCAAATGCTTATTTCACAAAATTTTGAAAGCAGCATCTCATATAACATCAATGAAGAAAATGCTCAGTGCCTGCAGCACTGTAACTGAAGTTGGTGTTTGGAGCTGTGATCCGAAAAATTTGCAGAACTTTGGGAATTGAAACATCGGTTATTTATTTTCAATGTAAATGTTTCCGGTATGAATACTAACTGTAAGCATTTATTGATACAAAAGTAGCACAACCGACTCGTGCTGGCAACCTTCTGCCAGTATCAAGGCAAGAATATATCACTTCTGCTTCACGTTGTTTAATTTTATTCGAAGTTATACGAGTATAAAGAATTTTAGGGTAACCTGCAGCGAGTTTTTTCAAATAATCGAAAACTTAATATTTGCTGTTTATTGTCACTACAATATCATTACCATTTGAAAATTCTACGATAAAACCGCTTAATAAAGATACTTCAATTAAACACAAAATCAACAATAGCTGGCAACCCTATCGTGGCTTTTCAGCCAAATTTGGCCTGAATAATGTTTATAATAGGTATCATTAATTGTAATAAATTGGTATTGATTTCATGACTGCACTGGAAGTTATAGGGCAAAAAGTTTTGGTATGATCGTATCAACACCTCACACGGTCGATAACCCATCAATATTGCACGCGGTTCCGGTGAGCCTATCACCTGCAGATGCATGCAGGTCAATTTAATGTTAATCAAAATAAATTTAAAGCTAATCAATGTCAATTTAATGCTAAGTCAATTAATGCTAACCACTGCACAGTTCAATGCGATCGTTTACCTCCACACACCGCTCATGACACGCGCATCCAGCGTATTGGTCAATGTAGCAATACATCAATTCGCCGACGCACATTTTAATCAGCATAATTGTATAATAAAAGAAGTGAAAATAAAGATTTTTATTCATTCGGATCAATTAAGCCTTTTAATCAAGTTCAGTGTGAGGCTGCGTTGAACACCAGGTTAGTAATTATAAAAAGTTTGAAATTAACAAGACGAAGTTTAAACAGTTTTATTTTCCTGAGTAAATTTTCAAAACCAAAGACACAAAAATTACCATAGCTGGCAGCACCAATCAAATTTTTTAACCAAATTTCCATCAAAGAGAGATTAGAAATAAGTTCAGCTACTGTGTCAATTTCATGAAAATCTGATAACTAACTCACATTTCGTAGGCCAAAAAGCAGTTTTTTTTTCTTTGTAATTTTTCAAGATGGCACCACTGGCACAGAGTTGATCACAATTCAAAACCGCTTCTATCAGATTTGGTCCTATTTAAGTCCAATGCATTCTGTAAATTTCAGTTGTATCTGATTATTGGTTCGTGAGTTCCCGTGAACAGAAGTTTTTGATGCTAATTATATAGCTTATGTAATGATAATTGAATATTGTTCGCGAGTTGTATACCTTTCGTCTCATGCTTGACGAACAAGTCGCCGCTTTGCAAAAGATTCCCAGGTTAACTACGAAGGAATTGAAATAACACACTTGGTTTCACTTCTCCTTGGTCTGCAGTGCCTATCTGGTATGGCTCCTGATATCAGACTGCTTTATTAACACTCATCTCCTACTTATATAGCTAAAATATTTACAGTTATACTTATTCCATATGGATCGGGTGTTTTTAATACTTAATGGTTACATTAATGCTTCTGTCATATTAATGCTCTTGTCGCTATACAGCTGTTACTAGTTGCGCTACTCGCCACGCCACGTCGCTAGCGTCATTCATGTTTTGACGTTTTAGTTTCCGCAATCAATCACAACACCCTCTCCATTTGGGTAGAAAAATTTTTCTTCTCTGTAGAGAAGGAAAATTTGTCGTCTTAACACTATGTGTTTATGCTACAATTAAGTGTAAACCTAGACATATTTTTGCTTCTATTCATATATATGTTTGTTTTATTTGCAAAAATTGTTCGTAAGTGTTGCAATATAATTCTAGTTTTTTTTGCATGATATTTTGATATTTGTGGTATTGATATTTCTTTAATAAATAATTGTGGCATATGAGTTAACAAAATTTCTTTATATTTTGTATGCTTTGTGGTATTCTTTTTGCTGTTCTTTTGTGATTTTAACTAAAATTTATAAAAAATTAATCGAATTCATTTTTATATTTGAATATTTTGTTGTTTCTGTTTTTCTTATTTCTTGCGTGTATGTGCTTATAAGTGTAAAACTATTTCTTTTTGTTTTTTTTTTGTTTCATAACATAATTATAGTACATAATTTTGTGAATTTGGTTTTTTTTATACTAATGTTCTTGAAATAATACAATTTTTACATATTTTTGTTTTTGTGTACATGATTTACTGTGTTTGTGGTGTATATAGTTTCAACAAATTATTAAGATATGTTTTACATTTTCCATTAACTAATAATTCAGAATTGACACCAGATCTTTTTAATATCTCATATGGTCTGTGGTTTTGTTTTTTGTGTTTCAAATGTTTCTAACAAAAACTTTTTTTTAAATTCAATGAGTTCATTTTACAATCTAATTTGATTTCTTTCCTATCTCTTACTTTTTGAATTCTATCACGGACTGAACTAATACTGTTTTTTAGTCTAATTTGTAGCTCGTTGGTATAATTAAATTTTATTAAACTTTCAAGTATTTTTTTTTTTAGTTTTGTGTATAATTATTTTCAGGGGTTCCTTATTCTGTATTTGTTTGACATGGCGCATTTGATTGATTATACTCGTATTTATAAATTTCTTCATACGAGTATTCAAAATTTTGGGCATCTTATAACTTTTGTTTCTGCACTCTTTTCCTATTTTCTTCTCAGTTGTTTGTGATGTCAGCTTCTCCAATGCCAAAACTAATTTCGATGGATTATCACTGCATCTCACTGTGGTTTTATTATTTTCTATTATCACTCTTGGAATATTCTTGAAATAGAATTTTGTTTTTTTCAATGTTTTTTTTATTAGCGGTCGGATTGCTATTGCAAAGAAAAGCTTCTTGAGGCTTCATGTTGTATTTTGGTTGAATCAATCTTTTTATATTGATCGTTGATTTGCTGTTATATAAATCAGCTTTCTTATGTTTTATATTGTGGGTTGGTTTATGCGCATTTCGGATTTATTTTTATTTTTGTCTTGCTCTGTATTTTTTTGGCTTTTGACTAGTTTTCTTGTGCATGGTAATACGTTTTTGTCATTGATATCATTTTTCCATGTTGGGCTCCTGTCTTTTAATGGCTCTGAACTCAGGTGATTCATGCCAATGCTTTGCACTGGAACCTTGATTATTTCTTCATCTTTCAATATTTCCTTTGTCTTACTTTCGACCTCAATCAATTGGTATTCATTTATTAATTCAGTTTCAGTCTTAATATTGTCGACCAATTTTTCTTCTTTATTCTTGTTGAATATTTCGCTGTGTTTTACACTCTGTTTTGTGATTATTGATTTGCCTATGTAAATTTGAGGTGAAGTTTCTTTCATAGTATTTGTGCTAGCACTTTTTATATTGTTAAAATAACTTCTAAAATCATTTTTGTTTTTCATATTCTCGTTTTCATAGTTTTTTCTCGTATTTCTATAACCATTAGTAGTGTTATCATTTGTGGTCGCTTTATAGCTCGATTCTAAGTGCGTTGCGATTTGAATCGATTCTTGAAGTGTTTTTGGTTGTGCCGCGAAAATGGTGGACTTAAGTGACTCGTGTAAACCGTTTTTGAGAATAGTAAGCGCATAAGAGTCGTTAGATTTCTGTATCGCTACTTTCTCTGCTGCAGATGAACTCTGTCCTAAGCTATAAATTTGGATTTCACTCAATTCGCTAATGAGCTGCATTATCTTTTCACTGTATTTTTCAACTGTTCAATTTTGATATAAGTGAGCTAGCTATGTATGGATTTGTTGTGGGTTTTTTCTACTCTTGAATCTACTTCTTAATACTTTTTCTAATTCTGCATAGCTGCTTATTCTAGTACTCAACAGTTGAGTTTTGACGCTAGACCCCAATTTGAAATTTTTCGTAAAATTTAGTAAATCCTGTTTCCCGTTTTTATTGAGGTTTTCGTTGATCAAACCTAATATGGTTAAAAAGGAATCTAATTGTTTTGCACTTCCATTGAAAACTGGTATGCATTCTAATGCAAGCTCAACATCAAAGTTACTCATCTTATCATTTTCAAAATTTTCAAACATAAGCATTTAGGTATATTTTTCAAAAACTACACTATGATCTATTTTACTTCCATTCGTGGTTGTTTGTGATACCACGGACCATGTACAGTTTTTTTTTGTATTCTACTGTATTTAATTTACAGTGAATCATTCGAATTATTTTGAGTTTACCTTTATACTATACAAAAATATTTTATTTTTTTGTAAATTGTTTTATTTAATACCTATTTAAAATATTTCAATGCTGATTTATGTGTCCACATACTTCAAAATTTTTTTTTTGATTAGCTTAATAGCATTAACGCAGTTGTATGTTTAACCCGTTGTATGTTTGTTGTTTACTTTAATGATGTCAAACAGTTTGATTTAAATCATCAAATCCTTATTTTTTTTTTCGATTATGAAACTTTCTAGCCGTTTAGTTTATTAATATTTTACATAAGCTATTTTTCGTATTTTTTTTCTCCATTATTGATATTACTTGTCCTCGTACGGTTCCGAAATTTGATTGATCGTGGTTTCAAAGTTGACTGGATCATGGTTCCGAAATCGGTTGGAATCGATCAGGCCCGTGCGCAGAAATCAATTAAGGGGGGGGTTTTGAAATAAAAGTTTTTTTTTCAATAATATGTAAAAACACACAAACTGTTATTTTATTGTTTAAAGACGTTTGCATGTAAAAACTTCATATTTATTTCTCATTACTTAACAGATTAATTCTTCGAGGTAACGAAAAAAATTCTTCCAGAAATTTTTGCACATTTATCTCAATTTCACGGTGTATATTGAGGGAGGCTAAGCCGTTGAGCCAATCTTCAGACATTATCGATCTAATGTACGTTTTCAGACGACGCAATATTGAAAAGGAGCGTTCATTTTTCGCTGTCGTCACGGGTAAAATGGCCACAATGCGAAGCATTTGGTGTACGTTCGGGAACGTGTCTGCATTGCAAATTTCAAGGGCTTCGAGAGAATTTTTGATGTCCTTTTCAATAATGCGTCGTCTCCAGAGTATGACTTCATTCACCCATGCGTCACGCGAATCATCGTGCAAAATTGAAGAGTAGAGTTCGAATAATTTTTCACATGACTCTTCATCAAATTTTTTGATTTTGTTCGGAACAAGGCAAGCGAAATTCGATAAAATATTGCGATGATTCAGAAACCGGTCCTGTAAATGTGTCACAAACGAATCAGGGTATGGTATATAAATTGTAATTCGAAAATAATCTTCAACTGAATCAGTTTGCACGTTAGAACGTTTCGTTTGTCTTGAAGCTGTCCTTGATTTCGCAATTGAATGTCGTATTCTTCGCTGATTTGGCTTACAGTTTCGAAAATTTTTCTGAAGTTTTCTGTGGCGTTTTCTCTTCTTTTTGTCAGTTCTTCTTTTGCAGCATCGGCTAACTCAACAGCCTCACCAAGATCCTGATTTTCTGTTTGAGGTACTCGACTCAAGCTTGAAGTCAAAGAATGTACCGAGCTCAAAATGTGCATGGATATCTGAAAGTTAATATAAATACACTTAACATTTTGAGATGTTAGTCACAAAATTTTTTAACATATCAAGTAGATATGGAGAAAATGTGTCGTTACCGTAATGAAATTTCTATTTTCAAAATATCAAGTAGCAATTTCGCATGGAGGCAAGGAATGTTTCCATCAAACATGGAGTTTTCATAGTAGGAACAGAAACATTTTTCTTTCTTGTCGTTCCAATGATTAAATTTCTTGCCTTAATGAGAATTTTTCATTTGATATTTGGACAATAATATTTTCATTGATCTTATAAAACATTTTTGTTCTCAAAAGTTTTTGCGTTAGTAAGTATATTAACAATCAAAATAACATATGTACTGATGGACAACTTTGCACAGTAACACAAAAATGTACATAGATTTTCAAACTTGAAATTGCAGAGTATTTCCCCCAAATTAATATCAAAATCTAACTATTTTCAACTCATTTAGAAAAAACCTCATCAATTGGAAGTTGTGGAATGAATTGTATAAAAATTGCAGTAGAGCATTTCTAAATTCACTTAAACTTTTCCCAAATTCATAAAATCTCTAAAATTTTACTCTCTTTTAATGGACCACAAATTTTTGAGTACTCAGGACTTTTCAGATAACTTGTCAGTATATGAATTTACTGTGTTTTATATATTTTGGAAAACTTTCTCAGAGCATGAAATATTTTCGACTTGCATTTTCGACTTCTATCCGTGGTTTTTTGCACAAAAAGCGATGGATATCCATGTAAAAATTCACGTTCAAACAAATAAACGTTTGAAATAACTGTCAACAACCGTTAATTAATGAACAAAGTCGAGCAAACAACAAAGAAAAAAATGCACTTTCCTCATGTCATTGTCATATGAAGATTGACGATGATACAGCGACAATTGACGATCACCCACAATCGATAGAGGTCGATAGCGCGGAAATTGAAATGAAAAGTGTGTTATACTTTTCCAATCCAGTAACTTTATCCTCGTACAAGTGTTAAGTGAATAATTTATATAAAATATTTATTTATAACAATATCTTTAGCATTGTTTTTGAATAAAAAGTACAAAGAATTATTTTGTAGAACTGTACAGTTAATTTAAGAATCCAAAATATAACTTTTGAAAATACATGAAATTTTCGTGGAAAAAAACTTTAATGATGATAGTCACAAAGTACAAGAGAATCCTAATGGGGGGGGGGGGGGGGTTTGAACCCCCAAAACCCCCCCCCCCTTGCGCACGGGCCTGGAATCGATATCTGCAGGATTCAATATTATCAACATCGTAAATAGCAGGTTCGTTATTTGTAGGATTGTGGTTCACGTCAACAGCAAGATCGTCGTGTAATACTTTCTATATAGATGTCCGTTGCTCAGCTATAAATTGTTAGGTCCCACAATCGATATATGTCGTTCCATTACTCGATATCCGATTCGTTCTAAATTTCGGAAAATATAGGCAAATGTTGGCCTTGTCGAATTGTTGTTAAGTTGGACTTCGATGTGTTCAATCTGCTGATGAAGCTCCGTCTTTCGCTCCCATGGCGGAGGGTTGTCTGTGTTGGTGGTAATTCTTCGTAGCGATGCTCGCAGTCTTCTCAGAAAGACTCTTTTACCACTTCGCTTCTTTCTTTTGGGGATGTCTATCTTCGGGATTGCTGTCAACTTCTACTCTTCTTTCCTGGCCTTTATGAGGTTGGGGTGCTCTCGAGGCTATGGTCCTCCTTCCGTCGGTAGTCCTCCTTGTTTTCTGCTCATCTGCAGGTCTTCTTTTTCTTGCTTAAAGAAAATGTCCGGATCGTACGTCAATTTGGTTTCTAGGATGGCAGGATCGTCATGTAATGATAATTGAATATTGTTCGCGAGTTGTATACCTTTCGTCTAATGCTTGGCGAACAAGTCGCCGCTCTGCAAAAGATTCCCAGTATAACTACGAAGGAATTGAAATAAAACACTTGGTTTCACTTCTCCTTGGTCTGCAGTGCCTATCTGGTATGGCTCCTGATATCAGACTGCTTTATTAACACTCATCTCCTACTTATATAGCTAAAATATTTACAGTTATACTTATTCTATATGGATCGGGTGTTTTTAATACTTAATGGTTACATTAATGATTCTGCCGTATTAATGCAGTTGTCGCTATACAGCTGTTACTAGTTGCGCTACTCGCCGCGCCGCGTCGCTATCGTCATTCATGTTTTGACGTTTTAGTTTCCGCAATCAATCACAACTGGGAAAGATACCGTTCAGTAGATAGAGAATGCCGTGTTCTGGCGCAGGACAAGGAGCAATAGACAGGGAGCACAATGACGTCACTGATAAGGGAGTATTCACCCACTGATAAGGAGGTGTTCCCTATGGTCACTGATAAGGGGGTATTCCCCAAGGTCGTTGATGTGGATGATGACGCAAACGCGTGGGAATTACGATGATGTCATGTGTTTGTATTCTTGACCGTCTTATTAATATTGAATTTCGAAGCGCCAGTGATTATCGAATAACGTGTGAAATAATTAGACTTTTATTGATAACAGCAACTCAATTTCACAGATGTTATTTTGTTGACGTTTTTTATAATCATGTGACCTTAGCCGTCTTATTAAAATTGGGGTGAATGGCTAAGGCCGCGTTTCCAATGGTAGAGTGAGCTTTCGCCGAATCTCAGAGTAGAGTTTGCCTGTTCCCAATGATGGATTTTCGAAATTCGGAAATGGTGATGACATTTTGTGCTTTGAAAACTCAAAGCTGTAGAACTCATTGCTAGTTTGGGGGCATTTTATGAAAAACTAAAATAATCGGAATTTTTTGTAGATTTCCCGAAAACAAACGATTAAATCGATCAAATTAGCAAGTAATTTGTATATTATTTATAATAATTTGTAATACATATGTTATATAATTATAATAAATTTATATGTTATATAAATTAATAATTTGAATGTTCGCTTGGAGTTTAAATACGATAAATTCACTTTCAGAACTAGACCGCGTTTCCAATACTGGCTTAGAGTGCACTGTATCTGCGTACGCATTAGCTGTCATGAACTTAAGATACCCTTTTCAGATTTCTTTGCTTGTTGATCGTTCGATATCGACTGAAATTATCCTGCGAGATTTTGTATCAGTATTTCTGTAGGAATAAAATGATGAGTGGACAGTAATTGGTGTTGCCATTCTTGATTATTTCGAAGCAATTATTTTGGGATAGGTTTGGGAGAAGGTAACAGTACGTTTGGAGTTGAATGTGCGGATGGAGGTACCCGAGCTGAGCGTATTCATGCCATGGAAAATTACTCCTGGTCATTTATTAATTTCTAGTATTTTTGGTGAGCAAAAAGCACACTACGTCACTTTGAATCCAACATCTCGCTGACAATGGCGCTTAAATGATGCGAATTACTTTGGATGAAAACAAATTAAACCATGCCCAGATTACTTGGCTGGGATGCACATGACACTATGGCCAAAGAATTTATTACAATTCGATCAAGAAAGGCCGAATAATTTACCATGTAGATATGTGCAATGTGCTGAGGCTTGCAAGAAATACTTTAGCAGATTTTCAAATTATCATTGGTGTTCAACATTAAGTAGGTCTGTAGTAGATAGATTTGACTTTCTTCGAAAGGCACGTAATAATAAATGTTTATGGTATGTACCATTATGATATACAAACGTAATATAAAATTCTAATATAGGATAATAATGTGTAACAATTTTTTTTTCAATCGATGTATTATTGATTGTGTTTTTTAAAGGCAAACTATTCTCATTTATTTCGTGAATTTAATTTTCAGCAGTATCATTGTCTTTATCAAAAACTATATTTGCTTCACCTTAAAATATCAAAAACTATGGTAACATTAATAAAACTTAGTAATTATAACATTTCACTCGAAATTTGGATAAGGCAAAATTTAAACATTTTTAAATACAGCATTTTTTTCTTGACCCCCAGGAGAAAAAGGGCAAATTGAAATCGCATACGCCTTTGGTTTGTCCATTTGTCGGCAATGCCTACTCCAACCTCACAACTTTCAATACATGAAATCATTCGAATTTGAATTTCGAAATTACAACGACATCTGTCGTAACACATATTTGAATTTAATTTTCAATAACTATTCTTATCACAGATGGGTTTTGAATTGGTTTCATTATTGATTTCAATGAACAAATCATTCATCCAACTGTATTTTCTATGACATTATCTTCTTTTAACGCGAAAAACAAGACTTTACACTTCATTAAAAACAGAGCTTTCAGCAACGCTTTCTTTTGGAAAGTAGTGAATTTAAAAATTCGAAAATGTCCGAAAAGCTTCACGCTGTAGTTGAAATAGGTCCTACTCTAGAGTTCAACCACAGATTTTAGAGATTGATGAGAGAGAGAGAGGAGGAAGGAGGATATGTGAAAGTGCATGAGAGCAAAAGTGTACGCAAACACATTTCACTCCAAGCCAGCATTGGAAACGTGGCATAAATTTCGCAGCGCCAGCGTTTGAAATAATTAGAATTTGATAACAGCATATGAATTTCACATGAGAAATGTTATTTTGTTGACGTTTTTTATAGTCATGTGCTTGTGTTTTTATTAAAATTTAATTATAGCCTATGGAAGGGGTGAATGACTTTGACGAATTTCGCAACAAGAGAAATGCTAGCGTTTTTATAGCGAAGATGGGGTCATGTGAACTTGACCGTCATAGCGCCGGCGATTGTCGTGTTTGAAATAATTAGAATTTTACTGAGCGTTTGAAATAATTAGAATGACAGCAAAGGAATGAGAAATGTTATTGTTTTTTATAGTCATATGTTTGTGTCTTTGACCGTTTTATTAAAATTGGGGTGAATGGCTTTGATTTATGAAATATGACAACAAAGGAATTTCACTTGAGAAATGTTATTGTTTTTTATAGTCATATGTTTGTGTCTTTGACCGTTTTATTAAAATTGGGGTGAATGGCTTTGATTTCGTAACATGAGAAATGCTAGCGTTTTTTAGCATGCGCGTGATAAGAGAAAAGGATATCCGGTGAATGAAAATATTTCAACAATGGTACAGCGTGTAAAAAAAAGTTTCGTAGCGACAGTGACTATGAAAAAACTTGAGTTTCATTGATAGCAGCAGCAAACGAATTTCGCAACATGAGAAATGCTTTTTTAGCATATGCATGATAAGAGAATAGGATTTCCGGTGAATGAGAATTGTACAGCGATATGATACAGCGTGTAAAAAAAAGTTTAGTTGCGTGATAAGGAATTGCTTTAAAAGGAGGCTGTTTGCAAGCATCTACATCAGAAACGTTTAGTGCGAGTGACTGCAAAGTGGTAGTATCAAATTAAATTCAAAAGTGTTAAAGTGCTAAATTAATCAGCTGGTAAGTAGCGAATTTTCTATATATATAGAGTTAGTGAGAATAAAATCGTAAAAAAAATTATGTTGAAATCAGTTAAAATTTTTCATGTGCCTCTATGTGGCTCTATATGGCCATGTGTGTGTGTGTGTGTGTGTGTGCGTGCGTGTGTATGTGTGTGTGTCTGTGTGAAAATAATTTGAGACAGTAAAGCAGATTGGGAATAAAAGAGTAGTTTTTTCCGCTTCCAGGTTTAAAACGACAAACACTCAGCCCATTAAGCTCGGTAGGCAATAATCGGGACGCTACTGTAAAAATAGCCAAAATAGAAGCAATACAAGCATTTAACGATATCGCAAGATCTTTTAAGCCTTATATAAGCGTAAAAGATTTGGTTATTAACCAGCCGTACAACGTGCTAAGCCAAGGCCCGAGAGGGGCTGTAGTGCAACGACGACGTACAAAGTGCTGAATGGTAGCGTGAAGAAAACAAAATTTGGCGAAAAAATTTGTCTTGAATTGGAAGAGAACGTACTGTTCTTGCCTGACCGATACAACAAGCTAATTGGGGAAACGTTGGACATTATAAGCAAAAGTTCGTTGTCGATTACATCAAAAGGTCTAGTCAAGGACGGTGGAGGCATATACGACTAACATCTTATAGATATTGGAAAATCTGTTGCGAAGAACCCAGTCGATAAAATAGAGAAGCCGGTATTATATGCGGACAAAGACGATACTATTGACGACCAAATTTACTCGCAGTGGAAAACATTGGTAGCGCCGGGAGATACAACATCATCGCGACACATATTTTAGTTATTATTATATATACTCTTAATATTTAATTAAGTATATAATAAAATTGTATTATATATAATCTATAATGTTTGCCTGCCCCAGCTGCGCTAAAAGTTTTAGCCGATCGAATAATCTAAAGCGTCAAATTAAAAATGTCCATGAAAAAAACGAATGCCTAAGCCTATGTCGTGTATGTAATGCATGTTTTGATAAATCAGGCAATTTAAAAATGCATATTAAGTTAAAACATAATAGAGAGAGCTCATCAAATGTAAAAGTGTTCCCAGCTAAAGAGGTAGATCGCGAGAGTTCATCGAATGTGGAGTTGAATGAGTCTATGTCCGAAAATAATCAAGTGGTGGAAGTTCAGAGTAGAGGTATCCAAAGAAAGCAAGATAATGCTGATACTATGCATTGTCATATTTGTGAAAAAGACATTATAAAATCAGATTTTAAAAATCATCTGAGAAGTAATTTACATAAAACAAATGTCGGTAAAATCAATAATGTTCAAGACGAGAAGGTGAAAAAAATTTCAGAAGCATTTGCAAGTCGAATAGCTCCATACCAGATTAATAACGAAAATGAGAAATCAAGCATTGAAGAGTTTTTGAGAGGAGAGAATAACTGTTTCAAAGAACTATTGCAAAGTCAATTTCATGAGCTTACTACGGTGAAAGTCAATGTGGAACTGTTTGCAATTTACATTAAATTCGATGTGAACAAAGAAAATAGCTCGAGTGATTTGAAATCGTTTAATACCAAAAATGTTGTAGTTACTATCGGATGCGACCTTGATGAAGTGTGTCAGAATTTTTCGGCTATTATTTTAAAGAAAAGTGAAGAGTTTCAAGAGCGGGATAGTGGATGGGCATTCCAACAGGTTCTCCAATTACAAGTCAACATTAATAAATATGAGCCATTTCACGGGGGATCCTATTTACCACTGCCAAAAAAGTTGCCTTGAAAAAAGCATGTGTTAATATTAAAAATCCTGATGACGCATGTTTTGCTTGGGCGATTGTTTCAGCTTTATATCCTCCTGCACAAGATTGCGACCGCATTAGCTCATACCCATCTTATTCAAGTGTTTTAAACTTGGAGGGTGTTAGTATGCCGATTTGTTTGGACGATATCCCCATTGTTGAACAAACGAATGGGATAAGTGTCAACGTTTATGGGTGGAGGGACGGTTCCATTATTGGTCCATTTTATTATTCTAAAAATAGACAAGAGCAACACATAAATTTACTCTATATTGAGAACGATAGTGGTACTACTGGTCATTACTGCTGGATAAAAAATCTGAGTCGATTGGTGAATAATGGACTGTCCCACCACGAGCATAGATCATATTTATGTGATGGTTGTCTCATAAAATTTACAACAATTGAGCGATATAATAAACATATTGAGCATGACTGCAATAAAATCCGCACAATTCTACCAACAGACGATGATAAAATATTGAAATTCGAAAATTTCGGCAAGCAGCTCAAAGTCCCTTTCATAGTCTATGCAGATTTCGAAGCTATATTGCAACCAATTCATTCATGTTCACCTTGCCCTGAAAGTTCATTTACCGAGAGCACTCATAGGCATTTACCATTCAGCTTTGCATATTATATCAAATGCAGTTATGATTCATCTCTTAACAAACTAGAAATATTTCGGGGTGAAGGATGTGTCAATGTTTTCTTAGCTAGGCTGCAGCGTGATGCTGAGAAGATAATCAAAATCTTAAAAAACAACAAGCCGATGCAAATAACAGCTGCAGAGGAAACACAGTTTCTAGCCTCTATATCTTGTCATATATGTGGACAAAAATTTGGTCCGGAAATTCAGAAAGTGCAAGACAATTGCCATTTAACTGGAGCATTTCGAGGTGCAGCATGTAATAATTGCAATTTTCTTTATAGAGTGCCCAAGTTCATTCCAATTGTTTTCCATAACTTGAGTGGCTATGATGCCCACTTCATATTTCCAAACTTTGAAGGAGATTCTAGTAATATCAGTGTCATTCCCAAAAATAAGGAGAAATACATTTCCTTTACGAAATACATGAGGATCGATGAACAAAACATTGCGTTAAGGTTTATCGACTCATACCGATTCATGAGCTGTAGTTTAGACCAACTTGCCCAAAACCTCAGCAAAGACAATTTTTTCGAAACCCGTCGATATCATCACGACGATGAGCTGCTTGAACTTGTCGTTAAGAAAGGTGTTTTTCCTTATGAGTACATTGATTGTTTCGATAAACTCAATGAGTCATCCTTACCAGCTAAATCATCATTTTACAGCACGTTGCAAAATAGCAACATCACCGATGCAGAGTATGACCACGCTCATGTGCTGCTACTGACAGATATATTTGAGGAGTTCAGAAATGTATGTTTGCAGACCTATAAACTTGATCCTGCTCATTATTTCACAGCGCCCTCACTTAGTTAGGATAGTGTGCTGAAAAGCACTAAAGTCGAGCTGGAACTGTTGACTGATATTGACATGTACCAGTTTGTAAAGCGTGGGATAAGGGGCGGGCTATGCCAATGCGGTAAGAGACATGCAAGGGCAAATAACAAATACATCTCCCAATATGACTCAAATCTTGCTAGTAACTACATTTTGTATGTGCGTAAAGATTAGGGTGGGCAATGAGTCAGTACTTACCCATTAGCGACTTCCGTTGGCTAAATAACCATGAAATTGAGCGCTAGGATGTAATGAATATTGAAGACGATGCATCTAAGGGTGTCATTTTATCTGTTGACTTACATTATCCGGTAGAGCTCCATTCAGCGCATAATAATCTCCCATTTTGCCCAGAAAACAAGTTCCCCCTCTTGAAACTTCAAAATACAAAAAATTGTTGGCAACTGAATCTGATAAACAGAATTATATTATTCATTATAGAAATTTAAAACAGTGTTTACGGTTCGGGCTCAAATTAGTAAAGATAAACCAGGCATTAGAATTTACTCAGTCACCCTGGCTAAAAACTTATATAGACTTAAATACCGAAATCCGTACATAAGCCGCAACTGATTTCGAAAAAGACTTTTATAAATTAATGAACAACAGCGTTTTTGGTAAAACGATGGAAAACGTGGACAAGTACGTTGATGTAAAAGTTTCAACCCATTGGGAAAACATCGGCAAGAAAAAAGGGGCAAATTATTATATTAGTAGACCCTACTTTCACAGTAGTTAAGAATACAATGAGGATTTGGTTCTGATTCAAATGAATCGGGTGAATGTCGAATATAAAAAGCCTATATATACCGGGTTCGCAATTCTTGATTTATCGAAAACACTCATGTATGATTTTCATTATAATTTTATTCAAAATAAATATAAAGATCGGGCGCAGCTTCTCTATATGGACACAGACTCATTCATCTACGATATTGAAACATCCGATATTTATGAAGACATTAAAAATAACATTAGCTTATTTGATACAAGCAATTATGACATAGATAACCCATATCATATTCCACATGCAAACAAAAAAGTGCTGGGGAAATTTATGGATGAAAGCCCTCTAGCTCCCATTACAGAATTCATTGGCACTAAAGCCAAATCTTATTGTATAGTTACCGATGAATCATGCATTAAAAAAATAAAAGGAATAAAAAAATCTGTAGTAAATAGAGAAATAGAACCATCAGACTTTCTTAAATGTGCTCAAAATAATAAAATTAAAATGTTAAGCAAAATGTATGTGTTCAGATGTGATAAGCATCTTATTTATACTAGATAAGTTAATAAAGTAAACCTATCGGGTGATGATGATAAAAGATTCAGTATACCTAATTCTTGTAGTACATTAGCATGGGGCAATAGTTTAATAAATAAATATACGTAGCATTATAAGAAAAAATAATGTTTATTATAGATAAGTTCAACAAAATTGTTATAATAAATCATTCTTATATATCCATGAATTATGTTCTTTTGTAAATCCTAGCCATTTAACGTAGACTTTGGATCCTTTCGCCTTCAAAACTTTTTCCACTAGGAAATCATTTGGGTATTTTGTTTTGCTCAGCTCCAGTTCATAGAAACAGCCTCGAACCGGGTTTCCTTGGTAGTCGTCAAGTAAGTATGTAACTGGATTCGTGAGTTGCACTCGACGAATTTTAAATATTTCAGTTGTCCAGTTTGGTGTGTAGCCCTTCTCGAACAGATGCTTGTATTTACTGATGCGAACATGCTCGCCAACCTTATATTTTGGCCATCCATAAGTTTTAGTATGATTGAAAGCTGAGGATAGTAAGCTGGATTCATTTGATTTGTTAACGTTAATAGGCCGCATCTTTATCGTACGATGCATAGTTTTATTGTACTGATTTGTTAAAGCCTTTATGTTTTTAGCCCATTGATATGTACCATTTGCACTGAATTGTCGCCAAACCAGATTTTTCAGAGTTCTATTGAAGCGTCCCACAATCGATGCTTTTTTATGCTAAATGTTGAGTAGTGATTAATATTATATTTTTCCATCAGATGCTGAAAGATTCTTTTCCATAATCTGTTTGAAGGTTCTTCGGCACTCTACCACCGCTACTATTGAAAATAGACTGCATGAGCTCAGACTACCGTTCTTCCCGATTCTCATGATTTGATAGTATAGTGAATATTATAAGGGCTATTAACCTCTAACAATGCACATATTGGTGTAATAAAATACTAAGTTAATTAAGAATATACATTTTTTTATATCATTCATTATTTTTCATCATAGGTTAGACTGACTGCTGACTCATCGTAACTTTATTAGGTCAGATCTTGATTTTAATGAATTCAAAGTTAGAATATATATGGTATACAAATAATATTAACTAAACTATCAAACCATGAGAATCGGGAAGAATGGGAGTCTGAACAGGTTAATAACCATATTGAATTGATAAACATCACTGTTTGGACAGACGCGCAGCATGAAGGTCTTACAATATAATTGTTAGTGTTTGTTTGTTATCAACAGCATATGATATATTTATAGAGTTATATATAGTATTATCATAAGCTTATGAACATATGAAGAGGGATGATTAATAACCCTATTGAATTTTCATAAAGATCTCTGTTTGAGCAGATGGGTATGAAAAGTAAACCTTAGAAAAGCATATCGCGTGGGAATAACTACGGCATTCGATGCTTGTGTCTTTGATCTTGGTAACGATTCTGTGTTATCTGCATGTTGTAGAATTATTATTGTTATCAGCATGATGCTTTTTAATAGAATTATAGTCAAATTTCAGCTTCCGGTTAGATCTTTAGCCATAACCATGATTAATCTGATTGTTGTAGAACATAATTTTATTAGTTTGAAGCAATGAACGGTTTATTAATAGAATTATACATAGTATTATCATATGCTTACGAGCATATTAAGAACATTTTTGAGACCGGCACTTAAGAGGAGCATGATGACGTCACAAAGAGGACCGACACTTAAATGGAGCACGACGCCGTCACAAGTGATCAAGAGGATGAAGAAGATGAACGTTGAAATGATAGATATGCGTCGGTTCTAACGCAAAAGAGGAGGAGCAATAAGGATACGATGTCTGCGATTATTGGTTCGCGCATGACGTCCGCGCATGACGTAAACGATCATCCTTGAACTGATAAACAGCCCTGTTTTAAAACTAACAATTTTGTTGAACTTATCTATAATAAACATTATTTTTTATAATGTTATTTATTAAATTTAAGTATAATATTTATTTATTAAACTATTGCCCCATGCTAATGTACTACAAGAATTAGGTATAATGAATCTTGTATCATCATCACCCGATAGGCTTCCTTTATTAACTAATCTAGTATAAATAAGATGCTTATCACATCTGAACACATACATTTTGCTAAACATTTTAATTTTATTATTTTGAGCACATTTAAGAAAGTCTGATGGTTCTATTTCTCTATTTACTACAGATTTTTTTATTCCTTTTATTTTATATAATAAACTATAATAAACATTATTTTTTCTTATAATGCTACGTATATTTATTTATTAAACTATTGCCCCATGCTAATGTACAACAAGAATTAGGTATAATGAATCTTTTATCATCTTCACCCGATAGGCTTACTTTATTAACTAATCTAGTATAAATAAGATGCTTATCACATTTGAACACATACATTTTGCTAAACATTTTAATTTTATTATTTTGAGCACATTTAAGAAAGTCTGATGGTTCTATTTCTCTATTTACTACAGATTTTTTTATTCCTTTTATTTTTTTAATGCATGATTCATCGGTAACTATACAATAAGATTTGGCTTTAGTGCCAATGAATTCTGTAATGGGAGCTAGAGGGCTTTCATCCATAAATTTCCCCAGCACTTTTTTGTTTGCATGTGGAATATGATATGGGTTATCTATGTCATAATTGCTTGTATCAAATAAGCTAATGTTATTTTTAATGTCTTCATAAATATCGGATGTTTCAATATCGTAGATGAATGAGTCTGTGTCCATATAGAGAAGCTGCGCCCGATCTTTATATTTATTTTGAATAAAATTATAATGAAAATCATACATGAGTGTTTTCGATAAATCAAGAATTGCGAACCCGGTATATATAGGCTTTTTATATTCGACATCCACCCGATTCATTTGAATCAGAACCAAATCCTCATTGATTTCTTAACTACTGTCAAAGTAGGGTCTACTTATATAATAATTTACCCCTTTTTTCTTGCCGATGTTTTCCCAATGGGTTGAAACTTTTACATCAACGTACTTGTCCACGTTTTCCATCGTTTTACCAAAAACGCTGTTGTTCATTAATTTATAAAAGTCTTTTTCGAAATCAGTTGCGGCTTTTGTACGGATTTCGGTATTTAAGTCTATATAAGTTTTTAGCCAGGGTGACTGAGTAAATTCAAATGCCTGGTTTATCTTTACTAATTTGAGCCCGAACCGTAAACACTGTTTTAAATTTCTATAATGAATAACATAATTCTGTTTATCAGATTCAGTTGCCAACAATTTTTTGTATTTTGAAGTTTCAAGAGGGGGAACTTGATTTTCTTTGCAAAATGGGAGATCATTATGCGCTGAATGGAGCTCTACCGGATAATGTAAGTCAACAGATAAAATGACACCCTTAGATGCATCGTCTTCAATATTCATTACATCCAAGCGCTCAATTTCGTGGTTATTTAGCCAACGGAAGTCGCTAATGGGTAAGTACTGACTCATTGCCCACCCTAATCTTTACGCACATACAAAATGTAGTTACTAGCAAGATTTGAGTCATATTGGGAGATGTATTTGTTATTTGCCCTTGCATGTCTCTTACCGCATTGGCATAGCCCGCCCCTTATCCCACGCTTTACAAACTGGTACATGTCAATATCAGTCAACAGTTCCAGCTCGACTTTAGTGCTTTTCAGCACACTATCCTAACTAAGTGAGGGCGCTGTGAAATAATGAGCAGGATCAAGTTTATAGGTCTGCAAACATACATTTCTGAACTCCTCAAATATATCTGTCAGTAGCAGCACATGAGCGTGGTCATACTCTGCATCGGTGATGTTGCTATTTTGCAACGTGCTGTAAAATGATGATTTAGCTGGTAAGGATGACTCATTGAGTTTATCGAAACAATCAATGTACTCATAAGGAAAAACACCTTTCTTAACGACAAGTTCAAGCAGCTCATCGTCGTGATGATATCGACGGGTTTCGAAAAAATTGTCTTTGCTGAGGTTTTGGGCAAGTTGGTCTAAACTACAGCTCATGAATCGGTATGAGTCGATAAACCTTAACGCAATGTTTTGTTCATCGATCCTCATGTATTTCGTAAAGGAAATGTATTTCTCCTTATTTTTGGGAATGACACTGATATTACTAGAATCTCCTCCAAAGTTTGGAAATATGAAGTGGGCATCATAGCCACTCAAGTTATGGAAAACAATTGGAATGAACTTGGGCACTCTATAAAGAAAATTGCAATTATTACATGCTGCACCTCGAAATGCTCCAGTTAAATGGCAATTGTCTTGCACTTTCTGAATTTCCGGACCAAATTTTTCTCCACATATATGACAAGATATAGAGGCTAGAAACTGTGTTTCCTCTGCAGCTGTTATTTGCATCGGCTTGTTGTTTTTAAGATTTTGATTATTTTCTCAGCATCACGCTGCAGCCTAGCTAAGAAAACATTGACACATCCTTCACCCCGAAATATTTCTAGTTTGTTAAGAGATGAATCATAACTGCATTTGATATAATATGCAAAGCTGAATGGTAAATGCCTATGAGTGCTCTCGGTAAATGAACTTTCAGGGCAAGGTGAACATGAATGAATTGGTTGCAATACAGCTTCGAAATCTGCATAGACTATGAAAAGGACTTTGAGCTGCTTGCCGAAATTTTCGAATTTCAATATTTTATCATCGTCTGTTGGTAGAATTGTGCGGATTTTATTGCAGTCATGCTCAATATGTTTATTATATCGCTCAATTGTTGTAAATTTTATGAGACAACCATCACATAAGTATGATCTATGCTCGTGGTGGGACAGTCCATTATTCACCAATCGATTCAGATTTTTTATCCAGCAGTAATGACCAGTAGTACCACTATCGTTCTCAATATAGAGTAAATTTATGTGTTGCTCTTGTCTATTTTTAGAATAATAAAATGGACCAATAATGGAACCGTCCCTCCACCCATAAACGTTGACACTTATCCCATTCGTTTGTTCAACAATGGGGATATCGTCCAAACAAATCGGCATACTAACACCCTCCAAGTTTAAAACACTTGAATAAGATGGGTATGAGCTAATGCGGTCGCAATCTCGTGCAGGAGGATATAAAGCTGAAACAATCGCCCAAGCAAAACATGCGTCATCATGATTTTTAATATTAACACATGCTTTTTTCAAGGCAACTTTTTTGGCAGTGGTAAATAGGATCCCCCGTGAAATGGCTCATATTTATTAATGTTGGCTTGTAAGTAGAGAACCTGTTGGAATGCCCATCCACTATCCCGCTCTTGAAACTCTTCACTTTTCTTTAAAATAATAGCCGAAAAATTCTGATACACTTCATCACGGTCGCATCCGATAGTAACTACAACATTTTTGGTATTAAACGATTTCAAATCACTCGAGCTATTTTTTTTGTTCACATCGAATTTAATGTAAATTGCAAACAGTTCCACATTGACTTTCACCGTAGTAAGCTCATGAAATTAATTTTGCAATAGTTCTTTGAAACAATTATTCTCCCCTCTCAAAAACTCTTCAATGTGTCACCGTATGGCTTCGCCGCTACGAAATCAGACCCTACCTTCTGTCCCGGAAGGTCAGGGCGGCAGCCTCGGGTGGCTGGCTCACTTACCGAGAAAGGGGGTGAGTCCAGGCGCCACAAGTTTCTAGCCCTCGACTGCCTCTATTATCCGCGCCGCGAAACGAGAAATCGGCCGGATGGTCTGTATTACCACGTTAGATCCTTTCACTAGAGTAAACACCGCGTTACACCAATTTACAGAGATTTTATTATTATAATTCAAATTCAAAATCTGCCAGATACTAATTCACTCTTTTACCGAAACCTACGCGGCGCCGCGAATCAAACAAAATTATGCTCATCTATAATATACACATCCAAACCTAAATCTTATCTTAAACTAACCATCTTGCCACGTACCTTCGCCGCTCGTTCGGAATCTATATATATGCGCTGAGCCGTCCCGCAACAATTCGGTCGCCGTCTTCGCTTCGATATTTTCCTCACTCGTCGCTTGTACCTTCGCCGCTTGTTCAGAATATATTTCTATGCGCTGAGCCATTCCGCAACAATGCAACCGCCGTCTTCGCTTCGATATTTTACTCACTCGTCGCTTCCGTTCACATAATCCCAGTAGAACTCGTCATCAATTTTAGTCGGACGCACCGTCTCTGCCTCCGCTACGGCCTTCTCAACCGCCAATCGTTCCTTAATTCAGGGGACCAAATTCCGCTGGTTCGCTGTCCTGCCTGACAGGATTGGCTCCGATGTTCACTCCTCAGTGTCAGGATTAAGTAAAATGAAAAAAATTTATTGCTTTCGATTCGTTCTGCTATCTTTTAATTTTTTTGATCTGCTCACCTCAACGTCGGGATTCAGAAGAAGTTCATTTTCTCCTCCGGGTCACTGCAGAGCCTCGGTCCTGCTTGTGCGACCCCGTTCTTTTTTTGCGGGACTCTTCCCATGACGATTCCTCTGCATTGAATAATACCGCCCTACCAGGGCAATGACTTCTAACAGCGGTCATTGATCCTGTATTTGACCGTCTTTATCTGGCAACGCCACTTCCAGTCATATTGTGACCTTTATCATCTGCCACTTCGAGTCGTCTATCGTGAACTCCCTCATCTGTCACTTCACAAGTGTTCAAATCATGTTTACGCTGTCAACAGGTGAGTGTTTATCTAAGTTTGATTTTGTTAAATTCCATACATTTTAGTTGTGAGAATGGTCTGTTCGGCATCCGAATTGTGAGAAAATCTCTCGAATGGGTCAAGAAACCTGAAGCGCGGCTATCCCATCCGCCATCGGATGTAATTTCTGCATGGGATTCGGAGCTGTCTCCAGTCGGTTTTTTTAGTGTCGCCGTCGTGGGACCGCACCGTCCGCTTATCTGATGTTGAGAATATTTCCCTGCGTCGAAAAGATATGCATGCCGCCCCGGCTTTAGACGATGCATTCCAGCCTACCTTGAACGCAGGCCACTAGTATGGTCGAAAGGAGTGAGTTAGGTTGGAACATGCCATTTCTGCTCCCGCCCCATGGATCTCTTCGGGTAAGTCGTTTCATTCTTGTTTTATGTATTTTCGCCCCGCATCGTTGACCCTGCACCCGGCCCTTTTATCGTTCGTCTTACGTTGGGGCAGAACAGACGTTGGCTGTGAGGTTGACGTTCGGTCGCGGCTGTTTTGGTCCGATGCCAGCGAATCGTTGCATCTACGACAACATCCTCCTTCATGTGTACGTGGCCTACCTTAACCGTTCTAAGATACCATCCGCTAATACAAAATTAATACTTTAATCTACAGTTCTAAGATACCATCTGCCAATACAAAATTAATAATTTAATCTGCAGTTCTAAGATACCATACGCTAATACAAAATTAATAATTTAATCTGCAGTTCTAAGATACCATACGCTTATACAAAATTACTAATTTAATCAACAGTTCTCGCCTACTTCGCCGTGTTTTCTCACATTTACATATTTCTTAGTACAGCCGGGAATCGACCCCGTGATATCACCCCCCTCTCCAGAGAATTATCCCGGAATTCTCGTTAACAATTCTTTCCGATCTAACTCTCGATTATGTGCTAATTCGCCATTTGACCTTTCGATAGGCCCAAACTCTCGCGAAGCTTATTCCGGTTATTTAAAATTCCGATTTGAATTCTCAATCACTCTTTACGCCCGCTAGGCACTGAGCCCGACCGTTACACCTCACACAATCACGCTACGATTACTCTTTTCACCCTGTCACGCTTGTTTATATATTTCATGTAGTAGTCTTGGCTAGTATAAGTATTTGAGCCATTCGTGATGCCATCTTCTAATCTTCTATGATGACGATTTTAGGACGCCAACATTACCACACGTATGACACATCAGACTTTTACACGGAAAGGGAAAACAACACAACCAAGGAACACAAAGGACGCCAGAAAGGAAAACCTGGAGGCGATCGCGGCACTTCACTCTAACTACGGTATGTTTTTTTCCCTATTTATCATCTTTTTATTAGTCACATAACGCTCCTCTCTATATTCCTGAGTTCATTTAATGATAGCCGTTAGTCAGCTTCCCAGTTGTACTTGCTTCCTGATCGGTCTATTCTCTGCTTGTCCCTTACCGTCCGTTGAACTATGTGTTTTTCCTCAACTGTGTGTATTTCCACGACCTTCTCATATTCGATAAATAATATATCCCACCACCAAGAAAATTATCTACTAAGACTAAACTAAACCTATCTCTAATACCCTTCACCGGCTATCCTACTATACCCTAATATAACCCACCACCAAGAAAACTATCTACTAAGACTAAACTAACCCTATCTCTAATACCCTTCACCGTCTATTCCACTATACCATAATATAACCCACCACCACCGCTTAATGTATTGATCGCTGGCCTTTCCACCCCTTCTTAGGCCGCCTAATCTTAGGTCACGCCACTGGCGTTATCCTCTCCCCCGTCGACATATTGTTTCAGATCCTTCACATGCCAAGTGCCTGCGGCCTTACCCCTCTCGTCAACCAGCTCGCAAGTCCATGTCGAGGTTTTCGACTTAATCCTGAACGGACCACTGAACGCCGGAGCTAGCTTCGCTGCAAAGTTCTTACTCGCATCGGATATAACATAGTTCTTCCTCCATACCCTATCTCCCACCTGGAAGTTCACGGGGCGACGGCGTAGGTCATAACGTTTTTTACTAGAGATTGCAGCTCGTTTCAACCTTAGTTCGACCTCCTCCCGCACCTTTTCCAACGTCGCCGCATTTCTCGTTGGGGAGAAACCTTCCGGCGCGCCTGATGGGGGCTCTGCTTCTTCCCGGAACGTAATCATTTCCCTGCCAAAATTCATGAAATAAGGAGTGAACCCCGTCACCTCGCGCTTATACGTCCGTAAAGCACACGCGATCTTCGGTAGAAACTTATCCCACGAGCGGTGATTATCTGAGGCGTAACATCTTAGCATGCACTTGATGTCCTGGTTTCGTCTCTCGGTTGGATTAGCCTGGGGATGATATAGCGCAGTGTAACATATTTTTACCCCGAAATCTTCCGCCGCCGACTTAAACTGTTTGCCCCTGAATTGCACTCCGTTGTCACAGATCAGGATCCTGGGTACTCCGTAGACCAAAAACACGTTCTCCTCCAACAGCCGGAAAACAGTTGATGCTGTCGCTGTTCGCAGCGTTAATATTACAGAGTACTTCGTGACGTAATCGACGACCGTCAAGATGTAGACATTCCCCCGCGCGGATCTAGGTAATGGTCCCACCAGATCCATACTAAACATCTCCCAGGGTAACTTGGCTTCGCCAGCCCTACTAGCCATCAGACCGATTGGGGGTTTCCTCTCCACCTTGCAGGCCTGACACACCATGCATTGCCGTACATACGCCTGTATATCTCTCCGCATTCGAGGCCAATAATAGTTTTGGCTAACCCGCGACCACGTTCGAGTAACACCCATGTGACCAGCTTTCGGATCGTCGTGATATCGGTTCAGTATTACTTCCCGTTCAGTCTTCGGGATCACCCTTTTCCAGACGAGGCCGTTTCTGCTATCCTTTTTCCGCGCTGGGACCTGCTTCCACAGCGCATTCTCTGTCACCATCCAGTCGACGAATCTACACGGGTCGTTCCGCACGCTGTTCACCATCTTCTCAAACCACCGATCTGATGATGAGGGTTTCGCTATGTCACCCACTTCCGCAATCGCTCGAGACAGCGCATCGGGTACAACATGTTCCTTTCCCTTCCGGTGCACTACTTCAAAATCGAATTGTTGAAGGCGGACGGCCCATCTCGCCAATCTGCCGGTCGGATCCTTCAGTTTGTTGAGCCACACAAGAGAATGATGGTCCGTGATCACAACGAAGCGTGTGCCCTCAATGTACGGCCGGAGCTTTTCTATCGCCCATAACACACCCAAACACTCTCTTTCCGTAGCCGAGTACTTTCTTTCCAACTTCGAGAGTGCGCGGCTAAGGTAGCACACCACCTTTTCACCAGTTGGGTGTGCCTGGCTCAAGACAGCTCCTATCCCTACATCGGATACGTCCGTTTGTACCTTGAAAGGTAAGTCGAAGTCGGGACACGCTAATACTGGAGCCGACGTAAGTCTCTGTTTGCAGGCCTCAAATGCCCGTTCACAATCATCTGACCACGAAAACTTCCGTCCCTTCTTTAGGAGGTCACTAAGAGGCGCCACCATCGTCGCGTGACCCGATATGAATCGACGGTACCAGGATACCATTCCCAATAGTTGCCTGACTTGTTTGACCGATTTTGGTCGAGGCAAATCCTTGACAGCCTGAACTTTTTCAGGATCCACATGTAGGCCTTCTTCATCCACCAGATATCCTAAGTACTTTAACTGCGCCCTGCAGAACTGACACTTCTCTTTGGATACCTTTAGCCTTTCCTCCCTCAATCGTACGAAAACCTCTCGTAATACGTCCACATGGTGTTCGAATGTTTCGGTTACGATGATAATGTCATCTAGATAGGTAAACACGAACGGCTCGAGTGCGGGACCCAACACGGTATCGATAAGCCTTTGCCAAGTGGCCCCTGAGTTATGTAGCCCAAAAGGCATTCTCCGAAACTGAAATAGCCCCCTCCCAGGCACGGTGAAAGCTGTATATTCCTGTGATTCCTTCGCCATAGGTACCTGCCAATACGCAGATTTTACGTCCAGCGTTGACAGGTACTTAGCATTCCGCAGCTTATCAAGAGTTGAGGACATATATGGCAACGGGTACGCATTCTTGTCAGACACCGCATTCAGCTTCCGGAAATCAACACAAAACCGATATTATCCGTCCTTCTTTCGAACCAACAATATCGGAGATGACCATGCGGTTGCCGATGGTTCTACGACTCCGGATTCTAGCATTTCATTCAATTCGATGTTAATTTGTTTCTGAACAGCCGGCGAAACCGGGTAGTACCGCTGCTTGATCGGAGGAGAGCTAGTTTTAATGACGTGGGTCACCGATCTTGCGCAGCCCAGTCCCTCTCCCATCAGCTCGAACTGTTCCTCCAACAACTCTGACAAGATTTTGGCCTCACCCTCAGATAAATTGGACAGACTCCGCAGCGTCTTTCCGGCCGTTGTTTCCACTGTAGCGACCGAGGTCCACTGTTGCCCCTTCATGTCAAGGACCACTCCAAAACATTTCCAAAAATCGATGCCTAATATCAACGCCTGAGGAACTGAAGGCATCACTAATACTTCTAATTCATGCTGACGACCGTTCAATTCAAACTTTAGCCTCGCCATACCCGCCACTGGACACGTCTCCCCATTAGCCAGCCGCACTTCCCCGATCTCATTTTGGGATAACGCTACGCCTTCTCTTCCTAAACGAAGCCACCCCTTCTCCCCTATAATTGTGCGACTAGCTCCCGAGTCCAGTAAGCCCTCCATCCCTATACCCTCTACGTTCACATGCAAATGCGGCCGACTGTCCCGGATCCCCTTCGCCAGCGCATAGTCCACCCTCGGAGAACTTCCTACCCGTTGCGGCCTCTTCATCGTGCTCGCTCGACCGCCTAGTGAGCACGCCGGTCGTTTCCCGGGGCTGATTGAATTGGTCGATCCCGTGGACCGAGCTCACTCGTCCTGGACCGGCATACAGCACATGATGATCGCATAACTCCCTGTCGGCCACACCCAAATCATCGCCGCGGCTCGGGACACTCCCTCGATAGATGACCCTCGCGTTTGCAATTCCAACACTGCATTGCTCGCGATCCACCTACCGCTGCCACTTGTTCTGCGTTTCCCGCCTCAACATATGCCAGGTCAGGCTCTAAGCAGCGTCTAGATCGCGTGTTCGGAGGTATAAATGCCGCTACTGAGGCCCTCGTGGCGTCCAAGGTCCGGCCCAGCCTGACCAGATCCCTGATTGTGTCTATCGGGGTCAAACTAAGCTGTTGTTGGTAAAAAGGCGCAATATTCCTTCGAAGGATGCGCAACTTTTCTTGTTCTGTGCAGCTAGTCTTTAGTCTGCTGAAGAGACGTTCCATGATCGCCACGTACACACCCATAGACTCGTTCTCTCCCTGCGTTCGCCTCCTCATCTCCTCCCACAAGCGGTCCTCATAATCCGACGGCAGGAATTCAGCTTTCAACTCCACTACCAGTTCATCCCAGCACTTCACTAGACTGCGGTTAGCACGGAACCATATGAGAGCTTTGGCTTCGAAAAGGTCTACTGCCGACGTGAACAACTGACCCTTGGACAGGCCTCGAGCCTGGCGTAGTTCCTCAACGCGCTCCAAAAAAGCGTTGACGGAACCACTCGCATCTCCGCTAAACCGCAGCCCCCATTTAGCTACCTCCGCTGGATTTGCCGCCTTCGTCTGCTGTACCATCGACACCTCCGGCGTTCTACTACCTTGCTCAGTCTCATCTTCGCTGGGATCTTCGACCTTCTCCGCTAATGTTCCCATTGCCAGAATGAGTCTGTTCCGGAGCTTCCTCGTGCTCTCCTTCTGTTCCAATGTAATGGCCCTCACGTTCCCCAGCCTGCGGAACCCGAACTCAATCCTCACTTTGGCTTTCAGGAACTCTAAGGATGCTTTGCTGCCCATCACCTTTTCCACCAGCTCCTCGGCCTCCGTTACCTTTGCCTCTAGTTCCCGGCAGTCCGTCTTGAAGTCAAACTGATAGTCTGTCTCTACATATGACGTGTCCGACTCCGCCTCGGCCTTCAGCGTCGCCCTCAATGCCTTCCGCATATTGTCTACAGTATCAGCGTCGAATCCCCGGATGGCTAGCTCGTACGTAAGCTCATCCTTACTCAAACGGTCCACCAGAATTTTCATTTTGGCTGCTAAAAATTGCTATTTTCTGAAAACTTAACACAATTTTCCCCTAATAAGCGTCGTAAAATGCCTACGGCAATCCCTAGAAGTCAAACTCCCACCCTAAAATCTGGAACAATCTAAATATATATTCCCTCTTATAGTCTAATTCCAAGACCTAGAATAACAGCCCTATACGGTGCCTCTTATACGCTAACTTCAACATCTAGAATGTCGTTACTATATATAGCCTCTTCTTTGCTTACGCATTCACTCACTCATCCACACTCTCAACTTTTGCTCCACTCGTTCCTCACACTATACCCAACACCTCACTATACGAATAATCCAGAATTCAAATAGAAATTTTCCGTTAACGGATACGTACGCTTGTTACAACTCGACAATAGATACGCCCGAAATAAGTATCTGTTCAATTCAATATCACAAAGATACGCGATAAATACAACTTCGGTTTCGGAATACCGCGCTAAATTAACGGCTTACTACGATTTCAGCCCTACCAACACGATTTTCCTCCGTTACTCGCCTTCCCACAATTTGGGACTTGGCAAACTCAAAATTTTCACTAGTACCGTTACTTGTTGTTACCGTTACGCCCCACGTTGGGCGCCAATTTGTCACCGTATGGCCTCCGCCGCTACGAAATCAGACCCTACCTTCTGTCCCGGAAGGTCAGGGCGGCAGCCTCGGGTGGCTGGCTCACTTACCGAGAAAGGGGGTGAGTCCGGGCGCCACTCGTTTCTAGCCCTCGACTGCCTCTATTATCCGCGCCGTGAAACGAGAAGTCGGCCGGATGGTCTGTATTACCACGTTAGATCCTTTCACTAGAGTAAACACCGTGTTACACCAATTTACAGAGATTTTATTATTATAATTCAAATTCAAAATCTGCCAGATACTAATTCACTCTTTTACCGAAACCTACGCGGCGCCGCGAATCAAACAAAATTATGCTCATCTATAATATACACATCCAAACCTAAATCTTATCTTAAACTAACTATCTTGCCACGTACCTTCGCCGCTCGTTCGGAATCTATATATATGCGCTGAGCCGTCCCGCAACAATTCGGTCGCCGTCTTCGCTTCGATATTTTCCTCACTCGTCGCTTGTACCTTCGCCGCTCGTTCAGAATATATTTCTATGCGCTGAGCCGTTCCGCAACAATGCAACCGCCGTCTTCGCTTCGATATTTTACTCACTCGTCGCTTCCGTTCACATAATCCCAGTAGAACTCGTCATCAATTTTAGTCGGACGCACCGTCTCTGCCTCCGCTACGGCCTTCTCAACCGCCAATCGTTCCTTAATTCAGGGGACCAAATTCCGCTGGTTCGCTGTCCTGCCTGACAGGATTGGCTCCAATGTTCACTCCTCAGTGTCAGGATTAAGTAAAATGAAAAAAATTTATTGCTTTCGATTCGTTCTGCTATCTTTTAATTTTTTTGATCTACTCACCTCAACGTCGGGATTCAGAAGAAGTTCATTTTCTCTTCCGGGTCACTGCAGAGCCTCGGTCCTGCTTGTGCGACCCCGTTCTTTTTTTGCGGGACTCTTCCCATGACGATTCCTCTGCATTGAATAATACCGCCCTACCAGGGCAATGACTTCTAACAGCGGTCATTGATCCTGTATTTGACCGCCTTTATCTGGCAACGCCACTTCCAGTCATATTGTGACCTTTATCATCTGCCACTTCGAGTCGTCTATCGTGAACTCCCTCATCTGTCACTTCACAAGTGTTCAAATCATGTTTACGCTGTCAACAGGTGAGTGTTTATCTAAGTTTGATTTTGTTAAATTCCATACATTTTAGTTGTGAGAATGGTCTGTTCGGCATCCGAATTGTGAGAAAATCTCTCGAATGGGTCAAGAAACCTGAAGCGCGGCTATCCCATCCGCCATCGGATGTAATTTCTGCATGGGATTCGGAGCTGTCTCCAGTCGGTTTTTTTAGTGTCGCCGTCGTGGGACCGCACCGTCCGCTTATCTGATGTTGAGAATATTTCCCTGCGTCGAAAAGATATGCATGCCGCCCCGGCTTTAGACGATGCATTCCAGCCTACCTTGAACGCAGGCCACTAGTATGGTCGAAAGGAGTGAGTTAGGTTGGAACATGCCATTTCTGCTCCCGCCCCATGGATCTCTTCGGGTAAGTCGTTTCATTCTATTTTTATGTATTTTCGCCCCGCATCGTTGACCCTGCACCCGGCCCTTTTATTGTTCGTCTTACGTCGGGGCAGAACAGACGTTGGCTGTGAGGTTGACGTTCGGTCGCGGCTGTTTTGGCCCGATGCCAGCGAATCGTTGCATCTACGACAACATCCTCCTTCATGTGTACGTGGCCTACCTTAACCGTTCTAAGATACCATCCGCTAATACAAAATTAATACTTTAATCTACAGTTCTAAGATACCATCTGCCAATACAAAATTAATAATTTAATCTGCAGTTCTAAGATACCATACGCTAATACAAAATTAATAATTTAATCTGCAGTTCTAAGATACCATACGCTTATACAAAATTACTAATTTAATCAACAGTTCTCGCCTACTTCGCCGTGTTTTCTCACATTTACATATTTCTTAGTACAGCCGGGAATCGACCCCGTGATATCACCCCCCTCTCCAGAGAATTATCCCGGAATTCTCGTTAACAATTCTTTCCGATCTAACTCTCGATTATGTGCTGATTCGCCATTTGACCTTTCGATAGGCCCAAACTCTCGCGAAGCTTATTCCGGTTATTTAAAATTCCGATTTGAATTCTCAATCACTCTTTACGCCCGCTAGGCACTGAGCCCGACCGTTACACCTCACACAATCACGCTACGATTACTCTTTTCACCCTGTCACGCTTGTTTATATATTTCATGTAGTAGTCTTGGCTAGTATAAGTATTTGAGCCATTCGTGATGCCATCTTCTAATCTTCTATGATGACGATTTTAGGACGCCAACACTACCACACGTATGACACATCAGACTTTTACACGGAAAGGGAAAACAACACAACCAAGGAACACAAAGGAGGCCAGAAAGGAAAACCTGGAGGCGATCGCGGCACTTCACTCTAACTACGGTATGTTTTTTTCCCTATTTATCATCTTTTTATTAGTCACATAACGCTCCTCTCTATATTCCTGAGTTCATTTAATGATAGCCGTTAGTCAGCTTCCCAGTTGTACCTGCTTCCTGATCGGTCTATTCTCTGCTTGTCCCTTACCGTCCGTTGAACTATGTGTTTTTCCTCAACTGTGTGTATTTCCACGACCTTCTCATATTCGATAAATAATATATCCCACCACCAAGAAAATTATCTACTAAGACTAAACTAAACCTATCTCTAATACCCTTCACCGGCTATCCTACTATACCCTAATATAACCCACCACCAAGAAAACTATCTACTAAGACTAAACTAACCCTATCTCCAATACCCTTCACAGTCTATTCCACTGTACCATAATATAACTAGTGATGGGCACAAAAACGCCAAACAGTTTGAAAAAAACGTTTGGCTGCAAAAAACGAACGAACAGTTTTTCCAAATAGCGACAAACAGTTTTTCTAAAACGAACTTTTTTTTCTAGAACGAACAGCATTTCGAAAACCAACCGTATTTCTACAACGAATAGTTTTTCGAAAACCAATTATTCTAACTATTCTACAACGAATAGCTCTTCTAAAGCCAATCGTTTTTCTAAAACGGACCATTCTTCTCAAACCAACAGTTTTTCTAAAACTAATCGTTTTTCGTTTTTCTCAAACGAATGGTTTTTTTAAAACGAACTGTTTTTTCAAACGAGTCGTTTTTCGTTTTTTAAAAACGAACTGTTTTTTTCAAACGAATCGTTTTTCGTTTTTTAAAAACGAACTGTTTTTTTCAAACGAATCGTTTTTCGTTTTTTTCAAACGAACTGTTTTTTTCAAACGAGTCGTTTCTCGTTTTATAAAAACGAACTGTGTTTTTCAAACGAATCGTTTTTCGTTTTTTTCAAACGAACTGTTTTTTTCAAACGAGTCGTTTCTCGTTTTTTAAAAACGAACTGTTTTTTTCAAACGAATCGTTTTTCGTTTTTTTTAAACGAACTGTTTTTTTCAAACGAATCGTTTTTCATCGTTTTTCGTTTTTTTTAAACGAACCGTTTTTCGTTTGTTAAAACGAACTATTTGGCAGTGGAAAACTGTTTAGCTGCGGAAAACAGTATTTTAGTACTTGCGAGTATTTTCGTACTTGCAAGTATTTTATTCAAATATTCAAAAAGTTTTTAGGGCAAAAGTAGCTGAAATCGGACAAAATCGGCCAATTTTGGGTTAGAGTGGTTTGGGACATAACGGGCCAAGACCTATTACTGTGATATAAAAATTTCGGTTTTGTAGGGGAGTAAGGGGTTTTTTGGCCATAGTTTGGCAAAAACTGCTTTTACCGCGCTTTCGATGATTGAAAGTGGTCGGGGAGTAAATTAATGATATTTTAAGGGTAAACAATTTTTGATAGGGGATATTGGGCAAAAACGTCCAATTTTAGCAAAATTTTTTTTTTGATCTAGCATGAATTCGGGCACCTTTCTGAGTTGTTTCGGGCGAAATTTCCATACAAGTCTGGGAAAAAGCGGCCTAGTTTCGAAGATACGGCAAAATGAAATCCGGTGGAAAAACTAAAAGTAGCACTAAAAGTGCCAAGGAGGAAAAGGTTGAGATCCTTTTTGGTTCACCAGTTGGTGTCTCCGGGTGTGCTAAGGCCCTCCTCGTGACTGCAGGTCGCCACCAGAGTGTCTCCATACCTAACGGAGTTGTAAAATTTACGAGACCATGGGAGGTAAGATGCCCCTGGACTCATTCCCAGCCTTACGGAAGAGGTTGGCCCCCTAGTGGGTGCATGTTTAATAAACGAAACATTTTTTTTTATTGCTTAATAAAAATTTCATGCTTCAGTGAGGCAAAGTGGAAATCCGACTGTTTTAGATTAGCCAGGAAAAGTTTGGTATCAGAGATCGCTCGACGAAAAGTCATATAGATGACAAGAGGATTAGTTGGTCCTATCTCAGTAATTTTTTTACTTTTGTCATTTGAACGACAGGAGGTGTTTTTTGCATATAATAAAATGAAAAGCAAATTAAATGGATTGAATTTGATCGTTTTTCTTTAGATGGCCCCTAGATTGGAGAAAGACTTGCCAAATAAATGACCGACCATTGGAAAGTTACGAACAAGCTGCACAGACTAATGACTCGGTATTCTTTTAAGTTAATCTTGCACCATCACCATTCTAGCTTGAGAGCGTTGAGTCTGGAGGGTGGAGGGGGGCATATTAGTCAATTTCATTACTTTACTTCAAATCGTATGCATTGTATGTAAACATGTACATACTTCAAATAGGTATTTGGAACAGGTATTTTTTCGTACTCGTACTAGTTATACCTAGTACGTGAAAATCCTAGTACGACTCAACTCTAATTGTCCTACAGCATAAAATTTGTTTCTCTCGTTAATTCAAACTGTTTTTTTCAAACAGTTTCAAAAAACAGTTGTTTTTGAAAAAAAAAACAGTTCGTTTTCGTTTTTTGAAAACAACAGAAACGCCCATCACTAAATATAACCCACCACCACCGCTTAATGTATTGATCGCTGGCCTTTCCACCCCTTCTTAGGCCGCCTAATCTTAGGCCACGCCACTGGCGTTATCCTCTCCCCCGTCGACATATTGTTTCAGGTCCTTCACATGCCAAGTGCCTGCGGCCTTACCCCTCTCGTCAACCAGCTCGCAAGTCCATGTCGAGGTTTTCGACTTAATCCTGAACGGACCACTGAACGCTGGAGCTAGCTTCGCTGCAAAGTTCTTACTCGCATCGGATATAACATAGTTCTTCCTCCATACCCTATCTCCCACCTGGAAGTTCACGGGGCGACGGCGTAGGTCATAACGTTTTTTACTAGAGATTGCAGCTCGTTTCAACCTTAGTTCGACCTCCTCCCGCACCTTTCCCAACGTCGCCGCATTTCTCGTTGGAGAGAAACCTTCCGGCGCGCCTGACGGGGGCTCTGCTTCTTCCCGGAACGTAATCATTTCCCTGCCAAAATTCATGAAATAAGGAGTGAACCCCGTCACCTCGCGCTTATACGTCCGTAAAGCACACGCGATCTTCGGTAGAAACTTATCCCACGAGCGGTGATTATCTGAGGCGTAACATCTTAGCATGCACTTGATGTCCTGGTTTCGTCTCTCGGTTGGATTGGCCTGGGGATGATATAGCGCAGTGTAACATATTTTTACCCCGAAATCTTCCACCGCCGACTTAAACTGTTTGCCCCTGAATTGCACTCCGTTGTCACAGATCAGGATCCTGGGTACTCCGTAGACCAAAAACACGTTCTCCTCCAACAGCCGGAAAACAGTTGATGCTGTCGCTGTTCGCAGCGGTAATATTACAGAGTACTTCGCGACGTAATCGACGACCGTCAAGATGTAGACATTCCCCCGCGCGGATCTAGGTAATGGTCCCACCAGATCCATACTAATCATCTCCCAGGGTAACTTGGCTTCGCCAGCCCTACTAGCCATCAGACCGATTGGGGGTTTCCTCTCCACCTTGCAGGCCTGACACACCATGCATTGCCGTACATACGCCTGTATATCTCTCCGCATTCGAGGCCAATAATAGTTTTGGTTAGCCCGCGACCACGTTCGAGTAACACCCATGTGACCAGCTTTCGGATCGTCGTGATATCGGTTCAGTATTACTTCCCGTTCAGTCTTCGGGATCACCCTTTTCCAGACGAGGCCGTTTCTGCCATCCTTCTTCCGCGCTGGGACCTGCTTCCACAGCGCATTCTCTGTCACCATCCAGTCGACGAATCTACACGGGTCGTTCCGCACGCTGTTCACCATCTTCTCAAACCACCGATCTGATGATGAGGGTTTCGCTATGTCACCCACTTCCGCAATCGCTCGAGACAGCGCATCGGGTACAACATGTTCCTTTCCCTTCCGGTGCACTACTTCAAAATCGAATTGTTGAAGGCGGACGGCCCATCTCGCCAATCTGCCGGTCGGATCCTTCAGTTTGTTGAGCCACACAAGAGAATGATGGTCCGTGATCACAACGAAGCGTGTGTCCTCAATGTACGGCCGGAGCTTTTCTATCGCCCATAACACACCCAAACACTCTCTTTCCGTAGCCGAGTACTTTCTTTCCAACTTCGAGAGTGCGCGGCTAAGGTAGCACACCACCTTTTCACCAGTTGGGTGTGCCTGGCTCAAGACAGCTCCTATCCCTACATCGGATGCGTCCGTTTGTACCTTGAAAGGTAAGTCGAAGTCGGGACACGCTAATACTGGAGCCGACGTAAGTCTCTGTTTGCAGGCCTCAAATGCCCGTTCACAATCATCTGACCACGAAAACTTCCGTCCCTTCTTTAGGAGGTCACTAAGAGGCGCCACCATCGTCGCGTGACCCGATATGAATCGACGGTACCAGGATACCATTCCCAATAGTTGCCTGACTTGTTTGACCGATTTTGGTCGAGGCAAATCCTTGACAGCCTGAACTTTTTCAGGATCCACATGTAGGCCTTCTTCATCCACCAGATATCCTAAGTACTTTAACTGCGCCCTGCAGAACTGACACTTCTCTTTGGATACCTTTAGCCCTTCCTCCCTCAATCGTACGAAAACCTCTCGTAATACGTCCATATGGTGTTCGAATGTTTCGGTTACGATGATAATGTCATCTAGATAGGTAAACACGAACGGCTCGAGTGCGGGACCCAACACGGTATCGATAAGCCTTTGCCAAGTGGCCCCTGAGTTATGTAGCCCAAAAGGCATTCTCCGAAACTGAAATAGCCCCCTCCCAGGCACGGTGAAAGCTGTATATTCCTGTGATTCCTTCGCCATAGGTACCTGCCAATACGCAGACTTTACGTCCAGCGTTGACAGGTACTTAGCATTCCGCAGCTTATCAAGAATTGAGGACATATATGGCAACGGGTACGCATCCTTGTCAGACACCGCATTCAGCTTCCGGAAATCAACACAAAACCGATATGATCCGTCCTTCTTTCGAGCCAACAATATCGGAGATGACCATGCGCTTGCCCATGGTTCTACCACTCCGGATTCTAGCATTTCATTCAATTCGATGTTAATTTGTTTCTGAACAGCCGGCGAAACCGGGTAGTACCGCTGCTTGATCGGAGGAGAGCTAGTTTTAATGACGTGGGTCACCGATCTTGCGCAGCCCAGTCCCTCTCCCATCAGCTCAAACTGTTCCTCCAACAACTCTGACAAGATTTTGGCCTCACCCTCAGATAAATTGGACAGACTCCGCAGCGTCTTTCCGGCCGTTGTTTCCACTGTAACGACCGAGGTCCACTGTTGCCCCTTCATGTCAAGGACCACTCCAAAACATTTCCAAAAATCGATGCCTAATATCAACGCCTGAGGAACTGAAGGCATAATAATAATAATATTTAGTCATAACTTTCATTTTGTATCAATTATTTGTATCGACAGTAAATTGACACCTAACATCACATAACCTAACACCAACCGATAAATATTTCGTAGCGAATTTTTCCAATTATAACGCACGCACCGCATTAATTTGTGTTTAAGCTGTTCACTAGCACTGTTCCGCGGATCTCACTTTGTTTTCACTTCACTCACTTCAACACAACCTGTACAATTTACGATTTCTCGCGGACGTCCCATAAAGCATATCGCACACTATTCCGACACGACACGTCACAACACGGCTAGACAAAAATCTGTGAGAATAAATTGTATGTAATTGTATGCACGCACACTTGACCAACACGTCGCGACACAACAGGACAGCAAACAAATTTTGCCGTTTGGGATGTTCGAATTCAATCCAATCCGACAAATGATGTACTTCGTTGTAGCGTGTCGTGTCGGTTAAGTGTGCGTGCTTTCATATAGCTTGATAAATTTTATGATAAGCATCAGTTGTCGTTCGGCAGTTTGATATTTAAAAAAAAATTACGTATTGGAAATGGGTGACGTAAATTTTTTGGCCAGAAAATAGAAAGATTTGTATGAAATAAGTTCAAAAAATTACAATAAATCACAAAAGAAGGAAAATATATGAGAAAAATTTGTTGAGAAAATTTCAATTTTCATTATTTTTAGGTTTTCACATTACACAGTTTCCATTGTATTTATCATAATGCATTTTCTGAACAATTAATGATAAGCATTTTGAAATTAAACAAAAACTCGAATTGGTAATGGACGTAAAATTTAGGCCAAAAACTATTGGGTGGCGCAAAAGTTTCTGTCCTTAGTATTTCCTGTACAACATTTAACACACTCAAAGCAACATAATATCTAATATGTCTGGATTGTGCCCTCTTTCGTTTTCAACACAGTCTAAAATTCGCTTTCTAAAACGTTCACATAAAATTGACTATTTACCATTATTATCAGTTCGATCCGCTGAAGAATTGCAAAGTTTCTCAGATTTTAAGAAAAATTCAATTTATTCATCCTCTTTGAATTTTGGTATCTGTTTTTACTGACTCTTAAACAACAACAGTCATTATTTTGGTATCATCACTGAATTAATCCAAACTATGTAGGTTTAAGAAAAATAGAAGCTTTTTCCCATTAATTTATTCAGGTTGATTTTTCACATCAAAGAGCAGTAAATTTTACGCCACCCTGTAAAAATAATTATTTGAAATAAGCTCAAAAAGTTACGACAACACACAGAAGAAGACAAATAGATGGGAAGACATTACAATTAATATCAGTTTTACATTTTTTTTAATTTTTAAAAAAAAACATTTTCCATTGCATTAAACATAATGCATTTTCTGAACACTTTTCATTATCTGTTGTATCGGTCGGTTCGGTATAGTGTGCGTTGGTCTACCGACTGTTGTTCGACATTTTTCTTTGTCGTGTCGTGTCGTGACGGAATAGTGTGCGACAAGCTTTAGACGGCGTGTATGGCAACCATTGATATGAGAGAACATGGATACGAAATGGCTATCCGTGTACCAATGCCTATTAGAAGTACGGGCCGTAATGCAGAATGATGACGTCACACTGGACTGTCACAGTGTCGCGAAAAACCCACGTAGTCTTATGGGACGTCCGTGGGAAATCGAAAATTGTACAGGTTGTGTTGAAGTGAGTGAAATGAAAACAAAGTGAGATCCGCCGAGCAGTGCTAATGCGGTGCGTGCCATATAATTGGGAAAATTCGCTACGAAATGTTCATCAGCTGGTGTTAGGTTATGTGACGTTTCGTGTCGATTTACTGTTGATACAATTAATTGATACAAAATGCAAGTTATGGCTAAATATTATTATTATAACGCATCCACGTGCAAAAAACTAACGTTGTATTTATATAATAGCTAAAAATCCGCACGTAAAATCTCCGTGTATATCGGCACTGCCAGATGGAAATGTCAAAATGCCTACCCAAATTGACGTCATAGCTAAAACGATTACGTAGCCTGACGGCTCGTAAATCTAGGAAGCATTGCGTGTACCCATACGTGAGTGTGCCTTTTTAATACACGCACAACATGCTCTCCGACAAAAATTCCGCTCAGTGCACTCCTTTCTACCGCACTCACAACCGAAAAGCCTTAATGCTGTGTCTTAATGCTGGCAACCCCAGCTCGGTGTAAAAGCGTGCAACAGGCAACACGGAAAGAAACGTCAATGTCAGTTTGATTTGTGTCGGCGATTGAGAGCATTGGCTTTCCGGTAAAATTTGTGAAATAAAATTCGGAAATATTTCGTTGTATTCGGTGGAAACGTATATGTTTGTGCGCAAATCATTTGTGACGGTTACGCGGATAAATTAGCGGTAAAATATTATAAAACAGTGCGATAATGAAGTGCCGCGTTTCAGGCTGCAAAAATAGCTACCGAAGTGCTTCGCGGGGTATACCTTATTTCGGGTAAGTAAAATTAACCTTTGGCTTTAATTTCGGATAGTTTTTGCGTGAGATCATAGTTAATTTCATTAGCAAAAAGCATTTTAATCTTCACTCACCGGTTTTGGTAGAGAAATGTCAAACGACATGTTCAAAATAGCAATAGAATAAACCCGTACTTCAGCAAACTGCAGCAGTAACAGAATTTGGCAGCTGGCTTCTTTTTGCTGCAAAATTTGGCTTGCATTTGGCTTGCAGCAAAAGTACGAAAACGACTTGCTGCGAATCAATTTTAGTATATTAGAATAGATTCAGGTACGGGAACAGACCTTATATCTTGTGGTTTTTTACAGTGGCGTTACCGCATGAACTGTGTGGGGAGGTTCATAGTACAGTGAATGTATTACATTTGCATAAGTTTTTTATTTTTTGGTAAGGTTTTGAATTTGTTTATTCTTTTGTGCGTAGATTTACAAAAGAATGACATTATTTGTAAGTATTGAAAATGCAGTGCTCGCTTGATTTTAGCACTTGACATTCATACTTTTTTAGCTTTTTTCTGAAATATTTATTGCGTCAGTAACGATTTCAATTCATTTCAATTTAAAATTACAATTGAAGCCACAGGGATGGAAAATATTTCATTCAATGAAAAAAGTAACAATTTCAAACGCTAACATCTATTGATTACTAAAACATTAATACTTGATGTATTCAAACAATAACTATGTCTTTTGTTTTGGCTATCAACGTAGAGTTGTATATAAATTGTTTTAAAATTATGAATACAATCGCGCAAACGGCTTATCTGCTCTTAATGTATTAACAGTATTAACATTAAACTAATCAAGACTGAAATAATTTATACATTATGTACTTTTAGTGTTCCAAACGACGCAAGTTTGCATCAGAAATGGGAATCAGCGCTGAATTGCACACTACGGCCGATACAGGATGCTGTGTGCTCTTTGCATTTCTTGGACGAAGATATCAATGCCTCCTAGAAGTACAGGCCGTCAGGCTACGTAATCGTTTTTGCTATGACGTCAATTTGGGCAGGTTTTTTGACATTTCCATCTGGCAGTGCCGATATACACGGAGATTTTACGTCGAATTTTTAGCTATAATATGAATAAAACGTTAGATTTTTGTGCGTGAACGCGTTACAGTAATAATATTTAGCCATAACTTGCATTTTGTGTCAATCAATTGTATCGACAGAGAATCGACACATAACATCACATAACCTAACACCAACCGATAAACATTTCGTAACGAATTTTTCCAATTATACCGCACGCACCGCATTAATTTGTGTTTTAGCTGTTCACTAGCACTGTTCCGCGGATCTCACTTTGTTTTCACGTCAATCAGTTTAAAACAACCTGTACAAATAGCATTTTCCCGCGGACGTCCCATAAGACTACGAGTGGTTTTCGCGACATTGTTCCCGCAAACTCTGACGTCATCATTTTGCATTACGGCCCGTACTTCTAGGAAGCATTGCGTACACATACGCTCATATACGCGTATGTCGCCCATCCATTTCTTCTATATCTTTGGTCCTCGGGATGTAACTAGATCGCCTCCTCGTGGTGCATCCTGGGTAACGCTAAATGATCTGGACTCTCTTTACGACTGCTTTCGTCCTCGGACCTTTCTCGATTTACAATACGTTTGTTGCACATGGGCTGGTGATCGTAGCATTCCGGACCTAGTCGTCTTCAGGCGCGGTAGCGACGGAGTGAAATCCGCTTCGTGAACGGCTCCGGGTTAATACGATCATCTCCGTCCCGTTAAAACCCTGGCAGGTCTCGGAGTATGTTCTCAGTCTCGTCGCCATTAAGTTGGTGGTGTAGGTTCAGTTGAGGTGGACTCCTGATTAACACCGTTCCGGCTCTGACTACTTGTCCCCATAAGGACTTGTGGCTACTCTCGCATGGCCTCCCTGCTTTGCATAGAAAACCATGGGATCATTAAGGTGACTACACATTCGGACTTGAGATAGCGGCTCTTCGTGGGGACCCATATTGCCTGAAAAATAATAATAATAAAAAAAAACTCGTCAGGCAAAAGCCTGGCAACAAATAAAACTCACCCCCTAATGTAGAAGGGGAGGGCTAAAAAATCTGTGCCGTCGGCTGCAGCTGAAGCCTCAGGAAGTGGAGACATGGTGAATCAACCAACTCTGCGGACTGAGGTTAAGGCTGCAGGGGTTTGTAGAGACATGGCGATTGAGTCAGCTCCACTGACTACTGGTACAGCGGCTAAGCAGGGTTCTGGAGACATGACGAGTGGGTCAGCTCCAGTGTCTGGCAAAGCGCCTAAGCAAGGTAGTGGAGACATGACGAGTGGGTCAGCTCCAGTGCCTTCGAAATCTTAATCATCCCCTGTCTCAGGCGGTTCCGGGGCTGAGGTCACCAAGCCTGGCCCTGCGAATGCCATGAAGTCCGTTTGTGGCCAGTGTGATGGGAAGGTTTCGGTGAATGAGCCAGCCCGACCATCAACAAGCGCTACCTCCGGTGCCGCTTCCTCCTCTTCAGGCACGCAAAGCTCCTCCGCCAAAAAATCAAGGGCTTATGGAACTAGAAGGGCAGCCTTCAAAGTTCTGAGGAAGTTTGAAAATGTCCCCCCTGACACTATGTCCGACAAGGACAAAAAGTCCCTTCAGTGGGCAAAGTCATTCATTGGGGAGCACCCTAATCCGCTCCCTCTACACCCTGGAGCGTCAGCTCAGAAACGACAAAGGTCGGCTGAGCAGATGAATCAGGGCATGCAAGACTGCAAAAAGCAGAAAATAGTGACGGCTCCTACAGGGATAACTCGGCCATTTAGCGAAATGGCCAAAGAGTGCCTGGTTTGGGCCGTGATTGATGCCAGCAAAGGAGATGGAACCATCTCCCACGAAAACTGGCTTAAGATAAGGCAGGCTTTGTTTGGAATCTGCTGTAGGCTGCAGAAGGCCAGCTCGGGTCCACCACCTACGGTGAACGATGCGGGCTGGCACAAAGGAATTCGGCTAGTTGCGTGTGGAGACCAATGATCAGCCGATTTCTTTAAGCAGGCAATCTCCGAGCTGGGGGAACTCTGGCCAGGTGCCAAAATTAAGGTGGTGCACAAGGATGAGATTCCCAGCCGACCTAGATGCAGGACTTGGATTCCAAGTTTCCACTCGGATCCAGTGGAAGTCCTGGAAATAGTGCATACCAAGTCCTGGAAATAGTGCATGCAAGAATGACCAGATAATGGAGACATGTCAAAATTTAGCTTCACAGTTATGTCAGTACCTGCCTTAAAATATGATTAAAACGTTAGTTTTTTGTGCGTGGACGCGTTGTAATAATAGTATTTAGTCATAACTTTCATTTTGTACCAATTAATTGTATCGACAGTAAATCGACACAAAACTTCACATAACCTAACACAAACCGATAAAAATTTCGTAGCGAATTTTTCCAATTAGACCGCACGCACCGCATTAATTTGTGTTTTAGCTGTTCACTAGCACTGTTCCGCGGATCTCACTTTGTTTTCACGTCAATCAGTTTAAAACAACCTGTACAAATAGCATTTTCCCGCGGACGTCCCATAAGACTACGTGTGGTTTTCGCGACATTGTTCCCGCAAACTCTGACGTCATCATTCTGCATTACAGCCCGTACTTCTAGGAGGCATTGCGTACACATACGCTCATATACGCGTATGTCGCCCATCCATTTCTTCTATATCTTTGGTCCTCGGGATGTAACTAGATCGCCTCCTCGTGGTGCATCCTGGGTAACGCTAAATGATCTAGACTCTCTTTACGACTGCTTTCGTCCTCAGACCTCTCTCGATTTACAATACGTTTGTTGCACATGGGCTGGTGATCGTAGCATTCCGGACCTAGTCGTCTTCAGGCGTGGTAGCGACGGAGTGAAATCCGCTTCGTGAACGGCTCCGGGTTAATACGATCATCTCCGTCCCGTAAAAACCCTGGCAGGCCTCGGAGTACGTTCTCAGTCTCGTCGCCATTAAGTTGGTGGTGTAGGTTCAGTTGAGGTGGACTCCTGATTAACACCGATCCGGCTCTGACTACTTGTCCCCATAAGGACTTGTGGCAACTCTCGCATGGCCTCCCTGCTTTGCAAAGATAACCATGGGATCATTAAGGTGACTACACATTTGGACTTGAGATAGCGGCTCTGAGTGGGGACCCATATTGCATGAAAAATAATAATAATAAAAACAAACTCGTCAGGTAAAAGCCTGCCAACAAATAAAACTCACCCTCTAATGTAGAAGGGGGGGGTGCTAAAAAATCTGCGCCGTCGGCTGCAGCTGAAGCCTCAGGAAGTGGAGACATGGTGAATATGCCAACTCTGCGGACCGAGGTTAAGGCTGCAGGGGTTTTTGGAGACATGGCGATTGAGTCAGCTCCACTGACTACTGGTACAGCGGCTAAGCAGGGTTCTGGAGACATGACGAGTGGGTCAGCTCCAGTGTCTGGCACAGCGCCTAAGCAAGGTAGTGGAGACATGACGAGTGGGTCAGCTCCAGTGTCTTCGAAATCTTCCTCATCCCCTGTCTCAGGCGGTTCCGGGGCTGAGGTCACCAAGCTTGGCCCTGCGAATGCCATGAAGTCCGTTTGTGGCCAGTGTGATGGGAAGGTTTCGGTGAATGAGCCAGCCCGACCATCAACAAGCGCTTCCTCCGGTGCCGCTTCCTCCTCTTCAGGCATGCAAAGCTCCTACGCCAAAAAATCACGGACTTATGGAACTAGAAGGGCAGCCTTCAAAGTTCTGAGGAAGTTTGAAAATGTCCCCCCTGACACTATGTCCGACAAGGACAAAAAGTCCCTTCAGTGGGCAAAGTCATTCATTGGGGAGCACCCTAATCCGCTCCCTCTACACCCTGGAGCGTCAGCTCAGAAACGACAAAGGTCGGCTGAGCAGATGAATCAGGGCATGCAAGACTGCAAAAAGCAGAAAATAGTGACGGCTCCTACAGGGATAACTCGGCCATTTAGCGAAATAGCCAAAGAGTGCCTGGTTTGGGCCGTGATTGATGCCAGCAAGGGAGATGAAACCATCTCCCCCGAAAACTGGCTTAAGATAAGGCAGGCTTTGTTTGGAATTTGCTGTAGGCTGCAGAAGGCCAGCTCGGGTCCACCACCTACGGTGAACGATGCGGGCTGCACAAAGGAATTCGGCTAGTTGCGTGTGGAGACCAATGATCAGCCGATTTCTTTAAGCAGGCAATCTCCGAGCTGGGGGAACTCTGGCCAGGTGCCAAGATTAAGGTGGTGCACAAGGATGAGATTCCCAGCCGACCTAGATGCAGGACTTGGATTCCAAGTTTCCACTCGGATCCAGTGGAAGTCCTGGAAATAGTGCGGCTTTTCAATCCGGATCTTCCAACGGAAAATTGAAGGGTTGCGAAGACTGGAGAGCCGGTAGACAATCGGTGGGAGGCTCTCTTCATCATAAATGAAGAGGCACTCCCGATCTTAGATGCACGAAAGGGCATTATCAGGTATGGGGTCGAAAAACTAGCCCTACGGATCTACCGAAGCGACAGGCCAAAGAACTCTGCTGCGGGAGATCTAACACCGGAGAAACCTCACCCTAAACAGGTGACTTACAGAACGGAGGACCCACCTAATAAGGGGTTGGACACATCTTCGAGGGTGACATCTGAGGACAGGGATAACATGGCTATTGCAGTGGAAATCGACCAGAGATCATACTGGTTTGTTTCTTGCTACATGGCACACGATCATGGCGACAGCCCACCTTGCGACATTGTCAAGGGTGTTGTGGCTGAAGCCACAAAGATTGGTGTGCCTCTTATTCTAGGGGCTGACTCCAACGCTCATAATGAAGAATGGGGTAGCTCCAACACTAATGGCCGAGGTGAGGAACTTTTTGACTTCATCTTGGCCCACGACCTTTTCATCGCCAACACTGGCAGCGATCCAACCTTCCTTACCTCAAACCGCAGGGAGGTTCTTGATGTTACCTTGATTAGTGGGCGGCACTCGCATCTTCTCCGTGACTGGAGAGTTCTACAAGAGTGTTCATTCTCTGATCATAGGTACATATCGTATAACGTGGCTGGCCGCAGCTCTGCTGTGCAGGTGGCCTTTATCAACAGAAAGAGGACAGACTGGAAACTATTTCATTCTCTGGTACGATCCTCACTGGAAACTGCTCCTAGGAGTATTGACTGCTACCATGAATTGGATCGGGCGGTTGACACCCTTACTAATTCTCTCAATTCCGCGTCTAGGGAAGCATGTAAGCCACCCTCGGCCAGGGGCAATCCTAAGCCTCCCTGGTGGAGTATGGAAATCAGCATCCTGCGGAGAGAATGTAGGAAGGAGTTTAATAGCTCGAAAAGATCTAATGACTGGTCGGCGTATAAAACGAAGCTGAAGGCGTTTAAGTATGCCATACGCAAGGCTAAGAGGTCCTCATGGAGATCTTGCTGTGGAAGCGTAGAGAGTCTCAGTGAGGCGAATCGCCTTCGCAAGTTATTAAGCTCGACACCAAAGGCTATGGGGTGCATCATGAACCCTGAGGGCATTTGGACTAGTTCGAGCGCAGTTACTCTAAACGTTCTCATGGACGCACATTCCCCAGGTAATTATTGCCCTATAGGGACAGTGCACCAAATGGAACTAAATTACGATAGAGCCCCGCCGTTCAAAATATCAGACTCTCAGCTGAGGTGGGCTATTAACTCCTTTGAGCCGTTTCAATCCCCGGGCCCTGAGGGCGGGCTTGCGGCTGACAGAGAGATTTATAACGCTTGCCTACGCTTCTCGCATGTTCCCACAAGCTGGCGGGAAACTAGAGTTGTGTTTATCCCGAAAGCAGGAAAACTTTCTAATGCTAGGCCAAAGGACTACCGTCCAATAAGTCTTAACTCAGTCCTGCTTAAGATTTTGGAAAGGATCATTGAATACCATATCAAAAGATCAATTGATCCTATGTTGATCTCGCAGTCACAACACGCTTATACCAAAGGTAAATCTGTTGAGACTGCTCTTCACGTCGTTATTGAGCAAGTTGAGAAATCTCTTGTGCTTAAGGAATATACGCTTGCCGCCTTGTTGGACATCGAGGGGGCCTTCAACAACGTAAATTCTAACGCTATTGTTGAGGCTCTCTCGGTGCTTCATGTGGACGAGCGGCTGATTGCTTTTATGGTGCAGCTCCTCAAAAGTAAAGTTGTTATCTCTTCCCTGGGGGATGCCAGCGTAAGACCAGGAGTCAGTACGGGCATACCTCAGGGCGGAGTCCTCTCTCCCCTGCTGTGGAACATCACGGTGAATACTCTTCTAATGAGACTGGACCGCGCTGGCTGGAAAGTGATTGCTTATGCAGACGACATAGCTGTGGCAGTGTCGGGAAAGTATTTATCTACGCTTTTGGGGAGGCTAAATCACTCTCTTGACATACTTTCACCTTGGAGTCGTGAGTGCGGTTTGAATGTGAATCCTAACAAAACGGAACTAGTGCTGTTTACAAGGCAGTAAAAAGTTCCGTCTTTTGAATTACCCAAGTTGAATGGGGTCTCCATTAACTTGAGCCAGAGGGTGAGGTACTTAGGGCTGATCCTTGACTCGAAGTTACTATGGACCTACAGTGTAGCAGAAAGAACTCGGAAGGCTTTCAATGCACTTTACTGCTGTAAAAAGGCCATAGGAGCGAATTGGGGACTACAACCTCGTACTGTTGCTTGGCTTTACACTGCTGTGGTTGAGCTAATTCTATTGTTTGGGGTGGTGTTCTGGTGGCAGGGTGCTATTAAGGCTACCTGCAAACGGCAGATTGAAAAAGTGCGGAGAATGGCTGCACTACTTGTAACTGGTGCGCTCCGCTCCACCCCTACTAAGGCACTCTTCGTGTTACTTCATTGGCTGCCAACCAATCTATTTATCTTACAGCAAGCTAATCTTGCTGCTGTGAGACTAAATTGTATCTCGGCATGGAATAGAACAGAGTTCGGCCATGCGAGGATTTTGGTCGAGGGAGTTCCCGCTCCAGCGGGTGTTGACTACATCGCTCCGTAGTGCCTACTAGACTTGGAGTTCACAACTCGCATTCCTTGTAGGGATGAATGGCGTGATGGTATCACCCTCGAAAGTGGGCTTATCTATGTGTACACTGACGGCTCAAAGCTAAAAAATAGAGTCGGAAGTGGGTATACTCAGATGAGCTGAATCTCAAGCTGCCCTTTCGTCTACCAGACCATTGTAGTGTCTTTCAGGCGGAGGTTGCGGCTATTTTACAGGCAATCGACTGGTTTCTTTGTAATCGAATATTCGTGGTTAATATTAGCATCGTCACAGATATCCAAGCGGCTATTAAATCCCTTGCTGGTCCTTGTACTGTTTCCATGATTGTTGCTGAATGCCGTGCATCTCTCAGGGAGATGTCGAGACATTCAGTGGTTCAATTGATTTGGGTACCGGGACATAGGGGTTTTCAGGGCAACTGTGAGGCCGATGAGCTAGCAAGGCTTGGAACCTTGTTACCGAAGGTCTCCTGCTCCCTCTCAATAGGTATACCGATGTCATCGGTCAAACTGGCCATTAGGCAAAGATATCTCGAGGATGTTAAGAGGTCCTGGGCAGATGAATCACCCTGTGCAATAGCAAGGCAGTCTTGGGTATCCATGGATGCGCATCGCACCAGGCAGGTTTTAGGGTCAACTCGAAGCGCTCTACGCTGCACAGTGGGAGTTCTTAAGGGCCATTGTCTCATAGGACGGCATGCACAACGATTGGGAGTGCAGTTTAACGATTTCTGTCGGAGTTGCGGCTCTGAGGATGAGGGGGAGTCCGTCCTCCACCTCTTGTGTCAGTGCCCGGCGTTGGCAAGGAGAAGCCTGGTGGCAATTGGTACTCCCTTTCTCTCAAACCTGACCGAGTTATCCCTAGTTAGTTTAAAAGGGATAGCGCGCTTTGTCAAGGGAAGCAGATGGTTTCCCGATTTTAGTAAGTAGGAGAGAGTCACTAATTAGTGTGGCATCACAACGGGCCTCTTATGTGCCCACGTGTGTCGGACGTCAGACCTCTGTAGACCGCCAGCCACTTTAACCTAACCTAACCTAACCTTGGTCCACGCGCCATCTTGAAAAAGTAAATCCGGTAGCTGTCAAAGTGTCGCGTTCAAAGACGCCAAATCGCGGACTCAATCGGTATATCGGCAAAAATTCTTTACTTAGCGTGCTATTTATGCTTGAAGCTACCCGGATTTCGTTAAGAACCTTACAACAACAATTAACATTTCAACAGCTTACAACAATAAACATTTCAAAAGCGGGAAAATAGGTCTGTTCCCGTACTTTCAGTCACTGAAATTTCCTGAGTTTTCCTGAATCATTTGGTGGGGAAAATTCATGAAAGTATGGGAACGCTCTCATAGCATTTCCTGAAATTTGTGGTGATAAAGTATCGTCACAAAAATATTAGACCTTCATAGCAAAATTATGCAAAAAATATGTTGCTTGCCGCGCACATTTGAAACTATTTACTCGCACCCCATCGTTTGACACTTTTAAGTATTTTTCAGTAGCGCAGACCCTACTGAATTTTACTGAAAGAGGGGAAATGTTCAGTTTTCAGTAAAACGGAGTACGGGAACGGCTTCATTGCAATTAATCGCGATTAATCGCAATTAATCGTAGTACGGGAACAGACATAATGCTAGTTGTTTGAGCGATGTCTTGCTGCTCAGTTGTCTTTGCCTATTTTGAATAGCTTTAATCCATATCGCGTCTATTTCTAATACTCTGTTGCTTTTGCATACTTTTCTCAGTCAAATATCATAATTCGTTTTGTAAATAGCCTCTTTTTAATAGTTGTTTCTCATCGATTTCTATTGCGTGTCGGTAGTTTGTTTACGTTTGCGAAATTTGGCTAGCAAAATTTGACACCAACCGGATTTTTCATTCCCATATAGTGATAGACTGAAAGGGACGGGGGAAGAAAAGATAAAAAGAAAAAGGCATAAACTCGCGACACACACCTACAGGCATTTACAGTGTTTCTGCTACTCTTAATATCTTTATACTCAAAGACTTCTATATCCGTGAGGCTGCTTGAGGCCAATGCTTTGAGTATAAAGATATTAAGAGTCGCAATAAAGCCAACAGACTGTCTTCAGTTTCCCAAGATTTTACCCATTCTATGAAAATCTACGAACTTCCGGACAAATTGTTCGGGGCGTAACTTTGTTCGGGGCGGAACTTTGAATATATATAAATGTTGTGCGTAAATCTGATATGAATATTCAAGCTTCAATATTCTTTTGCCGAAACTAAATAGTTGATATGAATCCGGTTACTGTCAAATTTCGCTAGCTTCGTAAAGCAAAAGTAAACAAACTACCGACACGCAATAGAAATCGATGAGAAACAACTATCAAACGGACAATTTTCAGTATTTTTCAGTAGCTCAGACCCTACTGAAATTGACTGAAAGAGGGGAAAGTTTCAGTTTTCAGTAAAACGGAGTACGGGAACAGCTTCATTGCAATTAATCGCAATTAATCGTAGTACGGGAACAGACCTATTATCAGAAAATTTGCAACTGATAATTTCAAAAAATTACAGGTAATAATAAAACTAACTAAAACTGACTAAACTAGGTAAAACGTTAAATATTAAAACTGATAGATTATTAATTTAAAAGAAATACAAATGATCCAATCAGGTTAGAACCGAAACTAAAGCCTGCGTGTGTGAACGTCTTGATAGCTTTCTGTTTTTTTCTTTGTTTCTTTCGCAACAGTTTTTCAATCCCGGGATTACGGGATTAAAAAATCTACAATATCGGGATTCGAGATTCAAAAAGTAACACAACAAAATAAGGCAAGTTTTTAATTAACAGATTATATGTATGTTCGCGTACCTGAATCAATTATAATATATTTAAATAGATTCGCAGCAAGTCGTTTTTGTACTTTTGCTGCAAGCAAAATCTTGACGTCATCGCTCCCCCTCTTAAAGCATAGTACTGAGTTCGATTTCACGTGACATTTTCATACAAAATTTCACGTGAAATCTGTTTCGGCGAAAATTTCGCTTGAAAATAAGCAAGAGTGATACTCTGTTCTTAGCATGAAAAGTTGCTTCGAAGTTGCTTTCGCGTTGAAAACGTAGATGGCACTGAAACATGGTTCCAATCATTTCACGCCAATTTAGTTTGTGCAGTTCATTCTTTCGAGCGAAAAAGTGACATTTGGTGTTTCAATTTGAAAATGGAGCAGTGCAAATGTCTTTCCAATAAGAAAATCGATCGAAAAGTGAAATTCTTGACATTTTATCCGTCAGAAATGAGCATTGTCTCTGCTTTTCTTCATTGCCAAAATTTTCGCTCGAAAGAATTACCAGATAATGGAGACATGTCAAAATTTAACGTGAAATCGAACTCAGTACTATGCTTCAAGGCTGGTACTGAGTTAAGCATAGTACTGAGTTCGATTTCACGTGAAATTTTCATACAAATTTTCACATGAAATTGGTTTCGGCGAAAATTTAGCTTAAAAATAAGCAAGAGTGGTACTCTGTTCTTAGCATGAAAAGTTGCTTCGAAGTTGCCTTCGCTTTGAAAATATAGATGGCATTGACACATGTCTCCAATCATTTCACGCCAATTTAGTTTGTGCAGTTCAATCTCTCGAGCTAAAAAGTGACATTTGGTGTTTCAATTTGAAAACCGAATTGTGCAATTGTCTTTCCAATAAGAAAATCGATCAAAAATTGATATTCTTGACATTTTATCCGTCAGGAATGAACAGTGTCTCTGCCTTACTCCATTGTCAAAATTTTCGCTCGAAAGAATGACCAGATAATGGAGACATTTCAAAATTTAGCTTCACAGTTATCTCAGTACCTGCCTTAAAATATGATTAAAACCTTAGTTTTTTGTGCGTGGACGCATTGTAATAATAGTATTTAGTCATAACTTTCATTTTGTACCAATTAATTGTATCGACAGTAAATCGACACAAAACTTCACATAACCTAACACAAACCGATAAAAATTTCGTAGCGAATTTTTCCAATTAGACCGCACGCACCGCATTAATTTGTGTTTTAGCTGTTCACTAGCACTGTTCCGCGGATCTCACTTTGTTTTCACGTCAATCAGTTTAAAACAACCTGTACAAATAGCATTTTCCCGCGGACGTCCCATAAGACTACGTGTGGTTTTCGCGACATTGTTCCCGCAAACTCTGACGTCATCATTCTGCATTACGGCCCGTACTTCTAGGAGGCATTGCGTACACATACGCTCATATACGCGTATGTCGCCCATCCATTTCTTCTATATCTTTGGTCCTCGGGATGTAACTAGATGTAACTAAAGAAGCTGCGCCGTCGGCTGCAGCTGAAGCCTCAGGAAGTGGAGACATGGTGAATAAGCCAGATCTGCGGACTGAGGTTAACGCTGCAGGGGTTTGTGGAGACATGGCGATTGAGTCAGCTCCACTGACTACTGGTACAGCGGCTAAGCAGGGTTCTAGAGACATGGCGAGTGGGCCAGCTCCAGTGCCTGGCACAGCGCCTAAGCAAGGTAGTGGAGACATGACGAGTGGGTCAGCTCCAGTGCCTTCAAAATCTTCCTCAACCCCTGTCTCAGGCGGTTCCGGGGCTGAGGTCACCAAGCCTGGCCCTGCGAATGCCATGAAGTCCGTTTGTGGCCAGTGTGATGGGAAGGTTTCGGTGAATGAGCCAGCCCGACCATCAACAAGCGCTACCTCCGGTGCTGCTTCCTCCTCTTCAGGCACGCAAAGCTCCTCCGCCAAAAATCACGGGTTTATGGAACTAGAAGGGCAGCCTTCAAAGTTCTGAGGAAGTTTGAAAATGTCCCCCCTGACACTATGTCCGACAAGGACAAAAAGTCCCTTCAGTGGGCAAAGTCATTCATTGGGGAGCACCCTAATCCGCTCCCTCTACACCCTGGAGCGTCAGCTCAGAAACGACAAAGGTCGGCTGAGCAGATGAATCAGGGCATGCAAGACTGCAAAAAGCAGAAAATAGTGACGGCTCCTACAGGGATAACTCGGCCATTTAGCGAAATGGCCAAAGAGTGCCTGGTTTGTGCCGTGATTGATGCCAGCAAGGGAGATGGAACCATCTCCCACGAAAACTGGCTTAAGATAAGGCAGGCTTTGTTTGGAATTTGCTGAAGGCTGCAGAAGGCCAGCTCGGGTCCACCACCTACGGTGAACGATGCGGGCTGGCACAAAGGAATTTGGCTAGTTGCGTGTGGAGACCAATGATCAGCCGATTTCTTCAAGCAGGCAATCTCCGAGCTGGGGGAACTCTGGCCAGGTGCCAAGATTAAGGTGGTGCACAAGGATGAGATTCCCAGCCGACCTAGACGCAGGACTTGGATTCCAAGTTTCCACTCGGATCCAGTGGAAGTCCTGGAAATAGTGCGGCTTTTCAATCCGGATCTTCCAACGGAAAATTGAAGGGTTGGGAAGACTGGAGAGCCGGTAGACAATCGGTGGGAGGCTCTCTCTTCATCATAAATGAAGAGGCACTCCCGATCTTAGATGCACGAAAGGGCATTATCAGGTATGGGGTCGAAAAACTAGCCCTACGGATCTACCGAAGCGACAGGCCAAAGAGCTCTGCTGCGGGAGATCTAACACCGGAGACACCTCACCCTAAACAGGTGACTCACAGAACGGAGGACCCACCTAAAAAGGGGTTGGACACATCTTCGAGGGCGACATCTGAGGACAGGGATAACATGGCTATTGCAGTGGAAATCGACCAGAGATCATACTGGTTTGTTTCTTGCTACATGGCACACGATCATGGCGACAGCCCACCTTGCGACATTGTCAAGGGTGTTGTGGCTGAAGCCACAAAGATTGGTGTGCCTCTTATTCTAGGGGCTGACTCCAACGCTCATAATGAAGAATGGGGTAGCTCCAACACTAATGGCCGAGGTGAGGAACTTTTTGACTTCATCTTGGCCCACGACCTTTTCATCGCCAACACTGGCAGCGATCCAACCTTCCTTACCTCAAACCGCAGGGAGATTCTTGATGTTACCTTGATTAGTGGGCGGCACTGGCATCTTCTCCGTGACTGGAGAGTTCTACAAGAGTGTTCATTCTCTGATCATAGGTACATATCGTATAACGTGGCTGGCCGCAGCTCTGCTGTGCAGGTGGCCTTTATCAACAGAAAGAGGACAGACTGGAAACTATTTCATTCTCTGGTACGATCCTCACTGGAAACTGCTCCTAGGAGCATTGACTGCTTCCATGAATTGGATTGGGCGGTTGACACCCTTACTAATTCTCTCAATTCCGCGTCTAGGGAAGCATGTAAGCCACCCTCGGCCAGGGGCAATCCTAAGCCTCCCTGGTGGAGTATGGAAATCAGCATCCTGCGGAGAGAATGTAGGAAGGAGTTTAATAGCTCGAAAAGATCTAATGACTGGTCGGCGTATAAAACGAAGCTGAAGGCGTTTAAGTATGCCATACGCAAAACTAAGAGGTCCTCATGGAGATCTTGCTGTGGAAGCGTAGAGAGTCTCAGCGAGGCGAATCGCCTTCGCAAGATATTACGCACGACACCAAAGGCTATGGGGTGCATCATGAACCCTGAAGGCATTTGGACTAGTTCGAGCGCAGATACTCTAAACGTTCTCATGGACGCACATTTCCCGGGCAATTATTGCCCTATAGGGACAGTGCACCAAATGGAAATAAATTACGATAGAGCCCCGCCGTTCAGAATATCAGACTCTCAGCTGAACTGGGCTATTAACTCCTTTGAGCCGTTTCAATCCCCGAGCCCTGAGGGCGTGCTTGCGGCTGACAGAGAGATTTATAACGCTTGCCTACGCTTCTCGCATGTTCCCACCAGCTGGCGGGAAACTAGAGTTGTGTTTATCCCGAAAGCAGGAAAACTTTCTCATGCTAGGCCAAAGGACTACCGTCCAAAAAGTCTTAACTCAGTCCTGCTTAAGATTTTGGAAAGGATCATTGAATACCATATCAAACGATCACTTGATCCTATGTTGATCTCGCAGTCACAACACGTTTATACCAAAGGTAAATCTGTTGAGACTGCTCTTCGCGTCCTTATTGAGCAAGTTGAGAAATCTCTTGTGCTTAAGGAATATACGCTTGCCGCCTTCTTGGACATCGAGGGGGCCTTCAACAACGTAAATTCTAACGCTATTGTTGAGGCTCTCTCGGTGCTTCATGTGGACGAGCGGCTGATTGCTTTTATTGTGCAGCTCCTCAAAAGTAAAGTTGTTATCTCTTCCCTGGGGTATGCCAGCGTTAGACCAGGAGTCAGTACGGGCACACCTCAGGGCGGAGTCCTCTCTCCCCTGCTGTGGAACATCACGGTGAATACTCTTCTAATGAGACTGGACCGCGCTGGCTGCAAAGTGATTGCTTATGCAGACGACATAGCTGTGGCAGTGTCGGGAAAGTATTTATCTACGCTATTGGAGAGGCTAAATCACTCTCTTGACATACTTTCACCTTGGAGTCGTGAGTGCGGTTTGAATGTGAATCCTAACAAAACGGAACTAGTGCTGTTTACAAGGAAGTAAAAAGTTCCGTCTTTTGAGTTACCCAAGTTGAATGGGGTCTCCATTAACTTGAGCCAGAGGGTGAGGTACTTAGGGCTGATCCTTGACTCGAAGTTACTATGGACCTACAGTGTAGCAGAAAGAGCTCGGAAGGCTTTCAATGCACTTTACTGCTGTAAAAAGGCCATAGGAGCGAATTGGGGATTACAACCTCGTACTGTTGCTTGGCTTTACACTGCTGTGGTTGAGCCAATTCTATTGTTTGGGGTGGTGTTCTGGTGGCAGGGTGCTATTAAGGCTACCTGCAAACGGTAGATTGAAAAAGTGCGGAGAATGGCTGCGCTACTTGTAACTGGTGCGCTCCGCTCCACCCCTACTAAGGCACTCTTCGTGTTACTTCATTGGCTGCCAACCAATCTATTTATCTTACAGCAAGCTAATCTTGCTGCTGTGAGACTAAATTGTATCTCGGCATGGAATAGAACAGAGTTCGGCCATGCGAGGATTTTGGTCGAGGGAGTTCCCGCTCCAGCGGGTGTTGGCTACATCGCTCCGTAGTGCCTACAAGATTTGGAGTTCACAACTCGCATTCCTCGTAGGGATGAATGGCGTGATGGTATCACCCTCGAAAGTGGGCTTATCCATGTGTACACTGACGGCTCAAAGCTAAACAATAGAGTCGGAAGTGGGTATACTCAGATGAGCTGAATCTCAAGCTGCCCTTTCGTCTACCAGACCATTGTAGTGTCTTTCAGGCGGAGGTTGCGGCTATTTTACAGGCAATCGACTGGTTTCTTTGTAATCGAATATTCGTGGTTAATATTAGCATCTTCACAGATATCCAAGCGGCTATTAAATCCCTTGCTGGTCCTTGTACAGTTTCCATGATTGTTGCTGAATGCCGTGCATCTCTCAGGGAGATGTCGAGACATTCAGTGGTTCAATTGATTTGGGTACCGGGACATAGGGGTTTTCAGGGCAACTGTGAGGCCGATGAGCTAGCAAGGCTTGGAACCTTGTTACCGAAGGTCTCCTGCTCCCTCTCAATAGGTATACCGATGTCATCGGTCAAACTGGCCATTAGGCAAAAATATCTCGAGGATGCTAAGAGGTCCTGGGCAGATGAATCATCCTGTGCAATAGCACGTGAAATTTTCATACAAATTTTCACGTGAAATTGGTTTCGGCGAAAATTTAGCTTGAAAATAAGCAAGAGTGGTACTCTGTTCTTAGCATGAAAAGTTGCTTCGAACAATGCCTCCTAGATGTACGGGCCGTAATGCAGAATGATGACGTCAGAGCAGTAGGCCACAATGTCGCGAAAAACACACATAGTCTTACGGGACGTCCGCGGGAAAATTTTAATTGTACGGGTTGTGTTAAAGTGAGTAAAGTGAAAACAAAGTGAAATCCGGGGAACAGTGCTAGTGAACAGCTAAAACACAAATTAATGCGGTGTGTGCGGTATAATGTGAAAAATTCGCTGCGAAATGTTTATCAGTTGGTGTTAGGTTATGTTACGTTTTGTGTCGATTCACTGTCGATACAATTGATTGATGCAAAGTGAAAGTTATGACTAAATATTAGCATTACAACCCATCCACGCACGGAAAACTAACGTTTAGTTCATATTTTAGCTTTGAAACCGCAAGTGAAATCTCCGTGTGTGTCGGCACTGCCTCGTGGAAACGTGCATCCAGGAACATTTTTTCAGTGCGCTGCTAGGCCTTTTAATTTATCTCTGTATTTATATTTAATTTATGGCTATTCATCTTTTAATCGTATTGCAGAAGCGGTCAAGGAAAAAGCACCATGTGTGATCTTTATTGGTGAAATCGATTGAGTGGGGGCGAAGCGAACTAATTGTGTGCTGCATCCATATGCAAACCAAACAATCAATCAGCTACTATCCGAAATGGATGGTTTCCATCAGAATGAAGGAGTTATTGTTTTAGGAGCAACAAACCGACCAGATGATTTAGACCAAGCCCTGTTAAGACCCGGTCGCTTCGACGTTGAGGTAAATCGCAAAAGTTGGTTTTCAGTGCAGTTTGTCAAGGATGTTTTTATTTTCTAGGTGGTTGTGTCGACACCAGTCTTTTCCGGACGTAAGGAAATATTAGGTCTGTTTCCGTACTTGAATCTATTATAATATATTAAAACAGATTCGCAGCAAGTCGTTTCCGTACTTTTGCTGCAAGCCAAATGCAAGCCAAATTTTGCAGCAAAAAGAAGCCAGCTGCCAAATTCTGTTACTGCTGCAGTTTGCTGAAAGTACGGAAACAGACCTATTACATTTATATTTAGCAAAAGTCTTACACGATGACATTGACATTGATATGTTGGCGAGGGGAACTACTGGCTGCACAGGAGCTGACTTGGAAAACATTGTCAATCAGGCCGCTCTTAGGTAATGTAATACATTTTTTTATATACATACATTTAATATACGTATATTTAAACATTAAATATATTTAAAGGGCTGCAATCGATGGAGCGGACAATGTCACAATGAAGCATTTAGAAGCAGCAAGAGATAAAGTACTGATTAGACCTGAAAGAAAGTCTCGTTTACCGGACGAAAGCAATGAAGGTGGACATGCTATCGTGCCATATTTTACGAAAGAGGCACATCCACTGCATAAAGTGACAATCATGCCAAGAGGCCCGTCTCTCGGTCATACTGCATATATTCCTGAAAAGGAACGATATCATATGACAAAGGCACAGCTTCTGGCTATGATGGATACAATGATGGGTGGACGTGCAGCAGAAGAACTTATTTTCGGAACTGAAAAAATTACATCGGGTATGTTGATTTATTTATCACGTAAAATAGTTATTACGTTTACCTTTGATTTGATCACCAGGTGCCATCAGTGACATAAAACAAGCAACATCAATCGCTTCACATATGGTTAAAGACTGGGGCATGTCGGAACGTGCTGGCTTGCGGACTATAGAAGGAGCAAAAGGCCTGATGCCAAGCGAAAATTTAGGACCAAATACGATTGAAGTTGTCGATGTAGAAATTAAGAAAATTCTTAGTGATATAGAATATAAGCATAGAAGATAAGTTTTAGCGATTAGAAATAATATTGTTAACAGATTGCAAAAGTTTGGAAATAACTTTGTTCAAAACAAGGTATCCGAAATCATATAAATTGGAAGTAAAATAAAAATGGAAATAACTGCATTCATCTGCTACAAAAAAAATATTTTTTATTAAATGAAGAATCTAAAAGGAATATTTACATTCATTTATATTTTATATATAATTTATTGCTACATCATAAATAAATAATTTCAAGCAAAGCTTCTGTTAAATTTTATATTGCATACTTCTGTTTTTTAATATTAACAATGGGGTCAGTTTCATTGCAGAGTCTCTTCTTCATAGCAGTTGTAAACCGCTTAGTCAAGAAACAAGCTATTAAATATTCATCATCCCCCGAAAGAAAATAAGATAGGAAAAAAATAAAAAAATTACATACATAACTTCAGGCTAAAGCATTGCTTAAAATTAATTTTACATAATTCATTTGTTTCAACTTCAAATATCAATAATATATAAATATACATAAAAATATTATAAAAAAAGCTGCGGAAATCGATTTCCCCTGTTGCCACCAATTGATCTTCTTCGATGGAATTGAAGCGATTCTAATTAAAGTAATAAATAATAATTATTTCATTAAAGCAAGAAAGCGGTATACCTTTTTATCGTAGTCCTCGAACCGTCTTCAACTTGCGCCGCTGCGCTCGGTCAGTCAAGCAGTAAAACCCATCATTCAAATTTTTAGTATAGTTATTTAAGCAAATGTTTGCCCAGATTGACGCTATTTTTTTTGCTAAGCTTATTGAATTCTCTCCGCACGGACAATATCTAATTTCATTTAAAGTAGTTTCGATATATTTAAAAATTAACGAGAACACGAACTGCTTATGGTGGTTTTGCTTTAAAAACAAACGTTCGAAATCTTTTGAAATTAAAGTTTCGAATAGCTGAAATGCAGCAGCGCCCATATTTAATGAAAAATGTGTTGGAAATTTTAAACCACCACGATTGAGATTACAAAGATAATTAGTATTACTAGAAAATGTAACACAAATATCTTTATCAGATAACAAAAAATTTGTGCAATCGATGCATTTTACTGCTTCACTGACTTTCCTGCCCACGTATCCGGCAATAAAAACGATTATGGACTGTATATTTTCGGCGATTTCAACGATGTCACACGAAGACAGAATGTCATTAATCAATGTTGCGTCAATTAAATTAATATTGAACGTGTCATCGTCGACGAAAATGTATTTAATTTTTATTTCACCTCGGCTATGTGAATGTAATTTTAACAAGCTTATGACGCGTAATTTTTTTTCTGATTCAAGGATTTGCTGAAAAGACACATTATAGTTGCAACCGCTCATTCTTCGATATTTTCCAAATCTTTCTTCGAGGGAATCTGTTTGGAATTTACCTAGCAAAACGTATGAGAAATTTAAATCATTTAGCAAATAATTGCAAAGATGAAGTAATGACGCCGTTGTGTGAATGATTGCTGAATGTGTTTCGGTAGAAAGTTTACCTCTTATGCTGCGCTCATTAAAATTGTCCCATGAAATTAGCCAATGCAAGCAAGAAACAAGGAAAACATAATTATCGCCAGTAGAACTTGTAATGGGCTCTGCATATTTTTGCCTTAAATTATGTCCTTTTTTTGGGGTCTTAACATTGACAATTGTCCACCAAGTAAATATATTCTCTAGAAACTCAATTGTCCCAGTGGATTTGGGGAAAAAAGTTTTAACAGCCTCAATGGTTTTCTCATTGAAAATTCTCATAACAAGGGAAACATTTTGCCGTTCAAAGCTATTAGGATTAAGTGCCTTATATGATAAGGAAGGAGCTAATTTTAATGTTGAAAACTTTTCCTGGTCATGAATTTTTTTTAAACATGAGAAATCGGCATCAGCTATTTTATTGGCGTCTTCGATTGAAGGAAACTTCAGACTTTGCGATTTTTCATTTATCCAATTGTTTCTTAGACATTTGAATATATGAACGGTATCGAAAGCGAAAAATATTTTTTTGCCAGGAATAAATGGAGAATTAATAAAAGGCTGTAATTCTTTGTGGGGAGAAAATTGTTTAAAAAGTTTTCTATTTACTTGATTATTGTCAGCTAGCACACACACTACCTCATAGCCGATTTCGTGCAAAATTCTCAAAATAGTTTGAGTAGTTTCGAAGAGAAAAGAAGCTTTTATGTCTTTAACTGGATATAGGCCTACTACATCCTTATTTTTGGATAAAAGTGAAGTTAACATGAAGGCCTGGACAGTTGTAGCAGGGCGCAAATCTGCAATGTCATTTTGCGTGTTATGAGCGATTCCTTCTACTTTGCCCCCTTTAAAACAAATAACCGGCTTGACATATATTTCATCGAGTAAAAGATTGACATATTTCTCGTGGGTTTCCAGCATTTTAAACTTATCTGTGAGGTATTTGGTGGCAACGCCTGAATTTAAATTTCCTGTCGCAAATGTTTTTAAATAATTATGATGGGGCATTACCAATAATTTCATTTCCCGCACATATTTATACGCGGCAGGGAAGGTGAAAAAAAATAGACTGAAAGATATGATATCATCTGAAGAGTACAGTTTTCGCGATGCAAAATTTAATTTAAGTTGTCTGGAGAGGAAAGACAAAGTAATTTTATCTTCCTCGGATATTTGCTCATTTTGAGCTAAATCATCTATTTGTTCAACAATATCATTTACGCGGTCTGTAACATTTATTGTGTTCAAATCAATATTATTCACGAAATTTAAAATATTGTTAATTTTTGAATATAGGTCGCATTTTAAACTGCTACCTAATATGTGTTTAATAGGTTGTAAACTAATTTCTTTGGCTTTCAAAAATAATCGCACTTGAAAAACTTCATTAACTGAGAAAGATTTTTCAATGTGCGGTACTCTTTCTTTAAAATTTATTTTATAGAAGTAAATTGAACAATCCTCCACTGATGTATGCCAATCTTTTAAGGACAATTTATCTAAATTATGAAGAATATTATTGATTGACAAAATGCTATCCTGTTGTAGCCATTTTTTATGTGCTTCGTCATTAAACAGCGAAGCTCGATCTATTGCCGGATCGTTTCGAGGAGTTGAAAATGAGGAAAGATACTTTGGTAGCCCCGGGAAAAGTGTAGGGATAGCATCTTTGCGTAATTTACACCTTTCTCTCAATACTGGCAAACCATCTTTGTGAAGAATATCTTCACGGATGATTTGCCAGTCTTCAAAATGTACGTCGCATATCACCGTATATTTCCCAACTGTAAGGTCTTTCCTAGGGATTTTAGCTAGCCACCTCCTTGCGGCGTTAGTCTCCCTAGGAAACTTAAAAAAACTGTTGGTCTTATAAGTAGACCGACAACTTGGAACGCAGCAATGAGCAGGCATTTCTGAAATTATACATTGTTTTTTGTAAAATCGAAAACAAAAGTTTATAAATAAGTTAGATTAATAGTAATTTTATTTCAATGCCAGCCATGACAAAATGTGTGGGGAGATTAATATCTTACAGAAAGATATATTTTCCTTGCATGAACGAAGATCAAAAAGTATCTTCTGTAAATTTGTCATGCTTGAACTATCGCTTAAAAACAGACCTAAATTACATGGCGAAGTAATTTGAAGCGATATTTTGTGATACAAGTGCGACCGTTGTATTTTGTACACGAGTTAAATCAATTGTGTCTAGTGATTTACATTCATCGATTTTCGTCTTCAATCAAAGTGTAAAGTTTTTTAATTTGTGATCACGGTTCCCTTCTTGTCTATAAATTAGCACAGACAACAAATATCAACTCTAATGCTTATCAAAGCAGAGAATATTTGATGCGGGAAACTGGATCGTTTTGCGGGATAAGCCTCCGAAAGCAGAATCAAATTGAATTGTTTCTGTGGGTTGATTAAAATGTATTTTTTAACTAAGTGGTTTCGAAATTATGCACTGATTCTCATCAAACACCAGCTCATAGTGCATACCTGACTGATGTGACCACTTGCCGAGGCAGATCATCAATTGTCATTGCATACTTTTGAAACTACTTAATTAAATATTTTTCCATTTTAATCATCCCACAAAACCAATTCAATTAAAGTGTGTTTATTGGCAATGAACAAACTATTTTATCTGAGGAAACGCACAGAGCTACGAATAAACGAGGTTTCCTCAGCGAAAAATATAGAAGTATTTTAAACAATTTAAGTATTGTATTCTTTCAAATACCAAACTATTTGCCAATTTAAATGAGTAAAGGCAAGATGTTTCGTGCCTCTGTAGTGAATCCAATAGGATCCCTATGTTTTTTGATTGCCCTTGCAAATGCAAATCGAAGAATATTTCCTCAATGTTTAATTCCCGTACGATTAGCTTTTCAAATTGAGAAAATATTCTGCAAGTAGCTTTTGAAGGTACAAACAAATATCATCAGTATCCTAGATTCACTATGGAAGTATGAACAGCTTGCCCCAACATATGAAACCTCCGAAATGAAATTGCGTATTCTGTTGGAAATATTTACCTTATTTCTCAGACAGCGGTACAGTTGAAAATGCCGTTCGAATTGGTGTCCCTTGGTCTGCCGTATTCCTTTCGTTGATTGATGATCTAAAGAGTATAAAAATTACTACCTGTGCTTTTATTTTCATAATTGTCTTACCCATTTTAAACTGCTTTGCACTGTACACAAACGCTGGAGGCTCCATTTTATCATGAATGATTTTCTGTCTGAAACATAAATTTTATATTATATCGATGTTTATTTTATGGCGATCTTTTCTCACAAAAGTTCTTTACGTATTCCACATTTAAAGTTTGAGAAAATCACATTCAAAAATGAGGCGAACACAATTTTGTCCCTGCCAACAATTAAACTGCATAACCAGTCATTTATAGTTGCATGTATCATAAAAATTTCTCAATTACTACATTCTATTAATGTACAACATCTAAACTTACCCGTTTTCAGAATCTTCTTGTTATTTTCACTGTTCCATTATTGATTAATTACACATAAACTCACTTGAACTTGCTTGAACGTTTTTAAATGTCATGGATTATGGCGCGAAATCTGATTGTCATAAACCAGATGATAGCTAGTTTATATGCCGTCCGCTAGGTAGCATTGATAGCAATGGCCTACTGACATGACGTCACAGCGAGAACGATTACGTAGCCTGACGGCCCGTACTTCTAGAAGGCATTGCTTCGAAGTTGCTTTCGCTTTGAAAATATAGATGGCATTGACACATGTCTCCAATCATTTCACGCCAATTTAGTTTGTGCAGTTCAATCTTTCGAGCTGAAAAGTGACATTTGGTGTTTCAATTTGAAAACCGAATTGTGCAATTGTCTTTCCAATAAGAAAATCGATCAAAAATTGAAATTCTTGACATTGTATCCGTCAGGAATGAACAGTGTCTCTGCCTTACTCCATTGTCAAAATTTTCGCTCGAAAGAATGACCAGATAATGGAGACATGTCAAAGTTTAGCTTCACAGTTATCTCAGTACCTGCCTTAAAATATGATTAAAACGTTAGTTTTTTTGTGCGTGGACGCGTTGTAATAATAGTATTTAGTCATAACTTTCATTTTGTACCAATTAATTGTATCGACAGTAAATCGACACAAAAATTCACACAACCTAACACCAACCGATAAGCGAATTTTTCCAATTTGACCGCACGCACCGCATTAATTTGTGTTTTAGCTGTTCACTAGCACTGTTCCGCGGATCTCACTTTGTTTTCACGTCAATCAGTTTAAAACAAAATGTACAAATAGCATTTTCCCGCGGACGTCCCATAAGACTACGTGTGGTTTTCGCGACATTGTTCCCGCAAACTCTGACGTCATCATTCTGCATTACGGCCCGTACTTCTAGGAGGCATTGCGTACACATACGCTCATATACGCGTATGTCGCCCATCCATTTCTTCTATATCTTTGGTCCTCGGGATGTAACTAGATGTAACTAAAAAAGCTGCGCCGTCGGCTGCAGCTGAAGCCTCAGGAAGTGGAGACATGGTGAATAAGCCAGCTCTGCGGACTGAGGTTAAGGCTGCAGGGGTTTGTGGAGACATGGCGATTGAGTCAGCTCCACTGACTACTGGTACAGCGGCTAAGCAGGGTTCTGGAGACATGACGAGTGGGCCAGCTCCAGTGCCTGGCACAGCGCCTAAGCAAGGTAGTGGAGACATGACGAGTGGGTCAGCTCCAGTGCCTTCAAAATCTTCCTCAACCCCTGTCTCAGGCGGTTCCAGGGCTGAGGTCACCAAGCCTGGCCCTGCGAATGCCATGAAGTCCGTTTGTGGCCAGTGTGATGGGAAGGTTTCGGTGAATGAGCCAGCCCGACCATCAACAAGCGCTACCTCCGGTGTTGCTTCCTCCTCTTCAGGCACGCAAAGCTCCTCCGCCAAAAATCACGGGTTTATGGAACTAGAAGGGCAGCCTTCAAAGTTCTGAGGAAGTTTGAAAATGTCCCCCCTGACACTATGTCCGACAAGGACAAAAAGTCCCTTCAGTGGGCAAAGTCATTCATTGGGGAGCACCCTAATCCGCTCCCTCTACACCCTGGAGCGTCAGCTCAGAAACGACAAAGGTCGGCTGAGCAGATGAATCAGGGCATGCAAGACTGCAAAAAGCAGAAAATAGTGACGGCTCCTACATGGATAACTCGGCCATTTAGCGAAATGGCCAAAGAGTGCCTGGTTTGGGCCGTGATTGATGCCAGCAAGGGAGATGGAACCATCTCCACCGAAAACTGGCTTGAGATAAGGCAGGCTTTGTTTGGAATCTGCTGTAGGCTGCAGAAGGCCAGCTCGGGTCCACCACCTACGGTGAACGATGCGGGCTGGCACAAAGGAATTCGGCTAGTTGCGTGTGGAGACCAATGATCAGCCGATTTCTTTAAGCAGGCAATCTCCGAGCTGGGGGAACTCTGGCCAGGTGCCAAGATTAAGGTGGTGCACAAGGATGAGATTCTCAGCCGACCTAGATGCAGGACTTGGATTCCAAGTTTCCACTCGGATCCAGTGGAAGTCCTGGAAATAGTGCGGCTTTTCAATCCGGATCTTCCAACGGAAAATTGAAGGGTTGCGAAGACTGGAGAGCCGGTAGACAATCGGCGGGAGGCTCTCTTCATCATAAATGAAGAGGCACTCCCGATCTTAGATGCACGAAAGGGCATTATCAGGTATGGGGTCGAAAAACTAGCCCTACGGATCTACCGAAGCGACAGGCCAAAGAGCTCTGCTGCGGGAGATCTAACACCGGAGACACCTCACCCTAAACAGGTGACTCACAGAACGGAGGACCCACCTAAAAAGGGGTTGGACACATCTTCGAGGGCGACATCTGAGGACAGGGATAACATGGCTATTGCAGTGGAAATCGACCAGAGATCATACTGGTTTGTTTCTTGCTACATGGCACACGATCATGGCGACAGCCCACCTTGCGACATTGTCAAGGAAGTTGTGGCTGAAGCCACAAAGATTGGTGTGCCTCTTATTCTAGGGGCTGACTCCAACGCTCATAATGAAGAATGGGGTAGCTCCAACACTAATGGCCTAGGTGAGTTGACTTCATCTTGGCCCACGACCTTTTCATCGCCAACACTGGCAGCGATCCAACCTTCCTTACCTCAAACCGCAAGGAAGTTCTTGATGTTACCTTGATTAGTGGGCGGCACTCGTATCTTCTCCGTGACTGGAGAGTTCTACAAGAGTGTTCATTCTCTGATCATAGGTACATATCGTATAACGTGGCTGGCCGCAGCTCTGCTGTGCAGGTGGCCTTTATCAACAGAAAGAGGACAGACTGGAAACAATTTCATTCTCTGGTACGATCCTCACTGGAAACTGCTCCTAGCAGCATTGACTGCTTCCATGAATTGGATTGGGCGGTTGACACCCTTACTAATTCTCTCATTTCCGCGTCTAGGGAAGCATGTAAGCCACCCTCGGCCAGGGGCAATCCTAAGCCTCCCTGGTGGAGTATGGAAATCAGAATCCTGGGGAGAGAATGTAGGAAGGAGTTTAATAGCTCGAAAAGATCTAATGACTGGTCGGCGTATAAAACGAAGCTGAAGGCGTTTAAGTATGCCATACGCAAGGCTAAGAGGTCCTCATGGAGATCTTGCTGTGGAAGCGTAGAGAGTCTCAGCGAGGCGAATCGCCTTCGCAAGGTATTAAGCACGACACCAAAGGCTATGGGGTGCATCATGAACCCTGAGGGCATTTGGACTAGTTCGAGCGCAGATACTCTAAACGTTCTCATGGACGCACATTTCCCGGGCAATTATTGCCCTATAGGGACAGTGCACCAAATGGAACTAAATTACGATAGAGCCCCGCCGTTCAGAATATCAGACTCTCAGCTGAACTGGGCTATTAACTCCTTTGAGCCGTTTCAATCCCCGAGCCCTGAGGGCGTGCTTACGGCTGACAGAGAGATTTATAACGCTTGCCTACGCTTCTCGCATGTTCCCACCAGCTGGCGGGAAACTAGAGTTGTGTTTATCCCGAAAGCAGGAAAACTTTCTCATGCTAGGCCAAAGGACTACCGTCCAAAAAGTCTTAACTCAGTCCTGCTTAAGATTTTGGAAAGGATCATTGAATACCATATCAAACGATCACTTGATCCTATGTTGATCTCGCAGTCACAACACGTTTATACCAAAGGTAAATCTGTTGAGACTGCTCTTCACGTCCTTATTGAGCAAGTTGAGAAATCTCTTGTGCTTAAGGAATATACGCTTGCCGCCTTCTTGGACATCGAGGGGGCCTTCAACAACGTAAATTCTAACGCTATTGTTGAGGCTCTCTCGGTGCTTCATGTGGACGAGCGGCTGATTGCTTTTATTGTGCAGCTCCTCAAAAGTAAAGTTGTTATCTCTTCCCTGGGGGATGCCAGCGTAAGACCAGGAGTCAGTACGGGCACACCTCAGGGCGGAGTCCTCTCTCCCCTGCTGTGGAACATCACGGTGAATACTCTTCTAATGAGACTGGACCGCGCTGGCTGCAAAGTGATTGCTTATGCAGACGACATAGCTGTGGCAGTGTCGGGAAAGTATTTATCTACGCTATCGGAGAGGCTAAATCACTCTCTTGACATACTTTCACCTTGGAGTCGTGAGTGCGGTTTGAATGTGAATCCTAACAAAACGGAACTAGTGCTGTTTGCAAGGAAGTAAAAAGTTCCGTCTTTTGAGTTACCCAAGTTGAATGGGGTCTCCATTAACTTGAGCCAGAGGGTGAGGTACTTAGGGCTGATCCTTGACTCGAAGTTACTATGGACCTACAGTGTAGAGGAAAGAGCTCGGAAGGCTTTCAATGCACTTTACTGCTGTAAAAAGGCCTTAGGAGCGAATTGGGGATTACAACCTCGTACTGTTACTTGGCTTTACACTGCTGTGGTTGAGCCAATTCTATTATTTGGGGTGGTGTTCTTGTGGCAGGGTGCTATTAAGGCTACCTGCAAACGGTAGATTGAAAAAGTGCGGAGAATGGCTGCGCTACTTGTAACTGGTGCGCTCCGCTCCACCCCTACTAAGGCACTCTTCGTGTTACTTCATTGGCTGCCAACCAATCTATTTATCTTACAGCAAGCTAATCTTGCTGCTGTGAGACTAAATTGTATCTCGGCATGGAATAGAACAGAGTTCGGCCATGCGAGGATTTTGGTCGAGGGAGTTCCCGCTCCAGCGGGTGTTGACTACATCGCTCCGTAATGCCTACTAGATTTGGAGTTCACAACTCGCATTCCTCGTAGGGATGAATGGCGTGATGGTGTCACCCTCGAAAGTGGGCTTATCCATGTGTACACTGACGGCTCAAAGCTAAACAATAGAGTCGGAAGTGGTGTATACTCAGATGAGCTGAATCTCAAGCTGCTCTTTCGTCTACCAGACCATTGTAGTGTCTTTCAGGCGGAGGTTGCGGCTATTTTACAGGCAATCGACTGGTTTCTTTGTAATCGAATATTCGTGGTTAATATTAGCATCTTCACAGATATCCAAGCGGCTATTAAATCCCTTGCTGGTCCTTGTACAGTTTCCATGATTGCTGCTGAATGCCGTGCATCTCTCAGGGAGATGTCGAGACATTCAGTGGTTCAATTGATTTGGGTACCGGGACATAGGGGTTTTCAGGGCAACTGTGAGGCCGATGAGCTAGCAAGGCTTGGAACCTTGTTACCGAAGGTCTCCTGCTCCCTCTCAATAGGTATACCGATGTCATCGGTCAAACTGGCCATTAGGCAAAAATATCTCGATGATGCTAAGAGGTCCTGGGCAGATGAATCATCCTGTGCAATAGCAAGGCAGTCTTGGGTATCCATGGATGCGCATTGCACCAGGCAGGTTTTAGGGTCAACTCGAAGCGCTCTACGCTGCACAGTGGGAGTTGTAAAGGGCCATTGTCTCATAGGACGGCATGCACAACGATTGGGAGTGCAGTTTAACGATTTCTGTCGGAGTTGTGGCTCTGAGGATGAGGGGGAGTCCGTCCTCCACCTCTTGTGTCAGTGCCCGGCGTTGGCAACGAGAAGGCTGGCGGCAATTGGTGCTCCCTTTCTTTCAAACCTGACCGAGTTATCCCTGGTTAGTTTAAAAGGGATAACGCGATTTGTCAAGGGAAGCAGATGGTTTCCCGATTTTAGTGAGTAGGAGAGAGTCACTAATTAGTGTGGCATCACAACGGGCCTCTTATGTGCCCACGTGTGTCGGACGTCAGACCTCTGTAGACCGCCAGCCGTTTTAACCTAACCTAACCTAACCTTGGTCCTCGCGCCATCTTGAAAAAGTAAATCCGGTAGCTGTCAAAGTGTCGCGTTCAAAGACGCCAAATCGCGGACTCAATCGGTATATCGGCAAAAATTCTTTACTTAGCGTGTTATTTATGCTTGAAGCTACCTGGATTTCGTTAAGAACCTTACAACAACAATTAACATTTCAACAGCTTACAACAATAAACATTTCAAAAGCGGGAAAATAGGTATGTTCCCGTACTCTCAGTCACTGAAATTTCCTGAATTTTCCTGAATCATTTGGTGGGGAAAATTCATGAAAGTATGGGAACGCTCTCATAGCATTTCCTGAAATTTGTGGTGATAAATTATCGTCACAAAAATATTAGACCTTCATAGCAAAATTACCCAAAAAATATGTTGCTTGCCGCGCACATTTGAAACTATTTACTCGCACCCCACCGTTTGACACTTTTAGGTATTTTTCAGTAGCTCAGACCCTACTGAATTTTACTGAAAGAGGGGAAATGTTCAGTTTTCAGTAAAACGGAGTACGGGAACGGCTTCATTGCAATTAATCGCGATTAATTGCAATTAATTGTAGTACGGGAACAGACATGATGCTAGTTGTTTGAGCGATGTCTTGCTGCTCAGTTGTCTTTGCCTATTTTTAATAGCTTTAATCCATATCGCGTCTATTTCTAATACTCTGATGCTTTTGCATACTTTTCTCAGTCAAATATCATAATTCGTTTTGTAAATAGCCTCTTTTTAATAGTTGTTTCTCATCGATTTCTATTGCGTGTCGGTAGTTTGTCTACGTTTGCGAAATTTGTCTAGCGAAATTTGACAGCAACCGGATTTTTCACTTCCATATAGTGATAGACTGAAAGGGACGGGGGAAGAAAAGATAAAAAGAAAAAGGCATAAACTCGCGACACACATCTACAGGCATTTACAGTGTTTCTGCTACTCTTAATATCTTTATACTCAAAGACTTCTATATCCGTGAGGCTGCTTGAGGCCAATGCTTTGAGTATAAAGATATTAAGAGTCGCAATAAAGCCAACAGACTGTCTTCAGTTTCCCAAGATTTTACCCATTCTATGAAAATCTACGAACTTCCGGACAAACTGTTCGGGGCGTAACTTTGTTCGGGGCGGAACTTTGAATATATATAAATGTTGTGCGTAAATCTGATATGAATATTCAAGCTTCAATATTCATTTGCCGAAACTAAATAGTTGATATGAATCCGGTTACTGTCAAATTTTGCTAGCTTCGTAAAGCAAAAGTAAACAAACTACCGACACGCAATAGAAATCGATGAGAAACAACTATCAAACGGACACTTTTCAGTATTTTTCAGTAGCTCAGACCCTACTGAAATTGACTGAAAGAGGGGAAATTTTCAGTTTTCAGTAAAACGGAGTACGGAAACAGCTTCATTGCAATTAATCGCAATTAATCGTAGTACGGGAACAGACCTATTATCAGAAAATTTGCAACTGATAATTTCAAAAAATTACAGGTAATAATAAAACTAACTAAAACTGACTAAACTAGGTAAAACGTTAAATATTAAAACTGATAGATTATTAATTTAAAAGAAATACAAATGATCCAATCAGGTTAGAACCGAAACTAAAGCCTGCGTGTGTGAACGTCTTGATAGCTTTCTGTTTTTTTCTTTGTTTCTTTCGCAACAGTTTTTCAATCCCGGGATTACGGGATTAAAAAATCGACAATATCGGGATTCGAGATTCAAAAAGTAACACAACAAAATAAGGCAAGTTTTTATTTAACAGATTATATGTATGTTCGCGTACCTGAATCAATTATAATATATTTAAATAGATTCGCAGCAAGTCGTTTTTGTACTTTTGCTGCAAGCAAAATCTTGACGTCATCGCTCCCCCTCTTAAAGCATAGTACTGAGTTCGATTTCACGTGACATTTTCATACAAAATTTCACGTGAAATCTGTTTCGGCGAAAATTTAGCTTGAAAATAAGCAAGAGTGGTACTCTGTTCTTAGCATGAAAAGTTGCTTCGAAGTTGCTTTCGCGTTGAAAACGTAGATGGCACTGAAACATGGCTCCAATCATTTCACGCCAATTTAGTTTGTGCAGTTCATTCTTTCGAGCGAAAAAGTTACATTTGGTGTTTCAATTTGAAAATGGAGCAGTGCAAATGTCTTTCCAATAAGAAAATCGATCGAAAAGTGAAATTCTTGACATTTTATCCGTCAGAAATGAGCATTGTCTCTGCTTTTCTCCATTGCCAAAATTTTCGCTCGAAAGAATTACCAGATAATGGAGACATGTCAAAATTTAACGTGAAATCGAACTCAATACTATGCTTCAAGGCTGGTACTGAGTTAAGCATAGTACTGAGTTCGATTTCACGTGAAATTTTCATACAAATTTTCACGTGAAATTGGTTTCGGCGAAAATTTAGCTTGAAAATAAGCAAGAGTGGTACTCTGTTCTTAGCATGAAAAGTTGCTTCGAAGTTGCTTTCGCTTTGAAAATATAGATGGCATTGACACATGTCTCCAATCATTTCACGCCAATTTAGTTTGTGCAGTTCAATCTTTCGAGCTAAAAAGTGACATTTGGTGTTTTAATTTGAAAACCGAATTGTGCAATTGTCTTTCCAATAAGAAAATCGATCAAAAATTGAAATTCTTGACATTGTATCCGTCAGGAATGAACAGTGTCTCTGCCTTACTCCATTGTCAAAATTTTCGCTCGAAAGAATGACCAGATAATGGAGACATGTCAAAATTTAGCTTCACAGTTATCTCAGTACCTGCCTTAAAATATGATTAAAACGTTAGTTTTTTGTGCGTGGACGCGTTGTAATAATAGTATTTAGTCATAACTTTCATTTTGTACCAATTAATTGTATCGACAGTAAATCGACACAAAACTTCACATAACCTAACACCAACCGATAAGCGAATTTTTCCAATTAGACCGCACGCACCGCATTAATTTGTGTTTTAGCTGTTCACTAGCACTGTTCCGCGGATCTCACTTTGTTTTCACGTCAATCAGTTTAAAACAACCTGTACAAATAGCATTTTCCCGCGGACGTCCCATAAGACTACGTGTGGTTTTCGCGACATTGTTCCCGCAAACCCTGACGTCATCATTCTGCATTACGGCCCGTACTTCCAGGAGGCATTGCGTACACATACGCTCATATACGCGTATGTCGCCCATCCATTTCTTCTGTGGGAACACATAATTACACAATCCACAAATACACATCCACAATCCACAAACACTTTAACATACATCAAAATTTGGTTAAACAAAATAGGCTGAGAAAGTTGTAATTAAAAATTTATTTAGAATGTAAGACAGATACTTTTAAAACTTCAAAGAAAAACAATAAAAATATATTTTTCTGTACAACCGTCAAGACGTGTTTTTATAAGATTCAAAATTACATTTTTGTAGGAAGTATTAACTTCCTAAATTGTGACCCCGCGACGTTCGCGCAAGTTATTTTAAACTATAAGTAACTGTTTAATATAATTATATTTTTCATGCGATTTTTGTCTTAGACCGTCGAAGAAATGGCTGCTACAATTTTTCGCAGTATTACTATGGCGGCCAATCATGTAGCCTGGACAGGTTATGCAAAGCTGCAGCGAGACAGAGACCATTTGCAAATGCAACTGCGAATTCGGACGCTACAGCAACATATGATTATGGCTACGGTCGGCAATATAATTTTCAATAAACATATTGTCAGCAAGCTGAGGTTACACTGGGATACATTGCTCCTGTATATCTTCCAAACGCAGCCGTAACTATGCAGTCAACCACTTCACCACCGCAACAAATGATGCAACATCAACCGCAACAGAACAACATAAACCTACAGGACCCGACGTCACCGGACTAGGCATCATCTTCAAATCAAGAAGAGCGTAACGATAACAGCAACGTCGACTTCAATCAGTTTGTCTCGCAACATATCTTACATAGAAGTGGGCTTCGCGCCGCGCTTAACAGATTTCTATAGTCCACTGTACAGCAGTCAGGTGCCTTAACTACCGAACAGCGTCTACTACAATTTGTTGCAGCCGCAGCCGAGCACGTCATCATTTGCCTAACAACAGCAGCAGATGCATCTTTAATCGACACAAATATATCAAAATTGTGAATTTTAATATTTTATGTGAATTTGTGCAATATAAAAACACACGGGGAACAGCCCCAACATTTGTTTTAATACACACACATCACATATCCGCCATCGGTAGCGCTAGCCATCAGCCCCGAGACCTGGCCATCGACCATCTCGGCGGCACTGCTGGCGACTGCCTAAGCCCCGAGAGCTGGCCATCGTCCATCTCGGTCCCGTACAGTCAGTCGCCATGGCCATTTTAACAACCGCGACCGAAGGCGGCAGCCACTAGCCCCGAGATCTGGTCATTGACCATCTCGGAAGCACTGCTGGCGACTGCCACAGCCTTGTGAGCACGCTGTTAACGAGCCCCGAGAGCTGGCCATCGTCCATCTCGGCATGGCTCGTGCAGGCAGTCGCCAAGGCTAAATAACAAACCACGATACTCCGCCTCCTCGACCTCAGCGTCATTCTGACACTTGGGGGGGAGTAGTGTGGGAACACATAATTACACAATCCACAAATACACATCCACAATCCACAAACACTTTACACTTTAACATACATCAAAATTTGGTTAAACAAAATAGGCTGAGAAAGTTGTAATTAAAAATTTATTTAGAATGTAAGACAGATACTTTTAAAACTTCAAAGAAAAACAATAAAAATATATTTTTCTGTACAACCATCAAGACGTGTTTTTATAAGATTCAAAATTACACTTTTGTAGGAAGTATTAACTTCCTAAACTTCTATATCTTTGGTCCTCGGGATGTAACTAGATGTAACTAAAAAAGCTGCGCCGTCGGCTGCAGCTGAAGCCTCAGGAAGTGGAGACATGGTGAATAAGCCAGCTCTGCGGACTGAGGTTAAGGCTGCAGGGGTCTGTGAAGACATGGTGATTGAGTCAGCTCCACTGACTACTGGTACAGCGGCTAAGCAGGGTTCTGGAGACATGACGAGTGGGCCAGCTCCAGTGCCTGGCACAGCGCCTAAGCAAGGTAGTGGAGACATGACGAGTGGGTCAGCTCCAGTGCCTTCAAAATCTTCCTCAACCCCTGTCTCAGGCTGTTCCGGGGCTGAGGTCACCAAGCCTGGCCCTGCGAATGCCATGAAGTCCGTTTGTGGCCAGTGTGATGGGAAGGTTTCGGTGAATGAGCCAGCCCGACCATCAACAAGCGCTACCTCCGGTGCTGCTTCTTCCTCTTCAGGCACGCAAAGCTCCTCCGCCAAAAATCACGGGTTTATGGAACTAGAAGGGCAGCCTTCAAAGTTCTGAGGAAGTTTGAAAATGTCCCCCCTGACACTATGTCCGACAAGGACAAAAAGTCCCTTCAGTGGGCAAAGTCATTCATTGGGGAGCACCCTAATCCGCTCCCTCTACACCCTGGAGCGTCAGCTCAGAAACGACAAAGGTCGGCTGAGCAGATGAATCAGGGCATGCAAGACTGCAAAAAGCAGAAAATAGTGACGGCTCCTACAGGGATAACTCGGCCATTTAGCGAAATGGCCAAAGAGTGCCTGGTTTGGGCCGTGATTGATGCCAGCAAGGGAGATGGAACCATTTCCCCCGAAAACTGGCTTAAGATAAGGCAGGCTTTGTTTGGAATCTGCTGTAGGCTGCAGAAGGCCAGCTCGGGTCCACCACCTACGGTGAACGATGCGGGCTGGCACAAAGGAATTCGGCTAGTTGCGTGTGGAGACCAATGATCAGCCGATTTCTTTAAGCAGGCAATCTCCGAGCTGGGGGAACTCTGGCCAGGTGCCAAGATTAAGGTGGTGCACAAGGATGAGATTCCCAGCCGACCTAGATGCAGGACTTGGATTCCAAGTTTCCACTCGGATCCAGTGGAAGTCCTGGAAATAGTGCGGCTTTTCAATCCGGATCTTCCAACGGAAAATTAAAGGGTTGCGAAGACTGGAGAGCCGGTAGACAATCGGCGGGAGGCTCTCTTCATCATAAATGAAGAGGCATTCCCGATCTTAGATGCACGAAAGGGCATTATCAGGTATGGGGTCGAAAAACTAGCCCTACGGATCTAGAAGCGACAGGCCAAAGAGATCTGCTGCGGGAGATCTAACACCGGAGACACCTCACCATAAACAGGTGACTCACAGAACGGAGGACCCACCTAAAAAGGGGTTGGACACATCTTCGAGGGCGACATCTGAGGACAGGGATAACATGGCTATTGCAGTGGAAATCGACCAGAGATCATACTAGTTTGTTTCTTGCTACATGGCACACGATCATGGCGACAGCCCACCTTGCGACATTGTCAAGGGTGTTGTGGCTGAAGCCACAAAGATTGGTGTGCCTCTTATTCTTGGGGCTGACTCCAACGCTCATAATGAAGAATGGGGTAGCTCCAACACTAATGGCCGAGGTGAGGAACTTTTTGACTTCATCTTGGCCCACGACCTTTTCATCGCAAACACTGGCAGCGATCCAACCTTCCTTACCTCAAACCGCAAGGAGGTTCTTGATGTTACCTTGATTAGTGGGCGGCACTCGCATCTTCTCCGTGACTGGAGAGTTCTACAAGAGTGTTCATTCTCTGATCATAGGTACATATCGTATAACGTGGCTGGCCGCAGCTCTGCTGTGCAGGTGGCCTTTATCAACAGAAAGAGGACAGACTGGAAACTATTTCATTCTCTGGTACGATCCTCACTGGAAACTGCTCCTAGCAGCATTGACTGCTTCCATGAATTGGATTGAGCGGTTGACACCCTTACTAATTCTCTCAATTCCGCGTCTAGGGAAGCATGTAAGCCACCCTCGGCCAGGGGCAATCCTAAGCCTCCCTGGTGGAGTATGGAAATCAGCATCCTGGGGAGAGAATGTAGGAAGGAGTTTAATAGCTCGAAAAGATCTAATGACTGGTCGGCGTATAAAACGAAGCTGAAGGCGTTTAAGTATGCCATACGCAAGGCTAAGAGGTCCTCATGGAGATCTTGCTGTGGAAGCGTAGAGAGTCTCAGCGAGGCAAATCGCCTTCGCAAGGTATTAAGCACGACACCAAAGGCTATGGGGTGCATCATGAACCCTGAGGGCATTTGGACTAGTTCGAGCGCAGATACTCTAAACGTTCTCATGGACGCACATTTCCCGGGCAATTATTGCCCTATAGGGACAGTGCACCAAATGGAACTAAATTACGATAGAGCCCCGCCGTTCAGAATATCAGACTCTCAACTGAAGTGGGCTATTAACTCCTTTGAGCCGTTTCAATCCCCGAGCCCTGAGGGCGTGCTTGCGGCTGACAGAGAGATCTATAACGCTTGCCTACGCTTCTAGCATGTTCCCACCAGCTGGCGGGAAACTAGAGTTGTGTTTATCCCGAAAGCAGGAAAACTTTCTCATGCTAGGCCAAAGGACTACCGTCCAAAAAGTCTTAACTCAGTCCTGCTTAAGATTTTGGAAAGGATCATTGAATACCATATCAAAAGATCAATTGATCCTATGTTGATCTCGCAGTCACAACACGTTTATACCAAAGGTAAATCTGTTGAGACTGCTCTTCACGTCCTTATTGAGCAAGTTGAGAAATCTCTTGTGCTTAAGAAATATACGCTTGCCGCCTTCTTGGACATCGAGGGGGCCTTCAACAACGTAAATTCTAACGCTATTGTTGAGGCTCTCTCGGTGCTTCATGTGGACGAGCGGCTGATTGCTTTTATTGTGCAGCTCCTCAAAAGTAAAGTTGTTATCTCTTCCCTGGGGGATGCCAGCGTAAGACCAGGAGTCAGTACGGGCACACCTCAGGGCGGAGTCCTCTCTCCCCTGCTGTGGAACATCACGGTGAATACTCTTCCAATGAGACTGGACCGCGCTGGCTGCAAAGTGATTGCTTATGCAGACGACATAGCTGTGGCAGTGTCGGGAAAGTATTTATTTACGCTATCGGAGAGGCTAAATCACTCTCTAGACATACTTTCACCTTGGAGTCGTGAGTGCGGTTTGAATGTGAATCCTAACAAAACGGAACTAGTGCTGTTTACAAGGAAGTAAAAAGTTCCGTCTTTTGAGTTACCCAAGTTGAATGGGGTCTCCATTAACTTGAGCCAGAGGGTGAGGTACTTAGGGCTGATCCTTGACTCGAAGTTACTATGGACCTACAGTGTAGCAGAAAGAGCTCGGAAGGCTTTCAATGCACTTTACTGCTGTAAAAAGGCCATAGGAGCGAATTGGGGATTACAACCTCGTACTGTTGCTTGGCTTAACACTGCTGTGGTTGAGCCAATTCTATTGTTTGGGGTGGTGTTCTGGTGGCAGGGTGCTATTAAGGCTACCTGCAAACGGTAGATTGAAAAAGTGCGGAGAATGGCTGCACTACTTGTAACTGGTGCGCTCCGCTCCACCCCTACTAAGGCACTCTTCGTGTTACTTCATTGGCTGCCAACCAATCTATTTATCTTACAGCAAGCTAATCTTGCTGCTGTGAGACTAAATTGTATCTCGGCATGGAATACAACAGAGTTCGGCCATGCGAGGATTTTGGTCGAGGGAGTTCCCGCTCCAGCGGGTGTTGACTACATCGCTCCGTAGTGACTACTAGATTTGGAGCTCACAACTCGCATTCCTCGTAGGGATGAATGGCGTGATGGTGTCACCCTCGAAAGTGGGCTTATCCATGTGTACACTGACGGCTCAAAGCTAAACAATAGAGTCGGAAGTGGTGTATACTCAGATGAGCTGAATCTCAAGCTGCTCTTTCGTCTACCAGACCATTGTAGTGTCTTTCAGGCGGAGGTTGCGGCTATTTTACAGGCAATCGACTGGTTTCTTTGTAATCGAATATTCGTGGTTAATATTAGCATCTTCACAGATATCCAAGCGGCTATTAAATCCCTTGCTGGTCCTTGTACAGTTTCCATGATTGTTGCTGAATGCCGTGCATCTCTCAGGGAGATGTCGAGACATTCAGTGGTTCAATTGATTTGGGTACCGGGACATAGGGGTTTTCAGGGCAACTGTGAGGCCGATGAGCTAGCAAGGCTTGGAACCTTGTTACCGAAGGTCTCCTGCTCCCTCTCAATAGGTATACCGATGTCATCGGTCAAACTGGCCATTAGGCAAAGATATCTCGAGGATGCTAAGAGGTCCTGGGCAGATGAATCACCCTGTGCAATAGCAAGGCAGTCTTGGGTATCCATGGATGCGCATCGCACCAGGCAGGTTTTAGGGTCAACTCGAAGCGCTCTACGCTGCACAGTGGGAGTTCTTAAGGGCCATTGTCTCATAGGACGGCATGCACAGCGATTGGGAGTGCAGTTTAACGATTTCTGTCGGAGTTGTGGCTCTGAGGATGAGGGGGAGTCCGTCCGCCACCTCTTGTGTCAGTGCCCGGCGTTGGCAAGGAGAAGGCTGGCGGCAATTGGTGCTCCCTTTCTCTCAAACCTGACCGAGTTATCCCTGGTTAGTTTAAAAGGGATAACGCGATTTGTCAAGGGAAGCAGACGGTTTCCCGATTTTAGTGAGTAGGAGAGAGTCACTAATTAGTGTGGCATCACAACGGGCCTCTTATGTGCCCACGTGTGTCGGACGTCAGACCTCTGTAGACCGCCAGCCACTTTAACCTAACCTAACCTAACCTTGGTCCTCGCGCCATCTTGAAAAAGTAAATCCGGTAGCTGTCAAAGTGTCGCGTTCAAAGACGCCAAATCGCGGACTCAATCGGTATATCGGCAAAAATTCTTTACTTAGCGTGTTATTTATGCTTGAAGCTACCCGGATTTCGTTAAGAACCTTACAACAACAATTAACATTTCAACAGCTTACAACAATAAACATTTCAAAAGCGGGAAAATAGGTCTGTTCCCGTACTTTCAGTCACTGAAATTTCCTGAATTTTCCTGAATCATTTGGTGGGGAAAATTCATGAAAGTATGGGAACGCTCTCCTAGCATTTCCTGAAATTTGTGGTGATAAATTATCGTCACAAAAATATTAGACCTTAATAGCAAAATTACGCAAAAAATATGTTGCTTGCCGCGCACATTTGAAACTATTTACTCGCACCCCACCGTTTGACACTTTTAAGTATTTTTCAGTAGCTCAGACCCTTCTGAATTTTACTGAAAGAGGGGAAATGTTCAGTTTTCAGTAAAACAGAGTACGAGAACGGCTTCATTGCAATTAATCGCGATTAATCGCAATTAATCGTAGTACGGGAACAGACATGATGCTAGTTGTTTGAGCGATGTCTTGCTGCTCAGTTGTCTTTGCCTATTTTTAATAGCTTTAATCCATATCGCGTCTATTTCTAATACTCTGATGCTTTTGCATACTTTTCTCAGTCAAATATCATAATTCGTTTTGTAAATAGCCTCTTTTTAATAGTTGTTTCTCATCGATTTCTATTGCGTGTCGGTAGTTTGTTTACATTTGCGAAATTTGGCTAGCGAAATTTGACAGCAACCGGATTTTTCACTCCCATATAGTGATAGGCTGAAAGGGAAGGGGGAAGAAAAGATAAAAAGAAAAAGGCATAAACTCGCGACACACACCTACAGCCATTTACAGTGTTTCTGCTACTCTTAATATCTTTATACTCAAAGACTTCTATATCCGTGAGGCTGCTTGAGGCCAATGCCTTGAGTATAAAGATATTAAGAGTCGCAATAAAGCCAACAGACTGTCTTCAGTTTCCCAAGATTTTACCCATTCTATGAAAATCTACGAACTTCCGGACAAATTGTTCGGGGCGTAACTTTGTTCGGGGCGGAACTTTGAATATATATAAATGTTGTGCGTAAATCTGATATGAATATTCAAGCTTCAATATTCTTTTGCCGAAACTAAATAGTTGATATGAATCCGGTTACTGTCAAATTTTGCTAGCTTCGTAAAGCAAAAGTAAACAAACTACCGACACGCATAGAAATCGATGAGAAACAACTATCAAACGGACACTTTTCAGTATTTTTCAGTAGCTCAGACCCTACTGAAATTGACTGAAAGAGGGGAAATTTTCAGTTTTCAGTAAAACGGAGTACGGGAACAGCTTCATTGCAATTAATCGCAATTAATCGTAGTACGGGAAAATACCTATTATCAGAAAATTTGCAACTGATAATTTCAAAGAATTACAGGTAATAATAAAACTAACTAAAACTGACTAAACTAGGTAAAACGTTAAATATTAAAACTGATAGATTATTAATGTAAAAGAAATTCAAATGATCCAATCAGGTTAGAACCGAAACTAAAGCCTGCGTGTGTGAACGTCTTGATAGATTTCTGTTTTTTTCTTTGTTTCTTTCGCAACAGTTTTTCAATCCCGGGATTACGGGATTAAAAAATCTACAATATCGGGATTCGAGATTCAAAAAGTAACACAACAAAATAAGGCAAGTTTTTAATTAACAGATTATATGTATGTTCACGTACCTGAATCAATTATAATATATTTAAATAAATTCGCAGCAAGTCGTTTTTGTACTTTTGCTGCAAGCAAAATCTTGACGTCATCGCTCCCCCTCTTATAGCATAGTACTGAGTTCGATTTCACGTGACATTTTCATACAAAATTTCACGTGAAATCTGTTTCGGCGAAAATTTCGCTTGAAAATAAGCAAGAGTGGTACTCTGTTCTTAGCATGAAAAGTTGCTTCGAAGTTGCTTTCGCGTTGAAAACGTAGATGGCACTGAAACATGGCTCCAATCATTTCACGCCAATTTAGTTTGTGCAGTTCATTCTTTCGAGCGAAAAAGTTACATTTGGTGTTTCAATTTGAAAATGGAGCAGTGCAAATGTCTTTCCAATAAGAAAATTGATCGAAAAGTGAAATTCTTGACATTTTATCCGTCAGAAATGAGCATTGTCTCTGCTTTTCTCCATTGCCAAAATTTTCGCTCGAAAGAATTACCAGATAATGGAGACATGTCAAAATTTAACGTGAAATCGAACTCAATACTATGCTTCAAGGCTGGTACTGAGTTAAGCATAGTACTGAGTTCGATTTCACGTGAAATTTTCATACAAATTTTCACGTGAAATTGGTTTCGGCGAAAATTTAGCTTGAAAATAAGCAAGAGTGGTACTCTGTTCTTAGCATGAAAAGTTGCTTCGAAGTTGCTTTCGCTTTGAAAATATAGATGGCATTGACACATGTCTCCAATCATTTCACGCCAATTTAGTTTGTGCAGTTCAATCTTTCGAGCTGAAAAGTGACATTTGGTGTTTCAATTTGAAAACCGAATTGTGCAATTGTCTTTCCAATAAGAAAATCGATCAAAAATTGAAATTCTTGACATTGTATCCGTCAGGAATGAACAGTGTCTCTGCCTTACTCCATTGTCAAAATTTTCGCTCGAAAGAATGACCAGATAATGGAGACATGTCAAAATTTAGCTTCACAGTTATCTCAGTACCTGCCTTAAAATATGATTAAAACGTTAGTTTTTTGTGCGTGGACGCGTTGTAATAATAGTATTTAGTCATAACTTTCATTTTGTACCAATTAATTGTATCGACAGTAAATCGACACAAAACTTCACATAACCTAACACCAACCGATAAAAACTTCGTAGCGAATTTTTCCAATTAGACCGCACGCACCGCATTAATTTGTGTTTTAGCTGTTCACTAGCACTGTTCCGCGGATCTCACTTTGTTTTCACGTCAATCAGTTTAAAACAACCTGTACAAATAGCATTTTCCCGCGGACGTCCCATAAGACTACGTGTGGTTTTCGCGACATTGTTCCCGCAAACTCTGACGTCATCATTCTGCATTACGGCCCGTACTTCTAGGAGGCATTGCGTACACATACGCTCATATACGCGTATGTCGCCCATCCATTTCTTCTATATCTTTGGTCCTCGGGATGTTACTAGATGTAACTAAAAAAGCTGCGCCGTCGGCTGCAGCTGAAGCCTCAGGAAGTGGAGACATGGTGAATAAGCCAGCTCTGCGGACTGAGGTTAAGGCTGCAGGGGTTTGTGGAGACATGACGATTGAGTCAGCTCCACTGACTACTGGTACAGCGGCTAAGCAGGGTTCTGGAGACATGACGAGTGGGCCAGCTCCAGTGCCTGGCACAGCGCCTAAGCAAGGTAGTGGAGACATGACGAGTGGGTCAGCTCCAGTGCCTTCAAAATCTTCCTCAACCCCTGTCTCAGGCGGTTCCGGGGCTGAGGTCACCAAGCCTGGCCCTGCGAATGCCATGAAGTCCGTTTGTGGCCAGTGTGATGGGAAGGTTTCGGTGAATGAGCCAGCCCGACCATCAACAAGCGTTACCTCCGGTGCTGCTTCCTCCTCTTCAGGCACGCAAAGCTCCTCCGCCAAAAATCACGGGTTAATGGAACTAGAAGGGCAGCCTTCAAAGTTCTGAGGAAGTTTGAAAATGTCCCCCCTGACACTATGTCCGACAAGGACAAAAAGTCCCTTCAGTGGGCAAAGTCATTCATTGGGGAGCACCCTAATCCGCTCCCTCTACACCCTGGAGCGTCAGCTCAGAAACGACAAAGGTCGGCTGAGCAGATGAATCAGGGCATGCAAGACTGCAAAAAGCAGAAAATAGTGACGGTTCCTACAGGGATAACTCGGCCATTTAGCGAAATGGCCAAAGAGTGCCTGGTTTGGGCCGTGATTGATGCCAGCAAGGGAGATGGAACCATCTCCCACGAAAACTGGCTTAAGATAAGGCAGGCTTTGTTTGGAATCTGCTGTAGGCTGCAGAAGGCCAGCTCGGGTCCACCACCTACGGTGAACGATGCGGGCTGGCACAAAGGAATTCGGCTAGTTGCGTGTGGAGACCAATGATCAGCCGATTTCTTTAAGCAGGCAATCTCCGAGCTGGGGGAACTCTGGCCAGGCGCCAAGATTAAGGTGGTGCACAAGGATGAGATTCCCAGTCGACCTAGATGCAGGACTTGGATTCCAAGTTTCCACTCGGATCCAGTGGAAGTCCTGGAAATAGTGCGGCTTTTCAATCTGGATCTTCCAACGAAAAATTGAAGGGTTGCGAAGACTGGAGAGCCGGTAGACAATCGGCGGGAGACTCTCTTAATCATAAATGAAGAGGCACTCCCGATCTTAGATGCACGAAAGGGCATTATCAGGTATGGGGTCAAAAAACTAGCCCTACGGATCTACCGAAGCGACAGGCCAAAGAGCTCTGCTGCGGGAGATCTAACACCGGGGAAACCTCACCCTAAACAGGTGACTTACAGAACGGAGGACCCACCTAAAAAGGGGTTGGACACATCTTCGAGGACGACATCTGAGGACAGGGATAACATGGCTATTGCAGTGGAAATCGACCAGAGATCATACTGGTTTGTTTCTTGCTACATGGCACACGATCATGGCGACAGCCCACCTTGCGACATTGTCAAGGGTGTTGTGGCTGAAGCCACAAAGATTGGTGTGCCTCTTATTCTAGGGGCTGACTCCAACGCTCATAATGAAGAATGGGGTAGCTCCAACACTAATGGCTGAGGTGAGGAACTTTTTGACTTCATCTTGGCCCACGACCTTTTCATCGCCAACACTGGCAGCGATCCAACCTGCCATACCTCAAACCGCAGGGAGGTTCTTGATGTTACCTTGATTAGTGGGCGGCACTCGCATCTTCTCCGTGACCGGAGAGTTCTACAAGAGTGCTCATTCTCTGATCATAGGTACATATCGTATAACGTGGCTGGCCGCAGCTCTGCTGTGCAGGTGGCCTTTATCAACAGAAAGAGGACAGACTGGAAACTATTTCATTCTCTGGTACGATCCTCACTGGAAACTGCTCCTAGGAGCATTGACTGCTTCCATGAATTGGATTGGGCGGTTGACACCCTTACTAATTCTCTCAATTCCGCGTCTAGGGAAGCATGTAAGCCACCCTCGGCCAGGGGCAATCCTAAGCCTACTGGGTGGAGTATGGAAATCAGCATCCTGCTGAGAGAATGTAGGAAGGAGTTTAATAGCTCGAAAAGATCTAATGACTGGTCGGCGTATAAAACGAAGCTGAAGGCGTTTAAGTATGCCATACGCAAGGCTAAGAGGTCCTCATGGAGATCTTGCTGTGGAAGCGTAGAGAGTCTCAGCGAGGCGAATCGCCTTCGCAAGGTATTAAGCACGACACCAAAGGCTATGGGGTGCATCATGAACCCTGAGGGCATTTGGACTAGTTCGAGCGCAGATACTCTAAACGTTCTCATGGACGCACATTTCTCGGGCAATTATTGCCCTATAGGGACAGTGCACCAAATGGAACTAAATTACGATAGAGCCCCGCCGTTCAGAATATCAGACTCTCAGCTGAAGTGGGCTATTAACTCCTTTGAGCCGTTTCAGTCCCCGAGCCCTGAGGGCGTGCTTGCGGCTGACAGAGAGATTTATAACGCTTGCCTACGCTTCTCGCATGTTCCCACCAGCTGGCGGGAAACTAGAGTTGTGTTTATCCCAAAAGCAGGAAAACTTTCTCATGCTAGGCCAAAGGACTACCATCCAAAAAGTCTTAACTCAGTCCTGCTTAAGATTTTGGAAAGGATCATTGAATACCATATCAAAAGATCAATTGATCCTATGTTGATCTCGCAGTCACAACACGCTTATACCAAAGGTAAATCTGTTGAGACTGCTCTTCACGTCGTTATTGAGCAAGTTGAGAAATCTCTTGTGCTTAAGGAATATACGCTTGCCGCCTTGTTGGACATCGAGGGGGCCTTCAACAACGTAAATTCTAACGCTATTGTTGAGGCTCTCTCGGTGCTCCATGTGGACGAGCGGCTGATTGCTTTTATTGTGCAGCTCCTCAAAAGTAAAGTTGTTATCTCTTCCCTGGGGGATGCCAGCGTAAGACCAGGAGTCAGTACGGGCACACCTCAGGGCGGAGTCCTCTCTCCCCTGCTGTGGAACATCACGGTGAATACTCTTCTAATGAGACTGGACCGCGCTGGCTGCAAAGTGATTGCTTATGCAGACGACATAGCTGTGGCAGTGTCGGGAAAGTATTTATCTACGCTATCGGAGAGGCTAAATCACTCTCTTGACATACTTTCACCTTGGAGTCGTGAGTGCGGTTTGAATGTGAATCCTAACAAAACGGAACTAGTGCTGTTTACAAGGAAGTAAAAAGTTCCGTCTTTTGAGTTACCCAAGTTGAATGGGGTCTCCATTAACTTGAGCCAGAGGGTGAGGTACTTAGGGCTGATCCTTGACTCGAAGTTACTATGGACCTACAATGTAGCAGAAAGAGCTCGGAAGGCTTTCAATACACTTTACTATTGTAAAAAGGCCATAGGAGCGAATTGAGGACTACAACCTCGTACTGTTGCTTGGCTTTACACTGCTGTGGTTGAGCCAATTCTATTGTTTGGGGTGGTGTTCTGGTGGCAGGGTGCTATTAAGGCTACCTGCAAACGGTAGATTGAAAAAGTGCGGAGAATGGCTGCACTACTTGTAACTGGTGCGCTCCGCTCCACCCCTACTAAGGCACTCTTCGTGTTACTTCATTGGCTGCCAACCAATCTATTTATCTTACAGCAAGCTAATCTTGCTGCTGTGAGACTAAATTGTATCTCGGCATGGAATACAACAGAGTTCGGCCATGCGAGGATTTTGGTCGAGGGAGTTCCCGCTCCAGCGGGTGTTGACTACATCGCTCCGTAGTGCCTAGTAGATTTGGAGTTCACAACTCGCATTCCTCGTAGGGATGAATAGCGTGATGGTGTCACCCTCGAAAGTGGGCTTATCTATGTGTACACTGACGGCTCAAAGCTAAACAATAGAGTCGGAAGTGGGTATACTCAGATGAGCTGAATCTCAAGCTGTCCTTTCGTCTACCAGACCATTGTAGTGTCTTTCAGGCGGAAGTTGCGGCTATTTTACAGGCAATCGACTGGTTTCTTTGTAATCGAATATTCGTGGTTAATATTAGCATCTTCACAGATGTCCAAGCGGCTATTAAATCCCTTGCTGGTCCTTGTACAGTTTCCATGATTGTTGCTGAATGCCGTGCATCTCTCAGGGAGATGTCGAGACATTTAGTGGTTCAATTGTTTTGGGTACCGGGACATAGGGGTTTTCAGGGCAACTGTGAGGCCGATGAGCTAGCAAGGCTTGGAACCTTGTTACCGAAGGTCTCCTGCTCCCTCTCAATAGGTATACCGATGTCATCGGTCAAACTGGCCATTAGGCAAAAATATCTCGAGGATGCTAAGAGGTCCTGAGCAGATGAATCATCCTGTGCAATAGCAAGGCAGTCTTGGGTATCCATGGATGCGCATCGCACCAGGCAGGTTTTAGGGTCAACTCGAAGCGCTCTACGCTGCACAGTGGGAGTTCTTACGGGCCATTGTCTCATAGGACGGCATGCACAACGATTGGGAGTGCAGTTTAACGATTTCTGTCGGAGTTGTGGCTCTGAGGATGAGGGGGAGTCCGTCCTCCACCTCTTGTGTCAGTGGCCGGCGTTGGCAAGGAGAAGGCTGTCGGCAATTGGAGCTCCCTTTCTCTCAAACCTGACCGAGCTATCCCTGGTTAGTTTAAAAGGGATAACGCGATTTGTCAAGGGAAGCAGATGGTTTCCCGATTTTAGTGAGTAGGAGAGAGTCACTAATTAGTGTGGCATCACAACGAGCCTCTTATGTGCCCACGTGTGTCGGACGTCAGACCTCTGTAGACCGCCAGCCACTTTAACCTTACCTAACCTAACCTTGGTCCTCGCGCCATCTTGAAAAAGTAAATCCGGTAGCTGTCAAAGTGTCGCGTTCAAAGACGCCAAATCGCGGACTCAATCGGTATATCGGCAAAAATTCTTTACTTAGCGTGTTATTTATGCTTGAAGCTACCCGGATTTCGTTAAGAACCTTACAACAACAATTAACATTTCAACAGCTTACAACAATAAACATTTCAAAAGCGGGAAAATAGGTCTGTTCCCGTACTTTCAGTCACTGTAATTTCTTGAATTTTCCTGAATCATTTGGTGGGGAAAATTCATGAAAGTATGGGAACGCTCTCATAGCATTTCCTGAAATTTGTGGTGATAAACTATCGTCACTAAAATATTAGACCTTCATAGCAAAATTACGCAAAAAATATGTTGCTTGCCGCGCACATTTGAAACTATTTACTCGCACTTTTACGCACACTTTTAAGTATTTTTCAGTAGCTCAGACCCTACTGAATTTTACTGAAAGAGGGGAAATGTTCAGTTTTCAGTAAAACGGAGTACGGGAACGGCTTCATTGCAATTAATCGCGATTAATCGCAATTAATCGTTGTACGGGAACAGACATAATGCTAGTTTTTTGAGCGATGTTTTGCTGCTCAGTTGTCTTTGCCTATTTTTAATAGCTTTAATCCATATCGCGTCTATTTATAATACTCTAATGCTTTTGCATACTTTTCTCAGTCAAATATCATAATTCGTTTTGTAAATAGCCTCTTTTTAATAGTTGTTTCTCATCGATTTCTATTGCGTGTCGGTAGTTTGTTTACGTTTGCGAAATTTGGCTAGCAAAATTTGACAGCAACCGGATTTTTCACTCCCATCTAGTGATAGACTGAAAGGGAAGGGGGAAGAAAAGATAAAAAGAAAAAGGCATAAACTCGCGACACACACCTACAGCCATTTACAGTGTTTCTGCTACTCTTAATATCTTTATACTCAAAGACTTCTATATCCGTGAGGCTGCTTGAGGCCAATGCCTTGAGTATAAAGATATTAAGAGTCGCAATAAAGCCAACAGACTGTCTTCAGTTTCCCAAGATTTTACCCATTCTATGAAAATCTACGAACTTCCGGACAAATTGTTCGGGGCGTAACTTTGTTCGGGGCGGAACTTTGAATATATATAAATGTTGTGCGTAAATCTGATATGAATATTCAAGCTTCAATATTCTTTTGCCGAAACTAAATAGTTGATATGAATCCGGTTACTGTCAAATTTTGCTAGCCTCGTAAAGCAAAAGGAAACAAACTACCGACACGCAATAGAAATCGATGAGAAATAACTATCAAACTGACACTTTTCAGTATTTTTCAGTAGCTCAGACCCTACTGAAATTTACTGAAAGAGGGGAAATTTTCAGTTTTCAGTAAAACGGAGTACGGGAACAGCTTCATTGCAATTAATCGCGATTAATCGCAATTAATCGTAGTACGGGAACATACCTATTTTATGGCTGGTACTGAGCTAATCGTGAAGCTAAATTTTGCCATGTCTCCATTATCTGGTCATTTTTTTGAGCGAAAATTTTGGCAATGGAGAAAAGCAGAGACACTGCTCATTTCTGACAGATAAAATGCCAAGAATTTCATTTTTTCGATCGATTTTCTTATTGGAAAGACATTTGCACTGCTCCATTTTCAAATTGAAACACCAAATGTCATTTTTTAGCTCGAAAGAATGAACTGCACAAACTTCATTGGCGTGAAATGATTGGAGACATGTTTCAATGCCATCTACGTTTTCAACGCGAAAGCAACTTTTCATGATAAGAACAGTACAATTCTTGCTTATTTTCAAGCTAAATTTTCGCCGAAACAGATTTCACGTCAAATTTTGTATGAAAATTTCACGTGAAATCGAACTCAGTACTATGCTTTAAGCATAGTAGAGTTCGAGTTCACGTGAAATTTTGACATGTCTCCATTATCTGGTCATTCAATGATGAAAAGCAGAGACAATGCTCATTTCTGACGGATTAAATGTCAACAATTTCACTTTTCGATCGATTTTCTTATTGGAAAGGCATTTGCACTGCTCCATTTTCAAATTGAAACACCAAATGTCACTGTTTAGCTCGAAAGAATGAACTGCACAAACGTAAGTGGCGTGAAATGATTGAAGACATGTTTCAGTGCCATCTACGTTTTCAAAACGAAAGCAACTTCAAAGCAACTTTTCACGCTAAGAACTTTGTACAACTCTTGCTTATTTTCAAGCTAAATTTTCGCCGAAGCAGATTTCACGTGAAATTTTGTATGAAAATTTAACGTGAAATCGAACTATGCTTTAATGCTAGTACAGAGTTAATCGTGAAGCTAAATTTTTACATGTCTCCATTATCTGGTCATTCTCTCGAGCGAAAAATTTGACTATGGAGAAAATCAAAGACACTGCTCATATCTGACGGCTGAAATGTCAAGAATTTCAATTTTCGATCGATTTTCTTATTGGAAAGTCATTTACACTATTTAATTTTCAAATTGAAACACCAAATGTCTGTTTTTAGCTCGAAAGAATGAACTGCACATACTAAATAGGCGTGAAATGATTGGAGACACGTGTCAATGCCATCTATATTTTCAAAGCGAAAGCAAATTCGAAGCAACTTTTCATGCTAAGAACACAGTACCACTCTTGCTTATTTTCAAGCTAAATTTTCGCCGAAACCGATTTCACGTGAAATTTGGAATGAAAATTTCACGTGAATTCGAACTCAGTACTATGCTTTAGCTAAAAATCTGCACGTGAAATCTCTGTGTATACCGACACCGCCTGGTAGAAATATCAAAATTCCCCGATTAATTGATGTCATAGCTAAAACGATTACGTAGCATGACGGCCCGTACTTCTAGAAGTCATTGATTAGCCCCTTCGGTCCTTTCGCGCCCAAAGCATGATAAAGCTGCATATCCGCCATTACGCCCTGAATGTCAAATTGGAGGGGAACTACTTGGATTTGACCAGATTTGACGTTTACGCCTCGTCCGCATTAGCCACGGGAGATGGCATGACATTCGATTTGCCATGGAAATGGAAATATATTCGATACACGGCGTGCCATATTTGATGGCATGCCATAGATGTCAAGCCATATGGCAAGACATGAGCATGACCATATTATGACAGTTGAATGTTGAATGTTTTGGTAGTTCGGAAATTAGAAAAAGCCCTCATAATGTGTAGAAAGTTAAAAGAAGTAATTTTCTGTTAGTTCATTTTGTATCGATTGTGGTAGTGTATATTCGTTTTTCGCTCCCTTTATTTTCAGCTGTTTTGTGCAGCCACAGCAAATACAGCAACATATGTCAGTCTTAGCGAACGCACTTATACTAGATCGTTTTTGCGGCATAGTTCTATTCTGTTCTGTATCGGAGCAAAAAAACACGCCTAGTGTTACGAATCCTAAACGAATCCAAAATAAAGGATTGCTTATGCAATTATATGTTCGCCTCTTCCTCAATTTATAATTTTTATAATTCCACAAGCTATCTTTTATTTTCTAGTTCGTTTAGGATTCGTAACTTTTTTTACCTTTTTGGTTCACTCCTACAATGCCATCAAATATGGCATGCCATTTACGCCGCGTCCGCATTGGCCATGGGAGATGGCATAACATTCGACTTGCCATGGAAATGGAAAATGTAGACGGTAAATGTCATGCCATATTTGATGGCATACCATAAATGTCAAGCCATATGGCAAGACATTTGCTTCGCCATGAGCATGGCCATATTCTGATAGTTGTTCATTTTCAAAATGGCGATGTCGAGGGAAATAGTGTTACGAATCCTAAACGAACATAAAAAAAAGATTGCTTGTGAAATTGTGTGTTCGCCTCTTCCTCAATTTGCGCCTTCCCTCACATTCTGCTTCTTTTAACATTCACAGTGCTCTAAAACACCGGATAGCGCGCATATGTTCACTGCTGAGCGATATTTTCAAAATGATATGGCATGACATGCCGTTGCCCAGGCACCAGATGACATGCCATAAACTGACATTCGTTGCCATCGCATATGGCAGAGCTCATGGCCAATGTAGACTCTAGATTACCGTCTGCATTTTCCATTTCCATGGCAAGTCGAATGTCATGCCATCTCCCATGGGCAATGTAGACGAGGCGTGAGATGACATGCCATAAACTGACATTCGTTGCCATCGCATATGCCAGAGCTCATGGCCAATGTAGACTCAAGGCTAGTGGACAAAAAATTACTGCCATCGGGCCTTTTTACATTTGTATTCTTGATGCACTCCTCAAACTGGTTTTACAACAATCAACATGTCCACACTTGTATTCTTCAACAACGGAACCGTTCATATACCGATTATGCATATGAATGTGTGCGTGCTGTTGTTTTCTCATTTCGACTTGAGTGTTTCATGAAAAATTCCTGACCCGTGAACTATGTTTATAGTTGTGTTAGTGATTTGGATCAGTTTCAATCAGTTTCAAAAGTGATGAAAAATTCTCGGGTAAACTGGACTTGATGGGTAAAACTTGGATACTTGTGCCCATGGTTGCGAAAATTCACCACCAGAGGGAGAATTGGCGGTAGATTGAGCAAATTCAGTGGCACTCAAACGGCTATTTATGCTGTCAATTTCGGCCTCGATGACAAATTGCATTGACATTCCTAATAATAAAGTGAATGTGCTGTTCGGTGGGCTCGGTTCTATGCGTTTGGCTTAACTGCGAAGTAAAGTACGTGTTTATCCAATAGTTAATAATGTCTTTTGATACAATTCCTAAAGACCTACGAGGGTTGCGGGCATGTTTGGTCTGTTCGATAGTCAAGGTAAATGCTCTACTCTGCATTCAAAGTTATGTACGTCTGTAATTTTAGTTTGCTTTGGTAGACTTTTCAACAGTTCGAATATGACAGCTGCGATAATTGCGGAGTTTCTCTGAATGAAAAATAATGAAGATCAAGTGTACGACTGCACCAGCAATAAGTTCGATGGGTTAGTTGCGGTCACGAGCCCAGAAGATAGTTGGGTCACCAAATGGCAACGGATAAGTGAGCGACGTCGCATCTCATTTCCAACGATGACACTAATGAGAATTTTACTTCTAGATCGATTTTTCCGGGGTATTTATGCGATTTCAGTGTCTGGACGGCTACCGAACGCTACGATTCGGGATATGAAAAGTCGAGGAATACCATATAGATCGAGAGACACAAGTCAACGTTAGAGTAATACTGCTAAAAGCAGGTTTTTAAATAAGAAATGTAATGAAATGAAGATCAATTTGATTCAATCAAACGACATTTCGTTGAGCATATGGAAACATTTATCTAATCACTCTACAGGAAGAATAAAGTTTATAAATTCTTATAAATATTATATTATAAATACTTTCGGGTTGCAGCTGATTTTTAATTCAAAAGTTTCTTGGGGGCCTATCATTTGCAAGTAAATTTAAACGTTTATAAATATATTATAAATACTTTCGGGTCGCAGCTGATTTTTCATTTGAAACTTGAGGACCTATCATTTGCAAGTAAATTTAAACGTTTAAAACTCGATTAACATTTTAGAAAACTATGCTTATTTTTTCCAGTTGTCTATTTTTCTATGTAACAATTACAAAACAAGAAAATTTTGAAACTTAGAATATCAGACATAATGAACATGCACCGTTTGACAAAACGGAGCATTCGTAGAATCAGTGTGCACTACATTTTTCCAAGATATATCACAGGTATACTTGTGAAGAGCTCCTGACAACAAACATCTTCAATATTCACGAAACGCCTTTGAACTGTGGAACTTCAACTGGATTTGGAGAAAACTGAAATTGGTATTTTTCACGAAGCCCCGCTCGAGAATGATCGTTTATCGACGCTCCTAGTATGAAAAGGTTATCCCGAACACCGACACAAACATTACGCTACGCCAAAAAACTCAAAATGAATATGTAACATACAATAGCGGATTTGAAATAAATTCGGTCAAGTTTATTTATTCGTTGCAATCTACATTTGTTTATGTTATTTTCCCGCTCAGTGTAATTGACATGACATATGATTTTCATCATATCTCCTGTAGGTGGTTCTCGTGCATCTCTTTAATACCAGAGAAAAACATCACTGTGCGGACTGGTTGAGAAAAGTAGCTTAGGTCCGCCATCTTGTACGTTAATTGCTTTTGCGATAGGCCTTTTATATGAAGGCCATGATTAAACTTAAAAAATGCCTGGAATGAATGATATGTTACTTCTATAGTATTAAACATTACTATAGAAAGAAAAAACGTCGTGCGTTGCGTAATGAGAACATATTTCGGAAATCTCATACGGTACCCACAGCTTGAAATGCATATGCTGGTGGTATTGGTGGGTGATAAAAAGTTTAGTTCAGATATTTCAAAAAATGCAAAATCGATAGCTGTGGGCACATTTATCTAAAATCTCTCTTCATATGAAATGCAACCAATATAATTTTGACAATGTCTTTCATTTAAATGTGGGTTATATTTTTAATTATCGTACAATCAACAATTGAAATGTGTATATCATGTGCAGTACTTTGGATTCGGTGTTAAGTTCGCTTTTTACGGTAATTAACACGAACATTTGCATGCAATTAGAAATGGAAAAGTAATTAGATCACAAATATTGATATTGTAATGTTGTTCAATGCTCGCTCTGTCCCAATATCTTTTATATTTTTATTGATATATGAAGAAATATGTTGGTACGCACGGATGGGTGAATAGAAACATAGTAAATTTAGAGTGATAATGTAATGCTGGAAGGTATGAATTTTATATGTAAAGGTCTGGCGAATCACATAAATTGATGAAAATAAGTATTTGAATATCGTAACGCAATTTCGAATTAAAAATGGTGCCAGACTAAATTTAAAAATAATTAAGAGTAAAACTGGTGTCACATGAAATAATTCAACATATATTTTTACTGATTTTCGAAGATAGTACTAAATTTATCTGGACCTTTCTTTATATGTGTATATAAATCAGAAAAAAAGATTAAGTGAGATTATTTAATGTGCGTAACGCGATCGAGCTGAAATTTTAGGTAGGCCCATGTCAAGTTAAAATGAAATTTTTACACTTTGGCAGCCGCGACCATTTAATGATTATTTTTCTATATGTCTATGTAAAGACAATTATAGTGAAAAGTCAGTATGGGATATGGATGATTGGCTATGATAACGGTTTGGTAATTTTTAATTCTATGTGGGCGCTGATTGCTTAAAAGTAGACAAGGAAATTTTTCAAAGATTTTATTGATCATAGCTTCTGAGAGAAACATCAGATCATAAGGGAATTACAGGACGAGTTTATGCCTATAAAAAATATACATTTCTTATTTATGATGAATTAGTGGGCACCGCTATAGCTAAAGCAGGGACGTGAAATTCTTTTCAAAAAATTGATCCTCCGTGTGTTTTAAATTGCCACATATAAGCAATCTTGAAATTGAAAAAGGTTATCTCTCTGTGGGAAAATCTACGAAAAAAATAGATGGAAGTCATAATATCGGAACACATTGCAACCAATGTTTGCAAAACCTTTAAACCGTTTTTTTTTTTATTTGAAACCTTAAATTTTCGGGACATTTTAAACACATAGAGAGGGACATGAAAACAAAATATTTTCGAATATGCGAAGACCAGATTATGAAAGGCCCACAACCAGGGGATGAGAGATCGTTGGCTCTGCTCGCTAAGGCGTCAGCTCGCTGACCACCGATCTACTGTCTGTGGTTTCGAATCCCGCTGTATGCTCATGGCTGTATTTGTGTTGTTCTAATAGCCACAAACTGGGCATGATGCCAGCACTGCATTAATTATCATATCATAGTTTTAGTGGCAACTGGGCATAGCACCAGAGCTTTAGAAAACAAGAAATAATATGGCACATTAAAAGAGAATAATGGAATAATTGATATAGATATCTCTTATTTGTGTCTCCTTGCCGCCATAGCTAAGCATTTGCTTCAAATGGTAATCCCCTGAGCTTTGGCATTATCATAGAAAAAAATGTAAAATAGTTTTTAAATTGGCGATTGAGTAGTAAAAATGTATATTTCTCTAACCATGTATATGATTAGCAAAAATGTATTTCCTTTTTAATATTTAGTCATGTTCTTGCCTGAGAATTTGAACTATTGACGGTTTATGCCATAACAGCCCGCTAAATACAAACAAAAAACGTGAGTAATCAGAGACATTGTTCACATTCTTCATTTGCTTAGGAATTTTGCTGGAGCATCCAAAAACCTCAACTCAAAAAACATGTGCAAGGAAGACTGGTTGTTTTAGTTTAATGCTCGAAGGTGAAAAGGTTGTATAAACATCGTATCGAATATCAATACTACATTATTACTCCAAATTCACTTAGTTTCTATTCATTCATATTAGTGCGCATGCACCATCGAGTCAACGTCATTTATAATAGCCTACCCCGATCTTGTAAAATTTAATACCCAGTTGCAACTTTTTCATAGGCCTTAAAGCAGCCATTTGACTGCAAGCCTACATAATGGGAAATTGCAAGCAGGGTACAACATTATAAAATCAATATGTATTCAAAGTCCAACTAATAAGGTATCTTAATACATTTCCACTCCGAACAGCATGCATATGTACGTGCTAATTAACGTAAAAAGCTAAATACTCGGACGCAAAGTACTGCACATGATGTACACATTTTCATTTATTATTGTACTCATAAACATTTAGTTCATTCCACATTGAATGCCCAAAAATATATAAGTTGCAGTTTATATGAACGTAGATCTTGGATAGATGTGCCCACCACAGATTTTGTATGGAAGTCAAGACTTGCTACAGTTTGAGGGCCGCTGAGTTGAAATTAATTCAAGCAAATTCGATCGAAATCCTTATGTTGGCCCCCAAATTAAAATTTCTTTTGTAAAATCTCACCAGCTCTTTACTTACGTACATTTGATGGAAGCAAATGATAAAAAATTACACGAAACTAGTGCCACTTGTCTCAAAGCTGTGTTAGAGTCTAGCTAATATTTTGCGTGATTCTTACTTAATTTGCAATGCACAGCAAACTGTCCTACAGATGTGCATGTGAAATCAGAACAAATTAGACTTTTGTCTTTTATTGTGCAGTAAAAACATTTATTAAGAATTATGTTTCAAACATGCACTTATAATGAATTATGTTTTCGTCCATATTAGTATTATTCTATTTTATTCTTCAGGATGCTCTTGCAACAGTTAGGCTTGGCGCTTAATCTAACCCATACTACCAAAAATATGACTGAAATTTTCGTCAGTCCAACAATTTAAATTTCAAATCAAACTGAACTAAATTTGATGTATGCATTTTGAGCCCGATGAAAGGTAAAATATAATATATGCAATGAAGAAAAAAGCTGAGTGTCATGTGCCGGAATTGAGCTGTAGACTGATGGCGAGAATCCTGATCATGCGCCTTATACCTACACACACGCTGCACAAATCAGCAGAATATTCATTTAATCATCATTTAATCATTTGAACGGTACAATATTTTCCCAATGTAACTTAAGCTACAGTATTAATAACTACAAAGGTGGGTCATTGAGTTCGCGGATTGAGCAGGTAGATCATTAATGGGGGTAGTTTAATGAAACATTATGGCTTCAGAGACGTATTATAAGTATCAATTGCAAGTTTTATTTTCATCGAGCCATTAGTTTTTGAAACTTCGTCGACCAAGCAACTCAATCGGGAAGAAAGTGTAAAATATAATCGAGTACCACACTGCTATAAAGATCCTCGCCAAACAAGGAAAGTAGGCTCAAATCATAATGGAAAAGATGGCATCCTTTCCAATTTGCCTTTTTAAACCAAAAAAGACGACGACCCACGAGCGGGACGGCCAATTTAAGTGACCACTCCGAATATTGCTCAAAAAGTCGAAAAGTGATAGATGCTATACTCAAAAAGAAACAGCTCGCAGAAATGCTTGCAGTGCCAGATACAACCATTTTAAATATTTTTTAAATTTTAATAATAATAAATAAGAGAAGATTGCAGGTCGGCATTCCTTTCCGATAAAGACAGAACATTTTTGAAAATGTGGATGATAAACTAATTATATTGGATGATAAACTAATTATAACTTATTATATTCTTACTCCTTTTCCACGAACTTAGTGTACTAACTTCGTACATATTTAAAAGTAACAATTGACACTATCGAAATCAAAGCTATCACGGGATAACCCCAACCGTTCATCAACTATGACTACGAGACCGCAAGATATGATTCAAATATATTAATGCCATCAGAACGTTAATTATTGTACAAGGGTTTTAAAATAAAGACAATAATTTTGTATTTAAATAAAACACCGAATAATTAAGATATGGGGCTGAAATTTATTTCAAATGTAGTACACATGTTATTTTTAAGTCTGAAAGTGAATTTTGTTCACGTGACTTCCGCGAGCACGTTTGCAGTGATGGATTCATTGTAGTTAATTTCACGCCACTCCTAGCGCGAGCCTAGTGTACACATAGTCTTAACATTTTGTTTAAATGATAGCGTAATGTAACGCCAAAAACGTATATGCCTGTTTGAAATACGTTCAAAAATTTATTTCGCATACTTGGTTTTTTGAAAATTTATTTGTTGTTAGAACTTTAAGATCACTTAAAATATCAATTAAATGGCAGCCGGTGCCAAAGCACTAAAGATAACCAACATTTGGTGAAACTAGGACCTGTTCCACATATATACCACTGTATCTTGAGTATTTCAGCTCAATCGGATGACGTGTTCACGTACAACGGTGATTTTTCGGTGAATTATTATGTCCTTATTGAATAACATGTTTATTGGTTTCTGGCGATGTCGAGCTATTTCGTCTTAAAATTTCTCTGTCGATTATCAAAAAGAAGATTTTTCTAAACGCTAATGTGAAATTACCATGTTCAAATAGAATTGTTTTCTAATTGTGGGACGATCAAAAATTCAAATTTAACTAAGCTCATAGTGTATATCTAACTGATGTGACTACTTCCAGTGGGAGATTATTGATTTTTTGAGAAACAGTGCATACTTTCGAAACTAGTAGCCATTCATTCTATGAATTTTTCCATCCTAGTGATTCTTTGCTCTCATATATTCACCAGTATTCTTCAAATATCACATCGAATATTAATAACTGATTTCTTACCCTAAATTTACTTCGTTTCCATTCAATTTTACTTGCAAACGCGCATGCATCATAGAGTCAACGTCTTTGCTACTACCCTGTTAGATCTCATCAATCTTGCATGTTGCATATATACACATTCATAGCAGATCACATCTTTTTCTTTAGTCTTAAAACAATAATTTGCCTACTAGCTGGCACATCGGGAAACTGTAACCAGTGTGCAATGTTATAAATATCTACATACATTTCCATAATAATTAAATTAATTACAGTAAAAACGGATTCAACTTGAACCTAAAGTACTGCACATGATACACCCAATTCCATTTATTATTATACTCAACAACCTTTTATTCATTGAGCATTTAACAAAAAAATTATATTATTTGCATCTCATATGATCCAAGATCTTGGATAGGTGTGCCCACGAGCTTCGGTTCACGGATTTTCGAATTGAATTGCACGACTGTTTCCAGTTTGAGTGCTACTGGAAACGAATTTAGTCAAACAAAACTCGATCCAAATCATCGTTTTGCAAGCTTTATAAAATCAGTAAAAAAATCAGACCGCTTTTAAATTATCTTCGAAAAGTAGGTATGTCGATTGTTATATGACTTTGATCAAAGAGTTTTTAGTGGAAATAAAAATTATTGCTTATAAAAGTGTTTCATATTCTTTACAATAGCAACAAACGATCGATAGATCGTTAATCAATTCCACTTTTGCGAACCTTTTACTTAACAACCTTAGTATTTCAGCCACACCCGGATAAATACATTACAATTTATGAATCAAACAATGCTTTGAACTGCGACTCTTACTTTTATTATTCAAGTCTAAAAAATATTCGTTAGGTTAATTTAAAATACATATTCTATCGGATTAAGAGCAATTGATATGGCACGTTTCACGTTATTAAGCTCTGCAATTTGTGTGCCAAAATTAAGTAACATTTTATTAAGAATTTGTAACTATAAATTATAATATTCTACTACTATTCTACTATTCTACTACTATAACTATTAATCGGCTCATGCGGTGTGGATGCAAGTTATTTGCTTGTTACTTGCAACCCATTAGTTTGCTATATTTTCAATCAATAGCTACGCCTCTCAAATAAAGTTTTCATCACTATGCATCATGATACAGACAAAAACTTAGATATTGCATATATCGCTGAATTAATATCTAGTTGTAGATTATATGCATTTACAGCAACATTTTTGATTATTTATCCTGCAAACTTTTTTCCGAAAAATTTCAAAACACTTTAGGTCTGTTCCCGTACTTGAATCTATTATAGTATATTAAAATAGATTCGCAGCAAGTCGTTTTCGTACTTTTGCTGCAAGCCAAATGCAAGCTAAATTTTCCAGCAAAAAGAAGCCAGCTGCCAAATTTAGTTACTGCTGCAGTTTGCTGAAGTACGGGAACAGACCTTTTTACTTGTGAGAAAACAAATTGAAAACTTTGACCCTAACCGCAATTGTTTATATGGAATACTTATCAGTTAGATAGCACGGGGTGGAGATAATTTCCAATCCGTCATCAAAGTTTGATTTTTTAAAATATTTAAATTTTTTTACTCTTCTAAATATTAGCATTTTGTACTTCTACGCATTTTCATACACTCTTGCTTACATTGCATAAATTGCACTTTACTCAAGAAATTTTTAACATTTATCGTTTTTGTAAACGTTTCAGCATATTCCCACTTTTCTCTTCTACTCATTTTCATTCACCTATTATTCACCTGCATACCTTTTACCGCATTTACATTATTCGTCACATACATAGCCATTTCTCTATTGTTCGCCACCAATACCACCTCAAATTTTCCTTCATTCCTCTTACCCCCCATTCCGTCATTTTCGTCCACACAACGCACAGTTTGAGTGCTTTAGAAGTGTTGCAAAATTCACCTTACTTATCGGTGTGCCCCTTGCGGTGAGCGACTACACTAATCGATGGGCACAAGTATCCAATTGGAATTGGAAATGTTTTTGCGGGATGATTAAAATTGAACAACTTTTTATTAACATTAAAAATTTTTAATCTACATTGAAAATTCTATTTTGACAAAGTGGTTTCGAAAGTATGCACTGCTTCTCATCAGACACCAGCACACAGTGCATACTTGACTAGCGTGACCACTTGCAGGTGGAAATCATTACATTTTTATTTATGCTAGTTGTGACAAATTTTAACATCTCCGACTTATATCCATGGATATAATTTTACTTAGTAAAGGTAATTGAATTTGATCACGGTTCCCTTCTTGTCTATAAATCAGCATAGACAACGTATATCATTTCTACAGCATCGAAGCCGAGCATATTGAAACGGGAAACTTCGATCGTTTTGCGGAATCAGCCTCCGAAAGCAGAATCAAATTGGAAATGTTTTTGCGGGATGATTAAAATTGAACAACTTTTTATTAACATTAAAAATTTTTAATCTACATTGAAAATTCTATTTTGACAAAGTGGTTTCGAAAGTATGCACTGCTTCTCATCAGACACCAGCACACAGTGCATACTTGACTGGCGTGACCACTTGCAGGTGGAAATCATTACATTTTTATTTATGCTAGTTGTGACAAATTTTAACATCTCCGACTTATATCCATGGATATAATTTTACTTAGTAAAGGTAATTGAATTTGATCACGGTTCCCTTCTTGTCTATAAATCAGCATAGACAACGTATATCATTTCTACAGCATCGAAGCCGAGCATATTGAAACGGGAAACTTCGATCGTTTTGCGGAATCAGCCTCCGAAAGCAGAATCAAATTGGAAATGTTTTTGCGGGATGATTAAAATTGAACAACTTTTTATTAACATTAAAAATTTTTAATCTACATTGAAAATTCTATTTTGACAAAGTGGTTTCGAAAGTATGCACTGCTTCTCATCAGACACCAGCACACAGTGCATACTTGACTGGCGTGACCACTTGCAGGTGGAAATCATTACATTTTTATTTATGCAAGTTGTGACAAATTTTAACATCTCCGACTTATATCCATGGATATAATTTTACTTAGTGAAGGTAATTGAATTTGATCACGGTTCCCTTCTTGTCTATAAATCAGCATAGACAACGTATATCATTTCTACAGCATCGAAGCCGAGCATATTGAAACGGGAAACTTCGATCGTTTTGCGGAATCAGCCTCCGAAAGCAGAATCAAATTGGAAATGTTTTTGCGGGATGATTAAAATTGAACAACTTTTTATTAACATTAAAAATTTTTAATCTACATTGAAAATTCTATTTTGACAAAGTGGTTTCGAAAGTATGCACTGCTTCTCATCAGACACCAGCACACAGTGCATACTTGACTGGCGTGACCACTTGCAGGTGGAAATCATTACATTTTTATTTATGCTAGTTGTGACAAATTTTAACATCTCCGACTTATATCCATGGATATAATTTTACTTAGTAAAGGTAATTGAATTTGATCACGGTTCCCTTCTTGGCACAAAAATATATAAGAAATGCCCAAAAATATATAAGTTGCAGTTTATATGAACGTAGATCTTGGATAGATGTGCCCACCACAGATTTTGTATGGAAGTCAAGACTTGCTACAGTTTGAGGGCCGCTGAGTTGAAATTAATTGAAGCAAATTCGATCGAAATCGTTATGTTGGCCCCCAAATTAAAATTTCTTTTGTAAAATCTCACCAGCTCTTTACTTACGTACATTTGATGGAAGCAAATGATAAAGCAAATCTGTCAAGAGAAGTGGCTAGAGCGTTCTTGTCGGAGTGCAGAATATCAATATTAATTAAGTTAAAAGTGCTATATAAATATCCTCGAAAGTGCTTAACCCTGATTTCATAACCCTCGGCTGTGTTTGGCAAGCCTTTTTAATCGTTTCGTCACACAAATTCCGCATTTTACGGCTTTTCAAACAAAACTTTGAACACCTCGGGAGTCCCCCAAATGAATAACTGATTGCAACCATGAAACGCGGTGTTTTTTTATGACGTCAACGGCTTAGCATCAAGAATTCAACTCGGTCATTTGTCTGCGAACATTTTGTCTTGTGTGCGGGCTGTGTGTGTCGCAAATTCAAGTTTTTCATCTTTTCGGGCTACGTAAGTGCACATTCAAAGAAATTTTCATAGAACAGTTACATTTTTCATAATTAAACCCAGTGCGTCACATACCGGGCATTTATATCCCGTCTAACTTTTGCACCTATTATCGATCAACATAGTCCGGTGGTTACAGTGTCGGCTCTTGGATATTCAAATTGCGAGTTCAATTTTGAATCAGTGTGAAATATTTTTGACTGGTGTTAAATATTTTTGTGACTGGTGTGAAATATTTTTTGACTGGTTTTTGACAATTTTTTTTTTAAACTTAAAAAAAAAACAAAACAACAACAACAGAAACAAAAAGCTGAATAATTTCAATTTAACTTAATATCCACACATCCGGACATTTATATCTACTTTTCTTTACGACTCATACGTTAATCAAATTGGATCGGTGGGTACGGTATCGGCTCTCAAATACAGAAATCGCGGGTTCGTATCTCATCAGGGTAGTACATTTTTGACCTGTATTCTTTGGTTTTTATATAAAACAAACCCAGTTCTTAATAAATAAAATACATCGACTACCGAAAAGCTGTGCTTTTGTGGGATTAAGCTTACTATATACGACTGTTACCACACATAATCGGTTCGTATCCGTGATAAAATTTACGTCGTAAATTGCATACTTCTTGGCAGTTCAATGATGAGTTTCAAGTGCAGCCTAGAGAACTGTTTCGCATTCGACAACACCATGAAGTTTGTGCATTGCAAAGCATTCTGCAATAGAAAATTACATGGCGCATGTATGGGTGCTCCACGGGATTGGTACCATCCATACTTAGAACGCCATTTCATATGCACTGATTGCCAAAATGTAGACCGGCTGATGAAAAGCATGTACGACAGCATAATCAGTTATATTGGTACATTGAATGCTGAAAAAGACCATCTTATATTGAAACATCAAGCTCAGGCTAGAGCAAACGAAGATATCCTGGCGGACATTTCGCAACATTTCCATGTACTTTCATCTACTCTTTCGAAGACTAACAACAACAACAACAATAGCGTTGAAAAGTCTCTTGCCGCACTAGAAGAGAGAATAGATTCTTTAAATGGCAAATTAGATACAATATCTTCAAGTATCCCAACCAATTCTGTCCCAAGCAGCTCTCGCCAAGTAACTTTTATAAATATGCTCGAGAATGCTGAGCAAAAATTTTCTTCAATGTTTGATAAGCAAAATTCCTTGCTAAAAAATGCGTTCGTTGAACAAGCACTAAAGTTAAGTAATATAAATAATAAGCTTGAACACTTTGAGCACCAGCGTGAGAATCAATTGGAAGTCTTAAATAATCGGCCATCTATTCACGAACATTCACTTCTCCATGAACTCTCAATGGCCGATATTAACAGCAACATGCCAAAAGTGACAACAAAAGACATGGCTTCGTCTCCTATCAAAGAGCTAACTTCTACTACTGGTTCATCAAGTAACCAACGCGAATCTTTTATTCCTTCTTGTACGAAGCCAATATATAAATTTGGTACTTATTGGTCGAAAAATGAATGGGACAGTCGCATTGAAAAAATAAAAATAAATAATGAAAGTTGTCAAGACGAAGGATCACGCTTCCAATTACAAGCTGACACCGACAAAGTAGCGTTCTTCGTCAAAGGAATACCCCCCGCTGCTGATCAAGGTTGGCTGGATAGATTTCTCGAAGCCGGTTTCCACATCACAGATTATTGTATAACAAAACTACCACAACGGAAACACAACTCGAAGAAACGATATAAAGTGTTGATTCCTTCAAAATATGCCTGGATTTTTACGAGTTTAGACGGAGGTAGCAGTAACTTCGACTGGAATGGCGTTACATTTTCTCCCTGGAAAAATCGAGTCACCAACAATAGGCGTAAGAAAGAAACTAAAACTAATTCTGTAAGAAAAAATTGTATTTGGCATAATGTTCCTATTACCCGCAAATCTCCATCCTTTCAAAATCCTCAAATTCTATCCAACTTGTTGACTATTCCTTCTAAAAACCCCACCCAGTCTACGGTAGTAACAAACAATTTATCGTTGGACGGTACTTTTAATATTGCTTCTACCCGTAAGAACTCATTAATTCCACGTCCTACTGATGCTTCCGTTTCTTCTCAGCAAAATGCAAACAATGTTAGCTCCTCTTTATCCTCTAGCCACCTAACTTCTTATGTCGCCTCTATCGAGGCAACTACGAATACTGCCACTATTGACAATTTAATGACAACTGCTTCTCGTCGAAAAGCAGTCAACTCTGTTAGGCATTTGTCCTAACATAACCCCTTCTTTCAATGGACTCAGACTCTTTTACCACAAATGTAGTGGTATGAGAGGCAAATTGAATAAATTATATCTTGACGCAAAATCCTGCCACTTTAATTTACTCGCCTTCACTGAAACTTGGCTAAATGACTCCCATAAGAATGAAGAGATCCTTGATAGCAATTGGACAATTTACAGAAATGATCGCGACTATTCTTCCACAGGTCAATCGCGAGGCGGTGGGGTTTTACTGGCGGTTAACAACACTATTTCAAGTGAGATTATTGACATCACCCCCAATGTATTGTTCCAACACCTTGTTATTCGTGTTTCATTGAATAACAATTTCCTTTACATTAGTTTGGCCTATATCCCACCCAGATCGGACGAATCAGTTTACAACCATTTCTGTGAATTAATATCTTCCATTACAACATCTCTGAATGAAAAAGACAAAATAATATTCCTAGGGGATTTCAATCGTCCCAATTTACGTTTTATCCCCGATGAAAACGACGCATTTCTTCTCCCTGTTAACCTCTCAGATTCCAATGACTTCAACCTTGCGAGTACTTTTTATGGCAACGATTTGCAGCAAGTCTCTCCAACTCCCAACCAAAACGGTCATTGGTTGGATCTTGTATTTACAAACGCCTATGACGAGGTAGTGGTAAGTCCAACTGATGATGCAGAACATCTTTTTTCAAATAGTTTACACCACACTGCACTATCAGTTGAACTTCCCACTTCTGATTCTATTTATTTTAGAGCGTACAATAATTCAATTGTATATGACTTTCTTAATGCTAATTATGAAAGCATTCACCATCACCTTGACTCTATAGATTGGCCGAATACTCTTTCAACGTTAGATCTTGAGGAAGCCATTTCCATTTTTTATGACAATATATTTGACGCCGTTGAAAGATATGTACCTAAGATAAAAAAAAAGAAGAAACTGTCTGAGCCATGGCTTGATAGGGACCTTAGGCATTTGCGAAATCGAAGGAACAAACTTTATAAGCGGATTAAAAACAATATCGACGTTAGTTCTGCTATTCAGGATGAGTATAATGAAACTGCTAAGCAATTTCTGGCAAAGTCTCACGAGGCTTATGACAATTACATTAAGGCAACAGGTGAAAATATAATCCGCGACCCGAAAAAATTTTATGATTTTGTAAATGTGAAGCGAAAAACTACTGGTTATCCATCGTCGATGTTCTTTAATGATATCACTTCTTCCTCTCCTAATGAGATTTGTGATTTATTCGCAGATAATTTCCAGAATATTTTTATTGCTACTGACTCATCAAACTCACATCTCCCTTCCTCTCATTCCACTGCTACAGCTTTTATCAGCCACTTAGAAATTACACGTGACGAAATACGTAAAACTCGATTGCAACAAAGGTCCAGGGCCAGATCTTCTTCCTCCAACTTTCTTGCGCAAATGTGTAGAGCAGCTTACAACTCCCTTTCATATCTTTTTCAACAGATCACTTTCGTCTGGAGTTTTCCCATCCCGTTGGAAACTTTCATATGTCACACCCATATTCAAAAATGGTGATAGACGCTGTATCGGAAATTATAGAGGTATTGCCATCTTATCTTCTATTCCGAAACTTTTTGAAAAGATTGTCTACGATAAACTTTCTCCACTTGTTGACTCCCGTCTGAACGAGCAACAACATGGTTTTAGAAAAGGTCGCTCAACTACCACAAATTTGACAGTCCTAATCTCAGAAGTCCTATGTAAAATGGAGAAAGGATACCAAATTGACGCAGTCTATACAGACTTTAGTAAAGCTTTTGACACAGTTGACCACCCTACCTTAATTCTAAAGCTACTGAAATTCGGACTTGGTGGATCTTTGCTTAGCTGGCTGACTTCTTACCTTGGAAATCGAACTCAGCTGGTAAAATTTCAAGGACTCTTATCGAAAAATATCTCTGCTACCTCTGGTGTACCACAAGGTAGCCATCTGGGCCCACTTCTCTTTAATATATTTATTTCTGACCTATCTGACGCCCTAGCAAATGTACCTCATCTACTTTATGCCGACGATCTCAAAGTCTATCATATCATTAAATCTAAATCCGATGCACTCTTTCTCCAATCCAAACTTGATTCACTTGACCATTGGTGCAATGAAAACAAGCTCTCTCTCAACATTGCTAAGTGCCAAGTTATAAGTTTCTCCCGAAAATGCACCGTCTCACATAACACATACTTCCTCGGGAATAATTTGTTAGCTCGAGTTGATAACGTTGTCGACCTTGGTGTTGTCTTGGATGAGCGACTCCGCTTCACCTTGCATTATGATAAAATACTTTCCCGTGCGAACAAACAGCTAGGCTTCATCAAAAGACGTGCCAAAGAATTTCGTAACCTGTGGGTCACAAGATCCTTATATACCTCTCTTGTACGCCCCATTCTCGAATATGCTTCCATTTGCTGGAATCCGGCTTTTGAAACCCACAGTAGCAGGCTCGAGTCCATACAAAAGCAATTCTTACTTTTCGCATTGAGAGAACTATACAGCCCTTACGATTTTAATACCCTTCCTCCTTATGAGTTTCGACTGGGTCATCTAAACTTATTAACACTTGCATCTAGAAGAAAGATGATTTCGGCCTGCTTCACATTTGACGTCATTAGAGGCGTCATCAAAGTTGAATTCCTGAATAGCAAAATTGTGTTGAATAACCCTGTAAGAAATACCAGGTCCTCCCGTTTACTTAAGGAATATCCACACTCCACTACTTACGCAGCTAATGAGCCGATAAATAGATGCTGCAGGATATTCAATAGCATAAGTAATCTGTATTCTCCAACAGTCTCAAAATTATCCTTCAAATCTTCCCTTTTCCAAGCCATCCGCAACCCTTAATCCTAAGCTATATGACAATGTTTTATTTATTTGTTATTTATTAATTTATTATTGATTTATTTTGTTAATTATTTTATTTAATTTTTCGTTTTGTTTCTATGTACTCGTAATTTACAACTTTGCTTTTTTTACTGTTTATGTTACTTGTACCTTGCTTGGTTGATAAATAAATATATAAAATATAAAAAGTTACACGAAACTAGTGCCACTTGTCTCAAAGCTGTGTTAGAGTCTAGCTAATATTTTGCGTGATTCTTACTTAATTTGCAATGCACAGCAAACTGTCCTACAGATGTGCATGTGAAATCAGAACAAATTAGACTTTTGTCTGTTATTGTGCAGTAAAAACATTTATTAAGAATTATGTTTCAAACATGCACTTATAATGAATTATGTTTTCGTCCATATTAGTATTATTCTATTTTATTCTTCAGGATGCTCTTGCAACAGTTAGGCTTGGCGCTTAATCTAACCCATACTACCAAAAATATGACTGAAATTTTCGTCAGTCCAACAATTTAAATTTCAAATCAAACTGAACTAAATTTGATGTATGCATTTTGAGCCCGATGAAAGGTAAAATATAATATATGCAATGAAGAAAAAAGCTGAGTGTCATGTGCCGGAATTGAGCTGTAGACTGATGGCGAGAATCCTGATCATGCGCCTTATACCTACACACACGCTGCACAAATCAGCAGAATATTCATTTAATCATCATTTAATCATTTGAACGGTACAATATTTTCCCAATGTAACTTAAGCTACAGTATTAATAACTACAAAGGTGGGTCATTGAGTTCGCGGATTGAGCAGGTAGATCATTAATGGGGGTAGTTTAATGAAACATTATGGCTTCAGAGACGTATTATAAGTATCAATTGCAAGTTTTATTTTCATCGAGCCATTAGTTTTTGAAACTTCGTCGACCAAGCAACTCAATCGGGAAGAAAGTGTAAAATATAATCGAGTACCACACTGCTATAAAGATCCTCGCCAAACAAGGAAAGTAGGCTCAAATCATAATGGAAAAGATGGCATCCTTTCCAATTTGCCTTTTTAAACCAAAAAAGACGACGACCCACGAGCGGGACGGCCAATCTAAGTGACCACTCCGAATATTGCTCAAAAAGTCGAAAAGTGATAGATGCTATACTCAAAAAGAAACAGCTCGCAGAAATGCTTGCAGTGCCAGATACAACCATTTTAAATATTATACAAATCATCCTGGCATGAATAAGATGTAGTGCAAGGTGTAGTGAAGACGAGGGTGGAGTATTGAGTCGAATCGCTACTGGAGACAAAACTTGGATTGATCATTACAATCCTGAGTCCAAACAAGGTTCTATGCAGTGACACATATACGCACACCACCATCGAAGATATTCAAGGTGTCACCATCTGCGGGAAAATTTATGGCAGATGACTCAGAAAGGATACTCTTGATAGATTTTAAAAACAAAGTCCTCTCCACAGCTATAGAATTCAATTCTACAATAGTTGAAAGAAGCCATCAAAGAAAAAATAAAATTGACCAAAGCTATCCTTCTTTTGCACGACAACGAGCCTGTTCACAGGAGTTGTTTTTCCTTTACTGCCCTGCATAAGGTGGGCTTAGATATTTTACATCACCCACTCTACAGCCATGATAAAATTGAAAAAAAAAATTGTGGAAAGAAGTTTTCCAACGACGAAGAGAAGATTGCAGGTCGGCATTCCTTTCCGATAAAGACAGAACATTTTTGAAAATGTGGATGATAAACTAATTATATTGGATGATAAACTAATTATAACTTATTATATTCTTACTCCTTTTCCACGAACTTAGTGTACTAACTTCGTACATATTTAAAAGTAACAATTGACACTATCGAAATCAAAGCTATCACGGGATAACCCCAACCGTTCGTCAACTATGACTACGAGACCGCAAGATATGATTCAAATATATTAATGCCATCAGAACGTTAATTATTATACAAGGGTTTTAAAATAAAGACAATAATTTTGTATTTAAATAAAACACCGAATAATTAAGATATGGGGCTGAAATTTATTTCAAATGTAGTACACATGTTATTTTTAAGTCTGAAAGTGAATTTTGTTCACGTGACTTCCGCGAGCACGTTTGCAGTGATGGATTCATTGTAGTTAATTTCACGCCACTCCTAGCGCGAGCCTAGTGTACACATAGTCTTAACATTTTGTTTAAATGATAGCGTAATGTAACGCCAAAAACGTATATGCCTGTTTGAAATACGTTCAAAAATTTATTTCGCATACTTGGTTTTTTGAAAATTTATTTGTTGTTAGAACTTTAAAATCACTTAAAATATCAATTAAATGGCAGCCGGTGCCAAAGCACTAAAGATAACCAACATTTGGTGAAACTAGGACCTGTTCCACATATATACCACTGTATCTTGAGTATTTCAGCTCAATCGGATGACGTGTTCACGTACAACGGTGATTTTTCGGTGAATTATTATGTCCTTATTGAATAACATGTTTATTGGTTTCTGGCGATGTCGAGCTATTTCGTCTTAAAATTTCTCTGTCGATTATCAAAAAGAAGATTTTTCTAAACGCTAATGTGAAATTACCATGTTCAAATAGAATTGTTTTCTAATTGTGGGACGATCAAAAATTCAAATTTAACTAAGCTCATAGTGTATATCTAACTGATGTGACTACTTCCAGTGGGAGATTATTGATTTTTTGAGAAACAGTGCATACTTTCGAAACTAGTAGCCATTCATTCTATGAATTTTTCCATCCTAGTGATTCTTTGCTCTCATATATTCACCAGTATTCTTCAAATATCACATCGAATATTAATAACTGATTTCTTACCCTAAATTTACTTCGTTTCCATTCAATTTTACTTGCAAACGCGCATGCATCATAGAGTCAACGTCTTTGCTACTACCCTGTTAGATCTCATCAATCTTGCATGTTGCATATATACACATTCATAGCAGATCACATCTTTTTCTTTAGTCTTAAAACAATAATTTGCCTACTAGCTGGCACATCGGGAAACTGTAACCAGTGTGCAATGTTATAAATATCTACATACATTTCCATAATAATTAAATTAATTACAGTAAAAACGGATTCAACTTGAACCTAAAGTACTGCACATGATACACCCAATTCCATTTATTATTATACTCAACAACCTTTTATTCATTGAGCATTTAACAAAAAAATTATATTATTTGCATCTCATATGATCCAAGATCTTGGATAGGTGTGCCCACGAGCTTCGGTTCACGGATTTTCGAATTGAATTGCACGACTGTTTCCAGTTTGAGTGCTACTGGAAACGAATTTAGTCAAACAAAACTCGATCCAAATCATCGTTTTGCAAGCTTTATAAAATCAGTAAAAAAATCAGACCGCTTTTAAATTATCTTCGAAAAGTAGGTATGTCGATTGTTATATGACTTTGATCAAAGAGTTTTTAGTGGAAATAAAAATTATTGCTTATAAAAGTGTTTCATATTCTTTACAATAGCAACAAACGATCGATAGATCGTTAATCAATTCCACTTTTGCGAACCTTTTACTTAACAACCTTAGTATTTCAGCCACACCCGGATAAATACATTACAATTTATGAATCAAACAATGCTTTGAACTGCGACTCTTACTTTTATTATTCAAGTCTAAAAAATATTCGTTAGGTTAATTTAAAATACATATTCTATCGGATTAAGAGCAATTGATATGGCACGTTTCACGTTATTAAGCTCTGCAATTTGTGTGCCAAAATTAAGTAACATTTTATTAAGAATTTGTAACTATAAATTATAATATTCTACTACTATTCTACTATTCTACTACTATAACTATTAATCGGCTCATGCGGTGTGGATGCAAGTTATTTGCTTGTTACTTGCAACCCATTAGTTTGCTATATTTTCAATCAATAGCTACGCCTCTCAAATAAAGTTTTCATCACTATGCATCATGATACAGACAAAAACTTAGATATTGCATATATCGCTGAATTAATATCTAGTTGTAGATTATATGCATTTACAGCAACATTTTTGATTATTTATCCTGCAAACTTTTTTCCGAAAAATTTCAAAACACTTTAGGTCTGTTCCCGTACTTGAATCTATTATAGTATATTAAAATAGATTCGCAGCAAGTCGTTTTCGTACTTTTGCTGCAAGCCAAATGCAAGCTAAATTTTCCAGCAAAAAGAAGCCAGCTGCCAAATTTAGTTACTGCTGCAGTTTGCTGAAGTACGGGAACAGACCTTTTTACTTGTGAGAAAACAAATTGAAAACTTTGACCCTAACCGCAATTGTTTATATGGAATACTTATCAGTTAGATAGCACGGGGTGGAGATAATTTCCAATCCGTCATCAAAGTTTGATTTTTTAAAATATTTAAATTTTTTTACTCTTCTAAATATTAGCATTTTGTACTTCTACGCATTTTCATACACTCTTGCTTACATTGTATAAATTGCACTTTACTCAAGAAATTTTTAACATTTATCGTTTTTGTAAACGTTTCAGCATATTCCCACTTTTCTCTTCTACTCATTTTCATTCACCTATTATTCACCTGCATACCTTTTACCGCATTTACATTATTCGTCACATACATAGCCATTTCTCTATTGTTCGCCACCAATACCCCCTCAAATTTTCCTTCATTCCTCCTACCCCCCATTCCGTCATTTTCGTCCACACAACGCACAGTTTGAGTGCTTTAGAAGTGTTGCAAAATTCACCTTACTTATCGGTGTGCCCCTTGCGGTGAGCGACTACACTAATCGATGGGCACAAGGGGTGAACTTGGATACTTGTGCCCATGAATTAGTGTAGTCGCTCACCGCAAGGGGCACATCGATAAGTAAAGAGAATTTTGCAACACTTCTAAAGCACTCAAACTGTGCGTTGTGTGGACGAAAATGACGGAATGGGGGTAGGAGGAATGGAAAAAATTTGAGGTTGTATTGGTGGCGAACAATAGAGAAATGGTTATATATGTGGCGAATAATGTAAATGCGATAAAAGGTATGCAGGTGAATAATAGGTGAATGAAAATGAGTAGAAGAGAAAAGTGGGAATATGCTGAAAGGTTTAAAAAAACGATAAATGATAAAAATTTGTTGAATAAAGTTCAAGCTATGCGATTTAAGCGAGAGTGTATGAAAATGTGTACAAGTACAAAATGCTAATATTTAAAAGAGTAAAAAAATTTAAATATTTTAAAAAATCAAACTGCGATGACGGATTGGAAATTATCTACACCCAATGTGCATGCTAACTGATAAGTATTCCGTATTAGCAAATGCATTTAGGGTCAAAGTTTTCAATTTGTGTTCTCACCAGTAAAAGTGTTTTAATGTATGTGGCTTTTGAAACTTTTCGGAAAAAAGTCGCAGGATAAGTAACAAAAATTGTTGCTGTAAATGCATATAATCTAATCATTAATTCAGCGATATATGCAATATCTAAGTTTTTATCTGTATCCATGATGCATAGTGATGAAAACTTTATTTGAGAGGCGTAGCTATTGATTGAAAATATAGCAAACTAATGAGTTGCAAGTAACAAGCAAATAACTTGCATCCACACCGCATGAGCCGATTAATAGATAAAATATTATAATTTGTAGTTAAAATTTTTCAATAAAATGTTACTTAATTTTGCCACACAAATTGCAGAGTTTAATAACGTGAAACGTGCCATATCAATTGCTCTTAATCCGATAGAATATGGATTTTATATTAACATGACGAATATTTTTTTGACTTCAATAATAGAAGTAAGAATCGCAGTTCAAAGCATTGTTTGATTCATAAATTGTAATGCATTTATCCGTTTGTGGCTGAAATACTAAGGTTGTTAAGTAAAAGGTTCGCAAAAGTGGAATTGATGGACGATCTATCGATCGTTTGTTGCTATTGCAACGAATATGAAATACTTTTATAAGCAATAATTTTTATTTCCACTAAAAACTCTTTAATCAAAGTCAACAATCGACAAAACCTACTTTTCGAAGATAATTTAAAAGCGGTGTGTTTGATTAAATTCGTTTTCAGTAGCACTCAAACTGGAAACAGCCGTACAACGATAAGAAAATCGGCCGAAGCTTGTGGGTGGGCACACCTATCCAAGATTTTGGATATGAGATGCAAATAGTATAATTTTTTAATAAATGTATTTTTTGTTAAATGCTCAATGAATAAAAGGTTGTTGAGTATAATAATAAATGGAATTGGGTGTATCATGTGCAGAACTTTAAGTTCAAGTTGAATCCGTTTTTACTGTAATTAATTTAATTATCATGGAAATGTATTTATCATGGAAATATCTTATAACATTGCACACTGGTTACAGTTTCCCGATGTGCCAGCTAGCAGGCAAATTATTGTTTTAAGACTAAAGAAAAATATGTAATCTGCTATGAATGTGTATATATGCAACATGCAAGATTGATGGGATCTAACAGGGTAATAGCAAAGACTTTGACTCTATGATGCATGCGCGTTTGCATGTAAAATTGAATGGGAACTAAGTAAATTTGGGGTAATAAATCAGTTATTAATATTCGATGTGATTTTTGAAGAATACTGGTGAATATTTGAGAGCAAGGAATCAATAGGATGGAAGAATTCATAGAATGAATGGCTACTAGTTTCGAAAGTAAGCACAAGTGGTCACATCAGTTAGATATACACTATGAGCTTAGTTAAATTTGGATCTTTGATCGTCCCACAATTAGACAACAATTTTATTTGAATATGGTAATTTCACATTAACGTTTAGAAAAATCTTCTTTTTGATAATCGACAGAGAAATTTTAAGATGAAATAGCTCGATATCGCCAAAAACCAATAAACATGTTATTCAATAAGGACATAATAATTCACCAAAAAATCACCGTTGTACGTGAGCATGTCATCTGATTGAGCTGAAATACTCAAGATGCAGTGGTATATATGTGGAACAGGTCCTAGTTTAACCAAATGTTGGTTATCTTTAGTGCTTTGGTACCGGCTGCCATTTAATCGATATTTTAAGTGATCTTATAGTTCTAACAACAAATAAATTTTCAAAAAACCAAGTATGCGAAATAAAATTTTGAACGTACTTCAAACAGGCATATACGTTTTTGACGTTACATTACGCTACATTTAAACAAAATTTTATGCCTATGTGTACACTAAGCTCCCGCTAGGAGTGCCGTGAAATTGGCTGCAATGAATCCATCACTGCAAACGTGCTCGTGGGAGTCACGTGAACAAAATTTAATTTCAGACTTCAAAATAACATGTGTACTACATGTGGAATAAATTTCAGCCCCCTATGTTAATAATTCTGTGTTTTATTTAAATACAAAATTATTGTCTTTATTTTTAAACCCCTGTATATAAGCTAACATTCTGATGGCATTAATACTGTATTTTAATCATATCTTGCGGTCTCGCAGCCATAGTTGGTGAACGGTTTTGGTTATATCGTGATACCTTTGATTTTGATAGTTTTGATAACAAATATTTAAGTTCGTGGAAAAGGAGTAAGAAGTGCAAATATAAATGCAAGTTTATTTTTCTTTTTCAATATATTCGCCTGGTACTCCAGTATATATAGTTACTCATCCACCTTTTCAAAAATGTTTTGTCTTTATCGGAAAGGTATGCCGAAGTCGCAACCTTCACTTCGTCGTTGGAAAACTTCTTTCCACAACATTTTTTTTTTCAATTTTGGGGAAATATAATAATCGCTGGGAGCCATATCATGGCTGTAGAGTGGGTGATGTAAAATATCGAGCCCACTTTATGCAGGGCAGTAAACGAAAAACTACTCCTGCGAACAGGCTCGTTGTCGTGTTTTGGTCAATTTTCTTTTTTCTTTGATGGCTTCTTTCAACTATTGTAGAATTGAAGCGTAGTATTCTATAGTTGTGGAGACGACTTTGTTTTTAAAATCTATCAACAGCATCCCCTCTGAGTTCGATCAACAGTATCCCTTCTGAGTCATCTGCCATGACTTCTCCAGCAGATGGTGACACCTTGAATTTCTTCAGGGGTAGTGTGCGTATTTGTGTCACTGCATATACTCAGGATTGTAATGATCAATCCAAGTTTTGTCTCCAGTAGCGATTCGACTCAATACTCCACCCTCGTCTTTACTACACCTTGCACTCCATCTTCTTCATGCCAGGATGATTTGTATAATATTTCATCAAATGGTTGTATCTGGCACTGCAAGCATTTCTGCGAGCTGTTTCTTTTTGAGTATTGCATCCATCGCTTTTCGACTTTTTAGGCAAAATTCGGAGTGGTCACTTAGATTGGCCGTTCTGCTCGTGGGTCGTCTTCTTTTTTTATTTAAAAAGACAAATTTGAAAGGATGCCATCTTTTCCATTATGATTTGAGCCTACTTTCCTTGTTTGACAAGGATCTTTATAACAGTGTTGTACTCTATTATATTTTACACTTTCTTCCAGATTGAGTTGCTTGGTTGACGAAGGTTCAAAAACTAATGGCTCGATGAAAATAAAACTTGCAATTGATACTTATAATACGTCTCTGAAGCCATAATGTTTCATTAAACTACCCCCATTAATGATCTACCTGCTCAATTCGCGAACTTAATGACTCACCTTTGTAGTTATTAATACTGTATGTAGCTTAAGTTACATTGGGAAAATATTGTACCGTTCAATTACACAAATCATTTTAAATGATTAAATGATGATTGAATGAATATTCTGCTGACTTATGCAACGTGTGTATAGGTTTAGGGCACATGATCAGGATTCTTGCCATCAGTCTACAGCTCAATTCCGGCACATGGCACTCAGCTTTTTTCTTCATTGCATATATTATATTTTACCTTTCATCGGGCTCAAAATGCATACATCAAATTTAGTTCAGTTTGATTTGAAATTTAAATTGTTGGACTGACGAAAATTTCAGTCATATTTTTGGTAGTATGGGTTAGATTAAGCGCTAAGCCTAACTGCTGCAAGAGTATCCAGAAGAATCAAATAGAATAATACTAATATGGACGAAAATATAATTCATTATAAGTGCATGCATTGAAACATAATTCTTAATAAATGCTTTTACTGCAAAATAACAGACAAAAGTATAATTTGTTCTGATTTCACATGCACATCTGTAGGACAGTTTGCTCTGCATTGCAAATTAAGTAAGAATCACGCAAAATATTAGCTAGACTCTAACACAACTTTGAGACAAGTGGCACTAGTTTCGTATAACTTTTTATCAATTGCTTCCATCAAATGTACGTAAGTAAAGAGCTGGTGAGATTTTACAAAAGAAATTTTAATTTGGGGGCCAACATAAGATATGTTCCCGTACTACGATTAATTGCGATTGATCGCAATTAATTGCAATGAAGCAAGCAAATTTGATCGGAATCGTTATTATAGGACTGTTCCCGTTCTTTCAGTAACTGAATTTTACTGAATTAGCTCTATACTTACGTACATTTGATGGAAGCAATTGATAAAAAGTTATCAAAAGTAATTGATAAAAAGTCAACTCAGCGGCCCTCAAACTGTAGCAAGTCTTGACTTCCGATACAAAATCTGTGTGGGCACATCTATCCAATATCTCCGTTCATATGAACTGCAACTTATATATTTTTGGGCATTCAATGTGGAATGAATTAAATATTTATGAGTACAATAATAAATGAAAATGTGTACATCATGTGCAGTACTTTGCGTCCGAGTATTTAGCTTTTTACGTTAATTAGCACGTACATATGCATGCTGTTCGGAGTGGAAATGTATTTAGATATCTTAGTAATTGAACTTTGCATAAATATTGGATTTTGTAATGTTGCGCACTGCCTGCAATTTCCCCATTATGTCAGCTTATAATCAAATGGCTGTTTCAAGGCTAATGAAAAAGTTGCAAATTGATATCAAATCTCAATAATCAATTATATCAAAATCTGTGTGGGCACATCTATCCAAGATCTCCGTTCATATAAACTGCAACTTATATATTTTTGGGCATTCAATGTGGAATGAATTAAATATTTATGAGTACAATAATAAATGAAAATGTGCACATCATGTGCAGTACTTTGCGTCCGAGTATTTAGCTTTTTACGTTAATTAGCACGTACATATGCATGCTGTTCGGAGTGGAAATGTATTAAGATACCTTATTAGTTGGACTTTGAATACATATTGATTTTATAATGTTGTACCCTGCTTGCAATTTCCCATTATGTAGGCTTGCAGTCAAATGGCTGCTTTAAGGCCAATGAAAAAGTTGCAACTGGGTATTAAATTTTACAAGATCGGGGTAGGCTATTATAAATGACGTTGACTCGATGGTGCATGCGCACTTATATGAATGAATAGAAACTAAGTAAATTTGGAGTAATAATGTAGTATTGATTTTCGAGACGATGTTTATACAACCTTTTCACCTTCGAGCATTAAACTAAAACAACCAGTCTTCCTTGCACATGTTTTTTGAGTTGAGGTTCTTGGATGCTCTAGCGAAATTCCCAAGCAAATGAAGAATGTGAATAATATCTTTGATTACTCAGGTTTTTTTGTTTGTATTTAGCGGGCAGTTATGGCACAAACCGTCAATAGTTCAAATTCTCAGGCAAGAACATGACTAAATATTAAAAAAGGAAATACATTTTTGCTAATCATATACATGGTTAGAGAAATATACATTTTTACTACTCAATCGCCAATTTAAAAACTATTTTACATTTTTTTCTATGATAATGCCAAAGCTCAGGGGATTACCATTTGAAGCAAATGCTTAGCTATGGCGGCAAGGAGACACAAGTAAGAGATATCTATATCAATTATTCCATTATTCTCTTTTAATGTGCCACATTATTTCTTGTTTTCTAAAGCTCTGGTGCTATGCCCAGTCGCCACTAAAACTATGATATGATAATTAATGCAGTGCTGGCATCATGCCCAGTTTGTGGCTATTAGAACAACACAAATACAGCCATGAGCATACAGCGGGATTCGAAACCACAGACAGTAGATCTAATTGGTTATAGATATAGATCTAATTGGTCGCAATGTGTTCCGATATTATGACTTCCATCATTTTTTCTCGTAGATTTTCCCACAGAGAGATAACCTTTTTCAATTTCAAGATTGCTTATATGTGGCAATTTAAAACACACGGAGGATCAATTTTTTGAAAAGAATTTCACGTCCCTGCTCTAGCTATAGCGGTGCCCACTAATTCATCATAAATAAGAAATGTATATTTTTTATAGGCATAAACTCGTCCTATAATTTCGTTATGATCCGATGTTTCTCTTAGAAGCTATGACCAATAAAATCTTTGAAAAATTTCCTTGTCTACTTTTACGCAATCAGCGCCCACATAGAATTAAAAATTACCAAACCGTTATCATAGCCAATCATTCATATCCCATACTGACTTCACTATAATTGTCTTTACATAGACATATGGAAAAATAATCATTAAATGGTCGCTGCTGCCAAAGTGTAAAAATTTCATTTTAACTTGACATGGGCCTACCTAAAATTTCAGTTCGATTGCGTTACGCACATTAAATAATCTCACTTAATCTTTTTTCTGATTTATATACACATATAAAGGAAGGTCCAGGTAAATTTAGTACTATCTTCGAAAATCAGTAAAAATATATGTTGAATTATTTCATATGACACCAGTTTTACTCTTAATTATTTTTAAATTTAGTCTGGCACCATTTTTAATTCGAAATTGCGTTACGATATTCAAATACTTATTTTCATCAATTTATGTGATTCGCCAGACCTTTTCATATAAAATTCATACCTTCCAGCATTACATTATCACTCTAAATTTACTCAGTTTCTATTCACTCATCCGTGCGTACCAACATATTTCTTCATATATCAATAAAAATATAAAAGATATTGGGACAGAGCGAGCATTGAACAACATTACAATATCAATATTTGTGATCTAATTACTTTTCCATTTCTAATTGCATGCAAATGTTCGTGTTAATTACCGTAAAAAGCGAACTTAACACCGAATCCAAAGTACTGCACATGATATACACATTTCAATTGTTGATTGTACGATAATTAAAAATATAACCCACATTTAAATGAAAGACATTGTCAAAATTATATTGGTTGCATTTCATATGAAGAGAGATTTTAGATAAATGTGTCCACAGCTATCGATTTTGCATTTTTACTAATTTTCGAAGAAAAGTAGTATTAAACTCGTTTCGCCGAAAATTCATATTTCTTTATATATATATATATATATATCATCAAAATGATTAAGGGAGATAATCTCTGGAGTGGCCGATTCGATTGAGCTGAAACTTTTGGAGAACGTAGATGTATATAGTAGGTAGGTCCACGACTTGCTGAAATTAAGATATCCTAAACCTTTTGGCGGCGGCGAGCGTTTTAGTGAATTTTGAGGTACTCCTATATTTCCAAGCAACGTGATTTTTTGTTCAAAAAAAGTATTGGGAATGAAAACTTATTATGTTTTAAGCTTGTCTATGGTAAAGAATTGGAAATTTTGAGCCGTGTGTGGGTGCAGCGTGCCTAAAAGTAGGCAAGGATTTTTTTTCAAATTTTGATTTGTCATTACTTCTGACAAAAACATTGGATCATCGTGAAATTTTCAGAGCGTATTGATGTTGACTAAAGTCTAATACACATGGATTTCTAAGGTAGTGCGGGTAACCCTGTAGCTGCGGCAGGCTCTTGAAAACAAATCCTTCAAATCATTGAACCTCCTTAAAAATTTTTGATTTTTGACAAAAACTTCAAATCATTGATAAATTTTAACGTTTGTGCATCATGTCAATTTAAATTTTTTAAAATTCCGATTTGCACAAGAACGGCAACCCATTACTAAATTACCTCTATTTTCAGCACTCGAAAGTTCTGTTCACGAGAACTAACGACCGGATTATCTGATCATAATGAAATTCACAGGACATGTTGGTGTTAACTAGGACCAGGTCTGATAGAAATGATTTTGAAGTGCGGGCAATCCTGTGGCAGTGGTGCCATCTTGAAAAATCACTGAGAAAAAAAACAGCTTTTTGGCCTATAACTTCCGAAGAAGCTATCAGATTTAAACGAAATTCACACAATATTTGAATCTTACTCAAGGTAACATTTGGTGAAAATTTGGCTGAAAAATTAGAATAGGGTTGCCAGCTATGGTGATTTTTGTCTCCCAAATCTTGCAAATTTGCTCAGCAAAATAAAGCTTTTTTCCCTATAACTTCTAGTGCAGTCATGATATCAAAATGAAGTTTATGCAGTAAATAGATTTTGATGTGAGTCAAATGTCATAGGAATTTCGTACAAAAATCGTGAAAGGGCTGCCAGCTATGACCATTTTTGTAATTTTTTGGAATTTCTTTACTGCGGGATTATGTCATAAGATTTCAAATGGGAACGATCCTGCAATGAAAATTAACAAAAAATATTAACGCTTTAAAAATTTGAAAAGTTTTGAGGGTGGTAATCCTAAAAATTTTTACACCCGTATAACTTCTAGCGCAGTGATTCAATCGAAACGAAATTTATTGGTTGGGTTTAGTTTAACGTGAAGCAGATTTGGTATATATTTTGCTTTGCTGCTGACACAGGGTAACGAGCTTTAGCCATTTTCGTAACTATTGCATCAACAGATGCTTCAATACATACTCATATGCAAAACATTTGCAATAAAACTGAGAAACCAATTTTTAAATTTTCTTTTGAACATTTTTTGGATGGCAGCTTCAAACAACGTTAACCGCTAAAGCTTTCGACGAAATCCTCCGATGAGAACGAAATTCAAAGGATAAGTTGATTTAAGTATGAGCTTGTTAAGGTACACTTACTGCTGCTTCGTTGGGAAAATGTTGCCAGCACTGAACATTTTCATCATTTGTGTTATAGTTGAGTTCTGTTGCTTTGAACGAGGAATGGTTGATATGATTCTACAAAAAAGTATATTACGTCTTTCCACATTGTCACTCAAAGACAATTTCTTCGAAAATTAGTTTTCTAGCGGTTCAGGTGCGCTAGAGTTTTTTTTAAATATCTGAGCTAAACTTTTCATCACCCACCAATACCACCAGCATATGCATTTCAAGCTGTGGGCACCGTATGAGATTTTCGAAATATGTTCTCATTACGCAACGCACGACGTTTTCTATAGTAATGTTTAATACTATAGAAGTAGCATATTCATTCCAGGCATTTTTTTAAGTTTAATCATGGCCTTCATTTAAAAGGCCTATCGCAAAAGCAATTAACGTACAAGATGGCGGACCTAAGCTACTTTTCTCAACCAGTCCGCAGTGATGTTTTTCTCTGGTATTAAAGAGATGCACGAGAACCACCTACAGGAGATATGATGAAAATCATATGTCATGTCCATTACACTGAGCTGGAAAATAACATAAAAAAATGTAGATTGCAACGAATAAATAAACTTGACCGAATTTATTTCAAATCCGCTATTGTATGTTACATATTCATTTTGAGTTTTTTGGCGTAGCTTAATGTTTGTGTCGGTGTTCGGGATAACCTTTTCATACTAGGAGCGTAGATAAACGATCATTCTCGAGCGGGGCTTCGTGAAAAATACCAATATCAATTTTCTCCAAATCCAGTTGAAGTTCCACAGTTCGAAGGCGTTTCGTGAATATTGAAGATGTTTGTTGTCAGGAGTTCTTCACAAGTATACCTGTGATATATCTTGGAAAAATGTAGTACACACTGATTCTACGAATGCTCCGTTTTGTCAAACGGTGCATGTACATTATGTCTGATATTCTAAGTTTCAAAATTTTCTTGTTTTGTAATTGTTACATAGAAAAATAGACAACTGGAAAAATAAGCATAGTTTTCTAAAATGTTAATCGAGTTTTAAACGTTTAAATTTACTTGCAAATGATAGGTCCTCAAGTTTCAAATGAAAAATCAGCTGCGACCCGAAAGTATTTAAAATATATTTATAAACGCTTCTTTTAGCAGTATTACTCTAACGTTGACTTGTGTCTCTCGATCTATATGCTATTCCTCGACTTTTCATATCCCGAATCGTAGCGTTCGGTAGCCGTCCAGACACTGAAATCGCATAAATACCTCGGCAAAATCGATCTAGAAGTAAAATTCTCATTAGTTTCATCGTTGGAAATGAGATGCGCCGTCGCTCACTTATCCGTTGCCATTTGGTGACCCAACTATCTTCTGGGCTCGTGACCGCAACTAACCCATCGAACTTATTGCTGGTGCAGTCGTACACTTGATCTTCATTATTTTTCATTCAGACAAACTCCGCAATTATCGCAGCTGTCATATTCGAACTGTTGAAAAGTCTACCAAAGCAAACTAAAATTACAGACGTACATAAATTTGAATGCAGAGATTTACCTTGACTATCGAACAGACCAAACATGCCCGCAACCCTCGTAGGTCTTTAGGAATTGTATCAAAAGACATTATTAACTATTGGATAAACACGTACTTTACTTCGCAATGAAGCCAAACGCATAGAACCGAGCCCACCGAACAGTAATTAAATTTGACAGCACGAAATTGACAGCATAAATAGCCGTTTGAGAGCCACTGAATTTACTCAATCTACCGCCAATTCTCCCTCTGGTGGTGAATTTTCGCAACCATGGGCACAAGTATCCAAGTTTTACCGGGCACAAGTATCCAATTGGAATTGGAAATGTTTTTGCGGGATGATTAAAATTGAACAACTTTTTATTAACATTAAAAATTTTTAATCTACATTGAAAATTCTATTTTGACAAAGTGGTTTCGAAAGTATGCACTGCTTCTCATCAGACACCAGCACACAGTGCATACTTGACTGGCGTGACCACTTGCAGGTGGAAATCATTACATTTTTATTTATGCTAGCTGTGACAAATTTTAACATCTCCGACTTATATCCATGGATATAATTTTACTTAGTAAAGGTAATTGAATTTGATCACGGTTCCCTTCTTGTCTATAAATCAGCATAGACAACGTATATCATTTCTACAGCATCGAAGCCGAGCATATTGAAACGGGAAACTTCGATCGTTTTGCGGAATCAGCCTCCGAAAGCCGAATCAAATTGGAAATGTTTTTGCGGGATGATTAAAATTGAACAACTTTTTATTAACATTAAAAATTTTTAATCTACATTGAAAATTCTATTTTGACAAAGTGGTTTCGAAAGTATGCACTGCTTCTCATCAGACACCAGCACACAGTGCATACTTGACTGGCGTGACCACTTGCAGGTGGAAATCATTACATTTTTATTTATGCTAGTTGTGAAAAATTTTAACATCTCCGACTTATATCCATGGATATAATTTTACTTGCTAGTATCCAAGTTCACCCGACTTGATGCCCCACACCCGGGAAAACCCACCACCAGAGGGCGAAAAGGTGGTAGATGGGCTGAAAAAATGAAGAAAAACAGACAAAATTGTACAACAAAACAAAGAAGAAGATAATACAATTAAGAAAAAGAAAAAAAAGAAAGAAAAGAAGCCCCAAAAGCAAACGCACAACCACAAAAACACAAACATATTAGCCCGACATCCATCGGCAAAATTCGTATAACAGCTGTGTGGGGCATCAAGTCCAGTTTTACCAAATTCTCTCCAAGTGCACCACTTTTTGTAGAGCCCATAAAACCGATTATAGGACTGCATCAAGAATACAAGTCTAAAAAGGCCCATCCTCTTCAATGTAAATCTTAAGGGGAGGTCCACTCCATTTCTACTACCTCACTGCGCCTGAATTTGACAAGTAACAACCTAAAGCTGGTCAAAACTGAGGGAGCGAAGAAGCCGAAAGGAATATCTGAGGTAGTAATCCTCTCAAATTGCTCTATGCATAGATTTTATCTTTGTAAGAAAGTGCTTCACTTAAGGCGACATAGCACCTTCAAATTCAAAAAAATATGTTATTTTCAAAGGCTTGTTTTATATCAAACAAAAAGACATATCTCAATGAAACTTTTTACACATACTTTATATGTCTTAGGCTACATAAGCAAAATTGTTAAAAATGTTTTGTGGCCCCCTGTCGCCTGTTACATATTTTTGGAAAATACACCAAAAAAACCTGGCGTGCATGATAACTGCCCTCAGGAAAGTCTAAAAACAAAAACGGGAGTTTGACCAGCATCAAAGCGGCCTTGGAATGAACTTAAAAAAAAAATTTGGTTGAAAAATAACAAAATGGCGGGGTTTTTTTCGAATATCGAGATTTTTTTTCCCCAAAAATCGGCTATAACTAAAAAAGTTAAAAGTTTAATGCCGATTTTTTCATCCGTAGTTCATTCTGAGCATTAACATGTGCAGATTTACGTGTTAAAATTTCAAAACGATTGGATAATATTGTTTTTCTTAATCATGCACGCCAACTTGAAAAACGTTGGTTCGAGAAAATCGCGTTTAAAGTGTAAATTCAATATTTTTTGCAATAAATCTTATCGAAAATTAATCTGCGATGCTTGGACCATACAATACACCTTCTTCTTGCTTGTACTCCTCCTCTTCTAAAGATGTTTGCTCCCTTCGAGCAGTTCTGGCCTCTTTAGATGCCTCAGTTGAGTGTTTTCCGCCTGGTTAATTCTTGCAGCATCTCTATGCTCTGCATGTTCCAGCGCACATTGGCCAATTGTAATTCCCATGACTTGCATTATTTTCAAGAAAGCCATAAATCCTTCATTAAATGTACATACAGAAATATTTGCAGCCATATTTAGTACGTTGTTCCCACAAAAAGTATGTTTGGGGGCCAAATTCCAAACACAAGAATTATAGCTTTCGTTATTATTCTGCGCAAAATTGCCCAAGCAACGCTTTAATAAATCTTCTGATGATAAGTAATCATAAATAGGCTTTAAAATTTCTTGTACCACATCATCTAAAGGTGGAGGATGCTTCAAATTGTTTAATGCATTATCACCCGCTGCCTCCGCCTTGCGCCAGTTACACCAAGCCGTTTCTCCAACAGGACAATAACAGTGTTGAGGGTTCTCATCAGTTGAAATTTTGTGGTAATATGCTGCCCAAATTTCCTTGCGCATATTTTCAACTGAATCAGGATTTCGTCGTATAGTTAGGCCATAATACGTGGCTAAATTTTTTATTACTTTTAGTGTCAGGTGAACTTTTTTCGGACCTGTTTTTGGAGATTCTACACTTTTTTTAGAAACATCTTTAACAGCAATTTTTTTATTTTTTTGCCAAGGCTAGCTTATTTTTTGCTTCTTTTAAAGGAGATGACTCATTCATCTTTGTCTACACTTTGGCTGAATTCGATGTAGCGATATAGCGAAGTGAACGAAAATCATAGAATCAATGATCTTGGGGCGCTTCGCTATATATACTCATAAAATTTTTTTGTTTTAGAATTTCAATTTTATATTATTAAAATCATGTTTTAAAACCTTCATTCTAACATATTCAATCAAAAAACAAAAATCGATATTTTAAAAATTTGGAGGTGCTACGTTGCCTTAACAATTTTGTGTATTAATCCGTTTGTTAAATCTGAGGGTGATGCGAAACTGCAGTTTTTTTAAGGAAGGTTGTAACCGACCACAAACCTAACCGAACAAAACCCCTTCACACAGACACGGTGCTCACACGCTTCATATTAGGTTTGGTGTTTTCTTCCTCAATTTTGCGTAGTGACTTCAAATTCATAAAATACCAAAAATTTCCACACAATGGTTTTTCCATGCTTCCTGTATTTATCTTTATATTTTGCACAAGTTGCATTTATCTATATATTTTGCACAAGTTGCATTTATCTATATATTTTGCACTGCACAAATCAGTCGATTCACATCATCCGGGGTGTGTCAATGTGTATGTTATAGCTGCTCCAAAAGCATAGCATAAGGTCTGTTCCCGTGCTTCAGCAAACTGCAGCAGTAACAGAGTTTGGCAGCTGGCTTCTTTTTGCTGCAAAATTGGGCTTGCAGCAAAAGTACGAAAACGACTTGCTGCGAATTTATTTTAATATATTATAATAGATTCAAGTACGGGAACAGACCTATAGCATCACTTTAGCAAGTGTCAAAATTCGCAGTAGCCAGGTGAAGCAGCTATGGATATTGGACAGCCAATAGCTGCTACGTAGCAGCTCTTGGCTGCTACGTAGTTCGGTTTTCACACAGCACAACTCAATAAAAAATCTCTTGAGTTTTTTTTAACTTTAATCTTTGTGTTTACTTGGATCAGCTAAACACTCGCCTTGCATTTTAGAAAATGTATGAAATTTGCGCGTTTTCAGCATACAGCTGCAGAAAAAACATTAAAACTTTCCAAACATATTCAAAACGTTTCACTTATTCCTGGCTTTTGACACCATATCTATGAAAAAGATCGAAAAAGCTCGAAAAAGAAACGTTGAAAATATCATGGTACACGATTCAGCGTACCCGGCCTGTAGTGTTTCACACCAGCCTTCTAAAAACTCATGATGAATTGCACTGTGTAAAAGCCTACCTAAAACTCGAGGTGAGTTGAAGTGTTCGAAAGCCCGTATTTAGTTTATGATAGCATTTTTCAAGTTTATTGTTCATCTCCTTTGCCACCAAAGCGCAAAAACCGCTTTTCATTTCGATTTCTAATCAAAAGTGACGTTTGAACAGTATGTCAGCTGTGTACGTACGTCGATTTTGCCTTGGCTACTTTCTTGCTATAGCTTAGTACGCTACCGAGCCTGAATTCCGGACACTCGTTGTGCTATTTATTTCTACACGGAAAAATTTTCGTGTAGAGAAGTGTAGAACATTACAAAGTGACAGTTAATTGTGTAGATGTTTGGCACTTGTATTTTGAATTTTCAGCAAACAGAATAATGGGTAGTGGTTTCGTGAGTTTGCTGTTGATGTATGGCGCATATTCTTGGGACGCGAAGTTAATGCCACATTCTGGTGCTCAAACTTTAATAAATTGTAGGTGGAAATTTGCTCCATAATATACTTATTGAAACTTTTAAATTGGTTGTGCGGCAGACTACAGGACCATATTAAACATCGCTGTAATTTTCTTTTCCGTGAAAAGTACAAGCCTCCAGCCCGCTTCACCTTTAAGTTGTTGCATAACAACGTTAACACCGCACTACGCTCAACTTTGGCGGCATGGGATTTAGAAATTAACTTTCTTTTCAAATAACCTTTACAATGTACCAACTGTATGCGAAATACTATATGTTCAATGCTTATTTCAGCTCTTCAATTTTAAATTCATTCAAGTTTCCTGCCTCATCATATTGCTATATTATTAAGCAGATCGAAGTTTACGAAAGCAACGAAGTTGTAGTAGCACATTTTCAAAACGATTTTCACGTTAAATTCAATTAGACTGAAAGAAAATAGGCGTCGTTTTTCTAAGTATAACAATTATGTAATTTTTTGACTAATTTTTTATTTTATATATATTTCCTTTACACGAATACCTAATTTTCATTCATGTTTGTCATATCGCGTACACATGCGGTGCTGGAAAATTTTTAATGTCGCACTAATTCAATTAAACAACCAGCCAATTGAAGTAGATCCTAGTAAAACTATTTGAAAAAAAAAAAAAACAAATGTGCTGGATAATAAATCATTCACGTTCTGCACGAACTATCGTGCGTATGAAATTTGTAAATTTGTCGACAGAAAGTGGCGACGTAACTATTGAACAAATTTCAAATTTTCAAACAAAATTCAAAATAAAAGCGCGGTCAAAATGGCCAAAATGATTGCTTTCCGTGACCAAATAAATAGCAGACCATTTAATTCAGGCACCTCCTGCCTGAAAAACTCTCCACTTGTGCTGCAGAGCCACCTACGAGCGAAGAGCAACACTGAAATTCTGACACTTTTCAGGCAACGTTTCAGGACGGGCAGCGTACCGATTTTCTCAAGTGACCTGAAAAAAAATTCAGGTCCGGAATTCCGTCACTCTTTTCCCATGCATTTTAAAGGGGGACAGGAATTCAGGCTCGGCAGCGTACTAACCTTTTACTGAATTTTCCTGAATCATGTGGTGGGGAATTTCATGAAAAGTACGGGAACGCTCTCATTGTATTTCCTGAAAATTGACAACCGAAAGTGTCAGTTTTCGGTTTTCGGGAGAACAATAGTGATTGTAAAGTCATCCTAAGCGGTAATAAATTATCGCCACAAAAATATTCGACCTTCATAGCAACATTACGCAAAAAATATGTTGCTTGCCGCGCACATTTGAAAATATTTACTCCGTTTGACACTTTTCAGTATTTTTCAGTAGCTCAGACCCTACTGAAATTTACTGAAAGAGGGGAAATTTTCAGTTTTCAGTAAAACGGAGTACGGGAACAGCTTCATTGCAATAAATCGCGATTAATCGCAATTAATCGTAGTACGGGAACAGACCTATTATCAGAAAATTTGCAACTGATAATTTCAAAAAATTACAGGTAATAATAAAACTAACCAAAACTGACTAAACTAGGTAAAACGTTAAATATTAAAACTGATAGATTATTAATTTAAAAGAAATACAAATGATCCAATCAAGTTAAAACCGAAACTAAAGCGTGCGTGTGTGAACGTCTTGACAGCTTTCTGTTTTTTTCTTTGTTTCTTTCGCAACAGTTTTTCAATCCCGGGATTACGGGATTGAAAAATCGACAATATCGGGATTCGAGATTCAAAAAGTAACACAACAAAATAAGGCAAGTTTTAAATAAACAGATTATATGTATGTTCGCGTACCTGAATTAATTATAATATATAAATAGATTCGCAGCAAGCAAAATCTTGACGTCATCGCTCCCCCTCTTATAGCATAGTACTGAGTTCGATTTCACGTGACTTTTTCATACAAAGTTTCACGTGAAATCTGTTTCGGCGAAAATTTAGCTTGAAAATAAGCAAGAGTGGTACTCTGTTCTTAGCATGAAAAGTTGCTTCGAAGTTGCTTTCGCGTTGAAAACGTAGATGGCACTGAAACATGTCTCCAATCATTTCACGCCAATTTAGTTTGTGCAGTTCATTCTTTCGAGCGAAAAAGTTACATTTGGTGTTTCAATTTGAAAATGGAGCAGTGCAAATGTCTTTCCAATAAGAAAATCGATCGAAAAAAGAAATTCTTGACATTTTATCCGTCAGAAATGAGCATTGTCTCCGCTTTTCTCCATTGTCAAAATTTTCGCTCGAAAGAATGACCAAATAATGGAGACATGTCAAAATTTAACGTGAAATCGAACTCAGTACTATGCTTCAAGGCTGGTACTGAGTTAAGCATAGTACTGAGTTCAATTTCACGTGAAATTTTCATACCAAATTTCACGTGAAATTGGTTTCGGCGCAAATTTAGCTTGAAACTAAGCAGGAGTGGTACTCTGGTCTTAGCATGAAAAGTTGCTTCGAAGTTGCTTTCGCTTTGAAAATATAGATGGCATTGACACATGTCTCCAATCATTTCACGCCAATTTAGTTTGTGCAGTTCAATCTTTCGAGCTAAAAAGTGACATTTGGTGTTCCAATTTGAAAACCGAATTGTGCAAATGTCTTTCCAATAAGAAAATCGATCAAAAATTGAAATTCTTGACATTTTATCCGTCAGGAATGAACAGTGTCTCTGCCTTACTCCATTGTCAAAATTTTCGCTCGAAAGAATGACCAGATAATGGAGACATGTCAAAATTTAGCTTCACAGTTATCTCAGTACCTGCCTTAAAATATGATTAAAACGTTAGTTTTTTGTGCGTGGACGCGTTGTAATAATAGTATTTAGTCATAACTTTCATTTTGTACCAATTAATTGTATCGACAGTAAATCGACACAAAACTTCACCTAACCTAACACCAACCGATAAACATTTCGTAGCGAATTTTTCCAATTATACCGCACGCACCGCATTAATTTGTGTTTTAGCTGTTCACTAGCACTGTTCCGCGGATCTCACTTTGTTTTCACGTCAATCAGTTTAAAACAACCTGTACAAATAGCATTTTCCTGCGGACGTCCCATAAGATCGCCTCCTCGCGGTGCATCCTGGGTAACGCTAAATGATCGAGACTCTCTTTACGACTGCTTGCGTCCTCAGACCTCTCTCGATTTACAATACGTTTGTTGCACATGGGCTGGTGATCGTAGCATTCCGGACCTAGTCGTCTTCAGGCGCGGTAGCGACGGAGTGAAATCCGCTTCGTGAACGGCTCCGGGTTAATACGATCATCTCCGTCCCGTTAAAACCCTGGCAGGTCTCGGAGTACGTTCTCAGTCTCGTCGCCATTAAGTTGGTGGTGTAGGTTCAGTTGAGGTGGACTCCTGATTAACACCGATCCGGCTCTGACTACTTGTCCCCATAAGGGCTTGTGGCAACTCTCGCATGGCCTCCCTGCTTTGCATAGATAACCATGGGATCATTAAGGTGACTACACATTCGGACTTGAGATAGCGGCTCTGAGTGGAGACCCATATTAGATGAAAAATAATAATAATAATAAAAACAAACTCGTCAGGCAAAAGCCTGCCAACAAATCAAACTCACCCTCTAATGTAGAGGGGGGGGGGGGGGGGGGGCTAAAAAAGCTGCGCCGTCGGCTGCAGCTGAAGCCTCAGGAAGTGGAGACATGGTGAATAAGCCAGCTCTGCGGACTGAGGTTAAGGCTGCAGGGGTTTGTTGAGACATGGCGATTGAGTCAGCTCCACTGACTACTGGTACAGCGGCTAAGCAGGGTTCTGGAGACATGACGAGTGGGCCAGCTCCAGTGCCTGGCACAGCACCTAAGCAAGGTAGTGGCGACATGACGAGTGGGTCAGCTTCAGTGCCTTCAAAATCTTCCTCATCCCCTGTCTCAGGCGGTTCCGGGGCTGAGGTCACCAAGCCTGGCCCTGCGAATGCCATGAAGTCCGTTTGTGGCCAGTGTGATGGGAAGGTTTCGGTGAATGAGCCAGCCCGACCATCAACAAGCGCTACCTCCGGCTCCGCTTCCTCCTCTTCAGGCACGCAAAGCTCCTCCGCCAAAAAATTACGGGCTAATGGAACTAGAAGGGCAGCCTTCAAAGTTCTGAGGAAGTTTGAAAATGTCCCCCCTGACACTATGTCCGACAAGGACAAAAAGTCCCTTCAGTGGGCAAAGTCATTCATTGGGGAGCACCCTAATCCGCTCCCTCTACACCCTGGAGCGTCAGCTCAGAAACGACAAAGGTCGGCTGAGCAGATGAATCAGGGCATGCAAGACTGCAAAAAGCAGAAAATAGTGACGGCTAGTGAAATAGTGAAATGGCCAAAGAGTGCCTGGTTTGGGCCGTGATTGATGCCAGCAAGGGAGATGAAACCATCTCCCCCGAAAACTGGCTTAAGATAAGGCAGGCTTTGTTTGGAATCTGCTGTAGGCTGCAGAAGGCCAGATCGGGTCCACCACCTACGGTGAACGATGCGGGCTGGCACAAAGGAATTCGGCTAGTTGCGTGTGGAGACCAACGATCAGCCGATTTCTTTAAGCAGGCAATCTCCGAGCTGGGGGAACTCTGGCCAGGCGCCAAGATTAAGGTGGTGCACAAGGATGAGATTCCCAGCCGACCTAGATGCAGGACTTGGATTCCAAGTTTCCACTCGGATCCAGTGGAAGTCCTGGAAATAGTGCGGCTTTTCACTCCGGATCTTCCAACGGAAAATTGGAGGGTTGCGAAGACTGGAGAGCCGGTAGACAATCGGCGGGAGGCTCTCTTCATCATAAATGAAGAGGCACTCCCGATCTTAGATGCACGAAAGGGCATTATCAGGTATGGGGTCGAAAAACTAGTCCTACGGATCTACCGAAGCGACAGGCCAAAGAGCTCTGCTGCGGGAGATCTAACACCGGAGAAACCTCACCCTAAACAGGTGACTCACAGAACGGAGGACCCACCTAAAAAGGGGTTGGACACATCTTCGAGGGCGACATCTGAGGACAGGGATAACATGGCTATTGCAGTGGAAATCGACCAGAGATCATACTGGTTTGTTTCTTGCTACATGGCACACGATCATGGCGACAGCCCACCTTGCGACATTGTCAAGGGTGTTGTGGCTGAAGCCACAAAGATTGGTGTGCCTCTTATTCTAGGGGCTGACTCCAACGCTCATAATGAAGAATGGGGTAGCTCCAACACTAATGGCCGAGGTGAGGAACTTTTTGAGTTCATCTTGGCCCACGACCTTTTCATCGCCAACACTGGCAGCGATCCAACCTTCCTTACCTCAAACCGCAGGGAGGTTCTTGATGTTACCTTGATTAGTGGGCGGCACTCGCATCTTCTCCGTGACTGGAGAGTTATACAAGAGTGTTCATTCTCTGATCATAGGTACATATCGTATAACGTGGTTGGCCGCAGCTCTGCTGTGCAGGTGGCTTTTATCAACCGAAAGAGGACAGACTGGAAACTATTTCATTCTCTGGTACGATCCTCACTGGAAACTGCTCCTAGGAGCATTGACTGCTACCATGAATTGGATCGGGCGGTTGACACACTTACTAATTCTCTCAATTCCGCGTCTAGGGAAGCATGTAAGCCACCCTCGGCCAGGGGCAATCCTAAGCCTCCCTGGTGGAGTATGGAAATCAGCATCCTGCGGAGAGAATGTAGGAAGGAGTTTAATAGCTCGAAAAGATCTAATGACTGGTCGGCGTATAAAACGAAGCTGAAGGCGTTTAAGTATGCCATACGCAAGGCTAAGAGGTCCTCATGGAGATCTTTCTGTGGAAGCGTAGAGAGTCTCAGCGAGGCGAATTGCATACGCAAGGTATTAAGCACGACACCAAAGGCTATGGGGTGCATCATGAACCCTGAGGGCATTTGGACTAGTTCGAGCGCAGATACTCTAAACGTTCTCATGGACGCACATTTCCCGGGCAATTGTTGGGGACAGTGCACTAAATGGAACTAAATTACGATAGAGCCCCGCCGTTCAGAATATCAGACTCTCAGCTGAGGTGGACTATTAACTCCTTTGAGCCGTTTAAATCCCCGGGCCCTGAGGGCGTGCTTGCGGCTGACAGAGAGATTTATAACGCTTGCCTACGCTTCTCGTATGTTCCCACCAGCTGGCGGGAAACTAGAGTTGTGTTTATCCCGAAAGCAGGAAAACTTTCTCATGCTAGGCCAAAGGACTACCGTCCAATAAGTCTTAACTCAGTCCTGCTTAAGATTTTGGAAAGGATCATTGAATACCAAATTAAAAGATCAATTGATCCTATGTTGATCTCGCAGTCACAACATGCTTATACCAAAAGTAAATCTGTTGAGACTGCTCTTCACGTCGTTATTGAGCAAGTTGAGAAATCTCTTGTGCTTAAGGAATATATGCTTGCCGCCTTCTTGGAAATCGAGGGGGCCTTCAACAACGTAAATTCTAACGCTATTGTTGAGGCTCTCTCGGTGCTTCATGTGGACGAGCGGCTGATTTCTTTTATTGTGCAGCTCCTCAAAAGTAAAGTTGTTATCTCTTCCCTGGGGGATGCCAGCGTCAGGCCAGGAGTCAGTACGGGCACACCTCAGGGTGGAGTCCTCTCTCCCCTGCTGTGGAACATCACGGTGAATACTCTTCTAATGAGACTGGACCGCGCTGGCTGCAAAGTGATTGCTTATGCAGACGACATAGCTGTGGCAGTGTCGGGAAAGTATTTATCTACGCTAATGCCGTGCATCTCTCAGGGAGATGTCGAAACCTTCAGTGGTATAAAATTTTCATACAAAATTTCACGTGAAATCGGTTTCGGCGAAAATTTAGCTTGAAAATAAGCAAGAGTGGTACTGTTTTCTTAGCATGAAAAGTTGCTTCGAAGTTGCTTTCGCTTTCAAAATATAGATGGCACTTACACATGTCTCCAATCATCGAAAATTTAGCTTGAAAATAAGCAAGAGTGGTACTTAGTTCTTGGCATGAAAAGTTGCTTTGAAGTTGCTTTCGCGTTGAAAACGTAGATGGCACTGAAACATGTCTCCAATCATTTCACGCCAATTTAGTTTGTACAGTTCATTTTTTCCAGCGAAAAAGTGACATTTGGTATTTCAATTTGAAAACGGAGCAGTGTAAATGTCTTTCCAATAAGAAAATCGATCGAAAATTGAAATTCTTGACATTTCATCCGTCAGATATGAGCAGTGTCTTTGCTTTTCTCCATAGTCAAATTTTTCGCTCGAAAGAATGACCAGATAGTGGAGACATGTCAAAATTTAGCTTCACTATTAACTCAGTACCAGCCTTAAAGCATAGTTCGATTTCACGTTAAATTTTCATACAAACTTTCACGTGAAATCTGCTTCGGCGAAAATTTAGCTTGAAAATAAGCAAGAATTGTACTGTTCTTAGCATGAAAAGTTGCTTCGAAGTTGCTTTCGCGTTGAAAACGTAGATGGCATTTAAACATGCCTCCAATCATTTCACGCCAATTTAGTTTGTGCAGCCTTAAAGCATAGTTCGATTTCACGTTAAATTTTCATACAAACTTTCACGTGAAATCTGTTTCGGCGAAAATTTAGCTTGAAAATAAGCAAGAATTGTACTGTTCCTAGCATGAAAAGTTGCTTCGAAATTGCTTTCGCGTTGAAAACGTAGATGGCATTGAAACATGTCTCCAATCATTTCACGCCAATGAAGTTTGTGCAGTTCATTCTTTCCAGCTAAAAAATCACATATGGTGTTTCAATTTGAAAATGGAGCAGTGCAAATGTCTTTCCAATAAGAAAGTCGATCGAAAAATGAAATTCTTGACATTTTATCCGTCAGAAATGAGCAGTGTCTCTGCTTTTCTCCATTGCCAAAATTTTCGCTCGAAAGAATGACCAGATAATGGAGACATGTCAAAATTTAGCTTCACGATTAGCTCAGTACCAGCCATAAAATAGGTATGTTCCCGTACTACGATTAATTGCGATTAATCGCGATTAATTGCAATGAAGCTGTTCCCGTACTCCGATTTACTGAAAACTGAAAATTTCCCCTCTTTCAGTAAATTTCAGTAGGGTCTGAGCTACTGAAAAATACTGAAAAGTGTCCGTTTGATAGTTGTTTCTCATCGATTTCTATTGCGTGTCGGTAGTTTGTTTACTTTTGCTTTACGAGGCTAGCAAAATTTGATTCATATCAACTGTTTAGTTTCGGCAAAAGAATATTGAAGCTTGAATATTCATATCAGATTTACGCACAACATTTATATACATTCAAAGTTCCACGCCAAGCTTCTTCACCCAAAACGAGCGATTCATCTACGCCCCGAACAACTTGTCCGAAAGTTCGTAAATTTTCATGGTATGGGTAAAATCTTGGGAAACTGAAGACAGTCTGTTGGCTTTATTGCGACTCTTTATATCTTTATACTCAAAGCATTGGCCTCAAGCAGCCTCACGGATGTAGAAGTCTTTGAGTATAAAGATATTAAGAGTAGCAGAAACACTGTAAATGCCTGTAGGTGTGTGTCGCGAGTTTATGCCTTTTTCTTTTTATCTTTTCTTCCTCCTTCCCTTTCAGTCTATCACTATATGGGAGTGAAAAATCCGGTTGCTGTCAAATTTTGCTAGCCAAATTTCGCAAACGTAAACAAACTACCGACACGCAATAGAAATCGATGAGAAACAACTATTAAAAAGAGGCTATTTACAAAACGAATTATGATATTTGACTGAGAAAAGTATGCAAAAGCATCAGAGTATTAGAAATAGACGCGATATGGATTAAAGCTATTAAAAATAGGCAAAGACAACTGAGCAGCAAGACATCGCTCAAACAACTAGCATTATGTCTGTTCCCGTACTACGATTAATTGCGATTAATTGCAATGAAGCCGTTCCCGTACTCCGTTTTACTGAAAACTGAACATTTCCCCTCTTTCAGTAAAATTCAGTAGGGTCTGAGCTACTGAAAAATACTTAAAAGTGTCAAACGGTGTGGTGCAAGTAAATAGTTTCAAATGTGCGCGGTAAGCAACATATTTTTTGCGTAATTTTGCTATGAAGGTCTAATATTTTTGTGACGATAATTTATCACCACAAATTTCAGGAAATGCTATGAGAGCGTTCCCATACTTTCATGAATTTTCCCCACCAAATGATTCAGGAAAAGTCAGGAAATTTCAGTGACTGAAAGTACGGGAACAGACCTATTTTCCCGCTTTTGAAATGTTTATTGTTGTAAGCTGTTGAAATGTTAATTGTTTTTGTAAGGTTCTTAACGAAATCCGGGAAGCTTCAAGCATAAATAACACGGTAAGTAAAGAATTTTTGCCGATATACCGATTGAGTCCTTGATTTGGCGTCTTTGAACGCGACACTTTGACAGCTACCGGATTTTACTTTTTCAAGATGGCGTGAGGACCAAGGTAAGGTTAGGTTAAAGTGGCTGCCAGTCTACAGAGGTCTGACGTCCGACACACGTGGGCACATAAGAGGCCCGTTGTGATGCCACACTAATTAGTGACTCTCTCCTACTCACTAAAATTGGGAAACCATCTGCTTCCCTTGACAAATCGCGTTATCCCTTTTAAACAAACCAGGGATAACTCGGTCAGGTTTGAGAGAAAGGGAGCACCAATAGCCGCCAGCCTTCTCCTTGCCAACGCCGGGCACTGACACAAGAGGTGGCGGACGGACTCCCCCTCACCCTCAGAGCCGCAACTCCGACAGAAATCGTTAAACTGCACTCCCAATCGATGTGCATGCCGTCCTATGAGGTAATGGCCCGTAAAAATTCCCACTGTGCAGCGTAGAGCGCTTTGAGTTAACCCTAAAACCTGCCTGGTGCGATGCGCATCCATGGATACCCAGGACTGCCTTGCTATTGCACAGGATGATTCATCTGCCCAGGACCTCTTAGCATCCTCAAGATGTTTTTGCCTAATGGCCAGTTTGACCGATGACATCGGTATACCTATTGAGAGGGAGCAGGAGACCTCCGGTAACAAGGTTCCAAGCCTTGCTAGCTCATCGGCCTCACAGTTGCCCTGAAAACCCCTATGTCCCGGTACCCAAATCAATTGAACCACTGAATGTCTCGACATCTCCCTGAGAGATGCGCGGCATTCAGCAACAATCATGGAAACTGTACAAGGACCAGCAAGGGATTTAATAGCCGCTTGGATATCTGTGAAAATGCCAATATTAACCCCGAATATTCGATTACAAAGAAACCAGTCGATTGCCTGTAAAATAGCCGCAACCTCCACCTGAAAGACACTACAATGGTCTGGTAGACGAAAGGGCAGCTTGAATATACACCACTTCCGACTCTATTGTTTAGCTTTGAGCCGTCAGTGTACACATGGAAAAGCCCACTTTCGAAATCGAACTCAGTACTATGCTTAACTCAGTACCAGCCTTGAAGCATAGTACTGAGTTCGATTTCACGTGAAATTTTGACATGTCTCCATTATCTGGTCATTCTTTCGAGCGAAAATTTTGGCAATGGAGAAAAGCAGAGACAATGCTCATTTCTGACGGATAAAATGTCAAGAATTTCACTTTTCGATCGATTTTCTTATTGAAAAGACATTTACACTGCTCCATTTCAAATTGAAACACCAAATGTCACTTTTTCGCTGGAAAAAATGAACTGTACAAACTAAATTGGCGTGAAATGATTGGAGACATGTTTCAGTGCCATCTTCGTTTTCAACGCGAAAGCAACTTCGAAGCAACTTTTCATGCTAAGAACTTAGTACCACTCTTGCTTATTTTCAAGCTAAATTTTCGATGATTGGAGACATGTGTCAGTGCCATCTATATTTTTAAAGCGAAAGCAACTTTGAAGCAACTGTTCATGCTAAGAACACAGTACCACTCTTGCTTATTTTCAAGCTAAATTTTCGCCGAAACCGATTTCACGTGAAATTTTGTATGAAAATTTCACTTGAAATCGAACTCAGTACTATGCTTTAGCTAAAAATCCGCACGTGAAATCTCTGTGTATACCGAGACCGCCTGGTAGAAATATCAAAATTCCCCGATTAATTGATGTCATAGCTAAAACGATTACGTAGCATGACGGCCCGTACTTCTAGAAGGCATTGATTATCCCCTTCGGTCCTTTCGCGCACAAAGCATGATAAAGCTGCATTTCCGCCATTTCGCCCTGAATGTCAAATTGGAGGGGAACTACTTGGATTTGACCGGATTTGACGTTTACGCCTCGTCCACATTAGCCACGGGAGATGGCATGGCATTCGATTTGCCATGGAAATGGAAATATATTCGATACATGGCGTGCCATATTTGATGGCATGCCATAGATGTCAAACCATATGGCAAGACATGAGCATGACCATATTATGACAGTTGAATGTTGAATGTTTTGGTAGTAAGAAAGTTAGAAGAAGCCCTCATAATGTGTAGAAAGTTAAAAGAAGTAATTTTCTGTTAGTTCATTTTGTATCGATTGTGGTAGTGTATATTCGTTTTTCGCTCCCTTTATTTTCAGCTGTTTTGTGCAGCCACAGCAAATACAGCAATATATGTCGGTCTTAGCAAACGCACTGCTTATTTATACTAGATCGTTTTTGCGGCATAGTTCTATTCTATTCTGTATCGGAGCAAAAAAACACGCCTAGTGTTACGAATCCTAAACGAATCCAAAATAAAGGATTGCTTATGGAATTATATGTTTGCCTCTTCCTCAATTTATAATTTTTATAATTCCACAAGCTATCTTTTATTTTTGTGTTCGTTTAGGATTCGTAACTTTTTTTACCTTTTTGGTTCACTCCTACAATGCCATCAAATATGGCATGCCATTAACGCCGCGTCCACATTGGCCATGGGAGATGGCATAACATTCGACTTGCCATGGAAATGGAAAATGTAGACGGTAAATGTCATGCCATATTAGATGGCATACCATAAATGTCAAGCCATATGGCAAAACATTTGCTTCACCATGAGCATGGCCATATTCTGATAGTTGTTCATTTTCAAAACGGCGATGTCGAGGGAAATAGTGTTACGAATCCTAAACGAATATAAAAAAAAAGATTGCTTGTGAAATTGTGTGTTCGCCTCTTCCTCAATTTGCGCCTTTCCTCACATTCTGCTTCCTTTAACATTCACAGTGCTCTAAAACACCGGATAGCGCGAATATGTTCACTGCTGAGCGACATTTTCAAAATGATATGGCATGACATGCCGTTGCCCAGGCACCAGATGACAAGCCATAAACTGACATTCGTTGCCATCACATATGGCAGAGCTCATGGCCAATGTAGACTCTAGATTACCGTCTGCATTTTCTATTTCCATGGCAAGTCGAATGTCATGCCATCTCCCATGGGCAATGTAGACGACGCGTGAGATGACATGCCATAAACTGACATTCGTTGCCATCGCATATGCCAGAGCTCATGGCCAATGTAGACTCAAGGCTAGTGGACAAAAAATTACTGCCATCGGGCCTTTTTACACTTTGTTACCGTTATTCTTCTACGGTGGTATTTAACAACTTTTAACTCTCTTGAACGCCAAGTCGATAATTTCGGGGGCCTATGCTCACCGGAGATGGGGGTGGGTCGGGCGCCACTCGCATCACGACCCCGAAATTACGCTTACCGACGCTCGGAAGCGAGAAAATGCGACGGTTTCACGCTAAATGTAGAGTGCAAAAATACACGCTAGTGGTTTCCAAAAAAATAACACAACCGTTTATTGACGAAGGTTTTAGATTCACACTATTGGCACTTACGCACTATCCTAAAACGGCGCCGCGGAAGTTAGGCTTTAACTACTCTACTAATTTCCTCTATGTATAACGTCTACAGTTACTTGTTTTGCTAATTTCGATATTAAGAAAAACTTAACCTACTTACAACTTAAGATCTTCCCTCGGTGTACTCGCCACGGTTCGCCTGATTCAATTCCACTTCGCACGTAACTCCACACTAACCCCTTCGGGAAACTCGATTTCTTCTTCAACCCTTTTTGCTCTACAGCTTCGATAACCTAAATCACTCGTTCTTGTCTGGTCTTCGTTTTCTTCTTCAAAACCCTTTTCGCTCTGCAGCTTCGACAATCTACACCACTCGTTCTTGTCCGGTCTTCGTTTTCTTTTTCAAAACCCTTTTACGCAGTCGTCGCCCTCGGTATCTATTCTTTTCCTATCCGCCAAATGACCCAGCTTGTCTCTCGACCGGGGTAGATTCAAAAAGGACCTATCCATCGCCTGTCCAGCTCGCAGGCCACCTTCGATCCCACTTGTTGAACTGGCTTGCGGAATTTCGGGGAAAACCGTATTTTCTCCCATAGTTCAATTGCACTATCATTCGTTAATGTGCATTGCCGTGATGTGCATGTGCAGCCCAAGTGCATTCGGTCATTGCACTTTTGCACCTGGCATTGCGCTCGAACTTACGAGACACATGCATGGCAACGCCTTGCTACATTCCGGAACGCGGTCCGTTCCTCTGGCGTTCCGCCAAGCTGTAACTGACACTTGAACTGTCAAGTTTATGTTTTTCTTTCGCCAAGACACGGCCTAGTTTTCGAGCGATCAATAGTACATCAATTTCGGTTGAAAAACGATCTCAGCACGAACCAGAATTTCCCAAGCAGACTGTAGGATACTCAAGAATCTTGCCCGAATAATCGGGCCGGCAGAATTTATTGTTATAGGTCAGTTTCTCAAGATAGATTCACTTTGTATTGCCGTTCACGCCACAGTGAATGGTCAGCCTGGGATTCTTTTTTCTAGATTTCTTCGTGATGTCTATCCACTGCATCGTACTCCCCGAGCACAAGGATCTTCTCGATTTTATAAATCTTGACTTTGCATTCAATACTGTCAGGAAGTATGCGGACCAAACGGCCCGAATCCCGTGACCATTATCACTTTCCCATCCATTTCGCACCAATTTCACTGGCCCCGTAAGTTATGAACACGATCACTGCTAATTTTTGCCAGCTCGGATCGGACATCGGTGCATAATCTTTCGATGATGGTAATCTCGATTCCAACGTCTGTCAGGTGAGTACTTTGACGATATTTTTTTTTTTTATCATGTCTGTTATGGGGGTGACTCGGCCCCACGATCAGCTTCGAGGAATACCGGGTCCTGGCGAATGCGCGCCTTGGTTTTGATATTGGCCGTTTTTGTCAGGATTCGCTGGGGCTCGAAGTTTAATCTACTATTCGTTACAATTTGTAATCATTCTCTATAACATTATTACTTAGTCTACGATTCACTACGATGAACTCATTATTTACAACGTACCTCCTTCGTCTCTCTATACCGCAAGCGTGTCCGTGGTTATTGGTTAATAAGACGTTCACCTTCCACCGATACGGCTCGCGAGCGTGATCGACCGTGACACCCCCCTCTCTTCAGAGAATTCCCTGGGAATTCTCGACGACACCGCGTGAAACTATATTCTGATTCGACACTTGAGATTTCGGTACGCTTTGACTTCTCGTAAAGTTTATTCCGACTGTTCACGTTCCCTATCTGAACTCTCGATTGCTCCTCACGTCATCTGGGTGTTACACCCGTCAGTCGCACCACGCGCTTTCACACTACCAATCACGTATACAACTTATCATGCATGCATATGTGTCACGACTAATAGCTCGAAATGGTGTTGTTATCTGTATCTTTAACATTCCGATATTCTAATACGACCTAAACTCGATTTTAGGATAAAAGCCAAGGGAAATCAAGGAAAGGAAAAAAGAAATCAAGGACAAAAAGTCGAGAAGCGCAAAACAAGACGAAAGAGGAGAAACGGGAGGAAAAAAAAATATCAAATACGCCTAACAGAAGCACGGAAGTCACGCCCCAACTATGGTATATCATTTCATTTTTTGTAACCCTTTCTTTTCTTGCACTATCTCTATCCCTGCATGTTAGTGTTATCCGTCTCGACTCGTGGCATGAACGGTGTTGGTATATGTCTACTTTATACATGCAAAATTCTAAAATGTACTGAACTTGATTTTAGGAACACCATTCCCACTACCGCCCACGGGGAAAATTGAAGGGACAAACGCGAAGGAAACGAGATGAACACGAAAAAGGAACCCCGAAAGAGAGAGAAACGACAAGAAAAAGAACGAAGGAAAAAAATAGGAAAAAAAATATAAACCTAAATCGGATCCACCACCAACCTGACGGTATTGCTTTCACGTACAGTCATACTAGTACTAATATCTTATACAGTCAACCTTTCTACTAACTTGAATTCAATCTTAACTACAGTTTTAACTATGATTACCTGACTGAGCTATCCATTAATTTAAACACCACCACCCGATTATCCTTACGATTTAATCCACCACCAGGCTAATTTTTAACCACCACCACTACGCTATCTTATTCCTAATTAAAACCTATCTTGTGCCTTTCCACGAAAGGCCAAATGTCCAGATATCGCACCTCGCGATCTGGTCATTGAGTAAGCACATATTCAAGGCCCCTAATTTGCTACCATCACCGTACAAGGTCTCACGAATTCCCTATTCTATCAACCTGCGACTATGTTATCCTAAAGTAACCCCTTCTCACCCTCTTATAGTATAATAACAACTCCTAACTAAAAGTCTCCGCTGACGCCTATAACAAATCTCCTAGCTATCTTTAGGTTCGGGAATGCATTCGACATACCGTTTAAGGTCTTTCGCATGCCAATTTCCAGCAGGTTTCCCCTTCTCGTCAACTAACTCGTAGGTCCACGCCGACGTCTTCCTTCCCAGCGTGAAAGGACCGACGTACGCCGGGCCCAATTTAGCCGAAAAATTCCTACTGGCGTCCGACAACACGTAATTCTTCCGCCAAACTCTTTGCCTTAGCTAGAAGTTCTCTGCGCGTCGATGGAGATCATACCGTTTTCGCTGGAAGCCGCCGCCCGCTTCATTCTCTGGCCTACCTCTTCTCGTATCTTTTCTAAATTCCTCGCATTTTTGAGTGGTGAAAACGTTTCTTGCACCCCTGCTGGTGGCTCCATTTCTTCCCTAAACGTGATCATCTCTCTCCCGGAGTTTAGAAAGTAAGGAGTGAAACCCGTGGCTTCGTGTTTATACGTGCGTAGGGCGCACGCGATCTGAGCCAGGTACTGATCCCATACGCGATGGTTGTCGGAGACATAGCATCGCAACATGCATTTTATATCTTGATTTCGACGTCCAGCCGGATTCGCCTGTGGGTGATACAACGCCGTATAACTAATTTGTACCCCGTACTCCTCCACGGCCTGCCGAAATTGTCTGCCAACGAATTGCACTCCGTTATCACATACTAAAACCCGAGGGACCCCGTATACCAGGAATACATTTTCCTCCAACAACCGGAAAACGGCTGATGCTGTCGCCGACCGTAATGGCAGTATCACCGAATATTTCGTGACATAGTCGATAATTGTCAAGATATAAGCATGGCCCCTCGTGGACCGTGGAAGTGGTCCGACGAGATCCACGCAGATCATCTCATCTAGCTTCGCCGGTCCTAGTGGACATTAGGCCAATCGGCGCTTTACGCTCCACCTTGCACGCCTGGCATACTCTACAGCTCTTCACGTACCTACTGATATCTGTTCGCATTTTCGGCCAATAAAAGTTTTGCGTGATCCGAGCCAACGTGAGTGCGGCACCCATATGCCCCGCCTTCGGATCGTCATGGTATCGCTTGAGTATAGCTCCCCTCTCTACCTTAAACGGCCCACAGACGAGAGATCTCGTCGACAACTAGATCTGCAATATGCGATATCTGCAACGAAAATCTCTGTCTGTGGGCTAGTCTCAGGTTGCATTTTTAGTCTCTGCAACGGTTGCAGTAAATATCAAAATTTTTTGATATTTGGTGGGCGGAGCTACTGGTCGACGAACACGTTGCTGTGTCTGTGGTGATTTTGAGACTAGAATAGAGATCTCATTTGAATTTAGTGTAACGTAATGGTAACATAATTTGAAATCATTGGTTTAACGGACTGAATTGTGTATGAGTACGCTCAACAAGAGTCAGTTAGCATACCTCATGATCCCGTGAATGTTTTATTATTTCAGGAAATACTTATGAACGAAAAGAATAGATGTGGAACAATAATATCTTTTCTTTGGCAGCAACGGATATTTAGTTCATTTTCAGTGCTGCTTGCCTATGATGACCGCCAATTAAAATTCAATAAAAAAGTATTTAGAGGGCTACATGTGGCGGAACCAAAAAGTACGAATACCTAGATACCCGTACATACCTGTTCGAAATAACTTTACGTGAAACATAATTTTAAACCCTTTTAAGGCACAATTGCTGCCAGCTCATGATACATACAAATTTATAATTTTCTTCGAAAATCAGTTCCGACACCCCTAATACGAACAATCAATGCCTGGTTATGATGACCGGCAATTAAAAATTATTTAGAGGGATCTATGACTAGGTTACAGATGCCTGAAGCAGAAAGTACAAATACCTTATATATCCGAGTGTATGTACCTGTTCGAAATTACTTTACGTAAAACATCGTTTGCTAACAATGGTTACAATGTACATATGTCCTCCGTTTTCTTACAACGAAAATGACCTGAAAACACCCATTCCAAAGCGTGTGTTGCCTCCACGAAAACAACGTTCGAATGAGCTTGCAATTTAAGTTGCGATTACATTATCTGTGTCTGTGGCAAATCAATTGAGATCCAGTCGACGACTAGATCTCCGTGTCTGTGGGCCGTTTTAGGAACCACCTTCTTCCACTTCATGTCGACTTCTCCGCCCACTACTATTCCCGGGGATTGTTTCCACAATACATCTCCTAAAATTTTCCACTCCGAGTACCTGTCTGGGTCATCCCGTACCCTATCCAGCATTTTTGAATACCACTTCTCTGGCCCCTGAGAAACGGAGACTACGTCTACCCCGTTGACCGCTCGCGACAGCGCATCGGGCACTAGGTGTTTCTTCCCCAGCCGGTGGACTACTTCGAACTCGAACTGCTGTAGTCTTACTGCCCACCTCGCTAATCTGCCCGTCGGATCCTTAAGATTGTGAAGCCAAACCAGCGAATGATGATCAGTAATAACTACGAATCGGGTCCCCTCTATGTAGGGCCGAAACTTCTCGACAGCCCATAATACGGCTAAACACTCTCTTTCCGTCACGGAGTATTTCCTTTCTTGCTTTGAAAGCGCCCGACTCAGGTAACACACCACCTTCTCACCCGTTGGATGTGCCTGGCTTAATACGGCCCCTATACCCACGTCTGACGCATCTGTTTGTACCTTGAAAGGAAGTGTAAAGTCGGGGCACGATAATACCGGTGCCGTTGTGAGCCTTTCTTTACACGCATTGAACGCTTTGAAAACATAGATGGCACTGAAACATGTTGTCAATCATTTCACGCCAATTTAGTTTGTGCAGTTCATTCTTTCGAGCGAAAAATTGACATTTAGTGTTTCAATTTGAAAATTGAGCAGTGCAAATGACTTTCCAATAAGAAAATCGATCGAAAAGTGAAATTCTTGACATTTTATCCGTCAAGAATGAGCAGTGTCTCTGCTTTTCTCCGTTGTCAAAATTTTCGCTCGAAAAAATGACCAGATAATGGAAACATGTCAAAATTTCACGTGAACTCGAACTCAGTACCAGCCTTTAGAGGCACCACCATTGTTGCGTGATCCGGTATGAAACGGCGGTACCAGGACACCATCCCCAACAATTTGTTACGGCAGCGAAAGACTAAAAATAAAATAAAGAGAGCAATGTAAAAATATGTATAGATGAATAGATATAAACGATTAGTTGTAGATGAATAGTAAGTAATATATGAAGAAATGATGAATGTATAACTGAGTAAATGAGGATAGGCGATGTACCCCATCGATGAAGAAAGTTGCTCCTCGCCAGACCAGGCCATCGCCGACGATTCATGACAAACGAACGCCGAGGACTTGTTCCAGAAACGAGACAACCCGTGAACTGGAGCAAATGTAGATACTTGCTCCGCCGCGACAACTCAGCACAAACCATCAACAAACTAAGTATTTGGTGATGGCACCAACACCACACACGTCGCGAAGTGACAGGAAAACGGCATTGCACCACAGAATCGATTCGAATTCACCAAATGGACTACACAATAAACGCGAGAAATTACCGCCGCACTTGAACATGTTTGTTGTCATGTTCATTGAAACGCCAAAAACAAACTGATGATCGGCGACAGGAACGCCGCCAAGCGGTTGATAATATCGTTAATTCCAGCCGACTGGAAGAATCCGGAAGGCTGCGCTCGAGCTGCCACGCGAAATGAGTGTTAAGGAAAGCTTTCGTTTGGTGCACTAAGGGGCAAAAGTGCATTGCACCCATGTATGGAATGCATGATACGAGCCGGAAAACTGTTGTACATGAATCCCGCTGAAGCGGTAGATTGTTTGTCCACCGAGGCTAGGTGGAAGATAGACAGGGATGAAATGCTTCTTTTTGAATCGAGAGGAGGTTAGAGTCAGCCGCAGTGCGAACAGCCGATGGTGATTGAAACTGATACGTAACTTTCCTTTTTGGTACAGGATTGGAATACCACGAGCGGAGGCCAACCAGTCATCACATAGGTGCACCTGTTAAATTGGGAAGAAACTAGAAGAAGAACTCGAGCCTAACCATCTTGGACTAGAACCGTGTACGAACTGTTCCACCATAACATTGGGGAAAAGTAAATCAACGTAAGAAGCTTATAGCCACAGTGCGCGAAGCGTAACAGCCGGCCAGCTGGAGATAACGAGTGCCGCGATCAGGTTTCTAATCGGGGAAGTACCGTCGATAAGGCGACGATGAATTGACGCAGAACAGAAGACAAATTTTCGACGAGGCGGCGAAAGGCGGGTGACGAGTTCGGCGGCGGAGAGCGATCCCAGGTACGTGTAGGACACTCAGAAACCTATTGGATGTATCATTTAGGCTAAGAATAAATGTGATTGATAGATGTCGAAAATTGAGAAGCTAAAGTAATTGCGATAGTAGTGGATTAATGTCGAGCAATACGAAAACCGCGGTTCCGTGTTTAGTCAAGTAGAATATAGGGCTTTGATATTTGAATAAAGAATATTGTGCCGATCGGTGTAACGTTGGCGTTTTGGAAACATTCCTCTTGTGCCCCGGTGTAGTTGGTTTTCTTTACTTGCGGTAGTATATCGGAATCTAATTCGTATCGGTCGAGAGATAACCGTCGCAGTCTTCTCGCTTCGGGGCGACGGCAATATAGGCAGGTTTTCGAGACTGAAGCGAGTGGCGCCCACTCACGACCTTTTTCCGCGAGTATTAGCCGCCCGAAAACTGCCACCCTTGTGTCCCAGTCGGGGATGAGGGGTTTTGTGAGCGTTTAGAAGAGATAACGTAACAAATTGGCGCCCAACGTAGGGCATATAACTTCAGTTTAAACCGGTTTCCGATTTCGATTATAAGAAGCGATCAATTTTGGTTAACACGTGGTTCCAATTTCGGTTAAAATTAGTTATCAGTTTTGATCAAAGCACGTGAACGGGGAAAATTAGAATTACCGTAAAAACGACACAAAGATACAGATCCAAAGACACAGATACAAAGTTACAGTTACAAAGATACAAATTCGGAGAATATTTGCATGTGGTCTTAGGCAAAAGCCTACGTATTTAGTGATCCAAGCTCAAAATATTATAACGTTCGTTTTGAATGTGAGTTGGATCCTGCTTTCGGAGTCTTTATATATATTTTTCAATAAAATTTTCAGCATATTGTATATTAAAACCTTTGGTTCTACCTACAAAAGGCTAGGCTGTGTGAGTGATAGATGGTGTGGTGAGTGTGCTGCTTGGTGTTGTGTTGATGCAAAATTTTTAAGAGTATCGTGTAACATATTCCGCATTGGTGAAGATTTTATAGTGAAGCGTGGATAAGTCGGGACCGGAGGCTGAATTCCCTCGTGGATTATTGTCTTTGCTGTATAATTTCCAATTGGGATCTTAGCTGGGGTTCTGGAATCACTAGCAGCTTGCGATCCCATTTAAACTTGTTGAGTGTCGCTATCAGGTGAAATTTTCTTATCTGCTGTCAAATACGCCAGGTAAACCACGAGTAAAACTCCCAAATCTTGTGTTTACGCGCTCACGTTCGCTCCCTTTTCATGGTAAATTTGTTTTTGGGTAAATCTAGTAACTACAGAGTAGAACAGGGCCCCATTGGTCGGAATGGTATCTTCCGGTGGGCTAATATTTCAATATTTCAGAGCAAGGGGACGGCAGCGCAAGTAATTGCTGAAAAAAAAAAGTCAGCTTGTCGGGAGTCGATAAGTGGTCAGGAGGTGCGTGAGTCGAGTGGAATCCTGGAAGACGGCCTAGTTTTGTGTGGGGCCTGGTGCAGTCAGCAATTTGAACCTTCCGGTCCTTGGGGGTTTCTTACGGTAACGTGGTACAGTAAGAACAGTTTTAGACTTAGCCGGATAGATCACAGCGAATTATTGTGTGTAGTATAGGAGCGGGTAATACATCTTTAGTTTCAACCTCAGAGCTGCGCAATCACATCGAGATGGGTCAGGCAACAAAAATACTGGTGGATCGGCTCAGTAAAGATGAGCGTGCCTATGAGCTGGAGATCCGGGGTCAGCCGACTGGAACGGTGGAAACGATGAGAAAGACGCTTCGAGTGGCCATGAGAGCGGAGGCCTCGATGGATACTTCTCTGATTTCCGTGAGGGAATACCCCTTCACTCTCAAGGAGGACTTGGAGGCCGTAGAAGGGAAACTTCTCGAGGTCCAGACTTTGATTTCAGGTTTTCAGGGGGGGGGGGCCGCAGTCGTCGGAATTCTTTAAAATTAAGACTAAGATCGAGTTCGGGATTCGAAGGTTGAAGAACGCGCAGCACGACAACGAGGAGATGGGGGAGGAGGCCAGTAAACTCCGGACTCGGTTGATTATGGCCATGGGCGAATTGCTAGTGAAGGCCGAAGGTGAGGAGGAGAATGAGGAGGAGGCAGGGCTAGCCATTGCACCAGGAGACGCCCACAACAGCGAGCGGGAGTCGACGCCAGGCCGAGAGTTGGAACTGAATGTCAGTAGGGCTGTGGAGCCCATTCCCGATTTAGAAATCCCTAGCGACCCTTCGACTTCGACACCCAGAATGGTACCGCTGCTGGCAAAAGGGCAAGAGGTGGCAAAATGGGGTTTGCGTTATAGTGGGGACTGAGGTCGCTCAAAGCTTTCCTCGAGCGTGTGGAAGAGCTGCGGATAGCAAGGGGAGTTACCACCGGGCAGTTGTTTCAGTCGGCAGTGGAGATTTGTGAGGGGAAGGCGTTAGTTTGGTTTCGGGCAAATCGATTCAGGGTAAGTTCGTGGCAGGAACTCATCCAGGAAATGCGCGCTGAATTCTTGCCACCGGATTACGATGATCGCTTGCTCGGAGAGATCACGAGACGCACACAAGGGCCAGAAGAAACCATGGGAGTATACGTCTCGGTGATGGAGGGGCTATTTAGACGCCGCGCGATCCCGTTTTCGGAAGAGGAGAAGTTGAAGATCCTTAGGAGAAACATCGCTCCTTTTTATCAGACACAACTTGCACTAACCCCAGTACGGACCATTGCCCATCTTATCCGAGTGGGTTGTTCCTTAGAAGCAACGAGGGTCGCCGTAGAAGCCTATTTACCACCGCCTACTCGCAAGTCGCAACGGTTGTTGGAGCCGGATCTGGCGTACGTGGAGTGTGCAGACAGGGTGAATATAGCGATTAACTCCGGAAATGGTATTCAGTGCTGGAAATGCCGACGGAATGGGCACACTTCCCGGAAGTGCCCTGAACCTCCTAAGTGTTTCGGCTGTGGTCGGGTAGGCGTGAGAAAAATTAATTGCCCAAACTGTCAGGGAAGACCGAGTCGTAATGGGGGGCCATCACGCAGAGACTCCTGAAGTAGGAGGAGTCCACCAGAATCTTCGGGAAACGGGCACGGTGTCCAGTAGGCGGTAGCCTGGACACGCCGAGCGAGACGGACAGAGCCGCGCAACTAAGCTACGTATTGAATCAGAAGCTGGGAGATGAGAGGCCACACCTTGAGGTGGATGTTATGGGACGTAAATTCCTGGGGCTATTAGATTCTGGCACTTCCAATACGGTAGTGGGTGGAGAGGGCTGGCAAGCGATGACGGAGTTGGGAGTGGAGCTCCTGGCTACCAACCAGCGGACGATACGGTTGGCCAATGACCAAGGATGTCCCATCATCGGGACAGCGGTGGTTCCGTTCAAGCTAAAGGAAAAGGTGGAGTGGCTGCGGGTGCTGGTGGTCCCTTCTTTGCCTTTGACCCTGATTCTGGGAGTGGACTTCGCCAAACGGTTTGAGGTAGTATTGAAATTAACTGAGAATACTTGGGATTTTGTCAGCACTGTAAGGGTGGAGCAAGAGGAACAGCTCAGGGCACGCAGTCGACTGTCGGGGGCAGAACAAGCGGCGCTCGACCAAATGTTGACTAAGGAGTTCAACCTAATGGAGGAAGGGGTTGGCTGTACCACTCGGGTGGAACATGTCATCAAGCCAGACTCGCCGCCAATAAAGCAACGCTATTACCCGGTGTCGCCTGCGGTTCAACAGCACATCGACGCCGAGCTGAACGACATGCTAGCTCAGGGAATAGTGGAGAGGTCTGTCAGCACCTGGGCATCGCCCATATTGTTGGTGAAAAAGAAAGACGGCTCCTATCGATTTTGTGTGGATTACCGTAAACTAAATCGGGTCAGGGAACACGACGCCTATCCCATACCCTACGTGTCAGCCACGCTGGACAAGTTACGAGAAGCCAAGTATCTGTCTTCATTAGACATCAAATCAGCTTATTGGCAAGTGCCTATGGCTGAAAACTCAAAAAAATTTACAGCTTTTACGGTGCCACATCGCGGGCTGTTTCACTTTAGAAGAATGCCATTTGGGCTGCAGAACGCTCCTGCCGCTTGGCAGAGGCTAATTTACCAAGTTTTGGGTCCTGATCTGGAGCCGTATGTCTTTACTTATTTGGACGACATTATTGTAGTGACCCAGGATTTTCCAAAGCATGTGGAAGTTCTGCGAGAGGTTTTCGAGCGTCTCAGGAAGGCGGGGTTGCGGGTGTCCCGTGATAAATGCGAATTCTGTCGACCACAACTTAAATACCTGGGTTACGTGGTGGACGAAAAAGGCCTGAATGTGGACCCCGATAAAGTTAAATGCGTGCTGGATATCCCTCCTCCTACCACCGTGAAGGGGGTGAGACAATTTTTAGGAATGGTATCCTGGTACCGGCGCTTTATACCAGCTTTCGCCACAATGTTGTCACCACTAACCACACTACTAAAGAAAAATCAGAAGTTCTTGTGGACCCAGGAATGTCAGGATGCTTTCACGCAGGCAAAAATTAAGTTGGCCACCGCACCGATCTTAACGTGTCCAGACTATCGGTTGCCCTTCTGCATTCAGACTGACGCGTCAGACCGAGGGCTGGGAGCAGTGCTATCGCAGAACCACCCGGATGGGGAGAAGGTCATCTGTTATCTCAGCAGATCCTTGACCAAAACGGAACGCAAATACTCCACAACCGAGAAAGAGTGCCTTGCAGTTTTATGGGCCATCGAGAAATTGAGGCCATATGTGGAGGGATCTAAGTTCTCAGTGGTCACCGACCACTATTCCTTGGTTTGGCTCCACAATCTGAAAGATCCTACGGGGCGTTTGGCAAGGTGGGCCGTGCGTCTCCAACAATACAGTTTTGACATCATTCATAGGAAGAGTAAGGACCATCTAGTCCCCGACGCTCTTTCGCGCATGCTGCCAGACGGAGAGATAGCAGCAATCACCGGTTTTTGGCGACAAGTGGCTCGAAAACATGAGGAACAAAGTGCTAGGGGCACCGGAGCGTTATGCGGATTGGCGTGTGGCCGGAGAAGCTTTGTGGAAACATTTATCGGGGCGTTACCCTGAGTTGGAAGGAGCGGAGGCTTGGAAGAGGGTAATACCTAAGACAGAGCGAAAGGATATTCTGTATCGTTGCCATGATGACTCAGTAGCCGGATATATGGGGGCCAGTCGTACGTTAGGACGGGTGGGGGCAAAGTATTATTGGCCAAAGATGGCGGCAGATGTGACCACCTACGTGAGAAGGTGTAAGGTGTGCCAAGCGAGTAAAGTGGAGAGACGAGCTCCGGCTGGATTCATGGTCTCCCGGAGTGGTGAAGCTCAGCAACCTTGGGAAATGGTTTAAGTGGACCTGGTGGGGCCTCTGCCACGAACTAGTCAGTGGCACAATTACATTTTAACCGTCCTTGACTACGTGAGTAAGTTCACTCTACTGTTTCCTTTACGGCAGGCGACGGCCTCCGCGGTTACCAGAGTGCTCGAGGACCAAGTTTTTCTATTGTTTGGGGTACCCCGGTGGCTCGTGTGTGATAACGGGGTCCAGTTTAGAGGGAAGTATCTCCAGGACATGACGGCAAAGTATGGAACAAAAATAAAGTACACGGCGTTATACCATCCGCAAGCTAATCCTGCGGAACGCAAAAATCAAGACATCAAACGCATGTTGCGCTCATATGTCACGGAGAACCATCGGCGGTGGGATCAGGATCTGGCAAAAATCGCGTGCGCCTTGCGGACCTATAAGCACGAAGTCGCACAAGTCACTCCTTACTTCTTGAACTTCGGGCGAGAAATGGTGACTTACCACGACGATAAAGAACGGCCGCAAGTGAGGCCGGAAAGTCTAGGACCGGAAGCCAGAGCCGTGGAGCTTGAGAGGGTGCGAATGGACGTGCGAGAGCGAATGAGAGCCGCAGTTCGACAGAGTGCCCAAAAATATAATTTACGGAAACGGGACGTGGGGTATGGAGTGGGAGAGGCCGTTTGTCGGAAGAGTTACACTTTCTCGGATGCGGCGAAGTTTTATTCCGCAAAACTGGCACCTGAGTGTGTTGGAACCTTTTGGATACACAAGTAAGTTTCCGGGTGAACCTACCAACTAGTGGACCGCCAGGGTAAAAACGTGGGAACATGGCATACGAAAGATTTAAAACGGTACGTGGAATAAAGAAATACGAAGATGGTCTCAAGCTAGAAGGTAGGACGGGAGTGTGCGCGACATACCCATAAGTTAATCTTTTTGTAATTGCGAGAAACGTGGAGAAAGTACATACGTATTTAAAACTAAGAGGTGGTGGATATATATATATATATATATATATATATATATATATATATATATATATATATATATATATATATATATATATATATATATATATATATATATATATTTTGAACGTTGCATGGGAGCGGTTATAAATAATAAGATTGTTGCATGGCAGGCGGTACGACCATACTCCAGGCCCAGTAAGGACAATAACCGTGAGGAAAAGAATAATAAAACGTATGGTGGTGGCTTACAAACAAAAACAATTATTAATTCGAACATAGTACGGTGGCGGGTTGAATTAGTTGGGGATAGATTAAGATACCTATGGTGATGGGGAACTTAGCAAATTCAGTTAGGAATAAAATAAGTTTAGAATACATATAGGTCGTAACGCAAAAAGAATTACCTAATATATCTAACGAGGTGTTAACAAGAATGAGTGTGAATGAAAAGATCTTTGTAGGTAGAATCAAAGTAAGATTCAATGCGGCTCCGCTGAGGAACGGCGCGACGTGGTATCGGAACTCGCGAAGTGTTCGGGTATTAATTGTCGAGAATCACTCCGTAATTCTCTGGGGATGGGGATGATGTTACGCCACCGAAAGACTAAAAATAAAATAAAGAGAGCAATGTAAAAATATGTATAGATGAATAGATATAAACGATTAGTTGTAGATGAATAGTAAGTAATATATGAAGAAATGATGAATTTATAACTGAGTAAATGAGGATAAGCGATGTACCCCGTCGATGAAGAAAGTTGCTCCTCGCCAGACCAGGCCATCGCCGACGATTCATGACAAACGAACGCCGAGGACTTGGTCCAGAAACGAGACAACCAGTGAACTGGAGCAAATGTAGATACTTGCTCCGCCGCGACAACTCAACACAAACCATCAACAAACTAAGTATTTGGTGATGGCACCAACACCACACACGTCGCGAAGTGACAGGAAAACGGCATTGCACCACAGAATCGATTCGAATTCACCAAATGGACTACACAATAAACGCGAGAAATTACCGCCGCACTTGAACATGTTTGTTGTCATGTTCATTGAAACGCCAAAAACAAACTGATGATCGGCGACAGGAACGCCGCCAAGCGGTTGATAATATCGTTAATTCCAGCCGACTGGAAGAATCCGGAAGGCTGCGCTCGAGCTGCCACGCGAAATGAGTGTTAAGGAAAGCTTTCGTTTGGTGCACTAAGGGGCAAAAGTGCATTGCACCCATGTATGGAATGCATGATACGAGCCGGAAAACTGTTGTACATGAATCCCGCTGAAGCGGTAGATTGTTTGTCCACCGAGGCTAGGTGGAAGATGGACAGGGATGAAATGCTTCTTTTTGAATCGAGAGGAGGTAAGAGTCAGCCGCAGTGCGAACAGCCGATAGTGATTGAAACTGATACGTAACTTTCCTTTTTGGTACAGGATTGGAATACCACGAGCGGAGGCCAACCAGTCATCACATAGGTGCACCTGTTAAATTGGGAAGAAACTAGAAGAAGAACTCGAGCCTAACCATCTTGGACTAGAACCGTGTACGAACTGTTCCACCATAACATTGGGGAAAAGTAAATCAACGTAAGAAGCTAATAGCCACAGTGCGCGAAGCGTAACAGCCGGCCAGCTGGAGATAACGAGTGCCGCGATCAGGCTTCTAATCGGGGAAGTACCGTCGATAAGGCGACGATGAATTGACGCAGAACAGAAGACAAATTTTCGACGAGGCGGCGAAAGGCGGGTGACGAGTTCGGCGGCGGAGAGCGATCCCAGGTACGTGTAGGACACTCAGAAACCTATTGGATGTATCATTTAGGCTAAGAATAAATGTGATTGATAGATGTCGAAAATTGAGAAGCTAAAGTAATTGCGATAGTAGTGGATTAATGTCGAGCAATACGAAAACCGCGGTGCCGTGTTTAGTCAAGTAGAATATAGGGCTTTGATATTTGAATAAAGAATATTGTGCCGATCGGTGTAACGTTGGCGTTTTGGAAACATTCCTCTTGTGCCCCGGTGTAGTTGGTTTTCTTTACTTGCGGTAGTATATCGGAATCTAATTCGTATCGGTCGAGAGATAACCGTCGCAGTCTTCTCGCTTCGGGGCGACGGCAATATAGGCAGATTTTTGAGACTGAAGCGAATGGCGCCCACTCACGACCTTTTTCCGCGAGTATTAGCCGCCCGAAAACTGCCGCCCTTGTGTTTCAGTCGGGGATGAGGGGTTTTGTGAGCGTTTAGAAGAGATAACGTAACAAATTGCCTGATCTGCTAAACGGAAGTGGGACGTGGGAATTCTCTCACCGCTTTCACCTTTTCAGGGTCTACATGTAGGCCCTCGACATCAATCAGGTAGCCAAGATATTTCAATTGCGCCCTGCAAAATTGGCATTTTTCTCTCGAGACACGCAATCCCGCTTCTCTCAACCGAACAAATACTTCTTTCAGCACTTCCAAATGCCACTCAAACGTCTCGGTTACAATTATTACGTCGTCAAGGTACGTAAAGACGAAAGGCTCCAGTGCGGGTCCGAGTACTGTGTCGATCAGCCTTTGCCAAGTGGCCCCCGCATTGTGGAGTCCAAAAGGCATCCTCAAGAAGTGGAACAAGCCCCTTCCTGGTACGGTAAACGCAGTATATTGCCTAGAGTCCTCCGCCATTGGCACCTTCCAATACGCAGACTTAACGTCCAGCGTCGACAGATACTTGGCATTCCTCAGCTTGTCTAGGGTAGCCGAGATGTACGGCAGCGGATATGCATCTTTTTCAGATACCGCGTTCACCTTCCGAAAGTCCACGCAGAACCGGCAGGACCCATCTTTCTTCCGGACCAATAAAATGGGCGAGGACCATGGGCTTGACGACGGTTCAACCACACCCATCTGCAGCATCTCGTCCAGCTCCTTATTTATCTGGCTCTGTACCGCCGGTGAGACCGGATAGTAACGTTGCTTGATCGGCGAGGCTGAAGTCTTGATAGCATGCTTCACCCCTTTCGCGCAGCCCAGCCCGTCACCCATTAAGCCGAATTGCTCCTCCAACAATCCTTCTAGAGTCTCTCTCCCCTGGCGATAAACGAGTCCAACTCCGCAGTGCTTGACCCGAGCCCTCTTCAACCGAAGCCACGGAAGTCCACTACCGCCCTTCCATATCCAAAACTACACCGAATCGCTGCCAGAAGTCGATGCCTAAGATTATTTCCTGCGGTATCCATAAAATGATCAATGTTTCAAGTCTATGTCTACGCCCGTTCAAAACAAACTCCAACCACACAGTCCCGTCTACCATACACGTCACTCCGTTCGCGAGCCGAACCTCTTCAACTCCGTCTCGCTTCAGTACCAACCCCTTATCTGCCAATCGTGACCAACCTTTCCGGCCCAGAATCGTGCGACTCGCACCCGAATCTAACAGTCCCTCCATCATCGTACCCTCGACCTCCACTTTTAAGTGCGGGCGACTGTCGAGACTATTATGCACTAACGCGTAGTCAACGTTAGCCCGGTGACTTCCCCGTTTCGGCCTTGATTTCGTGTTCGCTCGGCCGCCTAGCGAGCACGACGGTCGTTTCCCGACCCCTGCGCGCCCCGCCGCTCTTAGATGTCAGAACCGCTAGCTCTCGCCTGACAGGATGGACATGTGGACCGCATTACTCCCGTTCGTCCACATCCAAAGCAACGCCTCGGCTCGGAGCACTCCCTCGACATATGTCCTTCTCTCTTACAATTCCAACATCTAACCCGCCTAGGATCCGACATTACCGCCACCCGTTCTGTAGCATCAGTACTCACGTACGCCAAGTCGGGCTCCAGACATCGCCTCGATCGCGTATTTGGGGGCACAAACGCTGCCACCGATACCCTCGTAGCATCTAAGGTACGCCCCATCCTCACCAGTTCTGATATGGACGATATTTGCGTTAGACCTAGCTGCTGCTGGTAGAACGGCGCGATGTTTCTTCTTAATGTACGAAGCTTCTCTTCCTCCGAGCAACTATTCTTCAGTTTGCCGAAGAGACGCTCCATGACCGCCACATACACCCCCATAGACTCATTCTCTCCTTGGGTGCGTCTCCGAATCTCCTCCCAGAGGCGATCCTCGTAGTCTGAGGGCAAACATTCTGCCTTCAACTCCGCCACCAACTCGTCCCAACACCCAACAATGCTTCGGTTAGCCCTAAACCAAATTAGAGCCCACCCGTCGAAGAGATCGACTGCTGCCCTGAAAAGCTGCGATTTGGTGAGTCCACGCGCCTGATGCAACTCTTCGACCCGTTCTAAAAAGACATTAACCGAACCTGTCGAATCACCACTGAATTTAAGGCCCCATTTCGCCACTTCCGCTAGATTAGTGCCTCGTGTTGTTGGTGTTGCAGAGACCGCTTGGTCTTCGCTCGGCTGTTCCGCCTCATCGCCGCTTGAATCTTCTACCTTCTCCACCAAGAAACCCATCGCCAGGATGAACCTATTCCGTAGTGACCTCGCTTCATTCTTTTGCTCGATGGTCACCGCCTGCATATTCTCCAGCCGCCGGAAGCCGAATTCGATTTTCGCTCTCACCTTGAGATAATCCGATGCCGTCTTATCGCCTGTAACCCGAGCTACCAGTTCTTCAACTTCCGATGCTTTTGCCAACAGTTCCGCATGGTCCGTCGCGTAGTCGAATGGGTAGTCTGCCGCGACATACGATGTATCTAGCTCCGTTTCAGCCGTTAGCGCCGCCCTCAAAGATTTTCTCATCGCGTCCACTGTGTCTGCTGAGAAACCCCGGATAGCGAGCTCATATGTAAGCTCGTCTTTGTTTAGACGATCCACCGAAATTTTCATGACGACTAGGCTCCTCGTATAATCCGAAAGTTATTAGAAAAATTTCCCTCTCCTCACCTCCGTACGTCTGTAACGATATTCCCTAAGATTCCTTTGATCAAACCTATGAAAGCAGCCTCTGATCCACTATTCCGCGCACCCTTGAACCTGTCCACAAAAACTCTAACTTATTTCTATCACCACTTACAGTTCACTATAACCTGCAAACGTTTCAAAATTCAATTTGCCCTCCGTGACTTCGGGGCCGTATATTTTAATCCATGTGGAATATATGTAAAAGATTCAACTAATATATGCATGCCCCAGAGACGCTTATAGCCACGAAATAACTCTACTTACTAATCACTCGCTACACACTTCACTTCAGAAATTCCAATATCGTATGGCGCACACCAACAACACCGAATCCCTTCAATGCCAACCGTCTTCCACAAGAAAAAGAAATGCCTCTTAATAGCCCACTCAACACTTCACATGCATTCCAAATTCGATTCGCATTCATACGAGTATATTTCACAATGCACACTCACACCTGTCCACACTGTACACACTTTGGCTCGCACAATCCAGAATTCAGATAGGGATATGATAATTTTGCATTAATAATATACATATAATATGAAAAAAATTCCATGCAAGTTTATAAATTCCAAGTTCGGAAATATTCAAAATATCTGTCTTCTCATGTAAAACGTAAACAACAGTATCGCAATTTCCGTGTACGATAATCTTAGATACGAATTCCAATTAACATGAATTCCCGCGCCTAAAGGCCTTCCCACAATTTGAGACTTGGCTAATCAATTACTGTACGGCTACCGCAAATTAACGTTACGCCACCAGAACAGTTATGTGCCCCACGTTGGGCGCCAATTTGTTACCGTTATTCTTCTACGGTGGTATTTAACAAATTTTAACTCTCTTGAACCCCAAGTCGATAATTTCGGCGGCCTATGCTCACCGGAGATGGGGGTGGGTCGGGCGCCACTCGCTTTACGACCCCGAAATTACGCTTACCGGCGCTCGGAAGCGAGAAAATGCGACGGTTTCGCGCTAAATGTAGAGTGCAAAAATACACGCTAGCGGTTTCCAAAAAAAATAACACAACCGTTAATTGACGAAGGTTTTAGATTCACACTATTGGCACTTACGCACTATCCTAAAACGGCGCCGCGGAAGTTAGACTTTAACAACTCTACTAACTTTCTCTATGTATAACGTCTACAGTTACTTGTTTTGCTAATTTCGATATTAAGAAAAACTTAACCTACTTACAACTTAAGATCTTCCCTCGGTGTACTCGCCACGGTTCGCCTGATTCAATTCCACTTCGCACGTAACTCCACACTAACTCCTTTGGGAAACTCGATTTCTTCTTCAACCCTTTTCGCTCTACAGCTTCGATAACCTAAATCACTCGTTCTTGTCTGGTCTTCGTTTTCTTCTTCAAAACCCTTTTCGCTCTGCAGCTTCGACAATCTACACCACTCGTTCTTGTCCGGTCTTCGTTTTCTTTTTCAAAACCCTTTTACGCAGTCGTCGCCCTCGGTATCTATTCTTTTCCGATCCGCCAAATGACCCAGCTTGTCTCTCGACCGGGGTAGATTCAAAAAGGACCTATCCATCGCCTGTCCAGCTCGCAGGCCACCTTCGATCCCACTTGTTGAACTGGCTTGCGGAATTTCGGGGAAAACAGTATTTTCTCCCACAGTTCAATTCCACTATTATTCGTTAATGTGCATTGCCGTGATGTGCATGGTCAGCCCAAGTGCATTCGGTCATTGCACTTTTGCACCTGGCATTGCGCTCGAACTTACGAGACACATGCATGGCAACGCCTTGGTACATTCCGGAACGCGGTCCGTTCCTCAGGCGTTCCGCCAAGCTGTAACTGACACTTGAACTGTCAAGTTCATGTTTTTCTTTCGCCAAGACACGGCCTAGTTTTCGAGCGATCAATAGTACATCAATTTCGGTTGAAATACGATCTCAGCACGAACCAGAATTTCCCAAGCAGACTGTAGGATACTCAAGAACCTTGCCCGAATAATCGGGCCGGCAGAATTTATTGTTATAGGTCAGTTTCTCAAAATAGATTCACTTTGTATTGCCGTTCACACAACAGTGAATGGTCAGCCTGGGATTCTTTTTTCTAGATTTCTTCGTGATGTCTATCCACTGCATCGTACTCCCCGAGCACAAGTATCTTCTCGATTTTATAAATCTTGACATTGCATTCAATACTGTCAGGAAGTATGCGGACCAAACGGCCCGAATCCCGTGACCATTATCAATTTCCCATCCATTTCGCACCAATTTCACTGGCCCAGTAAGTTATGAACACGACCACTGCTAATTTTTGCCATCTCGGATCGGACATTGGTGCATAACCTTTGGATAATGGTAATCTCGATTCCTACGTCTGTCAGGTGAGTACTTTGACGATGTTTTTTTTTTATCATGTCTGTTATGGGGGTGACTCGGCCCCACGATCAGCTTCGAGGAATACCGGGTCCTGGCGAATGCGCGCCTTGGTTTTGATATTGGCCGTTTTTGTCAGGATTCGCTGGGGCTCGAAGCTTTATCTACTATTCGTTACAATTTGTAATCATTCTCTATAACATTATTACTTAGTCTACGATTCACTATGATGAACTCATTATTTACAACGTACCTCCTTCGTCTCTCTATACCGCAAGCGTGTCCGTGGTTATTGGTTAATAAGACGTTCACCTTCCACCGATACGGCTCGCGAGCGTGATCGACCGTGACACCACCCTCTCTTCAGAGAATTCCCTGGGAATTCTAGACGTTATTTCACCACGACACCGCGTGAAACTATATTCTGATTCGAAACTTGAGATTTCGGTACGCTTTGACTTCTCGTAAAGTTTATTCCGGCTGTTCACGTTCCCTATCTGAACTCTCGATTGCTCCTCACGTCATCTGGGTCAGTCGCACCACGCGCTTTCACACTACCAATCACGTATACAATTTATCATGCATGCATATGTGTCACGACTAATAGCTCGAAATGGTGTTGTTATCTGTATCTTTAACATTCCGATATTCTAATACGACCTGAACTCGATTTTAGGATAAAACCCAAGGGAAATCAAGGAAAGGAAAAAAGAAATCCAGGATAAAAAGTCGAGAAGCGCAAAACAAGACGAAAGAGGAGAAACGGGAGGAAAAAAAAAATATCAAATACGCCCAACAGAAGCACGAAAGTCACGCCCCAACTATGGTATATCATTTCATTTTTTGTAACCCTTTCTTTTCTGGCACTATCTCTATCCCTGCATGTTAGTGTTATCCGTCTCGACTCGTGGCATGAACGGTGTTGGTATATGTCTACTTTATACATGCAAAATTCTAAAATGTACTGAACTTGATTTTAGGAACACCATTCCCACTACCGCCCACGGGGAAAATTGAAGGGACAAACGCAAAGGAAACGAGATGAACACGAAAAAGGAACCCCGAAAGAGAGAGAAACGACAAGAAAAAGAACGAAGGAAAAAAATAGGAAAAAAAATAAACCTAAATCGGATCCACCACCAACCTGACGGTATTGCTTTCACGTACAGTCATACTAGTACTAATATCTTATACAGTCAACCTCTCTACTAACTTGAATTCAATCTTAACTACAGTTTTAACTATGATTACCTGACTGAGCTATCCATTAATTTAAACACCACCACCCGATTATCCTTACGATATAATCCAACACCAGGCTAATTTTTAACCACCACCACTACGCTATCTTATTCCTAATTAAAACCTATCTTGTGCCTTTCCACGAAAGGCCAAATGTCCAGATATCGCACCTCGCGATCTGATCATTGAGTAAGCACATATTCAAGGCCCCTAATTTGCTACCATCACCGTACAAGGTCTCACGAATTCCCTATTCTATCAACCTGCGACTATGTTATCCTAAAGTAACCCCTTCTCACCCTCTTATAGTATAATAACAACTCCTAACTAAAAGTCTCCGCTGACGCCTATAACAAATCTCCTAGCTATCTTTAGGTTCGGGAATGCATTCGACATACCGTTTAAGGTCTTTCGCATGCCAATTTCCAGCAGGTTTCCCCTTCTCGTCAACTAACTCGTAGGTCCACGCCGACGTCTTCCTTCCCAGCGTGAAAGGACCGACGTACGCCGGGCCCAATTTAGCCGAAAAATTCCTACTGGCGTCCGACAACACGTAATTCTTCCGCCAAACTCTTTGCCCTAGCTGGAAGTTCTCTGCGCGTCGACGGAGATCATACCGTTTTTGGCTGGAAGCCGCCGCCCGCTTCATTCTCTGGCCTACCTCTTCCCGTATCCTTTCTAAATTCCTCGCATTTTTGAGTGGTGAAAACGTTTCTTGCGCCCCTGCTGGTGGCTCCATTTCTTCCCTAAACGTGATCATCTCTATCCCGAAGTTTAGAAAGTAAGGAGTGAAACCCGTGGCTTCGTGTTTATACGTGCGTAGGGCGCACGCGATCTGAGCCAGGTACTGATCCCATACGCGATGGTTGTCGGAGACATAGCATCGCAACATGCATTTTATATCTTGATTTCGACGTCCAGCCGGATTCGCCTGTGGGTTATACAACGCCGTATAACTAATTTGTACCCCGTACTCCTCCACGGCCTGCCGAAATTGTCTGCCAACGAATTGCACTCCGTTATCACATACTAAAACCCGAGGGACCCCGTATACCAGGAATACATTTTCCTCCAACAACCGGAAAACGGCTGATGCTGTCGCCGACCGTAATGGCAGTATCACCGAATATTTCGTGACATAGTCGATAATTGTCAAGATATAAGCATGGCCCCTCGTGGACCGTGGAAGCGGTCCGACGAGATCCACGCAGATCATCTCCCATGGAGATCTAGCTTCGCCGGTCCTAGTGGACATTAGGCCAATCGGCGCTTTACGCTCCACCTTGCACGCCTGGCATACTTTACAGCTCTTCACGTACCTATTGATATCTGTTCGCATTTTCGGCCAATAAAAGTTTTGCGTGATCCGAGCCAACGTGCGTGCGGCACCCATTTGCCCCGCCTTCGGATCGTCATGGTATCGCTTGAGTATAGCTCCCCTCTCTACCTTAGGAACCGCCTTCTTCCACTTCATGTCGACTTCTCCGCCCACTACTATTCCCGGGGATTGTTTCCACAATACATCTCCTAAAATTTTCCACTCCGAGTACCTGTCTGGGTCATCCCGTACCCTATCCAGCATTTTCGAATACCACTTCTCTGGCCCCTGAGAAACGGAGACTACGTCTACCCCGTTGACCGCTCGCGACAGCGCATCGGGCACTAGGTGTTCCTTCCCCCGCCGGTGGACTACTTCGAACTCGAACTGCTGTAGTCTTACTGCCCACCTCGCTAATCTGCCCGTCGGATCCTTAAGATTGTGAAGCCAAACCAGCGAATGATGATCAGTAATAACTACGAATCGGGTCCCCTCTATGTAGGGCCGAAACTTCTCGACAGCCCATAATACGGCTAAACACTCTCTTTCCGTCACGGAGTATTTCCTTTCTTGCTTTGAAAGCGCCCGACTCAGGTAACACACCACCTTCTCACCCGTTGGATGTGCCTGGCTTAGTACGGCCCCTATACCCACGTCTGACGCATCTGTTTGTACCTTGAAAGGAAGTGTAAAGTCGGGGCACGATAATACCGGTGCCGTTGTGAGCCTTTCTTTACACGCATTGAACGCACGGGCACACTCGTCAGTCCACTCGAACTTGCGTCCTTTTTTCAATAAATCGCTTAGAGGCGCCACCATTGTTGCGTGATCCGACATGAAACGGCGGTACCAGGACACCATCCCCAACAATTGCCTGATCTGCTTAACGGAAGTGGGACGTGGGAATTCTTTCACCGCTTTCACCTTTTCGGGGTTTACATGTAGGCCCTCGACATCAATCAGGTAGCCAAGATATTTCAATTGCGCCCTGCAAAATTGACATTTTTCTCTCGAGACACGCAATCCCGCTTCTCTCAACCGAACAAATACTTCTTTCAGCACTTCCAAATGCCGCTCAAACGTCTCGGTTACAATTATTACGTCGTCAAGGTACGTAAAGACGAAAGGCTCCAGTGCAAGTCCGGGTACTGTGTCGATCAGCCTTTGCCAAGTGGCCCCCGCATTGTGGAGTCCAAAAGGCATCCTCAAGAAGTGGAACAAGCCCCTTCCTGGTACGGTAAACGCAGTATATTGCCTAGAGTCCTCAGCCATTGGCACTTGCCAATACGCAGACTTAACGTCCAGCGTCGACAGATACTTGGCATTCCTCAGCTTGTCTAGGGTAGCCGAGATGTACGGCAGCGGATATGCATCTTTTTCAGATACCGCGTTCACCTTCCAAAAGTCCACGCAGAACCGGCAGGACCCATCTTTCTTCCGGACCAATAAAATGGGCGAGGACCATGGGCTTGACGACGGTTCAACCACACCCATCTGCTGCATCTCATCCAGCTCCTTATTTATCTGGCTCTGTACCGCCGGTGAGACCGGATAGTAACGTTGCTTGATCGGCGAGGCTGTAGTCTTGATAGCATGCTTCACCCCTTTCGCGCAGCCCAGCCCGTCACCCATTAAGCCGAATTGCTCCTCCAACAATCCTTCTAGAGTCTCTACCTCCCCTGGCGATAAACGAGTCCAACTCCACAGTGCTTGACCCGAGCCCCCTTCAACCGAAGCCACGGAAGTCCACTGCCGCCCTTCTATATCCAAAACTACACCGAATCGCTGCCAGAAGTCGATGCCTAAGATTATTTCCTGCGGTATCGATAAAATGATCAATGTTTCAAGTCTATGTCTACGCCCGTTCAAAACAAACTCCAACCCCACAGTCCCGTCTACCATACACGTCACTCCGTTTGCGAGCCGAACCTCTTCAACTCCGTCTCGCTTCAGTACCAACTCCTTACCTGCCAATCGTGACCAACCTTTCCGGCCCAGAATCGTGCGACTCGCACCCGAATCTAACAGTCCCTCCATCATCGTACCCTCGACCTCCACTTTTAAGTGCGGGCGACTGTCGAGACTATTATGCACTAACGCGTAGTCAACGTTAGCCCGGTGTCTTCCCCGTTTCGGCCTTGATTTCGTGTTCGCTCGGCCGCCTAGCGAGCAAGACGGTCGTTTCCCGACCCCTGCGCGCCCCGCCGCTCTTAGATGTCAGAACCGCTAGCTCTCGCCTGACAGGATGGACATGTGGACCGCATTACTCCCGGTCGTCCACATCCAAAGCAACGCCTCGGCTCGGAGCACTCCCTCGACATATGTCCTTCTCTCTTACAATTCCAACATCTAACCCGCCTAGGATCCGACATTACCGCCACCCGTTCCGTAGCATCAGTACTCACGTACGCCAAGTCGGGCTCCAGACATCGCCTCGATAGCATCTAAGGTACGCCCCATCCTCACCAGTTCTGATATGGACGATATTTGCGTTAGACCTAGCTAGTAGATAGAGAATAGCGGTTCTAGACCCTCATCCTCATCCTCCTCCTCTGAGGAGGGTGACGTCACTGAGGAGGATGACGTTAATGTGGAGGATGACGTTAATGTGGACGATGACGTCACTGAGGAGGATGACGTTAATGTGGGGGATGACGTTAATGCGGGCGATGACGTTTGCGTAACACGTGGGAATTACGATGATGTCATTGTGGCCTTGACCGTCTTATTTAAATTGGGAATTTCCAAGCGCTAGCCATTATCGCAAAGCGTGTGAATTTTATTGATAACAACATTTCACAGATGTTAACGTTTTTTATAATCATGTGACCTTAACCGTCTTATTAAAATTGGGATGAATGGCTAAATTTCGCATAGCGTTTGAAATAATTAGAATTTGATAACAGCATATGAAAGAAATGTTATTGTTTTTTATAGTCATGTGCTTGAGTCTTCAAATTTAATTATAGCCTATGGGGGGTGAATGGCTTTGATTTCGCAACAAGAGAAATGCTAACGTTTTTTATAGCGAAGATGGGGTCATGTGACCTTGATCGTCATAGCGCCGGCGATTGAAATAATTAGAATTTTATTGAGCGTTTGAAATAATTAGAATGTCAACAAATGAGTGAGAAATGTTATTGTTTTTTGTCATATGTTTGGGTCTTTGACCGTTTTATGGGGTGAATGGTTTTGATTTCGCAACATGAGAAATGCTAGCGTTTTTTAGCATGCGCGTGATAAGAGAATAGGATATCCGGTGAATGAAAATATTTCAACAATGGTACAGCGTGAAAAAAAAGCAGTGACTATGAAAAAACATGAGTTTCATTGATAGCAGCAGCAAACGAATTTCGCAATATGAGAAATGCGTTTTTTAGCATGTGCGAGAATAGGATTTCCGGTGAGTAAGAATTGTACAGCGATATGGTACAAAAAAAGTGTAGTTGCATGATAAAAGATTGCTTTAAAAGGAGGCTGTTTGCAACCATCTACATCAGAAACGTTTAAGTTTAATATGGAGAGCCATTTGTCAATAAAAGTCGGTGACAGCGAAATGAAATTATTCGCTACACACTACACGATCGACGACATAGAATTTCTCTACAGCGTCGACATAATGGGCAAAATATCCGGGAGGGAGGACCGAGTCATTATCTACCACCAAAACACAGTGGTGGTGATTTATAGGAGCCACTATTTAGTCAACGGGGTGAAACACATGTGGGATTAGAGAAAGAAGCAAAATTAAAAAACAGCCCTTTTCAGGGCTATCATAATTCTATTCAAAGAGTAAAATATGTTTCAACGCAAAAAAAAAATAAATAAATAAAAAAAACAGCTCTTCTCAGGGCTATTAAAAAGTGAAATTTTGATTGAATGAAAGATTGCCTGTTAGGTAACAAATGAATATTTTATTTTCATTTCGTTTACATCATAGGTTATTCATTAACATATACAAATATATATTAATACAATTTTGAGCAGAACAACGGATATTAGGTTTTTTAAATTGATGTATTTCACAATATATTGTAAAATTTTCAAGATCGCTTAGCCTAGGTATTTCAAGCTGCACTATTTTAGTGGTTGGGAGGTATTGTTTAATGAATCGTTCTTTGGTATCTCCTTTAACGTATATAGTGCAATCGGAGTAGTGGCTCAGTATCATTGGTAACTGGTTATAGTCCATGTTGCCATCAGTCCAGTACAAACCATTTATGTTTTCGATTTCAAATTGGTTTTGTTGGCATGCTTTTGCGGTTAGCTCTTGATGCGGATAAGGTGGAGCGAAATGGTAAAGTATTGGGCATACCGACCCAAAAGGAAGAATAGCAAGTTCCTTGATAAAATATTGCCTGGAATTCCCCGAAACGAATTGAATGTCGAATATATACTTATTCCTGTTGATGCTCTTGATGGTACTTAGGATTGGTTCTTTGTTGTTGTTGTTGTTGTCGTGCAACGCTTTGATAGAAGTATGTATTGCCTCATTAGCTTAAAAACATATTTTGTGTCTGTATGGTAATAGTGGTAAATACATGTATCAGCCCCTGATTTGATGTTCGAATCAGACCATTCACATGTTTGGTAATGCATCCCGTATTTACTGCATACTTTTTCGCCCATGTTTCGATATTTAGAGATATATTCTTCAATAATTGATTGATGTTCGGGGAAAATGTTGGGATATTCTTCCAGGAAGTGTTGCAGGATCATTGCTTCGAAAATCTGATATTGAACTGATCGCGTCAAGTTTCGATTGAATTATGACGAATATTATGAGATGTTCATGCTATAAGTTTGCTTCATTGATTTAATGTCGACTACAACCTCTGTACGGTATGTTGGATCATGTTGTTTGACATATTCTACCTCTCCATTGCTTAAAATTCTTTCAGCATCGAACTGATGATATTCATAACAACTAATATTCAGAGTTCGCTTAGCATAATTGCTGTCGTAAGTGCATCGAACATTAATAGATCTATCACCATCAAATTGTAGGAGAAAATGTCTGTAAAATTTGTTGGAACTTTCAATAATTCCAGCTATGTCCCGTTCTTTTCTTATCAAATCTGACCTAAAACCTGCAATAGCTTCCTCAGCTGTGACGTATTTTGCATCGGCGGTAGATGGTTCAATAGTTGTTGCTGCTGGTATAGTTGTTTCTGTTGTAGCTGCTGTCTCGCTTTCGCTATCATTAAGAGGTGTATCAATAACGCTCGTTGTATTGCTGGCTGTTAGTAGTCGAAACGATAAACCAATTTCAACTGTATTGTTACCAGGCAGACTGATGCTGAAATTAAGGCTACGAGTGCTATCGCTGGCGAGGTTTATTTCAGGAATTGGGATCACCGCGGCACGGCTTTGTAGATACAAACTACATGCCAGCACTAATAATATGCATAAAAATTTCATTGTCGTCCAGTCAGTTTGAAAACAGAATAATGACTACTACAAATGATCATTGACCACGCTATTTAAGTCTAAATGCGAAACAGGAAAAAGAAAATGATCCGCTAGTATTTTTTCTCTTACAGCTTAAGCTGAAGAATCTCTGAATGTTTCCCCATGCCGTCATCCATAGATTCGGGGTTTCGTTTGCTGGTATCTCTACGCATTCTCTCTTTGATTTTCGCTTCCTCACTCTCTCTCTCCAGACGCAATCTGTAGAATGTTTCGCCTCGATACCATTCATCGCTATAGTTGAAGGGGCATCCGTTTGGAAATTTATTAAGTGATTTGGAGCTTTTAAAGCCGGTGATTGTTGTTCCCATTAGAACGATATCACCTCCTTAAATAGAAACGCTGCCGTTACGCAACTTGTAACTATAAAGAATATAATCATACTCACCAAATGCTTGAATCTGAACGTGCTGAAATGGCTCGAAATTGAAAAGATCATTGAAATTCTTGGGAATAGGTTCACCATTTCGTAGTCTTAACGCTACTGATTTTGAACCATCGTGAGGAGTCATGTGCAACTCAAAAAATCCGCCAGTCAATGTTATATTGATAATTCGAAAAGATAACCACACATGCTCACAGATACAATATTCAGTATTACTTCGAATTACTTCGATCCAAAACATTTTTCTTTTTTCACCACCAAGCTCCCTTGCAAGAATGAACACTTTTGATCTTGTTTATTATTTATATATACACATCCAGGCAATGAAAAAAACTAATTTTGTATCAAAAGCTGCATTTATTACTCTTTTAGAAGCTATTCATATTTGCTTCTAAAAATAAATAAGAAAAAATGTATTTATAAAAAGATATATTTATTTGATGTTTTAGGTTAAAGAGTAGAATACTTACTAAACTTACATTCTAAATACATTAAAAAAGAAAACTTTCTTAGCCTACTATGTAATTCTTAATTTTGGTGTTTGTTTGAAGTGTCAAGTGTTTGTGGATTGTGGATGTGTATTTATGTTGTGTACTAGGTGTTCCCACACTACTCCCCCCCAAGTGTCAGGATGACGCTGAGGTCGAGGAGGCGGAGTAGCGTGGTTTGTTAGCCTTGGCGGCTGCCTGTACGGGACCAAGATGGACGATGGCCAGCTCTTGGGACCCGTATTCAGCGCGTGCCGAGATGGACGATGGCCAGCTCTCGGGGCTTAGGCAGTCGCCAGTAGCGCTGCCGAGATGGTCGATGGCCAGATCTCGGAGCTAGTGGCTGCCGCCATCGGTCGCGGTTGTAAAAATGGCCATGGCGACTGCCTGTACGGGACCGAGATGGTCGATGGCCAGCTCCCGGAACCCGTGCTCAGCACGTGCCGAGATGGATGATGGCCAGCTCTCGGGGCTTAGGCAGTCGCCAGCAGTGCCGCCGAGATGGTCAATGGCCAGTGGCCAGGTCTCGGGGCTGATAGCTAGCGCCACCGATGGCGGATATGTGGTGTGTGTGTGTTTGTTCAAATAAAATATTGTGTTGGGGCTGTTCCCCATGTGTGTTTTTATTTGTAAATCTATGAAAATTTTAGTAGCAGTGTATCCCGGTGTGGTTGTTGCTGTCGGGTCGGCTGGTCTGATCGGTTGGCTTCGGTTATCGAATTGTCTGCTCGTCGTGAGACTGGTGTTGTTGAATCGAGAACAGGGCTTTCTTGCGTTTGCTGTTGTTGTTGATGATGTTGTACATTCCTATATCCATCATGTGAATTTATCGAGCTCCTGGCGAACTTATAGGACCACTTTGCTAAAGAGATCCGGTTCCTTAATTAGATGCGTTGTTGTGCTGAAGTTGAGTGCATAGTTACGGGAGCAATTGACTTTGGTAACTGCAGCTGGTACGGTTGAACGATATACGGAAACAGTGTATCGCAGTGGGACTCCAGCTCGCTGGGAATATGTTTTGTAACATCATGTTGCCAACCGTAGCTATAGTCGTATATTGTACGTAGCTGGCTGTAGCTGGTGTTGAAATTAATGATAAGCTCTCGCGTCGGCTGATGTCGGCGTGGCAGCAAGTTGGTGCGGCGCAGCGAGGCGACGGTTGTCAAGCCTCGTGGCAGCGAATTGGTGCAGTGCAGCGTGTTTGACTCCCTTCTTGGACTTCTTAGGCGCACGTGCCTACATCGGAAGTGGAAGCGGTCTGACGAATTGGAGGTACTAGTGGAATGTCCGTTCTGAGTCCACGACTGAATTCGATATTTTTCTGTTTTCGTCTGTCAAGTCTCAGCGGTCCAGGCTTCTGCGTGTTCCTATCGGGGTCACCAATTTTAGAAGCTATTCATATTTGCTTCTAAAAATAAATAAGAAAAAATGTATTTATAAAAAGATATATTTATTTGATGTTTTAGGTTAAAGAGTAGAATACTTACTAAACTTACATTCTAAATACATTAAAAAAGAAAACTTTCCTAGCCTACTATGTAATTCTTAATTTTGGTGTTTGTTTGAAGTGTCAAGTGTTTGTGGATTGTGGATGTGTATTTATGTTGTGTACTAGGTGTTCCCACACTCTCTATGAATTTCGTACATTGCATATTAAGTAGTAAATGTTGAAGAGTATTGGGGTCTAATGATGAGTCAGCTGTCTAACCTATGATGGGAAATAATTAATGATATAAAAAAACATTCTCTTAATTCACTTACTATTTTAATGAGCCAATATTTGCGTTGTTAGAGGATTATATGTAAATAGCTTATCATGTAGCAGTAGGCAGTATGCAGAGGTGTTTTCAGGAATGTTTTGCGATGTCTGGAATTCCACTCGAACATCCACGGGACCTGCTTTAATTGCTTCATTTTGCCGAGAGCAATCGATAACGATGAGAGGCGCGATTGATTTGAATTGTTCGCGACTTATCAACGGTTGCGGTGATTTATTGTAGTAAGATGATTGGAATTTGCAATACATATCGTACAGTAATGCAAACTGATCCTTATCAAATTTAATGTTCAGATCCTGGTATGGGTAAACTTCCGAGTTTAAATGAACTTTGAAATTCGTCAAGTGACATGAATCAAATTTAGATGCGTCTTTTGCCTTGTCATTTTTTCGGGCAGTTTGAAAAGCGAATATTACATAGCGCGGCTTTTCCATTTGATTTGATGTTTTGATTGGCCAGGTATGATGCGTTGTTTGCGGAACCGATGGCAGTTCATACAAGTCCCATGATCGAAAAGCAATGTCTAGAAAACGATTGGCTTCGGTTATTTTCAGCAAGCCGAGCTTATCTTGATCAGACACGGTAACGTGAGGCATATGCCATTGCAGCTTGGAAATCTTCATTGAACATGGCGGTTCGGTTTTGCAAAATTGTGAATTCAGGTCAGTTCTAGAACGAATCAGCACCAACTCGTGTCGTGCATTCATTATAATTTTTTTGAAATCTTCTGCAAAACCTAATAGCATTTTCAGTGGAATGCAAAAATTAAAAGTCGCATCTGAATTTATGCTTAAATTAGTGATCGACCAGCATGCGTTAAGTAGCATTTTGCTCTCATTCTCTGACAAAGATATTTTGTTTTTGATTGTCGACGTCAAGCCTGGGTTTTTTGCACGATCGATTTCGATGCCATTCAGTTCGTAGCGGATTTCTTCAAACAAAAAAGCGATCGCGTTATTCGTTAAATGAACTTCGTCAGGTTTCACGATCGCATCTCCTTTGAATATTTGTCCCTCGATGTAGACAAGACTCTCGCACGGCAGCAAAAATAGATCTTGGTTTTGAATTGCAATACGAATTTCATCATTGTTGTTAAAAGCATTAACGAATGGCGAGTAGCTATGGTATTCGATTTTTAATATGCTGTTATCATAGCTAACACTTTCCGCCACTTGTAGTATGTCGGCCATTTTGTATAGAATTCAATTTTTCTTCAATGTAAATCCTTGTGATATGAGAAACTTTTTATTATAAGCCTTTAAAGGGGTTCTTCTTCTTCTTCGTTGAATTTTCGTTGTTTGATGTTCAAGAGATGCTGAGTGAATGCCATCAATCGTGTATGCTCTGGGGTTTTTATTCACAATTCTATTATAAACCTGCATGGTCTATCGGTTTCAAATGAAGTCTTATTGTTATGTTTTCTCCTCTAAAATTCACTAGATCCCCGTCCTGATCCACAAGCTTCAGCGTGATTGTACTTATCCGTCTGGAGTTCACCGGTAAATATATCACATTTTTCGGAACCTCAACTATTTTATACCCTGGTGCAACTTTCGGAGAAAACTCATGGACTGTATGCACTTTGGAACTATTGGAATATGACCCGGAAATGATATTGCATTCCACACGAATCGCATTTACCTTGATTATATTGACCGGCAAGTCGGATTTATGGATGACGTTCGGTGTAAGCACTTGCTTGCTGAAGCCCAATAGTGATCCAATGGAATTCAACCTATTGAAATATATTGCCGCATTGCTTTTGATTTCCACTTGCAGTGTATTGTTATTTGCATGCAATGAAACTTGTAAATTCTTCTTCGACCTGCCCAAAACTGTTTTTATATACTTTGCGATATCATCAATCTCGTATGATCCTATTGGTATTTCAATCACCGTGTTGTCAATATGAAATAAGTTGTTGTTTGTATCGACGTTCGGTATCGAGTTATAGGTTTGAAAATCGACCAGCCCACATACATAATCTGTTTGCAGCTCTAGAATGGGAAAATAGTCCACGCTCAACACTGATTTGTCTCCGGTGAAACTTAATGCATAAGACATGACTGTATGAAATAAAATAACTGATTTTCATGTAAACAAGCTTTATTTATACGATTTATCTTCACATTGTTTTCGTAATAAGAACATTAAGCATAAATGACCACAAATTACTGTGTTATAGTCCTGATAACGGTCATGATTATATTTGATGTTTCGTCCAAGATACATAATGATTTCATTCGATGGTTGAAGATTGCCAAAGCTGTCAAAGTACTCAATGTTTTGGTTATGCTTGCTATATGCTACCCAATGTGTTCCCCGTCCAGATGAGTTGTCCAAATTCACTATTCCTCGTTCACATAGCCATGGTTTCTTAGGTAAAGTATCGCGCATGAATACTCCTCTAAAATGTGTAATATGCCGTTTGCAAAATTCATTCAACTCATTTTCATTTAGCGGTCTATTGGGTAGCTTCTCTATTAGTTTTTTGAAGGCTTCAGGTATAGTCCAAGCCCCTTTTTATGCGGCCTCAAATAAATGCCACGACCTACCGCAACTTCCTCCATTCTTTTATTGTGTCGAATAGCTTCTTCTAGTTTTTTCTTAGCACTTTGAGCAGAATGAATGGCGTTAGCTACCGCTGAACCGCCTCCAATCAAAGATCCTATAGCAGCTAGTATAGGGATAATAGGCAACACTCCTCCAGTTTTCGGAATAGGTATAATCCTAGGAATTTGCATGGGCTTCTTTCGACTTTTAAGAACGGTTTTGACTGCGTCGGATGCGATTTGAATTGCTTCCGATGTACTTTGTGGATTGCGTAGTTTAAGTATATGTCGCGCTTTTCTGACCACTTGTTTATAAGATGGTATTTGATATTTTCATTGCTTTTTTTCACCCGAGAGTCTTTCTTCTTCGTCTTCATTTGCGATGAGTGTCCCATTCCAGCTTTTGCTTTCGCATTCATCAAATTTGTCACAAGCCAAGCACTGGTTCGTTCACCCAAACTTGCTTCTCTTGATTTAACTCGTTCCCACGCCTTTCCCGCTAAAATTCGATCGGCAATATTTCGGTTTTGAGTATCTTTATGCGTAGAATATGCTATATCATGTTCTTTACAGGCCTGATCCAAAGGATTTACACCTGGATCACCTCTTTGTAAACGTTCTTTTAACTTTGTACCAGGGCCGCAATATTGATAGCCGGGTATGTGCAGTTCAACTGGGAGCCTGCTTATTGTAGAATTTAGTAAGCCGCTACCTTTTGCCGACTTCTTTCGATTGAACGACTTTCTACCAATGATGTTGTTATGAGTAATCATATCACTTATATACTTTTTCAGCACACACTAATGTTTCAGTCAGAAGCGTAAATCGAATGGCAGCAAAGCTATATAAACAAGTGTTTTTATAAATGTTTGTACAGTCAACGGAGAAAAATGCGATTTATCAAACAGCGTGAATCTCTATCAGTCAAAAATATCTCAATTACTGAGGGGCAGAATGAACATAAGCAAGGGTCCTTACCACCAAATAGCATTCGGTCACTGATTGTTGGACCATCAAACTGCGGGAAAACTAATTTAATGCTTACTTTAATAACCCACCAAAATGGCCTGAAATTCGCAAATCTCTACATTTATTCAAAGTCTTTGCAACAACCAAAGTATCAATATTTAAGTCAAGTTCTTGATCGAGTAAAGAGCATAGGCTACTACACGTTTTCAAACAATTCGGAAATAGTTCCTCCAGAACAAGCAAAATACAACTCTGTATTCATATTCGATGATGTAGCATGTGAGCGTCAGCATAATATACGAGCGTACTTTAGCATGGGAAGACATCAAGATGTTGACAGCTTTTACCTATGTCAAACATACACTAGAATTCCTAAGCATTTGATACGAGATAACGCCAATCTCATTATAATCTTCAAGCAGGATGATATGAACCTGAGACATATATACAACGATTATGTTAATAGTGATATGACATTCAATCAATTCCGTAACGCATGCGGTGAGTGTTGGCAAAACGATTATGGCTTTCTAGTGATCGACAAGAACTGCAGCGTTGAAAGAGGAAGATATCGGAGAGGGTTCGATACTTTTATTCAATTATAAAAGCTAGCGATATTGCAAATTTGGAATTAGTTTAACACTTACTTTGAACTTGAACGGAACCGCTCAACAGAGTCTATCAGCTTCAGATCAGATCATCAGATCGCCAATCAGATCAACAGTTTAACAGATAAACAGCTCTGTTGAACTGGTAAACAGACCAGTTGAACCGAAAAAACTATTGAGCAGATGAATATGACGATTAAACTTTATAAAAAAAATGGAGGTCATAAGAAGACTAGGACAAAAAAAATCTTGAATGAACAATTAATCCAAGATATTGTTAAAACTTCCAATGTCATACGAAAAAAGTTTAATTCGCTAAAGTCTGGCAAGGAAATCAGCTATAAGAAACTAGAAGAAGATTTGAAACCAATTACGGAACCTCTGAAAGAGCTTGTAAAGAAATCAGCTGATCCCTTGAACGCTCCCATAGTTAAAAAAGAAGAACCAAATGATGAAGATACATTTATCAAGAGCCGCGAACCAGATAGTCTAATGCAAACGAGCGATGAACTTTATAATACAGTTTCGACATCAACACCGATTAAACAAGAGCTTCAATCCTCTACAAATACAGAATCTCTACAAATACAGAATCCTCTACAAATCGATTGGTAAAAAAACTTCCGATATTAAATATGGAGCATTCATCGATTCCAATACTCATAAGCTGAAAATTGGCAACTCATTCATAGATTTTATGTCTGATAATACGGTACATGTAGCGGATAGAACGTATGATGGTACTGTTGGTTTATTTGAACTGTTATTCAAGAAATATCCTGAAAATTATACTAGACTCGATTTGGATGCTTATAAAGATATATTACATAGAACTAATGCATTCTTTCGAAACTATGATAAAAATGAACAAGTATCTGGGAGCAAGTCATTTAAATATAAGAAAATTATCAAAAACCTCATTAAAAATGTTAGCTTGCATGAAGGCGAAGGATTGATGCACCTTCCTAAAGAACGTGTTGATTATATTTACTGGGACGATCCCAATGAACTGGTTGAACGATTACGCTTATTACTAGGATCAACCCAGGCCGGTAACAATAATCATCATATCGAGATTGCCTCCATTATTGAAGAGTTGCGCGAGAGTCAAATCATTATTTAAGTATTATCGAGGTAAGTTTCTTCAATCATTCTTGCTATGAGTGTTGATAAGTTCGGACGTATTTCCGTAGGTCACGTTGTTGAAGGACCCCAAGGTTTACGAGGCCCGGCCGGTGAGGGATTTAATCTAACAGCAGATGGTGACTATGATATCAAATCCAAGCGTTTGAAAAGACTTGCTGAACCGATTGATAACAACGATGCCGCAACAAAACAGTATATTGATACAAATTTAACAACGTCTCGCAACGAAGCACACGACTTCTATACAAAGATTGATCAAGCAAATTCTAAACAATTCACTGAAATACGAAAACTTATTACGGATCAGAGTAAACTATCACAATCTATGATTATTGATAATAGTGATAAAGTTAAGCAGGCAAATTTATACCATCAGGCTGAAACACAACAGCTGATCAACGATCAGTATGAGCTTATCAAACAGCAGAACGAGCTATTAGAAAAGCGGATAGCTGATATGTATTCTAGTAGTAAGGAGAGAATTGAGCAAGTTTATATAAACATAATGGAAGAAATGACAAAACTTTACACTCAAATAAGCGATAAAAAACGAGCGTGATGAGTAAAACTCACATTGTTAATGAGCTACACAAGCCCGCAAGAAAAAACTTCAAAAGATGGCATGTAATAATAAAAGGATTGGATGATCTATGGCAAGCTGATCTAGTTGAAATGGGCGCTTACCGATCTGAAAACAATGGATATTCATTTCTACTTACCGTAATTGATACTTTCTCAAAATATGCATGGGCCATACCAATCAAAAACAAAACTGGAATAGGAGTCAAAAACGCCATGCAGTCTATTTTCAATAGTAGCGGTGGTAGAGTGCCGAAGAACCTTCAAACAGATGACGGAAAAGAATTTTTCAACCAAATCTTTCAGCATCTGATGGAAAAATATAATATTAATCATTACTCAACATTAAGCATAAAAAAAGCATCGATTGTGGAACGCTTCAATAGAACTCTGAAAAATCTTTTTTGGCGGCAATTCAGTGCAAATGGTACATATCAATGGGTTAAAAACATAAAGGCTTTAACAAATCAGTACAATAAAACTATGCATCGTACGATAAAGATGCGGCCTATTGACGTTAACAAATCAAATGAATCCAGCTTACTATCCTCAGCTTTCAATCATACTAAAACTTATGGATGGCCAAAATATAAGGTTGGCGAGCATGTTCGCATCAGTAAATACAAGCATCTGTTCGAGAAGGGCTACACACCAAACTGGACAACTGAAATATTTAAAATTCGTCGAGTGCAGCTCACGAATCCAGTTACATACTTACTTGACGACTACCAAGGAAACCCGGTTCGAGGCTGTTTCTATGAACTGGAGCTGAGCAAAACAAAATACCCAAATGATTTCCTAGTGGAAAAAGTTTTCAAGGCGAAAGGATCCAAAGTCTACGTTAAATGGCTAGGATTTACAAAAGAACACAATTCATGGATAAATAAGAATGATTTATTGTAACAATTTTGTTGAACTTATCTACAATAAACATTATTTTTTCTTATAATGCTACGTATATTTATTTATTAAACTATTGCCCCATGCTAATGTACTACAAGAATTAGGTATGATGATTCTTTTATCATCATCACCCGATAGGCTTACTTTATTCACTAATCTAGTATAAATAAGATGCTTATCACATCTGAACACATACATTTTGCTAAACATTTTAATTTTATTATTTTGAGCACATTTAAGAAAGTCTGATGGTTCTATTTCTCTATTTACTACAGATTTTTTTATTCCTTTTATTTTTTTAATGCATGATTCATCGGTAACTATACAATAAGATTTAGCTTTAGTGCCCATGAATTCTGTAATGGGAGCTAGAGGGCTTTCATCCTTAAATTTCCCCAGCACTTTTTTGTTTGCATGTGGAATATGATATGGGTTATCTATGTCATAATTGCTTGTATCAAATAAGCTAATGTTATTTTTAATGTCTTCATAAATATCGGATGTTTCAATATCGTAGATGAATGAGTCTGTGTCCATATAGAGAAGCTGCGCCCGATCTTTATATTTATTTTGAATAAAATTATAATGAAAATCATACATGAGTGTTTTCGATAAATCAAGAATTGCGAACCCGGTATATATAGGCTTTTTATATTCGACATTCACCCGATTCATTTGAATCAGAACCAAATCCTCATTGAGTTCTTTACTACTGTGAAAGTTGGGTCTACTAATATAATAATTGGCCCCTTTTTTCTTGCCAATGTTTTCCCAATGGGTTGAAACTTTTACATCAACATGCTTGTCCACGTTTTCCATCGTTTTACCAAAAACGCTGTTGTTCATTAATTTATAAAAGTCTTTTTCGAAATCAGTTGCGGCTTTTGTACGCATTTCGGTATTTAAGTCTATGTAAGTTTTTAGCCAGGGTGACTGAGTAAATTCTAATGCCTGGTTTATCTTTACTAATTTGAGCCCGAACCGTAAACACTGTTTTAAATTTCTATAATGAATAATATAATTCTGTTTATCAGATTCAGTTGCCAGCAATTTTTTGTATTTTGAAGTTTCAAGAGGGGGAACCTGATTTTCTGGGCAAAATGGGAGATCATTATGAGCCGAATGGAGTTCTACTGGATAATGTAAGTCAACAGACAAAATGACACCCTTAGATGCATCGTCTTCAATATTCATTACATCCAAGCGTTCAATTTCATGGCTATTTAGCCAGCAGAAGTCGCTAATGGGTAAGTGCTGACTCATTGCCCACCCGTAAAGATTATTCGCATCCACATACAAAATGTAGTTACTAGCAAGATTTGAGTCATATTGGGAGATGTATTTGTTATTTGCCCTTGCATGTCTCTTACTGCATTGGCATAGCCCGCCCCTTATCCCACGCTTTACAAACTGGTACATGTCAATATCGGTCAACAATTCCAGCTCGACTTTAGTGCTTTTCAGCATACTATCCCAACTAAGTGAGGGCGCTGTGAAATAATGAGCCGGATCAAGCTTATAGGTCTGCCAGCATACATTTCTGAACTCCTCAAATATATCTGTCAGTAGCAGCACATCTGTGATCAGGTAAATATCCGAGCATTGGCCTAGAGTTTGGCAGTTGAATTTTCTCCAAACATTTTGAGCGTGGTCATACTCTGCGTACTCATAAGGAAAAACACCTTTCTTAACGACAAGTTCAAGAAGCTCATCGTCGTGATGATATCGACGGGTTTCGAAAAATTTGTCTTTGCTGAGGTTTTGGGCAAGTTGGTCTAAACTACAGCTCATGAATCGGTATGAGTCGATAAACCTTAACGCAATGTTTTGTTCATCGATCCTCATGTATTTCGTGAAGGAAATGTATTTCTCCTTATTTTTGGGAATGACACTGATATTATTAGAATCCCCTCCAAAGTTTGGAAATATGAAATGGGCGTCGTAGCCACTCAAGTTATGGAAAACAATTGGAATGAACTTGGGCACTCTATAAAGAAGATTGCAATTATTACATGCTGCACCTCGAAATGCTCCAGTTAAATGACAATGGTCTTGCACTTTCTGAATTTCCGGTCCAAATTTTTGTCCACATATATGACAAGATATAGAGGCTAGAAACTGTGTTTCCTCTGCAGCTGTTATTTACATCGGCTTACTGTTTTTTAAGATTTTGATTATCTTCTCAACATCACGCTGCAGCCTAGTCAAGAAAACATCAACACAGCCTTCACCCCGAAATATTTCTAGTTTGTTAAGAGATGAGTCATAACTACATTTGATATAATATGCAAAACTGAATGGTAAATGCCGATGAGTGCTCTCTGTAAATGAACTTTTAGGGCAAGGTGAACATGAATGAATAGGTTGCAATATAGCTTCGAAATCTGCATAGACTATGAAGGGGACTTTGAGCTGCTTCCCGAAATTTTCGAATTTCAAAATTTTATCATCGTCTGTTGGTAGAATTGTGCGGATTTTATTGCAATCATGCTCAATATGTTTATTATATCGCTCAATTGTTATGAATTTTATGAGGCAACCATCACATAAATATGATCTATGCTCGTAGCGGAACAATCCACTTCTCACCAACCGGCTTAGATTTTTTATCCAGCAGTAATGGCCATTACTACCACTATCGTTCTCAATATAGAGTAAATTTATGTGCTGCTCTTGTCTATTTTTAGAATAATAAAATGGGCCAATAATTGAACCGTCCCTCCACCCATAAACGTTGACACTTATCCCATTCGTTTGTTCAACAATGGGGATATCGTCCAAACAAATCGGCATACTAACACCCTCCAAGTTTAAAACACTTGAATAAGATGGGTATGAGCTGATGCGGTCACAGTGTAGCTCAGCAGGATATAAAGCTGAAACAATAGCCCAGGCAAAACATGCATCATCAGGATTTTTAATATTAACACATGCTTTTTTCAAGGCAACTTCTTTTGGCAGTGGTAAATAGGATCCCCCGTGAAATGGCTCATATTTATTAATGTTGACTTGTAAGTAGAGAACCTGCTGGAATGCCCATCCACTATCCCGCTCTTGAAACTCTTCACTTTTCTTTAAAATAATAGCCGAAAAATTCTGATACACTTCATCAAGGTCGCATCCGATAGTAACTACAACATTTTTGGTATTAAACGATTTCAAATCACTCGAGCTATTTTCTTTGTTCACATCGAATTTAATGTAAATTGCAAACAGTTCTACATTGACTTTCACCGTAGTAAGCTCATGAAATTGATTTTGCAATAGTTCTTTGAAACAATTATTCTCTCCTCTCAAAAACTCCTCAATGCTTGATTTCTCATTTGCGTTATTAATCTGGTATGAGGCTATTTGACTTGCAAATGCTTGCAAAATTTTCTTCACCTTCTCGTCTTAAACATTATTTATTTTACCGACATTTATTTTATGTAAATTACTTCTCAGATGATTTTTAAAATATGATTTTATAATGTCTTTTTCACAAATATGACAATGCATAGTATCAGCATTATCATGCTTTCTTTTGATACCTCTACTCTGAACTTCCACCACTTGATTATTTTCGGACATGGACTCATTCAACTCAAGATTCGAGCTCTCGCGATCTGGCGCTTTAACAAGGGGGGCCTGTGCATATGATGAGCTATCTCTATTATGTTTTAACTTAATATGCCTTTTTAAATTCCACGAATTAGTGAAACCTACTTTACATAAACTACATATGGACTTTTTTCGTTCATGTACACTCTCAATGTGACGCTTCAAATTATCCGGCCTATTAAAACTTTTGCTACAATTGGGGCAGTCAAACATTATAGATTATATATATAGTAAAATTTTATTATATACTTGATCAAATATAAAGAGCATATATATAATAATAATTAAAATATGTGTCGCGATGATGTTGAATCTCCCGGAACTATCAATGTTTTCCACTGCGAGTAAATTGTGTCGTCAATAGTGTCTTCTTCGTTTGCATAAAATTCCGGCTTCTCTATTTCATCGACTGGGTTCTTCGCAACAGATTTTCCAATATCAACCAGATGTAAGTCGTATATGCCTGCACCGTCTTTGACTAGACCTTTCGATGTAATCGCCAACGAACTTTGCCTTATAATTTCCAACGTTTCCCCAATTAGCTTGTTGTACCGGTCAGGCAAGAACAGTACGTTCTCTTCCAATTCAAGGCAAATTTTTTCGCCAAATTTTGTTTTCTTCACGCTACCATTCAGCACTTTGTACGGCTGGTTAATAACCAAGTCTTTTACGCTAATACAAGGCTTAAAATATCTCGCGATATCGTTGAATGCTTGTATTGCTTCTATTTTGGCTTTTTTTATAGTAGCGTCGCGATTTTTGCCTACTGAGCTAATTGGGCGTTTTAAACCTGGAAGCGGAAGAAAACTACTTTTTTATTTCCAATCTGCTTCACTGGCTCAAATTATTTTCATACAGACACACACATAAACAACCATATACATACACATGGATATAGAGGCACAATTTTAACCGATTTCAACAACATAATTTTTTTTTTACGCTTCTATTTTCACTAACTCTATATATATATAGAAAATTGGTACTTACCAGCTATTCCATAATTAATTTAGCACTTTAACACTTTTTAATATATTTGTTACTAGCACTTTGCAGTCACTGGCACTAAACGTTTCTGATGTAGATGACACACACATAAACAACCATATACATACACATGGATATAGAGGCACAATTTTAACCGATTTCAACAACATAATTTTTTTTTTACGCTTCTATTTTCACTAACTCTATATATATATAGAAAATTGGTACTTACCAGCTATTCCATAATTAATTTAGCACTTTAACACTTTTTAATATATTTGTTACTAGCACTTTGCAGTCACTGGCACTAAACGTTTCTGATGTAGATGCTTGCAAACAGCCTCCTTTTAAAGCAATCTCTTATCACGCAACTACACTTTTTTTACACGCTGTATCATATTGTCGTATAGTTCTCATTGACCGGAAATCCTGACCGGAAAGTGCGAAGAAGTTAGCTCAGAATACATGACAGGACTACAGCTAATGATAGAAACGACGAACAGCAAAAGCATAAGAGTACTAGCAATTTATAAATCGCCCACTATAGATAATGATAGTTTCACCTCAGATATTTATAGTAAGGTTTTAGATAACAATAACGTTGATATTGACGTAATTATAGGCGATATTAACATCAACTTATTAGACAATTCGAGTACGACAAACAATTATCTGACCGCACTTAATAGTTTAGGTTTTGTTTCGTACGTCAACAAGCCTACTCGAATTGATGGTAATAGTAGCTCCTGCATTGACCATGTTCTTCTAAGAAAACGGATAAGTTCTCAATTTAATGTTGTAACACCAATTATATTAGAAAATAGTATAACGGACCATCACACTGTTCTACTTAAAATCGAGGTTGACAAAAACCTAATAGAAACAACCAAAAACACAGGAATGAAGGTGTTAAAAAATATAAAATACGACGAAATCAAACTCAAAATTGGACTAGTTGATTGGAATCACGTTATAAACATTGAAGACAATGCTAATATATCTGCATATAAATTCATAATGCAGATTAAAAAAATCATTGATGAATCAACCTCTTTCCAAATTATTCCCAATAAATATGCGCCGCTTAAACAATGGATGTCCTTGGGAATCATAACGTCAATTAGAAAGAGAGACAAACTCAAAAAAGCATTGAATAGAGAACCCTTTAATATCCAATTACAGTCACATTATAAAAAATACAGAAATAAACTAGAAATTATCAAGCGAGAGGCGAAAAGAAATTATTATCAACGATTAATAAACAACTCAAATAACAATAATAAACAGTTGTGGAATATTGTAAGTGAAATGACAAAATCAAAATCGGCCAACAACTTCACCACGGAAGTAGTCAACAGCTTACTGCAAAATGTCACAAAGGAAACAAACGATGATGATAATCGTATATTAGCGAACCACTTCAAAGATTATTTTATAAACATTGGAGAGAATATAACACGTAACATTAATAACGATTTGCCAACACCCCCTATATCAAACCTTTGTGACCTAAAAACAAATCTACATTTGCATAAAATCACTAATAAGGAATTATCTGACATAATAGGATCATTAAAAATAAACTCAGCACCAGGATGGGATGGTTTAAATAGCAAGTTATTACACAAAATAAAAAGTGACATTGTCTCACCCTTGGCTAAGTTACTTAATAAGTGTTTAGATGAAGCAACTTTCCCGTTGGCTTTCAAAAAAGCTGTTGTTATTCCAATATTTAAAGGTGGTAGCAACTATGAACTTAATAATTATCGACCAATATCACTCCTGTCGACTTTTGCCAAGATATTTGAGCGCTGTATTAAAAACAATCTGACCAAATACCTCACGGAAAATAACATAATATCGAAACAACAATACGGATTTCGCGAAGGACTAAATACAGAAGAGGCTGTAATAAATGTGTCAAACTTCCTATATGAAGAAATTAATAAGAACAATAAACCCTTAGCAATATTTATGGATATAAGGAAAGCATTTGACACAGTACCCAATGATTTGCTATTAACCAAATTGGAAAGAATCGGTATTGTAGGCAAAACTCTAAATCTTTTCCGATCTTACTTAAGCTTACGCCAGCAGCGGGTAAAAGTTAATGACACGATGGGAGATTGGCATAGTAACCTAGATATTGGTCTACCACAAGGAACAGTACTTTCACCTATCCTATACACTATTTATGTGAATGACCTACTCAATTGTCTTGAAAGCGAGAATTCTAAGATGATAGCATTTGCAGATGACACGGTAATGTTAATATCTACCACTAGTTGGAGTGATACATGGTTGTTAGGACAATCTAATATGACCACAGTGCAAAGATGGCTTTGTGGTCATCGGCTTAGTTTGGATGCACAGAAAACTAAAGCCATGGCATTTTCGCTGAAAATAACCGGTCAGCCGGTTTTTAATACATTTACATTACATCACCATAAATGCAGGCGCCAAGAAGATGCACCGTGCAGCGATATATGTCGAGAAATACAGGTTGTAGATGAAATCAAATATCTTGGCGTAACTATGGACAAATACCTCAAATGGAATAGGCACACGGAAATGATAAACGCGAAGCTAAGACGCAGTATATATCTTTTCTATTGGTTGCGTGATATCCTTACCCAGGACCAATTGAAAATTATATACTTTGCTTTGATACAGTCTACTCTGCAATACTGCATAGCTGTTTGGGGTGGAACCTATATTTCACACCTAGCAAACATAAAGACGACTCAGAAACACGTACTAAAAGTAATATATAAATTACCTCGTCAATTTTCCTCGTTGGAACTTTTTACGTTAACTAAGGTATTCGACGTCAAAAAGCTATATGTGAAATCTGTGTTATACTACACGTATAAATACGAAAGGCAGAATCTGATTTGCCATGACCAGGATACTAGACATAGCTACAACAGAATTGTTGTTCCTTATTGTAATAAAACACAAATCCAAAAATACGTTACATACATCGGTCCTAAATGCTATAACGACCTCCCTACAGTTTTAAGAAATATAAATTCATTGACACGTTTTAAATATAGCGTTAAAAAATGGCTCCAGTCTATATCAAATGAAGAATTTTATGCTATATTCAGCTATGTATAAAAATAATAGAATCAATCTAAAGGTATAACGTTAGCGATCGTTCTCTTATGCAAATGAATCAAATGAATTATAATAAGTTAATGATAGATTTATATTAGTATAGTTGTAAAAGCTTAAGTCTCCTACCACAAGCTTAGCTTATAAGGAGGCTCTTACACAAGCATAAATTTAGAGTTCTAAACTTTTTGATGTAAGAGTTTTTGTGAAATAAATCAAAATTGAATTGAATTCCCACGCGTTACGCAAACGTCATCGCCCGCATTAACGTCATCCCCCACATTAACGTTATCCTCCTCAGTGACGTCATCCTCCACATCAACGTCATCCTCCTCAGTAACGTCATCCTCCTCAGTGACGTCACCCTCCTCAGAGGAGGAGGATGAGGATGAGGGTCTAGAACCGCTATTCTCTATCTACTCTAGCTGCTGCTGGTAGAACGGCGCGATGTTTCTTCTTAATGTACGAAGCTTCTCTTCCTCCGAGCAACTATTCTTCAGTTTGCCGAAGAGACGCTCCATGACCGCCACATACACCCCCATAGACTCATTCTCTCCTTGGGTGCGTCTCCGAATCTCCTCCCAGAGGCGATCCTCGTAGTCTGAGGGCAAACATTCTGCCTTCAACTCCGCCACCAACTCGTCCCAACACCCAACAATGCTTCGGTTAACCCTAAACCAAATTAGAGCCCACCCGTCGAAGAGATCGACTGCTGCCCTGAAAAGCTGCGATTTGGTGAGTCCACCCGCCTGATGCAACTCTTCAACCCGTTCTAAAAAGGCATTAACCGAACCTGTCGAATCACCACTGAATTTAAGGCCCCATTTCGCCACTTCCGCTAGATTAGTGCCTCGTGTTGTTGGTGTTGCAGAGACCGCTTGGTCTTCGCTCGGCTGTTCCGCCTCATCGCCGCTTGAATCTTCTACCTTCTCCACCAAGAAACCCATCGCCAGGATGAACCTATTCCGTAGTGATCTCGCTTCATTCTTTTGCTCGATGGTCACCGCCTGCATATTCTCCAGCCGCCGGAAGCTGAATTCGATTTTCGCTCTCACCTTGAGATAATCCGATGCCGTCTTATCGCCTGTAACCCGAGCTACCAGTTCTTCAACTTCCGATGCTTTTGCCAACAGTTCCGCATGGTCCGTCACGTAGTCGACTGAGTAGTCTGCCGCGACATACGATGTATCTAGCTCCGTTTCAGCCTTTAGCGCCGCCCTCAAAGATTTTCTCATCGCGTCCACTGTGTCTGCTGAGAAACCCCGGATAGCGAGCTCATATGTAAGCTCGTCTTTGTTTAGACGATCCACCGAAATTTTCATGACGACTAGGCTCCTCGTATAATCCGAAAGTTATTAGAAAAATTTCCCTCTCCTCAGTTCCGTACGTCTGTAACGATATTCCCTAAGATTCCTTTGATCAAACCTATGAAAGCAGCCTCTGATCCACTATTCCGCGCACCCTTGAACCTGTCCACAAAAATTCTAACTTATTTCCATCACCACTTACAGTTCACTATAACCTGCAAACGTTTCAAAATTCAATTTGCCCTCCGTGACTTCGGGGCCGTATATTTTAATCCATGTGGAATATATGTAAAAGATTCAACTAATATATGCATGCCCCAGAGACGCTTATAGCCACGAAATAACTCTACTTACTAATCACTCGCTACACACTTCACTTCAGAAATTCTAATATCGTATGGCGCACACCAACAACACCGAATCCCTTCAATGCCAACCGTCTTCCACAAGAAAAAGAAATGCCTCTCAATAGCCCACTCAACACTTCAAATGCATTCCAAATGCGATTCGCATTCATACGAGTATATTTCACAATGCACACTCACACCTGTCCACACTGTACACACTTTGGCTCGCACAATCCAGAATTCAGATAGGGATATGATAATTTTGCATTAATAATATATATATAATATGAAAAAAATTTCATGCAAGTTTATAAATTCCATGTTCGGAAATATTCAAAATATCTGTCTTCTCATGTAAACCGTAAACAACAGTATCGCAATTTCCGTGTACGATAATCTTAGATACGAATTCCAATTAACATGAATTCCCGCGCCTAAAGGCCTTCTCACAATTTGGGACTTGGCTAATCAATTACTGTACGGCTACCGCAAATTAACGTTACGCCACCAGAACAGTTATGTGCCCCACGTTGGGCGCCAATTTGTTACCGTTATTCTTCTACGGTGGTATTTAACAAATTTTAACTCTCTTGAACCCCAAGTCGATAATTTCGGGGGCCTATGCTCACCGGAGATGGGGGTGGGTCGGGCGCCACTCGCTTTACGACCCCGAAATTACGCTTACCGGCGCTCGGAAGCGAGCAAATGCGACGGTTTCGCGCTAAATGTAGAGTGCAAAAATACACGCTAGCGGTTTCCAAAAAAAATAACACAACCGTTAATTGACGAAGGTTTTAGATTCACACTATTGGCACTTACGCACTATCCTAAAACGGCGCCGCGGAAGTTAGACTTTAACAACTCTACTAATTTTCTCTATGTATAACGTCTACAGTTACTTGTTTTGCTAATTTCGATATTAAGAAAAACTTAACCTACTTACAACTTAAGATCTTCCCTCGGTGTACTCGCCACGGTTCGCCTGATTCAATTCCACTTCGCACGTAACTCCACACTAACCCCTTTGGGAAACTCGATTTCTTCTTCAACCCTTTTCGCTCTACAGCTTCGATAACCTAAATCACTCGTTCTTGTCTGGTCTTCGTTTTCTTCTTCAAAACCCTTTTCGCTCTGCAGCTTCGACAATCTACACCACTCGTTCTTGTCCGGTCTTCGTTTTCTTTTTCAAAACCCTTTTACGCAGTCGTCGCCCTCGGTATCTATTCTTTTCCGATCCGCCAAATGACCCAGCTTGTCTCTCGACCGGGGTAGATTCAAAAAGGACCTATCCATCGCCTGTCCAGCTCGCAGGCCACCTTCGATCCCACTTGTTGAACTGGCTTGCGGAATTTCGGGGAAAACCGTATTTTCTCCCACAGTTCAATTCCACTATTATTCGTTAATGTGCATTGCCGTGATGTGCATGGTCAGCCCAAGTGCATTCGGTCATTGCACTTTTGCACCTGGCATTGCGCTCGAACTTACGAGACACATGCATGGCAACGCCTTGGTACATTCCGGAACGCGGTCCGTTCCTCAGGCGTTCCGCCAAGCTGTAACTGACACTTGAACTGTCAAGTTCATGTTTTTCTTTCGCCAAGACACGGCCTAGTTTTCGAGCGATCAATAGTACATCAATTTCGGTTGAAATACGATCTCAGCACGAACCAGAATTTCCCAAGCAGACTGTAGGATACTCAAGAACCTTGCCCGAATAATCGGGCCGGCAGAATTTATTGTTATAGGTCACATTCTCAAGATAGATTCACTTTGTATTGCCGTTCACACAACAGTGAATGGTCAGCCTGGGATTCTTTTTTCTAGATTTCTTCGTGATGTCTATCCACTGCATCGTACTCCCCGAGCACAAGTATCTTCTCGATTTTATAAATCTTGACATTGCATTCAATACTGTCAGGAAGTATGCGGACCAAACGGCCCGAATCCCGTGACCATTATCAATTTCCCATCCATTTCGCACCAATTTCACTGGCCCAGTAAGTTATGAACACGACCACTGCTAATTTTTGCCATCTCGGATCGGACATTGGTGCATAACCTTTGGATAATGGTAATCTCGATTCCTACGTCTGTCAGGTGAGTACTTTGACGATGTTTTTTTTTTTATCAAGTCTGTTATGGGGGTGACTCGGCCCCACGATCAGCTTCGAGGAATACCGGGTCCTGGCGAATGCGCGCCTTGGTTTTGATATTGGCCGTTTTTGTCAGGATTCGCTGGGGCTCGAAGCTTTATCTACTATTCGTTACAATTTGTAATCATTCTCTATAACATTATTACTTAGTCTACGATTCACTATGATGAACTCATTATTTACAACGTACCTCCTTCGTTTCTCTATACCGCAAGCGTGTCCGTGGTTATTGGTTAATAAGACGTTCACCTTCCACCGATACGGCTCGCGAGCGTGATCGACCGTGACACCCCCCTCTCTTCAGAGAATTCCCTGGGAATTCTCGACGTTATTTCACCACGACACCGCGTGAAACTATATTCTGATTCGAAACTTGAGATTTCGGTACGCTTTGACTTCTCGTAAAGTTTATTCCGGCTGTTCACGTTCCCTATCTGAACTCTCGATTGCTCCTCATGTCATCTGGGTGTTACACCCGTCAGTCGCACCACGCGCTTTCACACTACCAATCACGTATACAATTTATCATGCATGCATATGTGTCACGACTAATAGCTCGAAATGGTGTTGTTATCTGTATCTTTAACATTCCGATATTCTAATACGACCTGAACTCGATTTTAGGATAAAACCCAAGGGAAATCAAGGAAAGGAAAAAAGAAATCCAGGATAAAAAGTCGAGAAGCGCAAAACAAGACGAAAGAGGAGAAACGGGAGGAAAAAAAAATATCAAATACGCCCAACAGAAGCACGGAAGTCACGCCCCAACTATGGTATGTCATTTCATTTTTTGTAACCCTTTCTTTTCTGGCACTATCTCTATCCCTGCATGTTAGTGTTATCCGTCTCGACTCGTGGCATGAACGGTGTTGGTATATGTCTACTTTATACATGCAAAATTCTAAAATGTACTGAACTTGATTTTAGGAACACCATTCCCACTACCGCCCACAGGGAAAATTGAAGGGACAAACGCAAAGGAAACGAGATGAACACGAAAAAGGAACCCCGAAAGAGAGAGAAACGACAAGAAAAAGAACGAAGGAAAAAAAAAGGAAAAAAAATAAACCTAAATCGGATCCACCACCAACCTGACGGTATTGCTTTCACGTACAGTCATACTAGTACTAATATCTTATACAGTCAACCTCTCTACTAACTTGAACTCAATCTTAACTACAGTTTTAACTATGATTACCTGACTGAGCTATCCATTAATTTAAACACCACCACCCGATTATCCTTACGATATAATCCACCACCAGGCTAATTTTTAACCACCACCACTACGCTATCTTATTCCTAATTAAAACCTATCTTGTGCCTTTCCACGAAAGGCCAAATGTCCAGATATCGCACCTCGCGATCTGATCATTGAGTAAGCACATATTCAAGGCCCCTAATTTGCTACCATCACCGTACAAGGTCTCACGAATTCCCTATTCTATCAACCTGCGACTATGTTATCCTAAAGTAACCCCTTCTCACCCTCTTATAGTATAATAACAACTCCTAACTAAAAGTCTCCGCTGACGCCTATAACAAATCTCCTAGCTATCTTTAGGTTCGGGAATGCATTCGACATACCGTTTAAGGTCTTTCGCATGCCAATTTCCAGCAGGTTTCCCCTTCTCGTCAACTAACTCGTAGGTCCACGCCGACGTCTTCCTTCCCAGCGTGAAAGGACCGACGTACGCCGGGCCCAATTTAGCCGAAAAATTCCTACTGGCGTCCGACAACACGTAATTCTTCCGCCAAACTCTTTGCCCTAGCTGGAAGTTCTCTGCGCGTCGACGGAGATCATACCGTTTTTGGCTGGAAGCCGCCGCCCGCTTCATTCTCTGGCCTACCTCTTCCCGTATCCTTTCTAAATTCCTCGCATTTTTGAGTGGTGAAAACGTTTCTTGCGCCCCTGCTGGTGGCTCCATTTCTTCCCTAAACGTGATCATCTCTATCCCGAAGTTTAGAAAGTAAGGAGTGAAACCCGTGGCTTCGTGTTTATACGTGCGTAGGGCGCACGCGATCTGAGCCAGGTACTGATCCCATACGCGATGGTTGTCGGAGACATAGCATCGCAACATGCATTTTATATCTTGATTTCGACGTCCAGCCGGATTCGCCTGTGGGTGATACAACGCCGTAAAACTAATTTGTACCCCGTACTCCTCCACGGCCTGCCGAAATTGTCTGCCAACGAATTGCACTCCGTTATCACATACTAAAACCCGAGGGACCCCGTATACCAGGAATACATTTTCCTCCAACAACCGGAAAACGGCTGATGCTGTCGCCGACCGTAATGGCAGTATCACCGAATATTTCGTGACATAGTCGATAATTGTCAAGATATAAGCATGGCCCCTCGTGGACCGTGGAAGCGGTCCGACGAGATCCACGCAGATCATCTCCCATGGAGATCTAGCTTCGCCGGTCCTAGTGGACATTAGGCCAATCGGCGCTTTACGCTCCACCTTGCACGCCTGGCATACTTTACAGCTCTTCACGTACCTATTGATATCTGTTCGCATTTTCGGCCAATAAAAGTTTTGCGTGATCCGAGCCAACGTGCGTGCGGCACCCATATGCCCCGCCTTCGGATCGTCATGGTATCGCTTGAGTATAGCTCCCCTCTCTACCTTAGGAACCGCCTTCTTCCACTTCATGTCGACTTCTCCGCCCACTACTATTCCCGGGGATTGTTTCCACAATACATCTCCTAAAATTTTCCACTCCGAGTACCTGTCTGGGTCATCCCGTACCCTATCCAGCATTTTTGAATACCACTTCTCTGGCCCCTGAGAAACGGAGACTACGTCTACCCCGTTGACCGCTCGCGACAGCGCATCGGGCACTAGGTGTTCCTTCCCCCGCCGGTGGACTACTTCGAACTCGAACTGCTGTAGTCTTACTGCCCACCTCGCTAATCTGCCCGTCGGATCCTTAAGATTGTGAAGCCAAACCAGCGAATGATGATCAGTAATAACTACGAATCGGGTCCCCTCTATGTAGGGCCGAAACTTCTCGACAGCCCATAATACGGCTAAACACTCTCTTTCCGTCACGGAGTATTTCCTTTCTTGCTTTGAAAGCGCCCGACTCAGGTAACACACCACCTTCTCACCCGTTGGATGTGCCTGGCTTAGTACGGCCCCTATACCCACGTCTGACGCATCTGTTTGTACCTTGAAAGGAAGTGTAAAGTCGGGGCACGATAATACCGGTGCCGTTGTGAGCCTTTCTTTACACGCATTGAACGCACGGGCACACTTGTCAGTCCACTCGAACTTGCGTCCTTTTTTCAATAAATCGCTTAGAGGCGCCACCATTGTTGCGTGATCCGACATGAAACGGCGGTACCAGGACACCATCCCCAACAATTGCCTGATCTGCTTAACGGAAGTGGGACGTGGGAATTCTTTCACCGCTTTCACCTTTTCGGGGTCTACATGTAGGCCCTCGACATCAATCAGGTAGCCAAGATATTTCAATTGCGCCCTGCAAAATTGACATTTTTCTCTCGAGACACGCAATCCCGCTTCTCTCAACCGAACAAATACTTCTTTCAGCACTTCCAAATGCCGCTCAAACGTCTCGGTTACAATTATTACGTCGTCAAGGTACGTAAAGACGAAAGGCTCCAGTGCAGGTCCGGGTACTGTGTCGATCAGCCTTTGCCAAGTGGCTCCCGCATTGTGGAGTCCAAAAGGCATCCTCAAGAAGTGGAACAAGCCCCTTCCTGGTACGGTAAACGCAGTATATTGCCTAGAGTCCTCAGCCATTGGCACTTGCCAATACGCAGACTTAACGTCCAGCGTCGACAGATACTTGGCATTCCTCAGCTTGTCTAGGGTAGCCGAGATGTACGGCAGCGGATATGCATCTTTTTCAGATACCGCGTTCACCTTCCAAAAGTCCACGCAGAACCGGCAGGACCCATCTTTCTTCCGGACCAATAAAATGGGTGAGGACCATGGGCTTGACGACGGTTCAACCACACCCATCTGCTGCATCTCGTCCAGCTCCTTATTTATCTGGCTCTGTACCGCCGGTGAGACCGGATAGTAACGTTGCTTGATCGGCGAGGCTGTAGTCTTGATAGCGTGCTTCACCCCTTTCGCGCAGCCCAGCCCGTCACCCATTAAGCCGAATTGCTCCTCCAACAATCCTTCTAGAGTCTCTACCTCCCCTGGCGATAAACGAGTCCAACTCCACAGTGCTTGACCCGAGCCCCCTTCAACCGAAGCCACGGAAGTCCACTGCCGCCCTTCCATATCCAAAACTACACCGAATCGCTGCCAGAAGTCGATGCCTAAGATTATTTCCTGCGGTATCGATAAAATGATCAATGTTTCAAGTCTATGTCTACGCCCGTTCAAAACAAACTCCAACCCCACAGTCCCGTCTACCATACACGTCACTCCGTTCGCGAGCCGAACCTCTTCAACTCCGTCTCGCTTCAGTACCAACCCCTTACCTGCCAATCGTGACCAACCTTTCCAGCCCAGAATCGTGCGACTCGCACCCGAATCTAACAGTCCCTCCATCATCGTACCCTCGACCTCCACTTTTAAGTGCGGGCGACTGTCGAGACTATTATGTACTAACGCGTAGTCAACGTTAGCCCGGTGTCTTCCCCGTTTCGGCCTTGATTTCGTGTTTGCTCGGCTGCCTAGCGAGCACGACGGGTGTTTCCCGACCCCTGCGCGCCCTGCCGCTCTTAGATGTCAGAACCGCTAGCTCTCGCCTGACAGGATGGACATGTGGACCGCATTACTCCCGGTCGTCCACATCCAAAGCAACGCCTCGGCTCGGAGCACTCCCTCGACATATGTCCTTCTCTCTTACAATTCCAACATCTAACCCGCCTAGGATCCGACATTACCGCCACCCGTTCCGTAGCATCAGTACTCACGTACGCCAAGTCGGGCTCCAGACATCGCCTCGATCGCGTATTTGGGGGCACAAACGCTGCCACCGATACCCTCGTAGCATCTAAGGTACGCCCCATCCTCACCAGTTCTGATATGGACGATATTTGCGTTAGACCTAGCTGCTGCTGGTAGAACGGCGCGATGTTTCTTCTTAATGTACGAAGCTTCTCTTCCTCCGAGCAACTATTCTTCAGTTTGCCGAAGAGACGCTCCATGACCGCCACATACACCCCCATAGACTCATTCTCTCCTTGGGTGCGTCTCCGAATCTCCTCCTCCCAGAGGCGATCCTCGTAGTCTGAGGGCAAACATTCTGCCTTCAACTCCGCCACCAGGCGATCCTCGTAGTCTGAGGGCAAACATTCTGCCTTCAACTCCGCCACCAACTCGTCCCAACACCCAACAATGCTTCGGTTAACCCTAAACCAAATTAGAGCCCACCCGTCGAAGAGATCGACTGCTGCCCTGAAAAGCTGCGATTTGGTGAGTCCACGCGCCTGATGCAACTCTTCAACCCGTTCTAAAAAGGCATTAACCGAACCTGTCGAATCACCACTGAATTTAAGGCCCCATTTCGCCACTTCCGCTAGATTAGTGCCTCGTGTTGTTGGTGTTGCAGAGACCGCTTGGTCTTCGCTCGGCTGTTCCGCCTCATCGCCGCTTGAATCTTCTACCTTCTCCACCAAGAAACCCATCGCCAGGATGAACCTATTCCGTAGTGACCTCACTTCATTCTTTTGCTCGATGGTCACCGCCTGCATATTCTCCAGCCGCCGGAAGCCGAATTCGATTTTCACTCTCACCTTGAGATAATCCGATGCCGTCTTATCGCCTGTAACCCGAGCTACCAGTTCTTCAACTTCCGATGCTTTTGCCAACAGTTCCGCATGGTCCGTCGCATAGTCGAATGGGTAGTCTGCCGCGACATACGATGTATCTAGCTCCGTTTCAGCCTTTAGCGCCGCCCTCAAAGATTTTCTCATCGCGTCCACTGTGTCTGCTGAGAAACCCCGGATAGCGAGCTCATATGTAAGCTCGTCTTTGTTTAGACGATCCACCGAAATTTTCATGACGACTAGGCTCCTCGTATAATCCGAAAGTTATTAGAAAAATTTCCCTCTCCTCAGCTCCGTACGTCTGTAACGATATTCCCTAAGATTCCTTTGATCAAACCTATGAAAGCAGCCTCTGGTCCACTATTCCGCGCACCCTTGAACCTGTCCACAAAAACTCTAACTTATTTCTATCACCACTTACAGTTCACTATAACCTGCAAACGTTTCAAAATTCAATTTGCCCTCCGTGACTTCGGGGCCGTATATTTTAATCCATGTGGAATATATGTAAAAGATTCAACTAATATATGCATGCCCCAGAGACGCTTATAGCCACAAAATAACTCTACCTACTAATCACTCGCTACACACTTCACTTCAGAAATTCCAATATCGTATGGCGCACACCAACAACACCGAATCCCTTCAATGCCAACCGTCTTCCACAAGAAAAAGAAATGCCTCTTAATAGCCCACTCAACACTTCACATGCATTCCAAATGCGATTCGCATTCATACGAGTATATTTCACAATGCACACTCACACCTGTCCACACTGTACACACTTTGGCTCGCACAATCCAGAATTCAGATAGGGATATGATAATTTTGCATTAATAATATATATATAATATGAAAAAAATTCCATGCAAGTTTATATATTCCAAGTTCGGAAATATTCAAAATATCTGTCTTCTCATGTAAACCGTAAACAACAGTATCGCAATTTCCGTGTACGATAATCTTAGATACGAATTCCAATTAACATGAATTCCCGCGCCTAAAGGCCTTCCCACAATTTGGGACTTGGCTAATCAATTACTGTACGGCTACCGCAAATTAACGTTACGCCACCAGAACAGTTATGTGCCCCACGTTGGGCGCCAATTTGTTACCGTTATTCTTCTACGGTGGTATTTAACAAATTTTAACTCTCTTGAACCCCAAGTCGATAATTTCGGGGGCCTATGCTCACCGGAGATGGGGGTGAGTCGGGCGCCACTCACTTCACGACCCCGAAATTACGCTTACCGGCGCTCGGAAGCGAGAAAATGCGACGGTTTCGCGCTAAATGTAGAGTGCAAAAATACACGCTAGCGGTTTCCAAAAAAAATAACACAACCGTTAATTGACGAAGGTTTTAGATTCACACTATTGTCACTTACGCACTATCCTAAAACGGCGCCGCGGAAGTTAGACTTTAACAACTCTACTAATTTTCTCTATGTATAACGTCTACAGTTACTTGTTTTGCTAATTTCGATATTGAGAAAAACTTTACCTACTTACAACTTAAGATCTTCCCTCGGTGTACTCGCCACGGTTCGCCTGATTCAATTCCACTTCGCACGTAACTCCATACTAACCCCTTCGGGAAACTCGATTTCTTCTTCAACCCTTTTCGCTCTACAGCTTCGATAACCTAAATCACTCGTTCTTGTCTGGTCTTCGTTTTCTTCTTCAAAACCCTTTTCGCTCTGCAGCTTCGACAATCTACACCAATCGTTCTTGTCCGGTCTTCGTTTTCTTTTTCAAAACCCTTTTACGCAGTCGTCGCCCTCGGTATCTATTCTTTTCCGATCCGCCAAATGACCCAGCTTGTCTCTCGACTGGGGTAGATTCAAAAAGGACCTATCCATCGCCTGTCCAGCTCGCAGGCCACCTTCGATCCCGCTTGTTGAACTGGCTTGTGGAATTTCGGGGAAAACCGTATTTTCTCCCACAGTTCAATTGCACTATCATTCGTTAATGTGCATTGCCGTGATGTGCATGTGCAGCCCAAGTGCATTCGGTCATTGCACTTTTGCACCTGGCATTGCGCTCGAACTTACGAGACACATGCATGGCAACGCCTTGGTACATTCCGGAACGCGGTCCGTTCCTCAGGCGTTCCGCCAAGCTGTAACTGACACTTGAACTGTCAAGTTCATGTTTTTCTTTCAACAAGACACGGCCTAGTTTTCGAGCGATCAATAGTACATCAATTTCGGTTGAAATACGATCTCAGCACGAACCAGAATTTCCCAAGCAGACTGTAGGATACTCAAGAATCTTGCCCGAATAATCGGGCCGGCAGAATTTATTTTCATAGGTCAGTTTCTCAAGATAGATTCGCTTTGTATTGCCGTTCACGCCACAGTGAATGGTCAGCCTGGGATTATTTTTTCTAGATTTCTTCGTGATGACTATCCACTGCATCGTACTCCCCGAGCACAAGGATCTTCTCGATTTTATAAATTGTTATGTGCCACTCACACTTAGTGTCACATAAACAATCCAAATTGCGAAATTCATCAGAACATTAAACTCGTAAATTCATTAAATTTCATAAAGGCAACACAAGAAATTCATAAATCATAAGCCATATCCATTTCGTAGATACATTTCGTAAACAAACGCGTATTCGCATAAACAAAACACTTATGCTTAATCAACTTATGTAGCTAAATTATGCAATCTTCGAATCATCCATAATCTTTCTATAAACATAATAACCCCGAGTAATCGATCTTCAATCGAATGCGATCTTCTAAATTAAACAAACAATTTCGAAGATCGATTATGCAAACGTTTTCACCTTAATACAATTAAAGAAATTGAAATCTATAAAAAAATCGCGACAAATGCGAATTTCATAGAATTTGATTGATTATACAAACGTTTCGGCTTAATACAATTAAAGAAATTGAAATTTATAAACAAATCGCGACAAATGCAAATTTCAAAGAATTTGCTTGATTTATTATCAGAATCATTAAGTTATCGAAAGAAAGGATTGATTGACAAATTGATTGATCCACACTATAAAAGGGATGATCCAATTCATACATTCATTCAGTCAGTCGCATTCAGTCACTCGAGCCGTGATCGTTAAGCTTAAAATATTGTCTAAGGTGCTAAATTTGTGTCCAAAATAAGTTTGAAAGAAGAATTTGTGAAGTGAAATAAATAATATGTGTTTGTGAAGGAAACGAATTTTATTTGCCCATAACAGACGAACATAAATTTGGTGTCAGAAGTGGGATAGTTAAAACATTGTTAACTATCCAGTGATTCGAACGTTACCTCGCGTGTTAGTGTTTTAAAAAAATAAAGAACCATTTTGAAGCCGCAATATTTGCTGGTATTTCCAGAAACAATTTGAATCGCATTAAGTGTCGGTGTTTGTTTTTGGGACAAAATTTTAAGCCACATTAAGTGTTGGTGTTCTTTTTATAAAAACCCACTTTAAGGTGGACACAAAGGTGATTACTGGGCAAAAATCGTTACATTGTAAATATATACACATATTTCACTCTGTCGGACGGACAAAGACAACAATAAATTATTTTCACTCTGTTAGACGAACAGAGGCAGCGCACTCTATTTTCACTCTGTCGGACGGACAGAGGCAGCATTAATTATTTTCACTCTGTTGGACAGGCAGAGGCAGCGCACTCAATTTTCACCTTACTGGACTAGTAAGGGCAGCTATATATCCCTGTTTCAACAAGATAACCAACAAGCTTCAGCAATTTAATAACAATATGTAAGTGGAATTATTTCTATTTATAAATTCAAAGTTTATATTTTTATTCAATTAAATTTAAATTCAAAATTCAATTAAATTTAAATTCAAAGTTTACATTTTTATTCAATCAAATTCAAACTCAAAATCCAATTAAGTTTAAATTCAAAGTTTAAATTTTTATTCAATTAAATTCAAATTCAAAATTCAATTAAATTTAAATTCAAAGTTTATATTTTTATTCAATTAAATTCAAATTCAAAATTCAATTAAATTTAAATTCAAAGTTTACATTTTTATTCAATTAAATTCAAATTCAAAATTCAATTAAATTTTAAGTATATATATACATATATTGTGAATCATGGCTCGAAACGCGGACTCAACCCTTAACGAACCTCAAAATGAGGACGCGAACGAATTATTCTCTGAACTTTCGGAGAATAATCAAACCGAAAAAATCAATGTGTTAATCCTCCTTAAATTCATAAAACCGTTTAATGGTGATCGCGATAAGTTAAATTCATACATTACTAGCTGCAATCGTGCTTTTAAATTAGCATACATAAAACAGAAACCTGTTCTTCTTGATTACGCAATTACCCAACTCGAGGGCAAGGCTGAAATCGCAGTTTCAAATCACACGTTCAGTTATTGGTCTGAATTGTGTGATTTCCTCAAACTATTGTATGGGGACAAAAAACATTACAATCATTTATTGATTGAATTGCAACAATGCAAACAAGGCCTAAAAGAAACTGTTTCCCAGTATATCGTAAGACTGGAAACAGCCGCGAAAAACCTAATTGTATGTGTTCGTCAGTCTGTGGAGATCGAAGATGAATTGAAAGGTCGTATTGCCGCGATGGATGACCTGATTCTTCACACCTTCATTTTAAACATTGAACCTTCTATAAGTAATATCCTTAGGGCAAGAAACGTTCGTACGTTAACAGAAGCGATGCAAATTGCTATAGAAGAAGAAAAGATTTCCAATCTTGTAAAAACTAAAACCGTTTCTCCAAACAGCAGCCCTTCAAAATTTTGTAAAATCTGTAAAATGCGTAACTATAATACTATTGACTGTTTTCGAAAAAATAAAAATAATATTCTGAAAATCAATACAGTAACGGAAAAATTCTGCAAATACTGTAAAAACAAAGGGCACACAATATATGAATGTAGGAAACGTGCTTACAATCAAAACAAAAAACAAACCGCTGAGATGAAACCAAATGTATCAAATGTCAATTATAATTCCTCAATTTCAAAAAACGGGGTAGGCCCATCGGAAGGGATTTCCGAATCACTTCCGAATCTACAAAGAATATCGGATATTTTGAACAATCAGTAGAGGAAACCCTAAATATATCCCATTTCCATAATCAGAATAATATTTATATCGAAGTAAGATGCACTGAATCTATATTTAAATATTTTAACTTTCTTGTTGACACTGGGGCTTCAGCATCAATCATAAAGTGACAAGTTTTACTACCAAAAACATTGGTCAATATTGAAGAATCAATTAAATGTTCATTTACCCAAGCGGTCGGAAACACCGAACTTAATATAGAATTTCCAAATCTAAACATTAACCATAAATTCTATGTCGTAACCAAACCTTCGAACATTCCATTCGATGGAATATTAGGTAATGATTTCTTCATTAAATATAAAGCTATTATCAATTTTTCCCAGAAAACTTTATCATTTAATCATATAAGTGTTCCATTGAACACCACAAATCAAAATGATCTCGAACACAAAGTATCCGAAAGCATCTTGAAAGAAGCTGGAAACCAGGAGTCTCTAGCAGATTCTGACTACTACGTAGATCAAGGTATCCAATTCCTCAAGTCAAACGAACCTCAAGATCAAAGCATTCAATTTCTTCAAAGCATTCAATTTCAAAGGACCTCAAAATCAAATCGCAAAAGCGAGATCAATAACTTATGTTCGAATAAATATTCAAAACCCCGAAATCAAAGAGGGTATCATTGCGAAAAAGGAACTAAGTCCAGGTGTTTATTTAGGAGAAGTTATTTCTAAAGTCGATAGTAAAGGTGAAGCCTTAGCATCAATCCTAAATATTACCGAACAAGATTCAAAATTCGAAACCATTAGTGCATGTTTTGAACCAATTCCAGGAATCCAGAATCAAACAAGAATTTTAATGCAATCGACGACACAAATAGGACTCACACAAGTCGTGTAAAAATTTTAAAAGAGTCACTAAGACTCAATCATCTAAATGAAGAAGAAAGAAACTCAGTGCCAACATTAGCAGTCGAATATGCGGACATATTTCACTTAGATGGTGACAAATTATCTAGCACTGATATATACGAACACGAAATAAATTTAACTGAAAGCAAACCTATTTCCGTAAAAACGTATCGTTACCCTGAAGTTCATAAAGATGAAGTAAACTCTCAAATTAACAAGATGTTGGAACAAAATATAATCCAAGAGTCGAATTCTTTATGGTCTGCGCCACTTTGGGTTGTACCTAAAAAGAGGGACGCATCTGGCAAGGCCAAATGGAGAGTTGTAATTGATTATAGGAAGTTAAACAGTGTCACTGAAACGGATGTTTTTCCCATTCCAAATATCACAGAGATATTAGATCAGCTCGGACACTCAAAATACTTCACTACCTTGGATCTAGCCAGCGGATTTCATCAGATCAATATGAAATCCGACCACCGCGCTAAAACAGCATTCACCAAACCTTTAGGACACTACGAATACGTACGAATGCCTTTCGGGTTGAAGAATGCTCCTGCAACATTCCAACGTCTAATGAATTCTGTATTATCTGGTTTACAGGGAATTCAATGTTTCGTATACCTAGATGATATAGTAGTATATGCAAGCTCCATCACAGATCATGAACTTAAGCTAAAAAATGTATTTGATCGTATGAGATCTATTAATCTGAAATTAGAACCTCTGAAGTGCGAGTTCATGCGACGAGAAATCGTGTATCTGGGTCATGTGATAACCGAGAATGGAGTTCTTCCAAATCCAGAAAAAATTAAATCAGTACAAAACTTTCCCATTCCGAAAAATCAAAAAGCAATAAAATCCTTTCTAGGACTGTGTGGTTACTATCGTCGCTTTATCGAAATTTTTTCAAAAATTACTAAACCACTCACAAAGCTACTTCGAAAAGACATTAGATTTGAATGGTCCAATGAACAAACTGAATCATTCGAAATACTTAAATCAAAATTAATCTCCGCACCGATTCTTCAATACCCAAATTTCTCTAAAGAGTTTATCGTCACAACCGACGCATCCAGCTATGCTATTGGCGCTATTCTAAGTCAGATGAGCGATCAAAAGGTAGACTTACCTATTTCATACGCAAGTCGAACTTTAAATAGAGCAGAGTCAAATTACAGCACAACCGAAAGAGAGCTACTAGCAATCGTTTGGGCAGTGCAAACTTTTCGTCCTTAAGGCTGGTACTGAGTTCGAGTTCACGTGAAATTTTGACATATTTCCATTATCTGGTCATTCTTTCGAGCGAAAATTTTGACAACGGAGAAAAGCAGAGACACTGCTCATTCCTGACGGATAAAATGTCAAGAATTTCACTTTTCGATCGATTTTCTTATTGGAAAATCATTTGCACTGCTCAATTTTCAAATTGAAACACTAAATGTCACGTTTTCGCTCGAAAGAATGAACTGCACAAACTAAATTGGCGTGAAATGATTGACAACATGTTTCAGTGCCATCTATGTTTTCAAAGCGAAAGCAACTTCAAAGCAACTTTTCATGCTAAGAACACAGTACCAAACTTGCTTATTTTCAAGCGAAATTTTCGCCGAAACAGATTTCGCGCGAAATTTTGTATGAAAATTTCGCGTGAAATCGAACTCAGTACTATGCTTTATTTATATGGCAGAAAATTAAAAACAAACAATTTCGAAGATCGATTATGCAAACGTTTTCACCTTAATACAATCAAAGAAATTGAAATCTATAAACAAATCGCGACAAATGCGAATTTCATAGAATTTGATTGATTTATTATCAGAATCATTAAGTTATCGAAAGAAAGGATTGATTGACAAATTGATTGATCCACACTATAAAAGGGATGATCCAATTCATACATTCATTCAGTCAGTCGCATTCAGTCACTCGAGCCGTGATCGTTAAGCTTAAAATATTGTCTAAGGTGCTAAATTTGTGTCCAAAATAAGTTTGAAAGAAGAATTTGTGAAGTGAAATAAATAATATGTATTTGTGAAGCAAACGAATTTTATTTGCCCATAACAAAATCTTGACATTGCATTCAATACTGTCAGGAAGTATGCGGACCAAACGGCCCGAATCCCGTGACCATTATCAATTTCCCATCCATTTCGCACCAATTTCACTGGCCCAGTAAGTTATGAACACGACCACTGCTAATTTTTGCCATCTCGGATCGGACATCGGTGCATAACCTTTCGATGATGGTAATCTCGATTCCTACGTCTGTCAGGTGAGTACTTTGACGATGTTTTTTTTTTTATCAAGTCTGTTATGGGAGTGACTCGGCCCCACGATCAGCTTCGAGGAATATCGGGTCCTGGCGAATGCGCGCCTTGGTTTTGATATTGGCCGTTTTTGTCAGGATTCGCTGGGGCTCGAAGCTTAATCTACTATTCGTTACAATTTGTAATCATTCTTTATAACATTATTACTTAGTCTACGATTCACTACGATGAACTCATTATTTACAACGTACCTCCTTCGTCTCTCTATACCGCAAGCGTGTCTGTGGTTATTGGTTAATAAGACGTTCACCTTCCACCGATACGGCTCGCGAGCGTGATCGACCGTGACAACTTGTATTCTTGATGCACTCCTCAAACTGGTTTTACAACAATCAACATGTCCACACTTGTATTCTTGTACAACGGAACCGTTCATATACGTGTGCGTGTTGTTGTTTTCTCATTTCGACTTGAGTGTTTCATGAAAAGTCTCTGACCCGTAATCAAATGCCTCCTAGAAGTACGGGCCGTCAGGCTACGTAATCGTTTTCGCTGTGACGTCATGGCTGTAGGGAATTTGACATTTCCTCGAGGCAGTGCCGAAACACACCGAGATTTCACTTGCGGTTTTTAGCTAAAATATGAATAAAACGTTAGTTTTTTGTGCGTGGATGCGTTGTAGTGTTAATATTTAGTTATAACTTGCATTATGTGTCAGTCAATTGTATCGAAAGTGAATCGATACAGAACACCACATAACCTAAGAACATCTGATAAACATTTCGTGGCAAATTTTTCTAATTATACCGCGCGCACCGCATTAATTTATGTTTTAACTGTTCACTAGCACTGTTCCCCGGATCCTACTTTGTTTTCACTCTACTCACTTTAACACAACCCGTACAATTAACATTTTCCCGCGGACGTCCCATATGACTATGTGTGTTTTTCGCGACATCTTGGCCTACTGCTCTGACGTCATCATTCTGCATTACGGCCCGTACTTCTAGGAGGCATTGCGTGAACTATGTTTATAGTTGTGTTAGTGATTTGGATCAGTTTCAATCAGTTTCAAAAGTGATGAAAAATTCTCGGGTAAACTGGACTTGATGCCGGTAAAACTGGAGTTGATGCCCCACACAACTGTTACATGAATTTCGCCGATAGATGTCGGGCTAATATGTTTGTGTTTTTGTGGTTGTGCGTTTGCTTTTGGGGCTTCTTTTCTTTCTTTTTTTTCTTTTTCTTAATTGTTTTATCTTCTTTTTTATTTTTTTGTATAATTTTGTCTGTTTTTCTTCATTTTTTCAACCCTTCTACCACCTTTTCGCCCTCTGGTGGTGGGATTTCCCGGGTGTGGGGCATCAAGTCCAGTTTACCCCTTGATGCCCCACACCCGGGAAAACCCACCACCAGAGGGCGAAAAGGTGGTAGAAGGGCTGAAAAAATGAAGAAAAACAGACAAAATTATACAACAAAATAAAGAAGAAGATAAAACGATTAAGAAAAAGAAAAAAATGAAAGAAAAGAAGCCCCAAAAGCAAACGCACAACCACAAAAACACAAACATATTAGCCCGACATCTATCGGCGAAATTCGTATAACAGCTGTGTGGGGCATCAAGTCCAGTTTTACCAAATTCTCTCCAAGTGCATCACTTTTTGGGGTAAACTGGACTTGATGCCCCACACCCGGGAAATCCCACCACCAGGGGCCGAAAAGGTGGTAGAAGGGCTGAAAATATGAAGAAAAGCAGACAAAATTTACCAAAAAATTAAAAAGAAGATAAAACAATGAAGAAAAAGAAATAAAAGAAAGAAAAGAAGCCCCAAAAGCAAACGCACAACCACAAAAACACAAACATATTAGCCCGACATCTATCGGCGAAATTCGTATAACAGCTGTGTGGGGCATCAAGTCCAGTTTTACCAAATTCTCTCCAAGTGCATCACTTTTTGGGGTAAACTGGACTTGATGCCCCACACCCGGGAAATCCCACCACCAGGGGCCGAAAAGGTGGTAGAAGGGCTGAAAATATGAAGAAAAGCAGACAAAATTTACCAAAAAATTAAAAAGAAGATAAAACAATTAAGAAAAAGAAATAAAAGAAAGAAAAGAAGCCCCATAAGCAAACGCACAACCACAAAAACACAAACATATTAGCCCGACATCTATCGGCGAAATTCGTATAACAGCTGTGTGGGGCATCAAGTCCAGTTTTACCACTTTTTGTAGAGCCCAGAAAACCGATTATAGGACTGCATCAAGAATACAAGTCTAATAAGCCGTTCACACTCGACTCTAAATCAAGTAGATTTAGAAGCTGTCAAAGTTAATCAGGTAAGCGTTCACACTACCCGAAGTGATTTAGAATGAGGAGATTTAGAGAGCGAACTGTCATTCGAATTTGTGTGTACAATTTTTTTTGCATGAAAGTTGTTCAAAATGGTGCAGAAACATGCAAGAGCATTTTCTTTTCATTTTGTACAACTCACATTTTCCTTTTTTGTCCAATTTTTGCTATATTTGAACGAAATTCGAATGACATTTCGTTGAAATCTACTCTCCCTCCCACGGATGGAATTAAGCACGCTCTGAGAACAATTCAGCCCGGAAAAATTCACAATAGTACCTGATTTGTACTTGATTAACTCTAAATCTACTTGATTAACTCTGTCAGAAGGGGAAAAAAATGTATGGGTAATCAGGTAGATTTAACTTGATTTAGCTCTAAAGCGATCAGCTGATCGAAATCGCCTGATTTAGAGCCTAGTGTGAACGGGCTATAAAAAGGCCCATCCTCTTCAATGTAAATCTTAAGGGCATGTCCACTCCATTTCTACTACCTCACTGCGCCTGAATTTGACAAGTAACAACCTAAAGCTGGTCAAAACTGAGGGAGCGAAGAAGCCGAAAGGAATATCTGAGGTAGTAATTCTCTCAATTTGCTCTATGCATAGATTTTATGTTTGTAAGAAAGTGCTTCACTTAACAATTTTGTATATTAATCCGTTTGTTTCAATTTTTTAAATCTGAGGGTGATGCGAACTGCAGTTTTTTTAAGGAAGGTTGTAACCGACAACAAACCTAACCGAACAAAACCCCTTCACACAGACACGGTGCTCACACGGTTCATATTAGGTTTGGTGTTTGCTTCCTCAATTTTGCGTAGTGACTTCAAATTCCTAAAATACCAAAAATTTCCACACAATGATTTTTCCATGCTTCCTGCATTTATCTATATATATTGCACAAGTTGCATTTATCTATATATTTTGCACAAGTTGCATTTATGTATATATTTTGCACTGCACAAATCAGTCGATTCACATCATCCGGGGTGTGTCAATGTGTATGCTATAGCTGCTCCAAAAGCATAGCATAAGGTCTGTTCCCGTGCTTCAGCAAACTGCAGCAGTAACAGAATTTGGCAGCTGGCTTCTTTTTGCTGCAAAATTGGGCTTGCAGCAAAAGTACGAAAACGACTTGCTGCGAATCTATTTTAATATATTATAATAGATTCAAGTACGGGAACAGACCTATAGCATCACTTTAGCAAGTGTCAAAATTCGCAGTAGCTAGGTGAAGCAGCTATGGATATTGGACAGCCAATAGCTGCTACGTAGGTCGGTTTTCACACAGCACAACTCAATAAAAAATCTCTTGAGTTTTTTTTTAACTTTAATCTTTGTGCTTACTTGGATCCGCTAAACACTCGCCTTGCATTTTAGAAAATGTATGAAATTTGCGCGTTTTCAGCATACAGCTGCAGAAAAAACATTAAAACTTTCCAAACATATTCAAAACGTTTCACTTATTCCTGGCTTTTGACACCATATCTGTGAAAAAGAGCGAAAAAGAAAAGTTGAAAATATCATGGTACACGATTCAGCGTACCCGGCCTGTAGTGTTTCACACCAGCCTTCTAAAAACTCATGATGAATTGCACTGTGTAAATGCCTACTTAAAACTCGAGGTGTGTTGAAGTGTTCGAAAGCCCGTATTTAGTTTATGATAGCATTTTTCAAGTTTATTGTTCATCTCCTTTGCCACCAAAGCGCAAAAACCGCTTTTCATTTCGATTTCTAATCAAAAGTGACGTTTGAACAGTATGTCAGCTGTGTACGTACGTCCATTTTGCCTTAGCTACTTTCTTGCTATCTTCCAGACTGCGAGCAGCAAATAGCTGCTATCATAGCAGCTATTCCGAAATCTTGGTCAGCCCGACTGTCAAATAACAAGCATAAGAAAGTAGCTATTTCGTGACATTGGACAGCCAGAGCTGCTAAAATAGCTGCTATAGCATGCACATTACGCAAAAAATATGTTGCTTGCCGCGCACATTTGAAAATATGTACTCCGTTTGACTCTTTTCAGTATTTTTCAGTAGCTCAGACCCTACTGAAATTTACTGAAAGACGGGAAATTTTCAGTATTCAGTAAAACGGAGTACGGGAACAGCTTCATTGCAATTAATCGCGATTAATCGCAATTAATCGTAGTGCGGGAACAGACCTATTATCATAAAATTTGCAACTGATAATTTAAAAAAATTACAGGTAATAATAAAACTAACTAAAACTGACTAAACTAGGTAAAACGTTAAATATTAAAACTGATAGATTATTAATTTAAAAGAAATACAAATGATGCAATCAGGTTAAAACCGAAACTAAAGCGTGCGTGTGTGAACGTCTTGATAGCTTTCTGTTGTTTTTCTTTGTTTCTTTCGCAACAGTTTTTCAATCCCGGGATTACGGGATTAAAAAATCGACAATATCGGGATTCGAGATTCAAAAAGTAACACAACAAAATAAGGCAAGTTTTTAATAAACAGATTATAGGTATGTTCGCATACCTGAATCAATTATAGTATATTTAAATAGATTCGCAGCAAGTCGGTTTTGTACTTTTGCTGCAAGCAAAATCTTGACGTCATCGCTCCCCCTCTTATAGCATAGTACTGAGTTCGATTTCACGTGACATTTTCATACAAAATTGAAATCTGTTTCGGCGAAAATTTCGCTTGAAAATAAGCAAGAGTGGTACTCTGTTCTTAGCATGAAAAGTTGCTTCGAAGTTGCTTTCGCGTTGAAAATGTAGATGGCACTGAAACATGTCTCCAATCATTTCACGCCAATTTAGTTTGTGCAGTTCATTCTTTCGAGCTAAAGGCTGGTACTGAGTTCGAGTTCACGTGAAATTTTGACATGTCTCCATTATCTGGTCATTCTTTCGAGCGAAAAATTTGACTATGGAGAAAAGCAAAGACACTGCTCATTTCTGACGGATGAAATGTCAAGAATTTCAATTTTCGATCGATTTTCTTAGTGGAAAGTCATTTGCACTATTTAATTTTCAAATTGAAACACCAAATGTCACATTTTAGCTCGAAAGAATAAACTGCACATACTAAATAGGCGTGAAATGATTGGAGACACGTGTCAATGCCATCTATATTTTCAAAGCGAAAGCAACTGCGAAGCAACTTTTCACGCTAAGAACAGAGTACTAATCTTGCTTATTTTCAAGCTAAATTTTCGCCGAAACCAATTTCACGTGAAATTTTGTATGAAAATTTCACGTGAAACCGAACTCAGTACTATGCTTAACTCAGTACCAGCCTTGAAGCATAGTACTGAGTTCGATTTCACGTGAAATTTTGACATGTCTCCATTATCTGGTCATTCTTTCGAGCGAAAATTTTGGCAATGGAGAAAAGCAGAGGCAATGCTCATTTCTGACGGATAAAATGTCAAGAATTTCACTTTTCGATCGATTTTCTTATTGGAAAGACATTTGCACTGCTCAATTTTCAAATTGAAACACCAAATGTCACTTTTTCGCTGGAAAAAATGAACTGTACAAACTAAATTGGCGTGAAATGATTGGAGACATGTTTCAGTGCCATCTACGTTTTCAACGCGAAAGCAACTTCAAAGCAACTTTTCATGCTAAGAACTTAGTACCACTCTTGCTTATTTTCAAGCTAAATTTTCGATGATTGGAGACGTGTCAGTGCCATCTATATTTTCAAAGCGAAAGCAACTTCGAAGCAACTTTTCATGCTAAGAACACAGTACCACCCTTGCTTATTTTCAAGCTAAATTTTCGCCGAAACCGATTTCACGTGAAATTTTGTATGAAAATTTCACGTGAAATCGAACTCAGTACTATGCTTTAGCTAAAAATCTGCACGTGAAATCTCTGTGTATACCGACACCGCCTGATAGAAATATCAAAATTCCCCGATTAATTGATGTCATAGCTAAAACGATTACGTTGCATGACGGCCCGTACTTCTAGAAGGCATTCGGTCCTTTCGCGCACAAAGCATGATAAAGCTGCATTTCCGCCATTTCGCCCTGAATGTCAAATTGGAGGGGAACTACTTGGATTTGACCAGATTTGACGTTTACGCCTCGTCCACATTAGCCACGGGAGATGGCATGACATTCGATTTGCCATGGAAATGGAAATATATTCGATACATGGCGTGCCATATTTGATGTCATGCCATAGATGTCAAGCCATATGGCAAGACATGAGCATGGCCATATTATGACAGTTGAATGTTGAAAGTTTTGGTAGTTAGGAAATTAGAAAAAGCCCTCATAATGTGTAGAAAGTTAAAAGAAGTAATTTTCTGTTAGTTCATTTTGTATCGATTGTGGTAGTGTATATTTGTTTTTCGCTCCCTTTATTTTCAGCTGTTTTGTGCAGCCACAGCAAATACAGCAACATATGTCGGTCTTAGCGAACGCACTGCTTTTTTATACTAGATCGTTTTTGCGGCATAGTTCTATTTCTGTTCTGTATCGGAGCAAAAAAACACGCCTAGTGTTACGAATCCTAAACGAATCCAAAATAAAGGATTGCTTATGGAATTATATGTTCGCCTCTTCCTCAATTTATAATTTTTATAATTCCACAAGCTATCTTTTATTTTTGTGTTCGTTTAGGATTCGTAACTTTTTTTTTACCTTCTTGGTTCACTCCTACAATGCCATCAAATATGCCATGCCATTTACGCCGCGTCCACATTGGCCATGGGAGATGGCATAAGATTCGAATTGCCATGGAAATGGAAAATGTAGACGGTAAATGTCATGCCATATTTGATGGCATACCATAAATGTCAAGCCATATGGCAAGACATTTGCTTCGCCATGAGCATGGCCATATTCTGATAGTTGTTCATTTTCAAAATGGCGATGTCGAGGGAAATAGTGTTACGAATCCTAAACGAATATAAAAAAAAGATTGCTTGTGAAATTGTGTGTTCGCCTCTTCCTCAATTTGCGCCTTTCCTCACATTCTGCTTCCTTTAACATTCACAGTGCTCTAAAACACCGGATAGCGCGCATATGTTCACTGCTGAGCGACATTTTCAAAATGATATGGCATGACATGCCGTTGCCCAGGCACCAGATGACATGCCATAAACTGACATTCGTTGCCATCGCATATGGCAGAGCTCATGGCCAATGTAGACTCTAGATTACCGTCTGCATTTTCCATTTCCATGGCATGTCATGCCATCTCCCATGGGCAATGTAGACGAGGTGTGAGATGACATGCCATAAACTGACATTCGTTGCCATCGCATATGCCAGAGCTCATGGCCAATGTAGACTCAAGGCTAGTGGACAAAAAATTACTGCCATCGGGCCTTTTTACACTTGTATTCTTGATGCACTCCTACAACAATCAGCATGTCCACACTTGTATTCTTGTACAACGGAACCGTTCATATACCGATTATGCATATGAATGTGTGCGTGTTGTTGTTTTCTCATTTCGACTTGAGTGTTTCATGAAAAATTCCTGACCCGTGAACTATGTTTATAGTTTTGTTATAGCCCGTTCACACTAGACTCTAAATCAGGCGATTTCGATCAGCTGATCGCTTTAGAGCTAAATCAACTTAAATCTACCTGATTACTCATACATTTTTTTCGGTTTCCGACCGAGTTAATCAAGTAGATTTAGAGTTAATCAAGTACAAATCAGGTACTATTGTGAATTTTGTCCCTGGTGAATTTTTCTCAGAGCGTGGTGGATTCCAACCGTGAGAGCGAGAGTAGATTTGAATGAAATGTCATTCGAATTTCGTCCTAAAATAGCAAAAATTGAACAAAAAAGGAAAATGTGAGTTGTACAAAGTGAAAAGAAAATGTTCTTGCATGTTCCTGCACCATTTTCAACAACTTTCACGCAAAAAAAATTGTACACATAAATTCGAATGACATTTCTCTCTCTAAATCTCCTCATTCTAAATCACTTCGGGTAGTGTGAACGCTTACCTGATTAACTTTGACAGCTTCTAAATCTACTTGATTTAGAGTGTAGTGTGAACGACATATTAGTGATTTGCATCAGTTTCAATCAGTTTCAAAAGTGATGAAAAATTCTCGGGTAAACTGGACTTGATGCCCCACACCCGGGAAAACCCACCACCAGAGGGCGAAAAGGTGGTAGAAGGGCTGAAAAAATGAAGAAAAACAGACAAAATTATACAACAAAATAAAGAAGAAGATAAAACGATTAAGAAAAAGAAAAAAAAAAAAAGAAAAAAAAGAAAGAAAAGAAGCCCCAAAAGCAAACGCACAACCACAAAAACACAAACATATTAGCCCGGCATCTATCGGCGAAATTCGTATAACAGCTGTGTGGAGCATCAAGTCCAGTTTTACCAAATTCTCTCCAAGTGCATCACTTTTTGTAGAGCCCAGAAAACCGATTATAGGACTGCATCATGAATCAAAGAACTATAAGATTACGACACGCGCATGTCTCTCTCAGCTCGCTGCTTGTGCGTGACGTCACCGGGAGAGTTCGGTTCATGAATGAATGCATTAAATTGTGATGGAATACAAATAAATGTATAAAAAATTGTTTATGGTTTTCTTTTGCAGCATTGTTTTGATATTATAAACTATCAATGAGCTTATTTAGATCATAGTAGATTTTATTTATGGAAGTATATGTGTGAAAAATGAAAAAAATGCAGTTTATTTTTTGTGTGTTATTGCTGTACTGAAAGTCAAAAGAAGAATACTGTGGCGGAGGAAAAACTATTTTATATGTATCCACATATGCAAATGTTAAGTCTTCTCACGATAGATTTGAAGTTTCAATGATGATCCTGACTGTAAATTTCAGTCTAAAAGTTCAAAGAAGAACAATGCAATTCCCATCGTTCACTTAAAATTAGAAAAGACAACTCTATTGTAAAATGGAAACAAATCAGCCAGCGTAAATTAAGTCTATGAACTGAAAGATTATGTGCTTACAGCTTTCCCAAATTCTTCAATAACAGTTCTTCAAGACGGTTCTAGAAAGTCCAAATACAATCAGAGTTTCTTATTACGGTGAAAAAAATTATGTGAAGGCCGGAACTCAGCTGTATTGTGAATGTATCTGTTTTCTCATTCAATGAGATGAAAATTGACTCGATCAGAAAATTATGTGATTCAAAGCTTGTTCGAAAGCTGCAAGCGACCAAAATATTATGCTTTGCAAGGTAGAATCACAAAATAAGGGACTGCTACTTTAACAAATGTTGTAAATTCATGAGGATTTTTAATCCATACAATTTTTAGTGATTCAAGAGGTTAAAGTCCCACAATCCACGTCTCAGTTTTCAAACCCAAAATTAAGGCACTTCAAAAAAAACCCCCAGAGATATAAAAATGCATTGCTTTTTATAGAGCGACCAAAATTTTTTGAGCTATGTGAGTCACGTAAAGTACTCCAGTGATAGGTTGGGCTATTCAATCCGTCATATTGGAAGTCCTCCATTTCTCAGTTCATCTATTTCATATATATTTAGTAAGGTTTTTCCTTGATATTTCTCCAGAGAAGTCTCAAACAAGCAATAGAGTTTTTGTATTGAAAATAAAATTAATTAAAATGAATAAAACCAATTTTTTTGAAGCTGAAATCATCAAAGCATTATTAAATTGTATTATTTACAATAATATTGCTGTTAACCTACATCCCGAAGAGTGAGGACTCTCAAATAGACTTTCTCAAATTTACTGACAATATACCTACGTTTTGTTCCAAATCTACATCATAGATTTAGTTATGTGGTCGTATTACTACTTTTGAAATATACTTTTATCATATTTTGCATAAATTGTACATACATTTTACATTTATTACTAAGCACATAATTTAATTGTACATATTATGATTCCTTAATTGACGATTTTATGTACAAGAATGTATGCAAACATGTTTTAATCACGGATTGTTTAAATGAGTTACGCCAGCGCTCATACATTTTACACCAATGCTTGTGAACATGCCGCGCGACGAACTCTCCGGGTGACGTCATGCGCAGAGAGAGAATAAAATGGTCACTCTAGTAGGTCTGTTTCCGTACTTTCAGCAAAGTGCAGCAGTAACAGAATTTTACAGCTTGATTATTTTTGTGGTGGGGGAACATTTGGAAAAGTACAGAAACGCGCTGCTGCAACTTGCTGCAAGTAAGAAGAAGACACTAAAAGTGACAGCTGCGTTGATTTGAATTTCGAAAAACGTTCTTGCGGACATTTTGAGTGTCATGATCACAGCCCACACACCAGATGAAGCCATCATATGCATTGGAAACACCTTGTGAACATATCCTTTTCCATCTACAAGATTATCATATTTTGCTCGTGCGCAATTATGAGTTCCATTAATAGATATAACAGGCTCTATTAATGAAGCCCATATCAATATTGATCCGCCTGCGAAACAAAATTTATGATTCATCTATATTATTATGCCTGCAAAATAAAGGAACAGCATATTCCCGCCAACAATACATTTCATTTTCAGTTGCAATGACTAACAAGTTCAAAGTACAAATCAGTTTTGTCCTTATTAAAACCTAGCCTCCACCGAAGTCGATCATATACAAATAAGTGCACACCATACACTAAATAACCACCATTGGATATTTTGTAATAGCAATAAAAACGTTGTGCGAGAAATATATTTCGTGTTCATTGGAATATTGCACAGAAAAGAATTTTTTTCGCGCGCTCATTTGAATATATATACATTTCAAAGCCTCGCGCCAGTCGATTTGACAAGCTGCAGCAAAATGCCTCAGCTCAGTTCGGCTGTATTTTTCTACAACTTTCTGAAAGAGGGGAAGCGATGACGTCAACAAGATTTTATTTGCAGCAAAAGTACGGAAGCGACTTGCTGCGAATCTATTATAATATATTATAATAGATTCAAGTACGGAAACAGACCTAGTGTCGCTATCTCTAGTGTTTCTTGTATCATGGGACTGCATCAAGAATACAAGTCTAAAAAGGCCCATCCTCTTCAATGTAAATCTTAAGGGCATGTCCACTCCATTTCTACTACCTCACTGCGCCTGAATTTGACAAGTAACAACCTAAAGCTGGTCAAAACTGAGGGAGCGAAGAAGCCGAAAGGAATATCTGAGGTAGTAATTCTCTCAATTTGCTCTATGCATAGATTTTATGTTTGTAAGAAAGTGCTTCACTTAACAATTTTGTATATTAATCCGTTTGTTTCAATTTTTTAAATCTGAGGGTGATGCGAACTGCAGTTTTTTTAAGGAAGGTTGTAACCGACAACAAACCTAACCGAACAAAACCCCTTCACACAGACACGGTGCTCACACGGTTCATATTAGGTCTGTTTCCGTACTTTCAGCAAAATGCAGCAGTAACAGAATTTGGCAGCCGGCTTCTTTTTGCTGCAAAATTTGGCTTGCATTTGGCTTGCAGCAAAAGTACGGAAACGACTTGCTGCGAATCTATTTTAATATATTATAATAGATTCAAGTACGGAAACAGACCTATTAGGTCTGTTTCCGTACTTGAATCTATTATAATATATTATAATAGATTCGCAGCAAGTCGTTTCCGTACTTTTGCTGCAAATAAAATCTTGTTGACGTCATCGCTTCCCCTCTTTCAGAAAGTTGTAGAAAAATACAGCCGAACTGAGCTGAGGTATTTTGCTGCAGCTTGTCAAATCGACTACGATGGGCTTGGCGCGAGGCTTTGAAATGTATATATATTCAAAAGAGCGCGCGAAGAAAAATCTTTTCTGTGCAATATTCCAATGAACACGGAATATATTTCTCGCACAACGTTTTTATTGCTATTACAAAATATCCAATGGTGGATATTTAGTGCATGGTGTGCACTTATTTGTATATGATCGACTTCGGTGGAGGCTAGGTTTTAATAAGGACAAAACTGATTTGTACTTTGAACTTGTTAGTCATTGCAACTGAAAATGAAATGTATTGTTGGCGGGAATATGCTGTTCTTTTATTTTGCAGGCATAATAATATAGATGAATTATAAATTTTGTTTCGCAGGCGGATCAATATTGATATGGGCTCCATTAATAGAGCCTGCTATATCTATTAATGGAACTCATAATTGCGCACGAGCAAAATATGATAATCTTGTAGATGGAAAAGGATATGTTCACAAGGTGTTTCCAATGCATATGATGGCTTCATCTGGTGTGTGGGCTGTGATCATGACACTCAAAATGTCCGCAAGAACGTTTTTCGAAATTCAAATCAACGCAGCTGTCACTTTTAGTGTCTTCTTCTTACTTGCAGCAAGTTGCAGCAGCGCGTTTCTGTACTTTTCCAAATGTTCCCCCACCAAAAAAATAATCAAGCTGTAAAATTCTGTTACTGCTGCACTTTGCTGAAAGTACGGAAACAGACCTATTAGGTTTGGTGTTTTCTTCCTCAATTTTGCGTAGTGACTTCAAATTCATAAAATACCAAAAATTTCCAAACAATGGTTTTTCCATGCTTCCTGCATTTATCTATATATTTTGCACAAGTTGCATTTATCTATATATTTTGCACAAGTTGCATTTATCTATATATTTTGCACTGCACAAATCAGTCGATTCACATCATCCGGGGTGTGTCAATGTGTATGCTATAGCTGCTCCAAAAGCATAGCATAAGGTCTGTTCCCGTGCTTCAGCAAACTGCAGCAGTAACAGAATTTGGCAGCTGGCTTCTTTTTGCTGCAAAATTGGGCTTGCAGCAAAAGTACGAAAACGACTTGCTGCGAATCTATTTTAATATATTATAATAGATTCAAGTACGGGAACAGACCTATAGCATCACTTTAGCAAGTGTCAAAATTCGCAGTAGCTAGGTGAAGCAGCTATGGATATTGGACAGCCAATAGCTGCTACGTAGCAGCTCTTGGCTGCTACGTAGGTCGGTTTTCAAACAGCACAACTCAATAAAAAATCTCTTGAGTTTTTTTTAACTTTAATCTTTGTGCTTACTTGGATCCGCTAAACACTCGCCTTGCATTTTAGAAAATGTATGAAATTTGCGCGTTTTCAGCATACAGCTGCAGAAAAAACATTAAAATTTTCCAAACATATTCAAAACGTTTCACTTATTCCTGGCTTTTGACACCATATCTGTGAAAAAGAGCGAAAAAGAAAAGTTGAAAATATCATGGTACACGATTCAGCGTACCCGGCCTGTAGTGTTTCACACCAGCCTTCTAAAAACTCATGATGAATTGCACTGTATAAAAGCCTACTTAAAACTCGAGGTGAGTTGAAGTGTTCGAAAGCCCGTATTTAGTTTATGATAGCATTTTTCAAGTTTATTGTTCATCTCCTTTGCCACCAAAGCGCAAAAACCGCTTTTCATTTCGATTTCTAATCAAAAGTGACGTTTGAACAGTATGTCAGCTGTGTACGTACGTCCATTTTGCCTTAGCTACTTTCTTGCTATCTTCCAGACTGCGAGCAGCAAATAGCTGCTATCATAGCAGCTATTCCGAAATCTTGGTCAGCCCGACTGTCAAATAACAAGCATAAGAAAGTAGCTATTTCGTGACATTGGACAGCCAGAGCTGCTAAAATAGCTGCTATAGCATGCACATTGAACACACCCCCCGGTAAATCGATCATATTAGGTCTGTTCCCGTACTTTCAGTAACTGAATTTTACTGAATTTTCCTGAATCATGTGGTGGGGAATTTCATGAAAGTACGGGAACGCTCTCATTGTATTTCCTGAAAATTGACAACCGAAAGTGTCAGTTTTCGGTTTTCGGGAGAACAATAGTGATTGTAAAGTCATCCTAAGCGGTAATAAATTATCGCCACAAAAATATTCGACCTTCATAGCAACATAACGCAAAAAATATGTTGCTTGCCGCGCACATTTGAAAATATTTACTCCGTTTGACACTTTTCAGTATTTTTCAGTAGCTCAGACCCTACTGAAATTTACTGAAAGAGGGGAAATTTTCAGTTTTCAGTAAAACGGAGTACGGGAACAGCTTCATTGCAATTAATCGCGATTAATCGCAATTAATCGTAGTACGGGAACAGACCTATTATCAGAAAATTTGCAACTGATAATTTCAAACAATTACAGGTAACAATAAAACTGACTAAACTAGGTAAAATGTTAAATATTAAAACTGATAGATTATTAATTTAAAAGAATCAGGTTAAAACCGAAACTAAAGCGTGCGTGTGTGAACGTCTTGATAGCTTTCTGTTTTTTTTCTTTGTTTCTTTCGCAACAGTTTTTCAATCCCGGGATTACGGGATTGAAAAATCGACAATATCGGGATTCGAGATTCAAAAAGTAACACAACAAAATAAGGCAAGTTTTTAATAAACAGATTATAGGTATGTTCGCGGACCTGAATCAATTATAGTATATTTAAATAGATTCGCAGCAAGTCGTTTTTGTACTTTTGCTGCAAGCAAAATCTTGACGTCATCGCTCCCCCTCTTATAGCATAGTACTGAGTTCGATTTCACGTGACATTTTCATACAAAATTTCACGTGAAATCTGTTCGGCGAAAATTTGAAAATAAGCAAGAGTGGTACTCTGTTCTTAGCATGAAAAGTTGCTTCGAAGTTGCTTTCGCGTTGAAAACGTAGATGGCACTGAAATATGTCTCCAATCATTTCACGCCAATTTAGTTTGTGCAGTTCATTCTTTCGAGCTAAAGGCTGGTACTGAGTTCGAGTTCATGTGAAATTTTGACATGTCTCCATTATCTGGTCATTCTTTCGAGCGAAAATTTTGGCAATGGAGAAAAGCAGAGACAATGCTCATTTCTGACGGATAAAACGTCAAGAATTTCACTTTTCGGTCGATTTGCTTATTGGAAAGACATTTGCACTGCTCCATTTTCAAATTGAAACACCAAATGTCACTTTTTCGCTTGAAAGAATGAACTGCACAAACTAAATTGGCGTGAAATGATTGGAGACATGTTTCAGTGTTATCTACGTTTTCAACGCGAAAGCAACTTCAAAGCAACTTTTCATGCTAAGAACTTAGTACCACTCTTGCTTATTTTCGAGCTAAATTTTCGCCGAAACAGATTTCACGTGAAATTTTGTATGAAAATTTCACGTGAAATCGAACTCAGTACTATGCTTAAAAAGTGACATTTGGTGTTTCAATTTGAAAATGGAGCAGTGCAAATGCCTTTCCAATAAGAAAATCGATCGAAAAGTGAAATTCATGACATTTTATCCGTCAGAAAGGAGCAGTTTCTTTGCTTTTCTCCATTGCCAAAATTTTCGCTCGAAAGAATGACCAGATAATGGAGACGTCAAAACTTAGCTTCACGATTAACTCAGTACCAGCCATCACGCTTTACATATATAAACGTGCCTATTCCCTTTAAAATAATCATGAACTTTGAATTGATAACAAAAGAAGACTTTAGTTAAATGAAGCTATATAAAAAAGTAATCTTTATGGACAATAATATATTATATAAGCGCATAACTACATAACATAAGGAATTAAAACTTACCAGATTCACAGAAGTATGCATTGCTACCTCATCCCCTACCCTCTGTTCCATTAAAATTTTAAATCCTTGTCCTTACGTTCCTTTGTATATCTTGTTCGAGGTGGCAAGCTGGGGCGCCACATAAAAGAACCCTTTGTCGCTGGAAGCTATGTACCTGTATGGAGGAAATGCCACAGGTTACATCAACATCTCTTCATACGAGGACAACGCGCTGAAGGTCCTTCGAAATGCTGAAGACAGGACACATCAAGAAGCCTATAACCGGTAACTTAGTATGGAAGTAAAACCTTACTCATCACCTATTTACAGGTAATAATTCTGTTCCTGTCGGACCAGCGGGGAGAGTATGTTCGATACCAATCTGGCAAAAAGGAAAACAAGCACCTAAATGGATGGTGTGCACACACAACAAAATCTTATCTGGGTCTTGTCCAGGCTGGAACTTAACAAAGCATGCAGTCAGCTGACATGCAATACATTGATAATGTGTTCCAATTAAAATTGCTCACATCCAAACAAGTAATGTTAAAAATAGAATCTTGATTTTACCGAAATTTTCACATTCCAGTTATTTTTGAAATGTGCTAAACTTGGGAAGTAATTTTTGGAAGTTGGATTGAATCGGTCGTTGTATTTGAATAGACATAATTAGAAAATTGTTTTTGAAATTGAATTGCTGATTTGAATAGAATTAAAATAAAATTGTTTGAAGTTGAACAACTCGAATATATCATTCGATTTGAAATTGAATTAATATCGAACATCGGGTCTCTTATTAAACTGGTTAGACTCTTATCTTCGAAATAGGACGCAGTACGTTAAGTTTTAGGGTATCCTATCCAAAAAATTGAAGTTTTATTAGGTGTACCACAAGGTAGTCACTTGGGGCCTGTTTTATTCAATATTTTCGTATCGGATCTTTCTGAAATTTTAGCAGACATCCCTCACCTTTTTTATGCAGATGACCTGAAAATGTACCACACAAGTAAATTGAAATCAGACTCAGTTTTCCTTCAATCGAAACTGCTTTCTCTTGAGCAGTGGTGCAAACAAAATAATCTCGACGTTAATGTCACTAAATGTCAAGTCATTAGTTTTTCCCGCAAAACCAGCAAAGTTTGAAAAAAAAAGTTTGAGGCTGTTTGAGGCGAAAATTTCTTGTTAGGAATGATAGTTTTTAAAATCATTCCTTGATTTTGAAGGGAGGAAATATACTTAGCTGAGACATGTGAGGCAAAGGTGCTTAGCTCTTTTTTCCCTTGGTCAGCTGTTATGCCAAGTTGCTCATGATACCGAACAAAAACAGTATGAAGAGCCTGAAAATCTATGGGAAGACCTTCCTGTTGAATCATGACTTTCAGATGAGTCTTCGTTTTACCCTCGAAACAAGCAGGCTTTGTGCATGTAAGCAAGGTAGAGGTGAACGTTTTCATAGATTTTCTTATCCCTTAAGCATAGTACTGAGTTCGATTTCACGTGAAATTTTCATACAAAATTTCACGTGAAATCTGTTTCGGCGAAAATTTAGCTTGAAAATAAGCAAGTTTGGTACTGTGCTCTTAGCATGAAAAGTTGCTTTCGCTTCGAAAACATAGATGGCACTAAAACATGTTGTCAATCATTTCACGCAAATTTAGTTTGTGCAGTTCATTCTTTCGAGCTAAAAAGTGACATTTAGTGTTTGAATTTGAAAATTGAGCAGTGCAAATGACTTTTCAATAAGAAAATCCGTCAAGAATGAGCAGTGTCTCTGCTTTTTTCTGTTGTCAAAATTTTCGCTCGAAAGAATGGTCAAATAATGGGGAAATGTCAAAATTTCACGTGAACTCGAACGCAGTACCAGCCTTTAGCCGAGAAAGCAGATACTTGCTTTCGAGATCAGCACTGGAGTTGATTGTGGCTTTAACTGTAGGAGGCACTAGTGGGTGAAAGAACTTAGGCGCAGTTGTCACTGGTTCACACGAGGGATTGGCAGTAACTATTATACCAGAGGTAATGAAGGAGGTTTGAACCTCGCCACGAACAAAATTAGGGTATTGTGCTGGTTTAGAGACAGTGTTAACGAGATCAGATGATTTTTTGGCAACAGTATTCGGAAACCAATCGAGATTTCTAGTGTTTGGTAGTTTAAGAGGGACTTTTTGCTTTGGGGAAATTTTTCTCTTAATTCTCTGAATAAAATTCTTGTACGGAGATGAGACTGCTTTGGAACTGATGTTAGGGGTTGTGAATAGTTCAGTTTTGGAAAGTGTTTGGAGATGAACATCGTCAACATTGCAGTCAATTACTGGAGAGTTGTTCGGTTTGGGATCGAAATTTATGGAATCAATATTCTTTGTGTCACCATTGTCAGGATTGGAAAGGGAACTGATGGGAGTTGTGGTTAAATTACAATTTTTACCTATGGTAATTTTGTGACTATTACTAACTTTACCTTTCCTAATTTTATGACTATTACTAGCTTTATTTTCCGACGACCAATAGTCTGTGTCTGGTTTCTCCATCAGCGGAACGTTAATCCTTTCCAAGTATAGTCATTGTTGTTTGGGTTGAAGTTGGTGAAAAGCCAAGCATATCGTGTGGGAATGGTGATCTTGAAAAAACTGCCGGAATTCCGATTCGTTCGACTGCGTGTCCTTAATACGTTGCACTCTTTTATTAATGACTCTTTTTCGAGGAACTCGTACATCCATGTAATATCAGCAGAGCGCGGAGCTCCCATCACAAAAAAAAACTTCGTACGTTGGACCAGTTCGGTCTGCTATCATTTCAGTTTTTCCTAGTTGCTCTGTATTAGATTGTCTGATTTTTTCAATGCGGTGCCGCCATCCGTCTTCTGTCCAATAAGTGCCAAAGTTAAAGAATTTCTTTGTGTGCTGATCAGCTGGATTTGCCACAAGAGAGGCTGCACTTATCTCTCTCCCCTCAATGATTGCATGTTTGATAGGGGAAGTTGAAGCGTTTTGCGTCTTTATTTTATGTATCTGGCTGCCAATCGAGTTGTCTGCTGCAATATTTGTATCAGCTGCCATCAATTCAATATCTAAGGATAGAATTGTTTTTGCGGGAACATTCAAATTGAAAAAATTTGTAGTTACATTGAAAATTTTATTTGACAAAGTGGTTTCGAAAGTATGCACTGATTCTCATCAGACGCCAGCACACAGTGCATACTTGACTGATGTGACCACTTGCAGTTAGAAATCATGAACTTTTATTTACGCTAGTTGTGACAAATTTTAACATCTCCGACTTATATCCATCGATATAATTTACTTGTAAAGGTTATTTAATTGTGATCATTGTTCTCTTCTTGTCTATAAATCAGCATGGACAACTTATATCGTCTCTAAAGCTTATCAAAGCAGAGAATATTGATACGGGAAACTCGATCGTTTTGCGGAATAAGCCTCCGAAGCAGAATCAAATTGGAATTGTTTGTGCGGGATAATTAAAATTGAAACACATTACTTGGTTTTTGTTAATTATGGTGTTTGTTCGAAGTGTCAAGTGTTTGTGGATTGTGGATGTGTATTTATGTTGTGTATTTGATGTGCCCACACTACTCCCCCCAAGTGTCAGGATGACGCTGAGGTTGAGGAGGTTGAGAATAGTGGTTTGTTAGCCCTGGCGGCTACCTGTACGGGTACGTGCCGAGATGGTCGATGGCCACCTCTCGAGGCCCGTAATCAGCGTGCTCTCAAGGCTGAGGCAGCCGCCAGCAGCGCTGCCGAGATGGTCAATGGCCAGATCTCGGGGCTAGTGGCTGCCGCCATCGCTCGCGGTTATTAAAATGGCCATGGCGACTACCTGTACGGGGCTGAGATGATCGACGAATAGCTCTCGACACCCGTATTCAGCACGTGCGGTGGTGGTCGATGACCAGCTCTCTGGGCTTAGGTAGCCGCTAGCAGCGCTGCCGAGATCGGAGCTGTCATTTTTCTTTTCATTTTTTTACTACAATACTTATTTGTAGTAGATATTTGGTTTATGGGAACGACTTGCTCTGCGATTTGAGGAATATGCTATGGAATTCGTGGTTCTTACCGTCAGCGCACCATCGTGAGTCAAAGTTTACATGACTTGCTCTGAATCGTATCCGCGAGGTAGTGTGTACTTCTTCACGAAACGCCTCGAAATACATCGTTGCTTTAGATGCTCAGTTCTTCTATGGATTAGTTGATAAAGAATGTCTTTTTCACAACGGTATAGTTTTTGTTGATGGTTGTTTTTGCAGCTGCTGTTACTGTTCTAATAGCCCGTCCAGACTACGGATACTTAAGTATCCGCATACATAAGTATGGTCCTCACTGCAGCGACATCTGCAGATACATTTTACCCTTGCAATGAAAATCAATGAAAAGTGTGGACGATACTTATGTATGCGGATACTTAAGTATCCGTAGTCTGGACGGGCTATAAGGTAAATGATGACGTGCTCGGCTGCGCTGCAACAAATTGTAGTCGCCGTTCGGTAGGTGGGGCACCTGACTGCTGTACGGCGGACTATAGAAATTGTTTAAACGTGGAGTAAAGTCCACTTCTTTATAGTTTTACTGCGAGTCGAATTGTTTGAAGTCGACCTAGTTGCTACCATAACGCTCGTCTTGATTTGAAGATGATGTCTAGCCCGAGGTCGTCGGGTGCTGTGGGTTTATGTTGTCTTGCATCATTGGTTGCGGAGGTGAAGTGGTTGACTGCATACTTACGGCTGGCGTTGAAGGACATGTGGGATTAAAGTATTCCACCGTAATTCCAGCTTGCCGCCAATATGTTTTAGCAACATTATATTGTAACCATTGGTGTAGCGCCCGAATTCGCAGTTGCACTTCCAAATGATCCCTGCCTCGCTGCAGTCTGATAAGGTTGACCGTACCGGCCTCGTTGGGTATCGTATGTCGCTGTGACCGGAGTTACTGCATAGCCCGCCTGAAGTGCAGGGTAGGCCGCACCAGCAATCGTAGCTCTATATTGCGTTCCATCGTATGTAAAAAATAAAAGAGTTATTTCTAATCTGTTTTAAATAACTTGCGCGAACGTCGTGGTGTCACCAATTTAGGAAGTCGTATATGTCTTCCTATTTATATATAAATTAGAATAAGTGATGTAAAAAATATTTTCATTGTTTATTCTAGAAGGTTAAAAGTATACTAAACTTACATGCTAGGAACATCAAAAATTACAACTATCTTAGCTACTTGGTATTTGATAATTTTGGTGTTTGTTTGAAGTGTCAAGTGTTTGTGGATTGTGGATGTGTATTTATGTTGTGTATTAGGTGTGCCCACAGGGTCTTCTGGACCCACTCCAGGCTATCAATCAATTTTTTTTAGATGTTGCCGGATCCTTTTGATCTACTTCCGGACTTACCAGTCACAGGATTAGGGCTTATCCTTTTTGCAAGGAAAGATAAATACTTAGACTCCCAAATAAACTTTTAGCAGTCGCCTTTCCAATATGGCATACGCATCAAGAGAAAAGTTAATTCACTATTCTTGTTTTTATGTACTAAGCTTTTAAAAGCTTTTGAATGTATGGATTTGGTATTTGAAAGTATGTTTGATATTTGGTAGTTATCGTATTCGCCACTATGTTGCGGCTACTACTGTTCATCGCACGATGTTGCTGACGTCACTTAATTTTTGACGTTTGTCTTGTGTCGTGTGACAATATAGTGGTGATTTGATGTCTCTTCTAATTCTGTTTTGGATTTTCTCCACCCTAATATTTTGCTGTCTGATTGAAAAATATTGAATTTGCTCCCAGAACAGAACAGCATGTGCATCCAGAACTTATAATTTTCATTTTTCTCGCCACTTTTGCTCATACTCTGCACGATGTAAGCTCCGACCACCGATAAAGATATATCAGGCTTTTTTTTTCATTTGTTATTCCCTTGCACTCAGCTTCCGCGGCCTTCCACTATGCGCACAACTTTTTAAGCTTTCATTATTGTTAAAACATTTTACGATACTGCGAACATTATACTTTTATGTACGACATTTTTCATTTAGTTTGTGCAAATTTAAAGTTACTATTATTCCACCTTCACTCACTCCATTTTGCTTACGCCCCAAAGTTGAATTTTATAAGAAAATCACGCAACCAAATGAAGCTGGCAAGGAAGGAAATACTCTATCACATTAAAAGGGACTCCCCTCTTTTATTTCCTCAGCTTAAGCTGACCAGACAGACATCTACAAACTGACACGCCCGTTAAAAGTTTTCTGTGCTATAAATTTTGTCCATCGAAAACGTGATATGAAATGTATTTTTTATAATTCTGTTTTGTGTATATTTCTGTTTAAGTTTTTGATATTAGTTGATATAGAGCATATAGAGGAACACTTTTGCTAGAAAACTATATCAAAATATAATTTATATTTTCTCTAAAATTTAGTATTACTTAAAAGTTTTAACTGTGCCAATAATTATGTCCACCTATGTATAATTGTGTAGAAAAGGAATTATTGTCTTTGAAGATAAGCGTAGGGCTCGATAGAAATGATTGAATAAATTTTATATGGTAGACCAGGAATGAAAACGCTTTGAGTTTATATACAAAACATTTTGTCAACCAATGCCAAATTTTCATATCTGGTATCAGAACAAATATTATCTTAAAAAAAACATGTATTTTTCTCTGTTTAAGGATTTAAATTTATCGGAAGCGAATACGCATAGAAATATAAACCGAGCATGGCGATTACACTTAAAGTTTTGATGGATACCTTTATACTTATTCAAATAGATGGCTGCATCCCTCAAGTGTTTAAACCATATATTCGATATGGTAAAATAAATTTCTCCAACGTTACAAAAGCCCAAAAAGAAAAGAAAAGGGTATTGGGCCGCACAATTATTAATAAAACAAACATTGCCAGTGACCACTACAACAATATGAACGACAATTTCAAAATAGATCAAGTAAATAATGTTTTAAAATCTAAATTAAATTGCATGCAAAAAAAATCTGTCGGAACAAAGCAGGTAATTTTGAATATATTATTTAAAAAAAATGATGGCTAGTATCTTTTCCAGAAACAAATGAAACACTGTGTTGAGAGTCCGGTGGAAACATGGCAAAAATGCTGCACTCCAAGAAAAACATATTTAAAACCTGGGAGACATCGACACTGCGCAGCTGATTCGCCTGACATTTCAAAGCGTCACAGATATTTTGTGTATTGCAGTAATTACGTCAATCAGTCAAGGACTATATGTTATTTTGGTGATACTTACACTCGTATAAAGAGAATGTCATCACTTTTGGACCCAAAGGTGAAAATCAGTCCAGAAAGAT